>CM045583.1:5343748-6609405 GCA_024721215.1 Cheumatopsyche charites
TAATAAGCTTCAAAGGCGGCCGCCGCCTACAAACCCGCAAGGGCCTTTTTTTCTTCGCTCCGCACAGCCGCCGACTTTGGAAACGCTTTTTTCTTCTTCTTGTTGTTGTTGTCGAGGCCCGTTCTTCTTCTTCTTCTTCTTCTTCTTCATCGTCTTCTTGCGCGCCGCTCTTGGATGCTACTAAAGTTTCGGGCTTCGATCGGTGACAGTTGTCCTAGGTCCAAGCACTTGATGGGTTTTCTTTCGAGGCTTTTCGGTGCTTTCAGAGCGAACGATTGAAGAGATCTTGAATGAAGGAATAAGTGACCTAACTTAACCTGTCGAATGTGGTGGCATTGGTTTGATTCATATTTTTTATCTTGGGTTGAATCAGATCAATTATCAATCAAATTAAACATTTAATAATTTCTCAGCTTTTGTAAATTCAATCCTGAGAATGTAACTACGTGTAAATTGAGTATTTGTCAAGCAAACCATTCGACCTACCCTAGTCTGTCTTAAAACCTAACCCGACTGAAACTAAAATTTAAGCTAACCTGTCTTAAATTAACCCAACACAACAATTGATTAGCTCCATAAGTAGATATATGACCACTGAAAAGACCAAGGGGTTCAAGTGACTTTTTTGCCAAAATTGAGTTATTCACGGAAATCGTTTCTGTGCACACTCATTTATTTGGTGGCAAAAGGATACAAACAAATTCGGAACATGTGCCAAGATGTATCATCAAATCACTCTACCTCCTCTTAATATATGTAGATACATAGTAAACTTTGAACGCACTTTTCTCGAAATCACTGTAAAATCACTTGTACCCTTAGCCTTTTCAGCTATCATATGAACACTCAAAATTACCATAAGATAAGTCCTTTATTTCTGGAAAACGGAAAATATCTATAATATAATCTTATCTCCAATTTGAAAAATCTGATTTTGCTTATTCGGAGCAGGATCCAAAAACTTTTGGATCGTCCCAGCCTCACATGATGCATATTCGGTGCCTTTTCACCTACTCTTTGCATCGATTATGTTGGAAAGTCGCCACCTGCTCGAAGAGGGGCAGATGCTGCTCGTCACGAATCTCGGCTAACCCAAGATTATAACCCAACCTCGCATAAGCACGTACACGTCCGAGGATCGGGTCTCCTTTTACCCTCGAGGGCACCCAGCGCTAATAAATTACGTTTATTAATGCCCTCTTTGAGGAGAAGGGATCCCGATTTTTACGAGGCTCGATGGTCATAAACAACTTTAAGCAGCCATCTTCCGAAGCTTAACTAGAGCCAGTTTGTGAGACGGGATAATAGGGGAAATAAAAAGTAGTAGCGTTTAACATTCGGATCGATTTGATCTATTTTTTTATTGTGTGTTTATAGAATGGGGGCTTCGGCTCTTTTGATCTTCGATAAGTTTGATCCGGTGAATGCTTCTTCATGATTCTCTTTTTGTTGTTTCAGATATACATGCTGTGGCTGCTGATCATCTCAACGGTGGCAAAGCACATTCCCTCGAGTGACGTTCTGGAAAACAATGAGAGAATGCAATATCATCCAGCTTCCATGATTGAGTCTTCTCTCAGCATGGAAGTGGTCGTGGACAATGGTACCACTTCGTATTCTGAATCTGGAGAAGATTCGAATGCGAGGAGAGCTGAAGAAGCTCATCTGCGCAAGAGTATCAGCAATTCCACTGACAATTCAGACTCTGAAGACGACGATGAGGAAGTCGACCTCAAGTCTCGTGTTGGCGAAGAAACTAATTCCGTTCAGAAGATGATCAATATGCTGCAGAGGAGTGAAAAAACGAACGGTTCAAAATCTCTGAAAAGAATATTTCTCAGCAATAAGAATATTGTTTGCAACGATGGAACTCCAGCAGGGTACGTTATCAAATGTATGCTGTTACGATTTTCATTTTAAACAACCTTATTAACTTTCTCTATGAAATTATATTGGCTTCAAATATTAAAATATATTTTTTATCAAATTATTCAATTAATTTTTGAGTGCATCTATCATCCGATCTTTACACTTTCAACTACTTTCAACTAAAATTAATAGATGGCGTTGTATAAAAACAATTAAAACAATCACTTCAGTCTTCGTACGAACATTTCTTTCGACCACATGCATTAATCCAAACATTTCTATTCTCCGACGTGACTTCCGAGTTCCGAACAAGAATAAAACAAGCATGAAAAACGAACTGAATTTGTCCCAGCTTAATTTACGACCGTTTTATCTTTCGTGCTTCTGCATACACGCACTAGATGTCCGTCCTAGATATCACTTTCCCGCCAAGTTTATGGGGTGTTGCCGAAGTGGAAACGGGGGGAAAACTATTTTCCTATATGCGCCATCGGATCGTAAATCGCAGAGTGTAATTTTCCGAAATTTCCATTCGCCACATTGTGTCGAGAGCCGAATGTCCCTCGGGACAGTGTTGCATGGGAAAATTTGAAATATCCACTATAGTCAGGAGTGCCATTTCTTTTTTTTTCTGTGGAAAAACATTTTGTTTTCATTTCAAATATTGCATTCTAATTCAATTTTTTTTCAATACAAAAATCTTTCAAACTTAATTTGAAGACAAATTCTTTGAAAATTGCTTCAATATTTTTTTCTGATTTCAACTTAATTGATATCACTGTAAAATTGATGTTTTTTCAGTTCTTAATTGCTTTCTTATAATTTCAGACTCTATTTCCGTAAATCATCCAGCGGAAGTCCTGTATGGATTGTATTTTTAGAGGGAGGTTGGCACTGTTATGATCAACAGTCGTGTAGAAATCGATGGCAGAAGCTTCGTCATCTAATGACTTCATCTCAATGGCCGGAAACAAGAGATGGTTCGCTAATTCACTTTCTAATTACAAGTCTTATTCAAATCAATTGTTATTTAATGAACCCATTTAAAATCGTAGCAAATGGTATTCTATCATCAAATCCCGTTGAAAATCCATATTGGCATACAGCTAATCATGTTATAATACCGTATTGCAGCAGCGATACTTGGTCTGGAACCACCAACTCAACTACAGTACCGAAAAACTCATTTCATTTTATGGGAAAACTCATAGTTTTGCAGGTACTTTTGCTCAATCATTACATTCATATATCCTTATGATTTGTCTGAAGTCTTATTTTTTCTAATATAGGTTATAAAAGATTTGATACCATTAGGTTTAGAGAATGCCACACAGTTGATTTTCGCTGGATCGAGTGCAGGTGGAACAGGAGTAATGATTAATTTGGATCCAGTACAACATTTGCTTCATATAGACATGGGTCTTAAACATATCGCTGTCAAAGGAATATCAGATTCTGGGTGGTTTTTAGACAGAACTCCGTACAGGTAATGAATTATTATACATATATTCAATGCTTATAATCACTTTATACAATACAGTAATTTACAAATTGATATCTCAGTCCTAGTATTCTACCTCCAGTCGATGCCATTAAAAAAGGTTACGCTTTATGGCAAGGATCATTGCCTAAAAAATGTGTTGATTTTTATCAACAAGAACCATGGCGTTGTTATTTTGGATATCGATTATATCCTAAGCTCAGAGGTAATTATCTCTAATGCATAAATTTATCAATCGTGATCTTATTCAACTTCAATATTTATTTTCAGCATCATTGTTTGTGTTTCAATGGCTCTTTGACGAAGCTCAAATGACTGCTGATAATGTAGGCACACCTGAAACTCCACAACAATGGGATTATATTCATCAAATGGGAAACGCTTTGAGAGAATCATTCCAAGATGTGACTGCCGTTTTTGCTCCATCTTGTGTATCCCATTCAATTCTCACAAAAAGGGAATGGTTGCAAGTGAAGATAGATGATGTGTCTATTGCTCATGCTTTACGCTGTTGGGAATTGGCCACTACTAAAAAATCTGCAAAGTTTGCATATATTTCATTGATAAATTATATTTTTATTTTTATGTATCTTAAATTGTGTTCACTTTCTAGGAATCATCCGATTAACCTTCAATTGAGAGGAAATAAACCAGCAAGAAAACTTGTACGATCTGGAGGAATACATTCTAAAAATATTGAAAATTCAGATTCATCTATACATCATGAAAATAACAATGCTACTTGGATCAGAAAATCGGAGCAGATCAAAGTGCCTCGGAATGAAAATAGACGTCGTCGTAAGAAAATTGACAATAAAAATAGCAATGGCAATAGTACAATGATTAAAAGGGAAAGAAAGAAGTCAAAAAATAAACAAGGTATTTGAAATCGATTTAATATGAAGTAGGTATATAATTTGATTTAATACTAAAAAAAAATCAATGTTTTGTACAGAGAAAAATATTCAAAGTCTCAATAGGAGTTCAAATAACCCGAGAAACAAATTCTACAAAAGACTTCAAGATGGTCAAAACCAAAGACGAAAACATCACAACAACCACGGCAATGGAACGAATAACAGATCAACACAGCAAACGAGGAGGAAAGGAAACTTGCACAACTGCCTCAATTCGGGGCGCAGTAACCCACGACGTAACCAAAGATATCAACCAAATAGAAAACTCCATTTGAAATGCCACGACATCAATGGCCACAATCCTAGACGACATGTACATAACAAAAACAAAGTTTCCATCAAACATTTTAGTCAATTAGTTTTTCAAAACAACAGTACCTATGGCTTGGTTGCGAACGCAGTCATCGAAGAAAGTAAAGGCGTCGAAGATGTAGAGATTATCAACCAACCGTTAGAGAAGCAGCTAAGACCTCAAAGATCATTACCAAAGTTAGTTTGTCCAAATATTTGAATTAAATTTGTTAAAGGATAATATGAGGACCGTATTTTCATTTTCAAAATTACGAATAAGTATGGTCTCACTCATAGTGCTAAAATTTTTAGAGGCACTAGGAGTTCTAGCTATTATAGTCCTTCAAAATTGAAAAAGAAAATAGCTCTTGTATTTCAAGTTATATCTAATTAGTTACGTTAATTTCAGAAGTATCAAGTCTGTGAGTCTCGGTTGTGAACATAGACATATAGAACGCTGCAGCTGGCCTCAATGCAACCTTTCTTGTCCTCGTTTACTGGATCCGTACACGGGTGAGGAGGTTCACTTCATTGACATGCTGAAAAGCTTCGGTCTAGAGATGGAAAGTGTGGCTCAAGCTCTCGGAGTAGACATGCAGACGCTCAATAATATGGAACACGCAGAATTGTTGAATCTGCTCACTCAACAGAGCAGCTAGGTCTTAATAAATTCAATTCTTTTAAATATTATATAAAAAAAGGAGACTTTCCTATTTCTTGCATGCCATTGTCATAACTATTATATGTCCCACCTCAATGCCATCTCAACATTGCAAGTCCTATTCCAATTTTTGACCTAGGTATATATTGATAGAGATTTATTAGCATACAATTATGGCAGTGGTCAGATAGGAATGATCCTAAAAAAAAGTGTAATTCCATTATTTACAGGGTATAAATTAAATGAGAAGTGTAAATATGCTGAAAAATTATTTTTCAAAACATTTTATGGAAAAAAAAACATTTCGATTGCAATTTTGTCGAACTCTTGATAAGATATTCATTTAACACTTATTTATTAATACTATACAGATGTTCTATTTACTTCTAGCTAAAATTTTCATTTCGAGTTCAAGTGTTTTTTACATTTCAAGGAAGACAATTAAACTCGAATTGAAAATATTTAAGGTGAAATGGAATTCTGTATGATAGAACAATATATTGTTCTAAAATATTATTAGAGCTATTTATTTATTTGAATAAAGTATTACTTTTTGTAGTCATACTTTTCGAAGTTTGTATCGAAAGCTTTAATATCATTAGTGAATAATCATAATTGATATTTATTGTTATTACTATTTTCAAATGATTGTTTTTTCGTGTTTGTATTTATATCGAAATATCTAATTTATATTGTAAATCGTCGTCAACATGTTTTCACAATGTGTTACTCACTAGGTTTCATTGTTCGTAACACATATAAATTTAATAATCTTAAAATTAAAGTAAATATTATTATATCATGATTATTGTACCATATGAAATGAGACTGAACTTTTTCTTTTGAAGTAATTATTAATTGTCAATATCAGTAATTGTAAATCAAATTAAACTTTTGATATAATTTTCAAAATATATATGAAAATTTTACATGTTTCAGCTAATATTTTTCATTAACTAAAATATAATATTATATGTATACCTTGACAAATATTTTTTTACCATATTTTAGAATGTAAGTATGTAAATATTTGTTACATTTAAATTTAAACACAATAACTCAAAAATTATGTATTTGATGCTAATGACTCAAAAAACTTTTTCTTGTTTTTTTTTTTACTAATATAATACTATTTGTAAAACTCACTAATTTACGAATTATACACTTGTACAAATAATAATAATTTAGATATTGTTTCAAAACAATTTATGTTTAATTTAAGTTACTACAAAATTATCTACCTCATTAATGTAATATGTATCGATTTAAGAATATTTAATGCCTTATGTTTAAGTTTGTCATTTTTAAGAACATTTTGAGTTACAATGAATATTAAACGATATATTTTATTAATAAAAAACTTTTTCAATTTCACATTTTCCCTTATTTTCTAATTCATAAGTTCATTTATGATAAAAAAATTTGGACATCGTAAAATATAATCCTAAAATTATAATTGGTTAATGCAATATGTCATTGATGCAAATTAAAAGCTTTAAAAAATAGTGATTCTGATATATGTATTTCATTCTTTTTTTTAATGGAGCATTTTATATACATATAATATCGAATTGTATAGGTATAGAGATATTTTCTGATAACATATTATCTTGCCCCAATATTGAATCATGTTGATATATTAAGATATGGGATGATAACGTTGTTTGCATGCAGATGAGTTCAATTTCTGAACATATCTGATTTTAATTATCATGAAATTTATTGAAAATAATAACGCAAAAAATTCTACAATAAATTAAATCAAAATTAGCAAAACACCTGAAAGATCCTTATAACGGAATACTAGATTTTCAAAGTAGATATTATGTTGTTATGTAGAATAACATTTTTGTTTTATCATTAATTGATTGATAGGGTGAGATTACCTCTAAATTCAGCGTGCCTACATTATGTTGTGCTAGCAATTTTGGCAGATTTTGCTTGTTACCAACTAGACCTTTTTAATGACTAAAAATAAAAATACTGTACAGGCCTATATCAACCCTGATACTTCAAAGATAAGAGTATGTTTCACACTTCTTTTCTAGGTGCACATTGAAGGTAACACATTCATCTATTGATTCCTTGGATTTTTTTCAAAAACATCTACCTATCACCTTCACTTTCATTGTTAAATAAACTTATTAAATGTCAGATGGATGATTAAATTGTCACACTATGGGAAATAAAAATTTGCAGGGACTCAACTAACAATAAAATACATTTTTACTGTGCACTTTATTTGTAAACTGCATCAAATGAAATTCCACATACAATTAGTGAGGATGGATTTCAAATTAGTCATATTTCAAAAATGATCATATCCTCCATTTACAATATGCTTATTTGTATTATACATAAACAGTATTGAAAGTTATTATATTGAAGTCATATCATAATGTTTTTTAGTAATAAATAAGTCAATAGTTATTACCTATGAAATTAACAACATTATTGTTACACATTTAATATTACTCTATTCGTAATGTAAAGTTTTTCACTTGTGAAAATGTCTGACTAATATTTGAATGTAGCAAACTAATAAACTAAAACTAATTACAAAAAAAATGTCTTTCAGACGTATGCACACCAATATGCATAGCAACATAACTACAGAATATGAATCTGTCGTCAGAATCCAGAGGATTTTATAATTATGTCGGACTGGATATGCAGTTTAGATGGAACCGCCTATACACACTACAAGCGATCAAAACTGATTTTGTCAAAAAAGAAGACTTGGCTGACGATGGCTTATTCTATTTTGGACAAGGCGATTTAGTCGAATGTTACAAATGTGGCGTTAACATAGGAAAATGGGCAGAAGGAGATATTCCCAGAGAAGAACATAAAAATTTTTCACCAGATTGTTCTATTGTCAAAGACGAAGTGAAAGAAGAACCGATGATTCATAAAAAGTTACATCCAGACAATCAAGGCATGGCCAGAAACGAAAATAGACTGCAAACTTATTCCATATGGCCGAGTATACTTGATCATCTTGTAGATTCTCTAGTAGAAGCTGGATTGTATTATCTTGGAACCGGTGATGAAACGAAATGCTTTTTTTGCTCAGGTATTATAGACTCGTGGCAGAAAACCGACATACCTTGGGAGAGACATGCTGACAAATATCCTTATTGTGAATATGTAAGAGTCATGAAAGGGTTGAGATACATAGTAAATCTTAAATTCAAAAAGAACTTCGATCCTGAAATGGACGATGAGCCCGTTAAGTTGCCTGTGATCAGAAGATATACTGAACCTAAATACAAAAGTAAGTGTGTACTCTGTTTGGAGAAGAAGAGAGATGTAATATTTGATAAATGTGGCCATATTGCTGCTTGTCAAGACTGTGAATCAAGTAAATTGATTACTAAAATTTGTCCAATGTGTGATATGCCATATGATATAGCTTGGAAATTTTTCCATTCCTAATATGTTCTCAAGATGGTTTGTTGCATGAAACGGTGGGATGCTCATGGTTGATGTGAGGTGTTTCTGAAAAAAAAACGCATTTATTTAATGCATTCAATTTCAATACGAATTTTTTATTGAAAAAAATGAATAAAATGTTTAAAAAAATCACTTATTTTGTTATTATTGATTAAAATTAACAACCCATTTTAAAAGAAATCTAATAAACAAATCAACAATTTCCTTCAATTATATTAAATAATTTAAATGAAATGTTTTTTACAATGTAGGTATATTAATGTTTTAAAAATAATAAAAATTAACAAAAGAACTCATCTTTTCTTACACACTTACTTGTGTAGAATATATTTTACATCAAATCAGAATGGTTACATGACTTGTCTTGAACAATTAACATGATATGAAACTTTAACTGAAAATCATTAAATTTTGGTTTTCTACTGATATTCTTACTGATTACATCTATGTATGTATTTAAATATTAACATTATCTACAGATGATTATCTTGAGTTTATCTGGGCATTCTTATTATTAAACATTCAATCTGAAATATATTTTAATATTTGTCTTTATTATTTACATATACAAATTAAGATATTGATATAAAATTGCATTCATGTGAAGTTTGATCAATGATGATTTATTAAACGATGCATCTTCACAACCATTTAACACTGTCAAAATAATTAATAAAATAATTTATTTATTCATTCATTTCCAAATACATTATTATTTGAATTTTTCGGTCTATTTATCTCTATCTGTTTTGGAATTTGATGTTTATGTTGATATTTTTAATTTATTTTGAATATTTTATTCAAAAATCAATTGAAAGTCTTTAGAAAACATGATAAAACTCCCATATCTCTTTCGATTAGCCAAATTCAAGTTGATTATTTTGTGTATAATCATGAAATACAATTTTCTCAAGGTTAGATAAACTTTTCTACGAATATGCATATATTTTTAAATATGAATCCGTATTTTGATAAATGGAAACATTTCACTTGTACTTGTACTTGTAATTCCTACAATTGATTCTAAGTCAAAAATACTTTCATAGAGTAATAGAAAAAGTTTTTCTGAGTTAACGAAAAGTTTGAATAAACTCGGAAAAACTGTATTGAAACCAAAACGGAAGCACATTTTGATTAATATCTTTTTGGTTCATGTTCATCATAGTACATATATTGGCTTTTCCTTCGACTTTCGCTGCAGTTAGAGATGCACCGGTGCAACGTTCGTTTTCCTTATTTGCACTATTATAACATCGTAGAAAGTGGTCGATCTTGATTATTTCGTTTTCACTAACGAGATTAGCAATATAGATACCATTGGATAATTCGACATACCATCATTCAATGGTCTTTCGAAATTTATTTTCAAACGGAAGTTCCTAGCTGCTTATAGGCACATAGTAATGTTGAATGCCCATTTAATATAAAGAAATATTAACGAAAAGTCACGTTTTTCATTTCAATAAACATGATTATTTCCCGATAGAATAGTTGGATTTTTCCTATTTGATTGGACATTTTACGTGAAATAATCACTATTTTAATATGTATACATGTATGATTGTATGTTTAAAGAATTATATGTATATTTACAATAATTAATGAAGGAAAAATGTTAGGTTAGAACTTGAATTGGGATTGGGGTTAGGTCAAGTTGGGACAATCATGTTAATAAAATAAGAAAATATCGTTATTGTTATCGAATGCCGAATCTAAATTGTTGAAAGTAAAAAAAAAAAATGTAACTAATTTGATATAAAAAGCTTATCAGTGTTGAGTTGAAATTGTAACGAATTTGCTATAAATAGTGTCCATATCTTTATAATTTGGCAGATGAATTTAAAAGAAAATAACTAGAATTAAATGACTACTTAAAGAAGTTAACCAATTGCTTATCGTTTATTAGCATATCATTGAATTTCAATTGTGGCACAAAGGAAAATGCTGTGATAAAATGCGATTAATTAAATGGTAATTTTTTGAATATCTCATTAAGCTAAACGTAATTCATTAAATATATCGAAACAACAAGAACACAGGTAACTTACAATTAGCGTACATCCATCACTATCAGGTATGAGCAAGAAAGTGAAAAAAAAATTAAACAACTTTGCACCTAAAAACTTAAACCATACAATGAAAAATCGGAACATCAACAACGCAACAAGCACAATGTCCAATATTTATTGCACAATCAACATCAGAACGAGAGAGAAAAAAACAAGCCCAAGAACAGTGGGTCAGCGAGTAGTGCGAAATTCACTCTTTTCCTCGGCCTTGACCGTTACGTGGTCAATGATCATCATCATCATCATCATCACCAGCCAGAAGAGACTTAGGCTATGTTCACACAGAACTTACGGTTCATATCCGCACTATGTCATCAATTTATCCTATAAATGAGCCTAAAACTTAACAGAATCTGACCTAAATACGAAAAACGTAACCTGACCTATTTTAAATCCTAACACAACTCACAATTAATCTAACTGGACCCTTCGTGTATCATGTCGTGCCAATTGGATAACATAAGTATCTAGATAAATAATAGAATACGTGAGACAGAGCATGATATATATTACGTTTAAGAAACATAATCTTTACGTGAATGAGTTTTCAAGCTACAATCACATAAAATTGTACAATTAGTCAGTCCTCCAAATACGAATTGTCAAAAATCTGAGGAATAGAGACAGATGTTTGTCTTGACAGTTCATAGTAGAACTGATTGCTCTATAACTCATTTATTTATCAATCCTGCTCTTTCTCCCATATCTTCCACAAGATCTAACACTAAATATCGACTCCCTTCTTCTTGTTTGAAGAGATTATTTTCAACAAAAAGTCAATATAGATAGAAAAGTGCACACAATGTGAATCCAGCCCAAGAAAGACATGGCATAAGAGCAAAAGCGAAGACCGTAGCGACGGAACGAACGGCCTCATGCAACGAGTGAAAACTGTCGGTGGTGATGCAGAAGGTGAGGTAGTCGTCTTCGGGTCGCGGAGGTGGTCGTCTGTCGAAGATAACGGAGCGTTGAGCTTCGCGAGAGTGCCGGCGATCAGATGCAGGTGCGACGGCATCCACAATGGCCGCGGCGCGTCGCTCCATCGCGCTGCTCTTGGGCACGACGCTGCTTTGCACAGTCCTCTCGATCTACGGTGAGTTCTTTTCAGGGTTCTGATGATGCAGAAGGTCGGTCCCTGTCGTCTAATTTAATTTTGATTAATTTTTGGATCGATTTGTCTTTTCGTTTAAAAGTTATGTTCTATTTACTTTAAATTTTATTACTTTTTCGGGATTATTTTTTACTTTTTATATTCATTTTTTTCAATAATATTAATTTTATGTATTATTTTTTTATACATATAAATTATTGTATTCGATTTTCGATATGGTATGCATTTTTTTTATTGTTTATATGTTCCATTAAAATAAGTAGGCGAATAAGACTTCCTATTTTCCGCGTTTTGTTATTAAAAATACATGAACGAAATTAAAACGTCATAATTGTTGACTTTTCGTAGAATCTAAATTGTTGTTTTCATAAATCACTTCAGAACAATGACAATAATATATTGTCTATTGTTGCCACTTTATCTAATATTTTCAAGAGATTTTTTTACTGATACGTTTTTTGTCTTTGTTTCACTTTATTTAAAACTACATATTTATCAACTGAAACTGATCTGCATCTGAAAAAAAATTACAATTCCCAATTAAATCAAACATTTCCATCAATTACATTTTCTAATCAAATTGAGACGCTAATCACAAACATTAAAATGTACTCTTCACGCCGATCGATCATGTCATAAACTGAAGCACTCAATAACAACCTAACCTAACCTAATCCGATTTCCAACCGTTGCTAGACCATAATTACACCATCAAGTCATCATCAACGAGACGCATGAAAGATCACCATCAAACCACGACGATTCGATGCTGAAAAGTGTGTATATGTGTCTGTTGAACGGTAAACGCAATTTCGAACAAAGCGCGGGAAAAACGTCGTTTTCTTCTCTTCTTATTACGATGATTATTATTATTACGATTATTTTCTCGTTATTTCGATCGAGATCAATAGCTGTACCATCATCGTTTAGATTTTTTTATTCAGAATTGTGAATTTGCTGAATTCTGTTAATCTTCTTCTAATAGGCTTATTGTTGGTTGCATTGAAAATTCGAATTGATTGAAGGTTTTTTTTCATGAAAATTCGTTTGGTACTTATTTGATGGAAATTGGTGTTATTTCGACACAATTGTTGGTTATTAGAAAAAAAAAGAATTTTTGAACAATGTACATAGTTCGATTCAAAGATTTGTTTAAAATTAAAATACATTTTAATTTGAGCAAAAACTAAACAACATACATATGTACATGTCCTTAATCACATTCAATGCTATATGAATTATCATATAATGTTTATGAATTATTAATAAAATAATAATGATTTGTTTAAAAAACGATTTAATAAACAATCATTGTTCTTATATGAAAATTCAATATTTTTTTCGAATCAGTATTAACTCTAACAATAATGTTCAGATTTTTTTTCATTTAGTTAGGTCAGTTAACTACATTTTATGTTAAGTTATATTGATTTAGGTTCAATATTATGCATATAATTTAACTATTAACTTCCTAAATCAATAAAGTTAAATAAGTATCAAATGAGTCATTTTAATAACATCTATAATTTTATGTAAAAAAAATAAATACATATAAAAGTACAGTTTATTTAGTGACCATTTATATGATTCAAATCCGATCTTGAACAATCAAAAACAACAGTTTTAACATAATCCACTTAAATTCGATTTGTTGGACAATTTTACGGCGATGTAATGCTAAGTCGCAATGTTACGTGCAATAATTTCACTAGTTGCACAATGAACTACTTACTCGATTTTCGATACCATTTCCTTTTTAGTATTGGGTAAAATTTTTCAGTTTTTCTCGTCGATTACATACGTGTCTTATTATTTGTATTACGGTAGCATCGCGATTATCGAAATCTTAAGAAAGTTGTCTCGATTGAATAAATCGAGATCGATCTTGAGATATTTCGTCAATGTCCGAATAATAACACTTGACTTACTTCGATTGTTTGCAGTTCGATGAAAAATTTTCTTTGTTTTGATTGATTGTTTGTTTGAATAAACAAAGAATTGAATACTTTTTATTATTGTACAATCTTTATAATTCGATTTGGATATGAATTCATTGTTTTATGTGATAAATGTTATGGGTTCATATATGTACATATGTAAAAAAAATGTAGATTTCTCAATTCGAATTCAATATTTCCAATTTTCAAGTTCAATTATTTCCCAAGAAATATTGTAAGAAAGTGATAGAACTTGAATTCGAAAATAATGGACTTGAATTGAAATACATCATAATTTGAAGTAAAAAAACCTGCATATGATTATATTTTTTTATAATTTCAGTACCACCACCTTCAGATTGTGGATCAGTATTCCTCACGATCAGTGCTTTAGAAGATTGGCCCTTCAGAAATCCTGAAAAAGAAAATCTGATCGAACTCAATTGGGACATAACCCAATGCTCTAACGTACCAGAATCCCAAATACCAAATCAGGTAATTAAGAGAAAAAACTAGTTCATTTTTAAATATTTTATCAAAGGACTTGTCTTCATGGATTCCCTTCATTTCACTTTCACCAGCTGAACTGGTTTCCTCGATATCCTCGATAAGAAAAATCCCTTAAGTGACTTTCACCTACGATTGTTATGTAGCTTTGACGCAACTCGCACTTTGCTTTCGTTGCATTTTCGTAAAAGTTCAGTGCGATTTTAAAATCGCGAACGAAACGTGCATTGAAAACTCTGAATCGGTATCGGATTCAAATTTCGCGCTTTCGAAAGTGTCATAAGATCGGAAGATATGTTCAGTACAAGCAATTATGGTGAGTGCGTTTCAATTATGGTCAGTGACATAATGTTGATGGTGAATCGTGACATGCTATTGAAATGGTGCTATTTGATAAAACTTTCGATTTCTTTGTCGAATCAAATCTTCATAATCCTGTACATAAATTGATTAAATCCACTCATTAGTAAAAAAAAATTAAATGTCAGAGGTCTTGGTTTAATCTTAACTTTTTATGTATGAATATCATTAAATTACATAATTAATTTGGCCACTTAATAATAAATTATTTACTTCAGAAGCCATTTTGATTAATTCTGTACTCTGATGTGAGATGAACACATCTGTAACATAGTTTATTATAAACAAAATTTATTTGTTAATAAAAGGAATTAAGGAGATTTTAAAAAATGTATCAAACACATTTCATTATTTTTCTCAACTATTCATTTTTAAGATTTAATCACGCTATAAACTGAACGGTTAATATAATATATGAATAGGCATCGCATATTAAAAAACTTTTCGGTTCTTGTGTCCTTGGTTCTGATTGCCAAAAATTTTCTCACACTCATTTCGTATGATTTCCAAATCGAAAAAAAAATACACCACTAAAACTTTTTCTACGTGTTTTAAAGCTTATGCTTTTAATTACTCAAATTGAAAAATATCTCAAATCAAGACAAATTAAACATTCTAATCACTCAAATCTTTAAGTTTATAAGTATAGAAAGTGCAATAAGCCATTATGACATACAAACGAGTGATCTATGTATAGAGAAGAGACGTGTCAAAACATTTGTATTGCGACACGACTTCAAAAGCGATTTTATTCATACGCATGCGAAGAGTAAAATCACGAACATTAAAAAATATGCTAAGAAAACACATACTACATACATGACTCGACCTTGGAACGATCTCATTTCGAAGACTCCGAAGACGATTACCAGTCCATGGAGACGTTTTTGTTTTCGTGTCGCAAGCGCATTTTCACCGTGACATAATGACGAGCCAGTTTCGCGCTTTTGCATAATGAGCATTGTTTTCGGTGCAAAAATTATGCAAAAGCACTTCCGATGTCGACGATTCCTGAAGTGGTTACTTTGTGCTAAGGTCGACTCACACTATCTGATTCGGTTTATTTTATTAAATGCCATATCAATGGAACAACATTCAACTTAACATTAAAAGTTAACCGACCAATCCCTTTCAAATCTATCTTTGAAAAAAGATAATCTTACCTAACTCATTCTAAAACAACCTAACCTAACCCATTCAATATATATCCTAGATATTAACATTCAATACCTTAAATTGTATCAATTTAACTATTAGTTCTATAGTCCGTTCATTTTTCCAGTATGAGGTCACAATGTAACTTATTCAACTCAATTAAAAATCTATGATTTTACTGAAAATCTAAACTTGATAAAATGTATCAACCTTTTTCAATCATTCACTTTTCACGTAAACGTACTTTATGTTCAAAAAATATTACGTGCAGTTCGAAAGTACGAGTAATACCGTTTCCTACACTATTACTCAATTTGTATTAAATTAATATTTTGATGAGTTTTTGCGTTCTCTGAAAGGAATCTCATTAAAATTACGCTATCTCAACAGAACACGTGTGCTCACAAATTCATTTTTCATTACTGTTACAACTCGATAATTTCCTCGACGACTTTGTTACAGGTAGCATTGTACAGAAGCGATCCGACGACTTCTAATGATTCGATCCCGTTAGCAGCAGTTTTTATCAACGACCACAAATGGGGATATTATGTGACCAATATACCATTGGGACAAGTCTTCAAGCAAAAAGGCAGATTCCATAAGGTAGCCATTAAAATATAATCAACCCAAAATCACGATTTCGTCTCTAATATTTTATTTTCACTTTCAGTTACTAAAGTATCACACCACTAAAAAAGCATATCCCATGAAATCTTCTAATGCCATTTGCTTACCGTTTTGGATCGCCAGTTTTAAAGATAATCAACTGCTTAAAACTAATTGTCTTAAATTGCAACCGACATGGATGGGTGATATTAAGTGTGTGCTATTAATTTAAGTTTTTCTTGATTTACTTTATATTAATGATTATTTTTTTTAGAAATGATATTGCTGATATGAAAATCTCGAACATCATCATTCCCGGAACTCACAACGCAGGTTCATATCAATTTCAAACCATGCTCCAATTGTTCAGATCAAATTTAATAGAGAGATTCACACTGTGTCAAGGAATGGATATTTATACCCAATTAGCAGCCGGAATAAGATATTTAGATTTTAGAATATCATATCAAACTCTCGGATCTGAAAAGTTAATACAAAAAAAATGGAAAATTTTAATACAAAAATACTTATCTTTTATGATTTATTTCTGGTTTTAGATTGTGGTTAAGTCACGGAGTGGTAAAAGTCAGACCTTTGATTCCGATTTTGGAAGACATTAAAAAGTTTTTGCAGATCACACAAGATGAGGTTATACTATTGACTAGTGAAATAGTTCTATATTATGTATTAATACAAAACTTTAAACTTGTAATGGACATTTCAGATTGTGATCTTAGATATTCATCAATTGCCAGCCGGTTTCTACGAATCGGACAACAGCATAATTTCGTACAGACACGACTTTCTGATAGAAACTTTAGAAAAAATATTTTCAGACTACATAGTGGACTATGAAGCGTTGATGAACAGCGTCGAAGTTCTTCAGGGTCCAAAAGTGTCAGACATTTGGAACACCGGAAAGAGACTGATCATTGGATATCCGGAAAGGAGAATCATTCAACGTGAGATTTTCTTTTTTATTAATACATAAAATTTCACATAGATAACGGAGTTTCTTCGAAGCGATCGACGAGCGATTGTTTCAAAATAAAATAAAAATTGCAGCCTCGTTGCTGATTAAAACATCAATAAAGAAATCGAAGATTCTTTAGCATATGTGTAATTGCTGTTGAAACTCACGTGCGTTTGGGAAATGCGTATTTTTCGATTTTCGTGTTGTGTAACGATGACTTTTCGAAAAATAAACGATGCTTATTGATGGAAAAATTGCATTTTCGTTGCAGAGAATAAATGGCTATGGCCGGCTGTCTCGCACATGTGGGGCAACACTAACGATCCGTACGAGTTGAAGGTAATTATTGCATATTTATCGAATAAATCGAATTTAAATTAATATTTTTTAATGGAAAAAATGTGTAGAAAACTATGATTTATCTTGCATTTTCAAAATGACTTAAATGTCAATGTATTTAATGTCAACAATAATTGAATATAGGCACACGTTCCTTACGTTGTCCATGTCTTTCGAAATTGCATATTCATTTCAAAAAAATGTTTTCAATCATTACTTTTGTATTGTGATGCTTGTTAATAAATTTTAAGCCCACATTTTGAAAGATTTTCCTTGATTCTATGTTTTTCTAGTGTGACGTTTACATATTGCAGTTGCTTTTCTCGCTCTATTTTTTGTATTTAGCTCTCTCTCAATGTAAAAATGAGAAAAGCAACGACAGAAGGAAAAGCAACACCCATATGATTAATTACATAAAATGGTTCGTATCATATACCTGAACCAATTTCTGTAACTAACTCAATATCAATAAAAAGGGTCACTTGAGCCCTTTGTGAAATGCAGTCGCCATATGTAAACGCAGCATTACAAGTCGAGTTATAGCATCGTCGTTAAATTTAATTCAATTCAATTTCAGGAATATTTGGATCGAGTCATGAACAGTGTCAACAAACCTACGTCATTCTGGTCGGCGATGGCCCAAACTACTCCGACGACGATGGACGTGGTCTTCAGTGATAAGAGCTTGAGGAAAATGGCAGATGCTGTCAACAGAAACTTGACCAGATGGCTCCAATACGAATGGTACGGAAAATCGAACATCATTTCTTCAGATTTCTTCTTTGGAAACAACGTCATCGACTTGGCGGTTTACTACAACAGTGTCAAGGGACAATTGAAGAAAACGCAATTAGGAAAGTTGATGTTCAACTATTGATTCGATTCGGATCTAATGACGAAAGTGCAATGAGTGATTTGCTTTTTCGTATAATTATATGTATTTTTATGTTAATTGACGGGTAATTTTTGAAATGCCTACTTTTTCAATATGGACTGTGATCGTTGTTTATTTAAATGTATTATTTATGATTTGTTTTTAATAAATTGTTTTATTTTATGAATGTTGTGATTGATTGATTTTTGTTTTAATTGCGTCATAATTGGAAATCGATCAATCGAATTTGGTTGTTGTCAGATTCGTTATGATGCTGATTCGATAATTGATGAAAAATAATTATCGCGTGATTAAATTCTATTGGTAGATTTCTTTTAATCGAGAGTGATGAAAAAATGCTGTTCTGAATAAAAAAAAATATTTGAATTTCAAAACTTGTGTTTTTAGGTGAAAGTATTGTGAAAATAACTACGATTTTTGAATTTAATTCGTGTTGCATTTCGCGGAACTAATTTTAATTTTAAAATGTTGCAAACATTATGAAAAATAACTTACTTTTCTGCGCATTACGACAATGATTAGTAAATTATCAGTACTTTTTTGCATTCAGTCATTTGACAGTCAGCAACTTATCATTTTTTTAATAAAATGATACTCGCAGTGAATATGTGATTATTTTGAAATTGTATGCATTCAAAATCATTGTCACAGATATACTCAATCGAGAATAATAATCGAAAATAAATATTTACTTTTTTATTGAAAATAAAGAAAAATCCAACAAAAAATTAATATTCAAAACGATTAAGCCATCATAAATCCAAAAGTAATATTTGTGCATGCAATTATGCATTACAAAACACCTGACTATATTAAAATTCAGTCGGAATATCATAAACAAAAACCATATCAGCACCATTTCCTTATCTCTTCAACAGGAAAAACAGCATATCATAACTTTTTCTCCCAGCGAAAAAGAAAATCGCGTCTTCCCAATGCGTCATAACCTTTGCTGAAAAAACCAATTTGATTGTCCTTGACCATGAAACTATTGATGGTATTTTCTTCTCAAAAGATAAAACACAATTTCCAAATAATTTTCTTCAGAATCATTTACCATCTTCTTAGGAATCAACATTAAACGATTGAACTCCTAAAGACAACCAAAATACAAATATCTGATTTCTGTAGTATACTGGAATCAAGCAACTTTTTCCTTACAACTGCCACTACAGCGTCTCTCAACAAGGAAAATTTTCCAATAATCAACCGGTTATGAACCTCGTCTGAAATGGACAATCTAAAAACACCATGAAAGACCCATAACATTACAAACACCTGACGATCGATGGACACCAGAGTCACGATCGCGCGCGCGGACATCCGCCATCCTGCGTACACCAACGAACGAAACGCACAAGTACGACGATAATCTGCTTACACATCATCATCATCATCATCACCATCATCATCGTCGTCGTCGTCGCATACGTACCTATAACATCGGACAAATAGTCATCTCTTGGATCGGCTAATTCACGGCTTCCTCGCCGAGCAGTGACCGAACGGACGCGGCTATGTCGCCACCTTCCACCAGCTCTGCAGCTCCTCGAGGATGCGGAGTCTTCCGATTCGTCGTCTTTCTCGTCTGCTGGTGCTGGATGGTGGTTGCGGTTCACTGCGGACCAGCTTCGGATCACAGTGAGTCGATTGATTGACGACCTTCCAATTCTTTGTTCTCGTTTGGAAAATTTTGGCGAAAATTGGATGTTTAAATATTTATATTGTTTTGAAAATAAACATTCCGAGTGAAATGTCTTTTTGTGCAAATAAGTTTTTTTTTGTGTTCGAAAAGAAACTTGTGAAAAGTTGGTCGGTTTTACTTTTCGTTGACCTTTTCGGCTCGATTATGAGCCAAGAATTTGCATAAACTTCTAAATTATGATTGATTCGAAAATTGCACGGGGTTTGCATTGAGGTCGAACGACCGCGGCCCTCAATTTAAATGCCCTTCCTCTGTCAAACGAACTGGAATAGACAACAAAAACAAATAACAATCGCACTGATTAGTATGAAAACTATTGAAAGTTCATCTAGATTAAGCCAAATTTGGAAGTGATAATTGCTTCATAAATGATGAATAATATTGTCAAAAACTCAATATTGAAAGCATTAAATTTTCAATGTGTTTGGTTGCACATTTCGAAATACTTACATATCCGGATTGTTTCAGCATTGATGCTGTTAAAAATGTATGACAATATTATTTATTTTTTGAAATGAATTTGAATTTATTTTTGAAATAAAATATCAATATTAGGTTATATTAGTTTTTCAATTGTGTTATCGTTATAGGAACATTATGCTCTCCAGTGTACATAACTGTTTCCGCATTGAACGACCATCCTGGTAAATTGGAACTCAATTGGGACTTACGATGCGCTGAAAAACCTGATTGGGTTATTAAATCGACATGAAATCTTCTACTTATTACAATAGTTCGAAAATAGCTACCTGATCGAGGAAATTTTGCATTCCAGGTAGGACTTTTCGAGGTAGATCCTACCGCTATCAAAACTGCTACCCCTTTGGTCAAAGTCAACGTCGACAGTCATCCATGGAATTATTTCCGAACTGATGTTTCGTTGGAATATTCGAAATTGCCTGGAGGATGGGACAAAGAAGTCTATACTCAAAATAATTTAAATGAAAATGTGTTTAAATTGTGTTTTTATTGCTTCTTCTTCATATTTTAGACGGCAATGTCGGAGTATTCTGTAATTCCAGGACCGCACTGTTTGCCGTTTTGGATAGCCAGCTTCAAAGATAACATTTTGCAGAATACGAATTGCTTAAAAATACAACCGACATGGATGTACGATAAGATGTATGTAAATTCGAAATATTCGACGATTCATCTCCGTCCAAATTTCTAAACAAACACTCAAATTTTAGAAATCAGTTGAATAGCATACCTTTGTCCAAGCTTATAATTCCCGGGACACATAATTCTGGGTCGTATAACAGCGAGGATTCCGTTTTGAAGGGTGAAGGTTTTCATCGATTTGTCTTTACACAAGATCACGATATTTGGACTCAATTAGTGTTTGGAATAAGATATTTGGACTTCAGGATCGGATATTATCAACCAAGCGAAGGTAGCGTTTCTACCTCTGATGAAGGAGCGATCCAAGATGATAGGTGTGTAAAAAAACTAAAATCTGACGGTGAGCCTAATTTGATATATTAACCCAAACTAATTTTCAGATTTTGGATAAATCACGATCTAGTCAAAATAACCGCATTAGTTCCACTACTGCGTGATATTAAAAATTTTTTATACCACACTAAAAAGGAGGTAAGTGCTCTTCCATTTATGCATTTTCATTTTAGTACTCTTTCTGCATATCTTCAGATTCTATAGATTCTTCGGATCAAATCTATTTTTATCCTTTCAGATTATAATCCTAGATATCCATCGTTTACCTGTAGGCTTTTATTTCGATGACGAAATCAGAAGACAGCGTCATGAAATGCTAGTGAATCTAATATTTAGAGAACTATATGCTTATGCAGTTGATTTTGCCGAAGTGAGTGTTCCTCATTCAAAAGCAAACATCCATTTGTTGGATGGACCAAGAGTCAAAGACATTTTGGATACTGGAAAAAGACTGATCATATGCTACCCAGAAGAGTCTATAACCAAAGGTATAACAACTTCAATTGTAGAATAATTTCGACATTCAAAATCATTTATATTTCGAATTTCAGGAGCTACATGGTTATGGCCTCGCCTTAGACAAATGTGGGGAGACAAGCAGACTCCGGCATCTTTGAAAGGCTACATTCAGAACATTCTGTTGCAGTCTCAGCCGCCAACGATTCCTCAAGGGAATCCCATGTGGGCTATAATGGCTCAGCTGACTCCTTCAGCCATCGACATAATATTCAATCCCAGAAACAACTTGCGGAAAATGGCAGATTCGATCAACAGAAATTTGACGGAGTGGGTCAAGAACGATTGGTGGAGAAAAGCGAATATTATAGCCACCGATTTTTATATGGGAAACAACTTAATTGAAGTCGCAATAAATTCGATAGCACTGAAAACTACCTATATTGGAAGCAATTGATAAACTTATTATTGTATTAATTATTTTACGCTAAGCAATAAATACTATCGATTGTATTAGTGATCTTATTACTCAGTTTTACACAGCTGTTTGCAAAATCATCGAAAGTTTGATCTGATTTTTAACTTTATTTAGATACATTCTTCAGAATTCAATTTGAAAAAAAAAATATATGGCGAGTTATGGAGAGTTCAAGTCTCCCAGACGGATTAACTCTCCCCACATTCCCCTATATTTTTAAAACGAAAATAATGAAAAAAAATCTCGCTTGACAAATTTCTCGAAAATACTAAACTAACATAATTACCCTAACTAAATATTCAATGCTATAAAAAATATAAATCTTATTATAAAAAATTATCATTTTTAAAATGACCATTTTATGAAAATAAAAACCATGCAAACATCTAGGTACAATTTATAAAAAAATAAACACTAAAATAAAATAAAACATATGATTTGCAATTTTTAGAGTGGCAACATTTTGACATTAGTCATCCGGCTGTAAGCACCGCGTTTGTATTGTTGACAGCGTGAGGTTTCGCGCGCTTTGTGGTCGGTGTTGGTTATTCGACTACTGGCCATCATGTCGAACCTACAGCCCCTACAAGCGCTCAATTTAGGTTATTTTACCCCTAATTATCACTATTTACTTTTTTTTAACAATGTTCGATTCATTGAAACCCTTTATTTCAATAGAATCCCCATTTTTAAGACTATCCGATCTTAACCCTCTAACGTGAAACCTTTCAATAAAAACTTGTATAGATGGTGTCGTTTGTTGTTTTCGGTTCGCATCAAATCGTCAGATGTTGTATTTTAACGGAAATTAATCGTCAACGATTCCTTAAAATGCGTATTATTCGATTTGTGAATTGTAGGCTTTAGGGATTTTTTTTTATATATGTATCTCCACGTTTTTCGTTAACCTTTTCTCGCATGTGTTTCAGATGTTTCCCAGCAACAAAGCTTCGTTCGTTACTTCAAATCGTTACCTGATGTAAGTGTATTATAACATTTTGTAACTTTATTTATATTAAACAATAAAACGATTTGTATTTATATTTTTTGTTATATTTTGATAAAATATCACTTCATTTACACTCGCATACATTCTTGGCACTGAACGGTTACATCTATCGATGACATGACTCAATAGATTTGGTTAGTTTTCTTATTTTAGGTTGGAATATGTTTTATATTAAGTTAGATCTAGTATCACCATTGATATAACCATACAGTGCCACAATTATATGATAATAATTATAATATTTATGTATTTTAATTTATATTTAAATCTATTTATTTATAATTGAGTATCGTTACACATAATTCTTATAATACAGTTTAAAATATACATAATACATAAATTATAATAATTACGAAGATTTTCCAAACCAGGACTTAGCTTTGTTTCCGACTCTTCGCCAGAATCCTGCTTTTTCGGTTGTGGTTTGTATTATGTCCTGCTTTAGCTCAAAATCTTTTTTATTTTCTACAATGTGATACGGTTCGACTAAAGTTTGTTGAACATTTGCCTTTTCCACAACTTGAACTTCTCCGTTTGGTTTCCAATCTTCAACTTTTTCAAATTTTTGTCCAAAGTCTTCTGTTTCTTGTCCATAATTGACATTTTTGCCTGAAACATCCTGTATTTGTGCATGGGATGATTCTAATTGCTGACCGACGTCGCTCCACTGTTGTAGTGTTTGCTGTTCCTTCTCTTCACGAGGATGCATCTCCAGAAAGCTCTTTCCTTCTGTTTCTTCGTCTTGATTTTCCTTTTCTCTCCTCGAATTTGCAGACACGGGTTGAACAGGTTTATTGTTCATATTTCTCAGTAATTCTTGAATATGATCTAATTCTATTTTGTCTCTTTCAGCTTTATCGGAATGGTTAATCGGTGAATGCGATACATGAGATTGAGTCTTGTTCTGGGTGTATGATGACTGTGATTGTTGTTGATGAATATTCAAATTTGTTTGCGACTCTCGAGTGTGAGAGAAAGAATCTGATCTAGAATTTTGTGACTGCTGATTAAAATTTTGTGTCTGTTGTCCCAAATAAAATCCCGAATGTGAATCTTGTGTTTGCTGTCCAAAATCATCTGTCTGTTGTCCTAAATGATAACCAGAGTGTGAGTCTTGTGTCTGTTGACCCAAATCTTCTGTTTGCTGACCTAAATGCAAAGATCCCGAATGTAAGTCTTCTGTTTGCTGTCCCAAATCTTCTGTTTGTTGACCTAAATGCAAGGATCCCGAATGCAAGTCTTCCGTTTGCTGTCCCAAATCTTCAGTTTGTTGTCCTAAATCTGCGTATTGCCACATGTCTTGTGTTTGCTGTCCCAAATCTTCCGTTTGCTGGCCCAAAAATTCAACATCCACATCTCTTGGTATCCTTTGTTTAGTGTTTAATCGAGTGTTGAAATCGCCTACTTTTTTTTTCAACATTTCAACATCATTTTTCAGTTGGTCATCATCAATTTTTTTATGTGAAAGTCTTTGTATTTTTCGTCTCAAACTTTCTATTTTTACTCTTAAATCGTCTAAATCTTTGATCTCTTCTTCAGTTTCAGTATTTTCTCTTTCTACCGATTCAACACTTTTTTGTGTTTCACCCTTTTTTCTAGAATTCTTAATTTCATTCAAATCCTTCTCTCCATCATCAACAGTTATTTGTTTCTTGATATTTTTCACCCGTTGTCGTAAATCTTGAACTTGCTCCCTCCACGTATTATACTCTGCAATTTTATTTTGGATACTTATGTTATCGTATTCGTCCAATTCGCTTAACTCACTTCTATCGACTTTCCTCTTCCTTCTGTGCATATCTTGAGCTCCTCCATAACTTCTCTGAGCGCTGTAAGAGTAAGAGGCGCTGTATCCTTTTGACTTTGTGTCGTCGCAATTCTGGCACATCTCGCTCATTTTATTTCTCAACTCCTGCTGAAGCCTATCCATATTAGTTGTCAAAGCTTCACCTGTGCCATAATTTGAAGCTGAATGGCCACTTGCATAGTTGGAATTAGAACTGGAATGACTACTGCTTTGTTTTCCAGCCGCAGCAGACCAGGAAGAACTTTGGCTTTGAGAATCTGAAGCATGACTGCTTCCAGTGTTCAAATTATCTGTTTGTAAATTACCAGTTGCTGGATAAATCACATATGGTGTACCGTGTTTTTCCCAAGATTTGTGATAAGAGTATGATGATTGATACGATTTAGGTTTACTTGTTTCTACATGTGAATTGTCAAAGTTGCTTAGATCTCCCCTATTTGCTCCATAAATTTGAGCATTTTCTAGATTCCGTTGGCTTTGTGAATTGGATTCGTCATACCTTTGTTCATGATTTTCTGCTTGTGCTGCATAAGTTTGTGATTTGGCAAAGTTTTGTCTTTGATTAGAAGCAAGATGTTCGCTGCTAATTTCAGATCCTCTATTCATTCCCGATCCATGTACAACATACAATCTATCATTTGATCTACCTAAATCTTTATCATAATTGTATGTAGATGATTCTCCTTTTTGCTGATTTAAAACTGCAGGTCTACCGTGAATTTCCCATTCTTTTTGATAATTAGACGATTGTTGATTTCCTTCAACATTTCTTGTATTGCTTCGTAAATTTTGATTTTCAACTTTTTCATCCCAATTAACATACTTATTTTTTGAACTTCCATACTGAGCAACATTTTGCCTTCCTGCATGATAATTTGTTCCATAAGTAATTCTGCTGCTATCGTGTGTTCTTGAACTTTCTGCGTTATCAGTATGAGCAATTGATCTTAAATCTTCATTGTTATCAACTGTATATACCACAGGTCTGATTGTTGGTAGAGAAGGAGATGATCCGTGACTTTCCCATTCTTTTTTGTATGAATATGAAGATTCATAACCTTTAGTTCCACGATTTCTTTCGAGATTATTTCCTCCAGCTAAATGGTTTACACTACTTAAATGGGCTCCTTGAGCAGCGGTTGCTGACGTTCCTACTTGGCTGTTTGAATGATGAGAACTTTCACGTCTTTGTGATTCACTGGTGCCGAACGATGAACCTTGAACATATCCAGCTTGTAAATTACTGTTCTCAACTGTCTGAACAGGAACACTTATGGGTAGATGAACTGTTTGTCCAGGTCGAAGTATCACTCTTACATTACTCGGCAAAGATACAGGCTGGACTACAGAGCTCAAAGGCACAACATGAGTACCGATAGGTAGAGTTTGTACTACTGTTCCAGCGTTTTGTGATTCTGATTTTTCATAAGCACTGTGAGAACTATGATGACCAGAATTCGCTGCACCGTACATTTCTTGATTTCTTTCACCGACTCCGTATACTTGACCATATTGACGTTGTTGATTCCTAGCAGCTGCACTGGAATAAATTTCTCCACGATCCCTTTCAGATTCATAATCGTTTCTAGCACTTCCAGCGTATTTACTACCGGCCATGTAATGTGATGCGGTTCGTGAACTTTCTCCAAATTTATTAGACTGTTGCCCCAAACTTTCTTGGTCGGTGTTGAAAGAATCGTAGTTCGAAAACTGTGACGAACTCTTGCTTCCACTTGCTATACCTCTTTGTGATGCAGAAAAGCTTCCAATTCTAGAATTTTGCAAACCTCCCATGTCATATTCAGATGTTCCTTTATGAAACGCTTTACCGCTAGCCGAAGCAGAACCATAAATAGATCCTGATCTTGAATTCATAGAATTCACAGCATCTCCTGTGCCAATTACCGATGGATCGATACCTAGCTGACTGCCGACCTGGTGCCTCAAGTTTGTCAACTGATCCGTAGCCAAATGATCCATGTTGTGAGCGACCTCAAAATTACCTCCCATATTGCCCGTTTGGGCATTGTAGTATCCTTTTTTGACCCCATCATCTCCTGTTCTGGAATATTGGAAGTCTTGGGTTTCTTTAAAATAATCTGCAGTCACCAATGGCAGCAATAATAAAAATATGTGCCACATTTTAAATTATAGATATTCTGAAATGTTGAAATTATTAATTTAAGTATGTGTTATTTTAATTGATATAAATTATTGTTCTCGTATACTTTTGAAGACGATGTAACTGAATGATGATCTTGATCGAAATAACGTGTGCGTGGCATGTTTGCTCTTTTTTATTGAAGCAAAAATAAGCGAAGACCTCATGATAACCTTTCAAACTGTTTTTGATAATTTTCCGCATATAAATTCCCAAGAATGCGAAAAAAATTATATCTTATATTATTTATTTATCATTTTGTTCTCTGCAGTTTTCTCGATTCAATTTTATATTTCATTTTTTGTAATGTGGTACATAGAAATGATAAATTACTAACGACCAAATCATTGTATTTTATACGAAGTGTATATTCTAATGTTATCAACATACCTACCTACTTTAGTGAAATCATAATTTTTCTAATATTACCTATTTTTGATAAGTTAGTCAAGAATAAAATTTTTGATAGATATTATATTAGTGCATAGGGCAAAATTTAGTTTAATCAGGTTAGAACTTATTTAATGTTGTAATAGAGTTTCAACAAAATTAGGATTTGTTACTAATTACTACCGTACTCTACCTGAGTTATTATAACAGTAAAATTATAATTTCACTAATAAAATAGAGATTTCACTGTAATTTACATTTAAATTATTACATAAGTTTGAATTCATCATTTATTCCAATATTTGGGCAAAATACTGTTTTCCTCGAATTTATATATGTCAATGTTATTGTTGGACTTGATAAATTATCGCTTATTTTTATGTCGCACTCATTTCTGAGGATTGTGACCTTTATTTGCGACATAAATATTGTTGATTTATAACAAATTATAAGTAGGTAATTGTTGCAAGTAGTTTATTTATATATATCTATAAATATTTTTTTAAATTCTAGAGTATTCTATCAAACTTTCCCTTTAATATGACTTTATTTACATATTTAATTGGCTATTTCAATATTTCCACATCATGTTTATATTACGAATTACGATAAGTATTTCTTAGTATTCAATACTTAATTGTTTACCAATTATGATGAAGCTTTTTTTGTAAACAATTCTCTTCATAGAATTTACATTTGATTATTCTTACTTTGAATTTTTGCTTTGGATTAACCCATTCTCTCATATCGTTCATACGGTTTCTGAGAAATTCACCTTTCTGCTGGTTTTTTCAGAAACCAAACACTACTATTAGATTTTTCAATCGAGTTGATTATTACACTCTTCATGGAGAAGATGCCGTTTTTGCCGCAAGAGAAGTATTTAAATCAACTGCTGTGCTTAAGTTTATGGGAGCGGAACCTAATAAATTGCCATATCTCGTTTTATCACATGGAAATTTTGAGTTGTTCTTAAGAGATTTGCTCTTGGTATATTTTTTGATCTTGATAAATTTTATTCAAGAAATTATGAAATAATTAATGATTTTAATTAAAAATTTCAGGTAAAGCTTTATAGAGTCGAAGTATACGTAAAAGGACCTTCCAAATCTAATGATTGGGAAGTAGAATACAAAGGGTCTCCTGGAAATATATCGCAGTTTGAAGACTTGCTATTTTCTAAGACTGATGTCGTAGTCAATTCAACGATCATTGCTGTTAAATCTAAGTGTAACGAGAAAAATAAGGTAAAACAATTGTTGCAATTGAATTATATTGGCAAAACAATCTTATTTTGTGATTTTTATTTTGTAGACTGTCGGAGTTGTGTGTATTGATAACAATGAACACACATTTTGGATAACAGAATTCACCGACAATGAGCATTTCTCAGAATTAGAAGCTCTAATCGTTCAGCTTGGTCCTAGAGAATGTTTACTGCAGCAAGGCGATTCTGATGTATGTTTATTTCCACATTTCAACAATTAAGTAGTTGTGTAAAGAATTGTACCAATCATTATTGCAATAGTCTAA
Source organism: Cheumatopsyche charites (assembly GCA_024721215.1). NCBI lineage: Eukaryota > Metazoa > Arthropoda > Insecta > Trichoptera > Hydropsychidae > Cheumatopsyche > Cheumatopsyche charites. The sequence goes on from CM045583.1 coordinate 5,373,393, forward strand.
TCATGTTTATTTCACTTCGAGCTATTAAATTTTTCAAGCTTGATTTGATTAGACATTCTGTTGTTAGTGAAAACAACAAACTGAATTATTTTTTTTTAATTGTAATAAAAAAAAAAGTTCTAAGTTAGAGCATATAATATAATGGTTACACTAAATCATTTAATTTATTTTATCCATTTATTAGACCACTCATAATTATGTAGGTACTTGATAATTTCCTCGATGGTGACTTCAATAATTTTATCCTTGTTTTGTATCACACACTATTTTATCTTCTTTGAGAATGATTTAAAGTTTTCAAAACGCATTTCAGATAAAAGCCCTCTTAACAGTAATGGAACATTCAAATGTTACCATAACGATGCGTAAGAAATCCGAATTCACCAAAGAAGGACTTGTACAAGATTTAAATAGGTTACTCCAATTTGCTGAAGGTCAACAAAACGATGCTAATTCCTTTACCGAAATCAACTTAGAAATAGCTTGTTCTGCTTTGAATGCAACCATTAAATACTTAGAACTAACTTCTGACCAGACGAGCTTTGGAAAATATAATTTTAAAAAATTAGACAACAAGAGATGTGTACATTTAGATTCAGCTGCCATTAACGCTTTAAATGTGTTCCCAAAGAAAGAAGGGCAACTTTCAAATTCTAGAACACACAGTATTTTAGGTTTGCTCGATAGATGCAGAACAGCACATGGAAAAAGGTTAAAATTGTTTTCATTGATATCATGAAAAAAAAATCAAACCAAATATACTAAATTTTACCAAAATTTTCAGGTTGATTTCACAATGGGTGAGACAACCTCTTAGAGATATTAATGTGATTCAAGAAAGATTAGATATAGTCGAAACACTGATTGAACATAGTGAGATTCGAAGACAATTGCATGAAGATCATATGAGGAGAATTCCAGATTTCCAAATAATTACAAAAAAATTGATACGTAACAAAGGAAATTTGCAAGATTGTTACAGATTATTCCAGGTGAATTAATATTGTGTTGAATTATCTTAAACTATGATTTGGATTCTCAATAAATGTTAGTATTTTTCAGGCAATTGAACGAATACCATGTTTGATTGAATCTTTACGCAAATGTAGCAACAAATCGCTCAATGCTGCAATCATCAACCCTATTTCGGACATATTAGTTGATTTAGAGAAGTTCCAACAAATGATAGATAGTACAATCGATATGGATCTCGTTGATAGAGGTTATAGATGTTAATATTATCCAAGTATCATATGTATTCATTCAATTGTATATCTAATTTTATAAAATATATTTTAGGCGAGTTTTTAGTTAAGCCATCTTTCGATGATGATTTGCAAGAGTTGAATAAAAAGATGAAGAACATTGAGAAGTCTATGCAAAGTCAGTTGATCAAAGCAGCTAGAGATTTGAATTTGGATTCTGGTAAAACTATAAAATTAGACAGCAATAGTTTTCACGGATATCATTTTAGGTAATTCAAATCACAAAGTAGGTAGGTAGATGTATTTTTAGTAAAAAAATTACTATAAATCCTTTTACATTTCAGAATCACTTTAAAAGAAGAACCAATATTGAGAAAAAACAAATCCTATGAAATACTAGATGCTATCAAGGGTGGTGTACGATTCACAAACACTCGGTTAGTTGAACTGAATGAAGAGTACAAGCAGTCTAAAGACTCATATGAAGATCATCAAAAAAATGTTGTGGATGAAATAATCCGAATAGCAGGTTAGTAATCAAAAAATAAGTTATTTTCTAATGTGTTAACATTATTAATATTGAATTGTTTCAGCTGGTTACTCTAGTGTACTGTGGACAATGTCCGAACTCTTAGCAAAATTAGATGTTCTATTATCATTCAGTATTGCTTCTTGCGATGCTCCTATTCCATACGTCAGACCTGAAATGACAGAAAGCGGTAAAGAAATTAAATTCAACAACATGCGTCATCCTTGTTTGGAATTGCAGGATGGTATATCATACATTGCCAATGATGTTAACTTACGAAAAGGTTACTATTTGATAATTTGTTTATCACAAAATGCGATTTACTTTAAACACAATGTCAAAATTGCAGATGGACATAGCTTTTGCATCATAACCGGGCCGAACATGGGAGGAAAGAGTACATTTATAAGATCCGTTGGAGTCTGTACTCTCTTAGCTCATATCGGATGCTTTGTGCCTTGCAGCAGTGCTGTTGTTCCTTTAGTTGATAGTATTTTAGCTAGAGTTGGAGCTGACGATTGTCAGACTAAAGGCTTAAGTACATTCATGTTAGAAATGATCGAAACAGCTAGCATACTTAGGGTGAGTTTATTGTGTTACTTTTAATATAAGTGAGCTGACAGATTTTCAAGTTCAATATTTCAAATTAATTAATTTCATATATTTTACTTAACTTTTTTTAACTGTGTGAAAAATTGCTTTAGACTGCTACAAAAAACTCATTGGTCATAGTCGATGAGCTTGGAAGAGGTACATCTACTTATGAAGGTTGCGGAATCGCTTGGGCCATAGCAGAGTACATCTTAAAATGCATTACTTTAATTTTTTTTCTATCTTATATTCAAATTGTATTTGTTCAATGTTTCAGACATTTGGCAAACGACATTCAAGCCTTTTGCTTATTCGCTACTCATTTTCATGAAATCACGCAGTTAGAACAACTCTCCCCGCGCATAACCAACTTGCATGTGACCGCTGTCACTCAACAAAATCAATTGACGCTCCTTTACGAAGTAAAACCAGGAATCTGCGATAAGAGTTTTGGAATTCATGTCGCTAAAATGGCGGATTTCCCTCGCAATATTGTGAAGGTGTGTAAAAGACGCGCGGTTGTATGTGATTGCTTATTCTTCATATTGAATTATGAATATACCTAAATGTTTTATTTTGGTAATGTTCTTTTGTAGTTTGCAGAAAAGAAACAATCTCAACTAGAAAGTCATAGGTTCGATTTGAGCAACATCGATGTTGAGGATATGGTGAAAGCTAAATTAGAAGCCGAGAAGATCATAGAAGATTTCATTAAAGCGTGTCAGAGTATTGATGTTTATTCACCAGATTCGGAAATTCAGTCCAGGATACTGTCCATTAAAATTTCAATTTTGAAGAATAACAATCCATTTGTCAATAAGTTACTGGAGGAACGTGTTCTCTGACTTTCTTCTGGTTCTTTTTTTTATTATTTTTGAGGATCAATCATTGTCTTATTTGTTATTATTCCATCTTAATGTATTTCAGTGATCTTGTCATCTTAAGTGAAATATTGTTTTAAAATAAAAGACCAATTTTTAAAGATTCAATTTTTTATTTTTATGTTACCAAATTTATACACGTATCCTAAGCAAAAAAAAGTTGAAACAAAAAACTATTGATTGATTTTTGTTGCAAATTATTCATTTTGAAAAACTATCCATTCATAAATATGTATAGTGGTGCAAGGAAAAATTAGATATTAATAAAAGTAGTAGACGAACAGTCATTGTTATTTGGTATTCTAAATATGAAAAGAAAATTTTGTTAAATACATAATATGTAGACCTATTCACAAAGAAAAACCGTACAAGTATTGTGGCGGGCGCATTTTTTGCAATATGGTTAAGGGCCAGTTTTTCGCCTCTGGTTTGAGAATTAAACGAAATTAAACTACATGCGGTCCTCCAACTATCACCTGTCAAAATCTGGAAGAAAGAAACAGATGAATATATTGTCATACAACAATATGTCTGTTTCATTCAGCAGCTGTTTTGACAGCTCAGTTGGAGAGACTGCAAGTAGTTTAAATTCGTTTTATTCACAAACTAGAGATGAAAAAACCGGCCCTAAGAGTACACAAAACTGCGTTTACCAAAAAGTCCATTCATACGAATGGAACAATTTTTCAGTAACGAAATTCGGCATACCGGATCACAAGGAACTAATCTTATACCACAATAGCAGCATAATGCAGTATCGCATAAAATACGCCCGCCAAGGCACTAATTCGGTTTTTCATAAATAGGCCTATGTATATTTCACACAAGCTAATTTTCATTGAGAGCTAGTTTACATAAAAAAAAATCATATTATTTTTCGACCTTGCAATTATTTTGGAAAAAACCTTGCGAATGCAAACTTCACAAAAATATAAAGAAAATAATACAAATAACTTGTCTTGTACAAATGATTTCTAAAGAGATTAATTTTTAATTTAATTTGAAAATGCTTAATATTAAATCTACACAATTTCCAGTTCAAATTTACAGTCACACAATTTCTCCAGCTTTTATCATGAAAGGATTTTGCCAACTCCTGACATTTTCATTATAAATAGGATTTTCTTCACTTTAATATCAAAAACTTCATGTGGACCCGATGGTCGACGGAGCGAAGAGCGGTATCAGATAACATAAAATTTGAACAAAGAATCAGATGTTAAAATCGAACAGAAAACTGACCGCTTTGCGGAGAGATCTTTAAATTTTCTTCGTTCAAAACTGGCTTGATAAAATCAATTATCAACGCGAATAGCACTTATGAATAATACAAGCGCATGGAACTAGTAAATTGCTGTCTGCACATAGGACACACTGTAACGGCCAAAGCGCACTTGGGACAAGCGACCACATGCCCACATGGTACGAAGCATATATTTCTTTCTGCGGCAAAGCAAATTTTACATAACGTGGAATCGCTTACGGTCGACGAAGAGGAAGAACAATCTTGCATGGAAGCCGATGACTTGACTGAAGTGGGCGTCGTTTCTGGCACTTTTGCAGATTCAGGCTTGTATTTGGTGTTATCGAGTTCATGTTTGGATGCATCGCCCAGTTCTGCATTTATCTTTTGAATGAAATCATCTCCTTTGACCAGCCGAATATAGTGACATTTGGGAAACCATTGGGCATGTTGTGTCCAAGGATCGTCATCGTCTTCCCAATCTTTCAGTCCCCCACCGCAATAATAACAAACACATTTGTCTCCGGTGCCGGTATAAAAGAAGCCGGCATCTGCCATGTCTTCGGGTCTCTGTTTCATTCTGCACGGCCAGTCTGCGAAGCTGGTCAGTCGCGCAGTCTCGGCGGCGAACGCCGGTCGCATAGGACCGTTGGTCTGCTGGCCCAAGGTTCCGCAGACATCCTGACCGTCCGGAGGCTGAGAAGAGTTGTTGCTGAGAGGGTGTGAGTTGGGCGCCGAAGCGCTGGACGCGTTAAGCGGAATATTGTTGCAGGGGCGTCCTCGCAAGAGAGGACAGTTCGGTCGATGCCTTTCGTGATCCGCCACAGGATCGTCTCCTTGCTCCCACTCGGCCAAGATGAGGCAGCAGGCGAAGCACTTGACCTTATCGCAATCGTTGTAATAGTAGAGTCCGGTCCGGGCTACGATTGCTTTATCTATGAACGTCACCGGCCAGGAGTTCAGCGACATCAATCGGTCCGCTTCACGTCGGAAGTCCGGCGGCGGCGGCGGGTCCCTCCTGGGTATGACGACATGGAACTGGTCCGAGGAGGCTTTCCTAATGTCGAGTGCATCAGTTTGATCCCTGCTCACGCCGAGGCGATTCGGCAAGCGCAACAGCTCGGGCGCTACGAATGGTGACTCCACGGAGTTCATCTGGACACGGCAAGAGCATAGACACCCTCCAAGTGTCGGTGGATCTCGAGCGTTCGTCGAGAAATGCAGTTGGACAAGGACGCCGCTGAAGCTGCTGCTGCTGCTGCTACAACAAACAAACAAAACTCGGGTCAGACTCGCGTGAAAGAGACAAACGCTACGCTCGTACAGGGAATCCGAGAGAAACGGGTGAATGCACCACATGAATGGGAGAGGAATCTCGCTCCGATTGGAATGCAGTCGCACAGGGTGCACTCCGTTCCCAACACCGAAACTATTCCCAAACACTATACTTTCTTATACACAATATACAAATGTTTCAAGTTAAGACTAACTAACTAACTAAACAAATTAAAACCGCTATTTTCAAAAAAAAAAAAATGTAGCACTGACCCGGCAGCATCTCGACTGTGGCCACCAAACGATCGATCGGCACCGATGACGAGGTACCTAATGTGATAAGGTCACAGTCGACGATCACAAATATAGTTTTCCACGGCTAGATCACATGACTGTTCGTAGTGGGTGTCGTAGTGCAATCGAATAGGACAAACACACAGATGAATGCACAATTTCCCAACGAGGTCCATATAAGTGCATGTGCACTAGAGGCCCACGCGAGTGACCAACTGGACATATTCCATTCCATCATCGCATTTATGAATGATTCGCTTATTTTTTTTTAAGAGAAAAACGAGTATAATATGCTTAATGAGGAAAACTGCAATTCGCATATGTATAAAAAAATTCCAAAATGATGTTGCGAAAATGGACAGGTTTGAACTTTCTAATCGCTGTCAAAAAAATATGGTAGAGTAGAATTTAAATTTTTTTTCAACACAAAATTTCTAGAGATTCGAATTCTCTGATTTATAAATGAAGGAAGTAGTTACATCCAAATTGTTATAACGGCTGGTTTAAATGACAAGATATTCAGCTCAGGCTGTTTCAAGATTAATGATTTTCAAATGCGCATTAAAGTACGTACATGAAAGATAGTAAATTCTTAGCATAGATAAGATACTAGAAAAATAAGACACTTAATCCGAGCGAGTCACAATAAAGAGACGTAAAAACAATACAATTGTCACTGAGTCAAGTGATTAAATGCATTAATATAACAAAAAATCATAAATGATTCAACCACTAAAATTCAGTCACATAGATCGAGGATATTTGTAGAAAATAAAACACATAGCTGACACAAACATCATCAGCAGCGACCTTCATGAGAATGATTTGCGCAACTAACTTATGAGATCACATCCTCCTCATTTTACAGAGAATTTGTGGAAAAAAAAAATGAAATTCTACAAATTTTCCTTAAAATATGATCTCCGAAACTGAAATATAACATTTCTGTTGAAACAAAATCAACTCTCGCTCCGATCAAATTCCACACAAACATTATATTTTCGATCAAACCACAATCGAAAAACACAAACGATAAGAACGAACAGTGTCAACTCCGAATCATTCACAACAGACTAACACATATTCAACCAAAACAAATCCGAAACGAGACCAAACATACCAAACGTAAACAATCAGTATATCACAAGATGATTCACGAATGCAAACTGACCACGGTGATAAACAGACACGCGGTCATTCGATTCTCATGATCCAAAAGTACACGTGATCAGCTGGTATGGATCACGCGCAACAAGCACGTTGCACTCCGTATGCAAATCGTAAATTCGATATTTAATTGTGAGCATTTTCCATGGAATGCACTTTTGTGCATTAGTCATACTGCAGTTATTTACGAGCCGTGGATTATGGTGTTGTGTAATAAGACATAGTAAAGCGATTTAGAATGAAGAGTTTTGTTCGATCGGTGTTTTTTCGAATATGAAAAGTTGTCATTTTTAAAGTGAAAGTGAAATTTGGTTAAATATATTGGAGGGTTAATATCAATTAAGCATAATTTTCGTAATTTCAACGAAGAGGAAAAATCTAAACATAATGATTCTGAAAGAAAATCAGGGATTTGGAAGAAACATATTTTCGAGCTACTTTGCTACAGATCTACATCATGTTTCCAAGCAGTTTTATCCAAGATCTGGATCTAAAACCTTTTTGAGCTGCATTGCTTCATATCTACAATGTGTTCCAAGCAGCTTTAATAAGAAACATACGATTCTTATTGTATCTACATAAAGCACAATGAAGACCTGAAACAAAAGCTCAAAAAGATCATCTTCCCAGATTCTTATTCAGACCACTTAGAACACACCAGAGCTGAAAAAAAAGCACATCGACAAGTAATTTCCCCGAATCCTAATTAAGAACCAATAGACGGCGCCAATGAGACATCAATTCGCAAAAATCTAAAAAACCGACAGACCTCTTAAAAAAATAGAATCTAGGCAGCGATTTGGTAATAGAAGAAACACTCATCGTTTGCAGAAATCATTGCGCATCTTGTTCTCTACACAAGCGCTGAATTTCTGAAGTCAGGGGTCGAAAATAAAGATGATAATTGGGCAAAGTGTGTTTCGGCTACGCCACTGTTGCGGCCCCTCCCGTCTCTTTGGACGGCATTCCTGAACGGTCGCTTTCCCACACGCCGCGACCCACACATTGACTATCCCTGCACCACTACCAAAAGCTCGTATACGTATATGAAATGAATGCGATGCAGGCGCTTTCAATCTTTTTTTTTTTAATTTATTTTAATTTTTTTTCTTCATAGATTCTGATTGGAATTTTATGCATGATGCTTAACCTTTTCAGGTCCTATGTCGAGTGTGACTCGACATTGAATTTGTTCCAGTAGGTCCTATGTCGAGTCTCACTCGACATTTCAATAACGTATTGTTTATCACTTAAAATTTCGAAGAACATGATTTTTTTTTCACTCCTCGTGTTAAATACATATGTAGGGAAGGAACCTTGATTGTTTTTCTGAGAATTCATAAAATTTCGACTCATATGAAGTGTACAAAAGGAGCTGTTCCGCTCCATTACTCGCGTGAACGAAAACAGTGGACTCTCCCATTAACATCTTTGACTTTATTTTCGACAATATATGTTTTTTTCAATTGAAAAATGTTTCTTTTATAAAGCGAACATATAAATCTAAAAATAAATATAAAATTCACGTAAATTTTTTGGTCGAATATTTGAATTTGGTCAAATATGATAAAAATGTTTTTTTTTCAGAATACAGAAAAAATTTATGTCCTAATGAAGATTTTTATTTTTTATACAATAGGACATGAACGTTTCTTACTTAAAATAAATTTCATTTCAGTAATATACGGTTTTTTGTTTTAAAAATATGTCAAATATGAGAAAAAAGTTTATCCTACAAATGGCTTAAAAGTATTAAAGACCTGGTGAAAACTTTTTTTTTTTTTTAAAGACCGCAAAGGGTTAAGGTGTTCGTTTTAAATTTAAATACATTATTTTTCCGAAACGATTTCACTATATTTCATCCATTGTAGGAAGATTTTTAGACGTATTTTCATTATATATTTTTACAAAATATTAAAAAAAAAAACGTATTCAAATCATCGAAATAACATTGAATATTCATATTAAAACGACGCAAATGTAAAAATATTGCAAATATTTGAAAGCAAACATGAAACTGGGCTGAAAAAACATATTTACGAGTCACATTGTACAAACATGCGATAACACATTTATGCTAAACAGATAACTTACGAGTGCATGGCGCAATCGAAAAACTGAAAAATCGAAGAAAATCATTTCGAACGTTAATAAAAACGGATTTCAATAGTAAATCGAGGCTTTTTAGCGAAGTTTAAAGCCTCTGATCTCGTTTCGGCCGAGTGCTCGTGCACCGGAGGCCACCAGTGTAGTAAAAGAATGAAGCGACTTACGAAAAAAAAAGATTGTAAAGCAAGGACGATGACGCATAGAATGTTTACATCGTTATGTACTAGGAAAACTACACAGATATTCAGTCGGTACTAGGGGATTTCGTTCGATTAGTCGAAAAGTTGAGTGAGGATAATATAGTGATGAAATTGTCAATGTGAAAATCGTAGTTGAGTAAACTTCCGTTTATCGATTAAATAATTTTATTACGAAACATAGTATTCTCCGATACTATAGAATGGGTTGAGTAATGTGTTCTACTAAATGAAAGCGGTTTATTGAACTTTGTAGTAATAATATAAATTTCAGATGATAATGAGCGAATGCTATTTATAAAATTGTTCGATAAAATTGATTGATTTTTTTTTTTGGTATTCATAATAAATCACTGATCAAACAATGAATGATGAAATCAATATACATAGAAATGACATACGCATTGCACATACATAAAATATGCAACTCAGCCATTTCCAAACAATGAATTCATTCAATTCAAATTAAAAAAAAATCGAACAATCAATACGAAAAACGAAAACTTACAAAAAATCAAAAAATTCGACGAAAATCAGACGAAATGTATAACGATGATAAATTATTATCAAATAATAAACACGCGACATATAACCATTACTGACGATCAGTAAATTTAATAAATTGACTAGAAATCGAAACTAGAACTTATCTAAATAAATCAGACGATGAAACGATGATCCTCCAAAGCCCTAAAAAGGATCAACGCTTCACCGTCGACGGAGCACGAAGCACTGTTGAAATTTTCGTTATTTTTCCAAAGCTACACAATAATATCGCTACTGAACATGTTAGATAATAGATATGACATGTTTTTTGAATATAATAGAATAACGTCAATGCAAAATTATTAATCAAGAACAATGTGTGGGGAGAATTTATCATAATTATCAGTCGCGGTTTAGTGCACAGGATATGTTTCATTGACCGCCTCTGTACGAAGCACAAAGAGTTTTCCTTTATTTAAATTTATTTATTTATTTTGTAAAAAAGCTTTCTAACTTTCATAATATTCGATTGAATTATATCACAATTATAAATTATGAAATTACAATATTTTCTTCCATAATTAAATTTCATTACTGCCGTTCTTCTTCAGCATCGGTCATACACTTTGTTGTTGAACCGAGATTTTGTTGCCAAACAAAACGAAAGAAGAGAACGAGAGAAAAAGACGAGTACGCTATATTTACGTTTTCAAACAAAGCGCACAACGAATGTGTGTATTATTTTCGCTCAAATCGACATAAAATTATAATAAAACACATACAAGCCATTCTAGGAAAATGGTTAATTTCCGCAATTGTTACGATAATTGGTATTTCCCAGTCAAAGTGCGATTACAAATGACGATTATAGGGCGTAAACCGTTGAAAAAAAAGAACACACATGGCTCGATTAGAACGATTAAAAAAGCCGCTAAAATTACTAATGAACACATGTTAAAAATAAATTAGAAACTGAATATAAATATTGTTGAATGTTCATATGAATATTATAAACATACGCATCCTCGACGAAAATTGACGTAAATATAAAAATTATCATTAAAATGACATAATATTTAATTAAGTGAATCAAAATTAAGTGCGTTTTAATGTATTTTCATTAAAAAATTGAAATTAAATCGTTAATTAGTAGTTTCAAACAATTTTTAAAACCATTTCAATTCAATAAAGAACCAATCAAACACCAACCAAACCAAACAGACGCCGATCCATATTCCAAAATTCCAACTTCCAACCAATCCGAATCTTCTTCAAACAAAACACTATTGAAAAACTACCAAAATCATCATTTTAAACGCACCAAACACACTCGAATCGAAAACCGAACACATCAACATCACAGAAATCCAACATATAAAACCATCAATCGACCTCAACTAAACTACATACAAAATTTCAAACACACAAAAATCGAAAACCAAACAGACGCCGATCCGCATTCCAGAACTCCAACACCCAAAAAAACCACCGATCGATTCAAATCCACCCCACGAACTTAAACACCGGAACAAGAAACTGCCAAAATTAAAAATTTAAACGTACCAAAAACCCGCGAAAACCACAACAAAATCCGAAACACTCAGCGCACCATCACAACCGAACTCGAAGAACGCTCGTCGCGGAGTACACCAACGGCCAAGAGTCCACCGTCCAATTATAAACAAACTGGCTTCTGCTGATTGCCGAAACGAGACGACCTCCGAAATGTTCGTCGGAGACGCAAAAAGCGACTCCGAACAGCCTTGACTCTAGTGTGAATCAGAGGTTCTAGTTGGTGGAATTCGAGTTTCTAGAACTCTAGAGGATCGGTCTGCTGTGACGAGCCGACTCCATGGTCGGGTTCGTACTGATGAGAGGAAGCAGGACTTCCTGTTTAGAGGTGTGTCTGTTGTGTTTTGTTGTGTTGTGTTGGGTTATGTGGTTGTGGATGATGGTGTGGCGATGGTGGGGAGTTCCCCTTCGTTTGGTTCGGTGGATGTTCGGCAGGGATCTAGTGTTTGGTGGAAGCTTTTGAATCGGTTGTTTTCGGTTTTGGGTGTTGTGGAAGCTTCGAATGAATTTGGTGATTTTCGATAGAAATCTTATTTTAAGCTCCGGAGAAAAAAAAAATCCTGTAACTATGAATTTTTCAGTGAAAAATAAAAATGAAATGAAAAACTCTTTTGAAAGTTATTTTTATATAGGTATTTAAATTTTAAATTAATGTACCTATTTAATTTCGTAAAAAAATATTGTCGAGTCACTCAAAAAATTAAGAAAATAATTGATCAAATAATGAATAGTTTGCATATCGCGAGTGATTAGTGAGCTTTGCTTTTCTACGAAGCTTCGATATGACATAAAATGAAAATTGGAATTATAACAAAAATATGAAATGAAAGCTTGATTGAGAACTCACTTACAAGAAGCCTTTGAATTTAACTACTTATCATCAATTAAGTCTTTTTTAACAAAGAATTCGACAAAACTGTTGCGGCTAACAAACCGATAAACTGAAATCTTTATAGAAAACTTTCCTTAAACCCAAAAAAAAAAAATTATCACACTCGACCTTCTTAGCGACCTTCCCAATTCAACGAATCACTACTTTTCCTCAATTCTGGCATTTCACATATCGATATTAAACCGACATTAAAAACACACTCAAATACCGACTCGTACTTCCAGAACTCCACGACACCGGAATCCCGCACCCTGAAAAATCCGGCTCTCTTCCACACCCCTTCCAACCCTCGTTTCGGAGCTGGTTCCAAAACGAAATTTGGATGTGTGTGTAATCCAAAAATGGAAAAAAAAAACCGAATGCAGGTTGCAGGGGGAACAGCTGTGACCCGTAAACATCCTGCGCACGAGCAGCTGTGCCACGCGCTCGAGGGGCAGCTGCACCTTTGTAAATTGCGTCCATTTTCCAGGATTTTGTGAAAAAAATATTAAATTTATTGAGGAGAATGATAAAACGTGGTTCGTGTTATCTCGATTCGAACAATAGAAGCCAAGAGCGAGTTTTTTAAAGGCTGTGTGAAGCGAATTAGAAAAAACGCAGTAATTGTCTTTGACGCAACTTTATTGCGCAATGTAAGTATGTGGATTGCGTTTGTTGAATTAATGGTGTAATGTTTTGTCGTGTGGATGTTCGATTTTGAAATGGAAGCGAGGATTTAGGGGATGTTTCGAACAAGTGACTCCGTTTTTATTATTTATTGAATTTAATTTATTCTATGGGGTAGTCTGTTCGTTATTGCGTCCGTTTACGAGGGGTCGTTATTGTGTTTGGACGACATTATGTGAAAATATCGGGTCAGTGGAACGTTCCTGTTCGTTCTTGAAATGCGATTGATCTCAATCCAAATTTCGAAATAATAATGAAACTCATGAAGTAGTAGAAAACTATTTTGGGAGATACTCCCAAACATACCCACCTAAACAAACTATTTTAGAGAATGAACCGCTAGCACAACACACGAGATTCTCGCATCCAGAATGAAACGACTTCATTCACCTAAGAAGCAAAGAATCTAAACAAAAACTTAAAAAACTGACTCCCATTAAAATTTAAACCAAACAGCACAAAATGAAGATTCGCATGGACGAACAGTTGACTATAAGGTAGAACAGACTGTTGCAGATTCCCGTTACTTCACCCGACTCCAAAATGTATGTATGCAAGTTTATATATTTCGAAAGTCATGGATCAAATATCTGAATCTCAAAAGGATCAATTTCTAGATTGAATGGATCTTTAGACTTCTCGGTAAAATGAGTAGACTCTTATTGATAGCACAGCTATCTATAGATCGTGAAAATGCATTCGATTTATAAACGATTAGTAAATTTCAACTGAATTACGTAGGTGTGCCATTATCTATTGCGAACTAATGAAATTATCACTGTTCATACATGTTCAGCTAATTACGGCTCCTTTTAACTATCGTGACGTCATTTAGATAATTTGCTAGTCATGATGAGCATAAACCATTTGAAAAACAAATTAATAGAATCATTTCAATTGGAAAAATAACTAGCACAATTTACTATGAGGTCAAACATTTCATCATTTTCATTCAACAGGATTCCAAACACGTCATTGGTAATAAAGAAATGACTAATTTTTAAATATTTTCCGTAATACATCGATAGAAAATGTGTCAAATTAAAATTCTACAGAAAATGAAATAATAAGGGGAAACTTGATTTGAAATTCAAAAAAAACATACATATATATCTACAAAAGTATAGAGTTTAACGAACGGAAACTGGACATACATATCTGTGGTCCACATGTGGTTTCAGATAGAAGCGATTATTTTTTTCAAAACGTCAGTTAAAATTAAAATATTAGTCATTGAAACATAATTTCAGCAGACTGAATCGATGAGGAAAAACCTCTAGCCAGACTAGTCTAGAAAACGATGGTCAGAAACGAGGTTCACGAACGAGAGAAATCTCGTTCTAGATAAAGAAAGCGGGAACGGTAAAAGCAATGGCAAAATCAATAAAACATACATATAAGTATGCAATATCCATTATTTCAATTTTAAACGACTTCAATAAAATATCATAATTAGAAAGGGGTTGATTTTTCCGACAATTTCAGCATAATTTCACCATACAAGCGATAGGAATCGTGATGCATTTGTGATTCATGCAATAATGAATCGAACATTTCTCCCCTTGTGAAATGTACAGAGATTTCTTGCAACAACTTGCTCTCATTTAAATCATAAATGGGGGAGCTAAATTCCCACAAGATCACAATGGCGCTCAAATTCTCACGTTTGAATCGAAACTGGAAACTATTCTCTAGAACGGACAGACTCGATGAGAGCATCTCACACGTTATCTAAAACTCAATCTTGTACATACAAACTGAGACGTAATTCTTCAAAACCTCCAAAGGAGAATGGATTAAAGTGTCCCCACTTATGATTAGTGAAACAACCACCGAGCACATAACAAATGTGTCTCAATCGATACATTTTAGTAGCCCGATAGTCTTTCACAATGAAAACTACTTTGGTTATGGATCATTGTAAGAAGATAGCCTTCATACATTTTCAACCCATGCTCCTTTCAGGTTTAGATTAAGATTTCAATCGTGTTTAGGCGAAAAATTTTTTTCAAAATCCCAACTCGATCTTTGAATATTCTCAACTTTGACCTCATCTCATCCCGACCCTGACCTGACTGCAAGACTGAGCCTGTCCACCGAAGACAAACGACTCTCAATGGGGTGGAAAAAGAAGGAGGGAAGACGCATAAAGAGCGGAAACGAATCCTTTGTCCACACTCAACAATGAGGTACCAAGAGGGGACATTATCCGCGTCGTCATCGAGCTAACTTTGAGAGAGTGAGGTCCCACTCTTCATGTCACCTCGTCGTCATCTCCAGAATTGGAAGGTGACGCCAGTGTGGCTCCAAATTCGTCTGATCGAATCCAATCGAATGTCGATCGGTACTCCTACGTATATCAGCATTAGAATGTGCTTGCTTCGACTGGTCTTCGATTTTGAAGTGTTTGTTTTGCTTCAGACGATTGAACTTTGGTAATGTAATCGAGTTGCATTAGCTCGAATGGTCATTCGATTTGTTTTTGTTCGTGTGAGTCTTTCGAATGTGACGAATTTATGCTTTGATTCAAATAACACACCAGTCGATTAATGCTTCTTTTCATAAGCTTATCAAAATTATCAATAAAAAAATCAAGCTTAAAAGTTCATACGAGGAGGCCTAAAACGTGAAACATATTTGACGCAAATGAGATTTTTTATAAAATCTTCAATAAACAAATAAGCGATCCGATAAAGCATTGTTCATATTTAACCAGAATAGAGATAAAAATTGTTGAACATGCGAAACTTTTTCAAACAAGTTACAACGAAATCCCAGAAAACTCAAAATAAACAGCTTTTATAATCAGAATTGTTGATAAAAACGAAGAAAAACACGAGATACGAAAGTCGTGAGAGGTCGTACGATTTTATATCGTTTTTATATCTTGCACGTTTCATGAACATGAAGCAATTGTTCAGGACACGTAATTATGTGTGTGCATATGCCAAGAAATGAAGTCTTTTATTTGAACGTATGACTAAATTTTCGATTTCAAAATTGAATTTTCATCGTGAAAATAAGTGAGCAGTATTGTCTGCTAATCAAAAGTTGTTATTGCAGCTTGAAATATGGCAGTTCGAGGAAAAAATATGTTTTTTTTTTTCAAATTGCCATATGTTATTTGTTATATTACAATCAGTCATAGTGAGATTGTCATATGTTCATGAAAGTGTTGATATGGTATATGAAAAATTAAAAAATTTAACTTGAAGTAACTATGGTGAAATTATGGCTATTACTTTAACCGAATAAAAAAATGAAATGAAGATGATAAAAATATTAACAATATCATAAATACTTTTCTATGAACAAAACATTTAAATGATTCCAACAAAAATAACCGGTTGTCATTTAAAAATTATGTGCATATATTTACATACAAATGTGCTTTAGTCGTAAAGGTCGAATAAGCAAAGTCCAACAAAATATGACCTCTGACACAGAACTTTAATCAAAAATTACTGAAAAAAAATTGAAACAAATCAACAAAAATTTGAGTCAACAAATCATGTGATATCTAACGATGACCAACAATACACTACTCTAACAGTACAATAGTGCGTAGTCTAATATCTATTCATGACATAAACACATATGCATGTGCAAGTCTTCTAAGAATAAATATTGAAATAATAAGCGTTAGTAATAATCAAATGATTCACAAGGAAAAGAGACAATTGTTTAAACAAAATGTGTAAATTATCGCACCACAAGCAGAAGACTGATCAATCTATCGATTGTTGTTCCCGTTTATGGTTTGGAATGTGACAATTTGAAATATTAATTACTCCACGTCGCATACTGAGAATGCATAATTTAAAACAGATTATAAACAAATTTAAAATGAATTATGAATAAATTGATATGCGCACTAGAAGTTGCTGAACATGTTTAAGGAATTCCCCAAATACATAATTATCGTGCACAGATTGAAGTATTAATTGAATTTTAATAAGAACATAAATAACAGTTAAGAAGAAATTACCGATTTCAAATAAATAAATTTTAAGATGCAAACAGCAAATACATACAAACAGATTGCAGTCGTGAAATTGACGTTGACCAAAATTGTATGTTTATCAGAAGAACAGGTTTCGCAGCTGACGTTGGCTCGCTGTTTTTGTTTACTAATTTATTTCACTATATTAACAAAGAATAGAAAGTCTTATCGATGTTTCAGTCACATTATAAATTGATAATACTTGGGATTAAAACGATAATAGGTATAAAAAAAGATAGAAAATTTCATAGATAAAATACTGATAAATAAAGTCATTTATGATATACTGTTTAAATTGAATTCATATTCAAAGTAAATTTACAAATATTCAAGAATTGATTATCATATTGATTACACGATGAGGGAATAGATTAATTTCTTTTCTTCTTTTTCAAAATTGAATTAGTTCATGTTTAAGATAGGGTCGATGTGCGAGTTGTGCCAATGATATAAATGATTCCGTACTAAATCAAGTACCCGGATAAAATACAAAAACGTTCTCAATTTTGCATCATTTCTAATGATTAAAAAAAATGCACACTAAAATCACTCCAATGACATTACAGAATAAAAGCGACGTTCGCATCGCAAAACACAACATTGATGCCAATTAACATATCGATCTCGAAGACAGTTGGTACAGGACCAAAAATGGGATTTGAAATGTTGGCGCCGACTATTTTTGAACGATTTAACGAAATTCGGTCACAAAAACGGCGCCGAAATCCAAAAAAACTTATAGAAAGCGACCGCGTGCCACTTTCGACGATCGATCGGTCCTCCATTGCAGTCGCCTAATAAGGTTAACATACGAGGCCATCTTTATGACTTTTGCGCGTTGAATTTGAAGAAATCGATCATATAAGACGCTTTCATATCGGGTTATTCGTCGATTAGAAGCGATGGAGATGTTAAATTGACGGTTTTAAGTAGAAATCGATCACCGGAAGTCGGTCGGGAGTGTTGCGGTGTGGAGTGCGGAGTGCGAGCTCACCTTGTGCTGGCTTCGTGCGCGTTCGAAATGCGATGATGCGGCGTCCCTGGATCCCGAACTCGGTCTCGATCATCAAAATGATCGAGAAACGCTCCGGTCGACGAGGATTTAGAGATTTTTGCAAGAAAAAGGCGATGTGAAAGCCGAGCTCAAGGGAAACGGGCTAGAGGTGCCAACTCTACAGACAACACAACGGATCGATAATTCTGCAGTTGTCTACGCGGAGCAATATTATAAATTTGGTTCTACACTCCGTTCCTGATGTTTCATATTTTCGATTATTTATTGAAGAAAATTTCTTATATATTTACTTCACTCTTTTTGTTCGTTGTATTTGATCATTTTAAAGCTGATTCGTACAAATTTTTAATGTGCTCGACTTCACTTTAGAATCCACGTATACATCGTGTATTCGAATACGATGCAATTCGTTCGGCTTTGAATATCAAAAAACAACTCACATTCCAGAGGGCTACAAAAACTGACTTACTTTTGATGCAATGAACCGCTAATCGGTCGTACTTAAAAAATAAAGAAATTACGTGAACGTGGAGAACTGATTCTTTTTGTTTTTTGCCTCTAACTCCGTTTTAAAATATCAAATTTTCAGAGAAAAAAGAGGGTCAATAATCAACAGTATTTTTATATGATATATTCCTTAAATAAATCAATTCAGAGTTGAAGAACCCAAGAAAAGGTACCCCGCCCTAATATGATTTTATTATTTTAAAGATAATACAAAAAAAATATCAGTTCAGATGTTCATATTTTAATGTTCTGGAAAAAATCAATTTTGTTCAAATCAGTTATATAAATAAACATGTTGAGGATTTTTTTTGCTTCGAGATATATTCTGAAAATATAAATACATACAGAGAACAATTTATTACATTAAATTAAATGAAAAACATCCAATAGTCGATTCAGAACCTTGACTACGAACAAAAAAAAAAAACACTAAAAATCTCAACATTTTGACTATCTGGATATTATGTATCTCTTTTTTACAATAATTAAGAGAAACTCACTAGTCAAGTTTTCACAGCCTAGAAAAATATACATACTAAGTATCAACAATTCTTAAAAATCAAACGTATAAATTATGATCAGACTCATAATCGAATCGAAGTGAATATTACATAAGTTATTATACAGTTTACATAAAGTTTTGAACACACCATTTTTGTGTAAAACATGATATAGGACAGAGTACAAAAATACGTTTTCCACATTGGATACATTAGAAACAACTTTAAATACAATTACACATAAATGGAATGGTCCGATAAGGAAAACTCTTGAATATCCAAAGATATATCGAATCATTTTCGAATCGAAAACATTTAAATTAAAAATAATTAATATTGAAACTAAAAATAATATCAAAACAGATTTAGCTCGCCACTGTATATGTAATATGTAGTATTCTAAAAACATCTAAATCCTAAAATATTACGAAAGATATGTTCTAACAATTCCTTTGACGTTAGCCCTGCATATTGGGCATTGTGATAGACCGGAAGCGCAAACAATACAACTCACCAAATGACCACATGGCAAAAATACAACGCTGACCTGAAATATTTGTAAAGTTATAATATTTAATGCATAATTGAGATATACTTCAAATTGAAGCATTACCTCTGCATCCATGCATATTTTACATGTTCTTGCATCTCTCAACAATTTATTCTCTCTCTCTAAGAATAAACTACTATTATTTTTGGCTTCTTGAGGTTGAGATTCTTCTTTTTCGACCGATTGAGAAACATCATTCATTTTATTATTATCTTCAGAAAATATAGCATTTTGTTCATTTGCATCTTCGTTTATAATACTAGGTTCAATATTTACAGATGTCTCAATATCCTCATCATTACTTTCATTTTCACTAGATATTATCGATGAACTGAAAAAGTAATACAAATTTTAAGAATGATCCAGAAAAAGTAAGCCTAACTTTAATTGAAAAATTTATAGAAAGCTTTATAAAAATTGAACATCACTAACAGTGGATCAACACCTTCGCCGGATAATACAGAACTAATGATCATCCTAGTCACTTGATCTACGGCTGCATCATTAACGGGATATCGCGTTGACGATGAACACGCATATTCGAGCGATGGAGTAGATTCAGGTATGCCAAAAGGTGTTTCATTAACTTGAGCATCTAATGCACCTTCAATCAAACTATTTGCTGATTGAAACGGTACTCCTACAAAAGCAAAAGGCATTATAATACACAAATTAACACATTAGAATCAAATACACCCAACTCTCGTTTTACATGGTTTCAAAATAACACGGTTTGAAAAAATGAAAAAATATTTTTTTTACACGCTTTATTTGGTTTAACACGATTTGTTTGAACTATATAATGAATATCGCGCAATAAAAAATATCGTATTTTTTTACACGGTTTTTGCTGGTCCCTATCCACCATGTAAAACGAGAGTTGGGTGTAGTACATTATATACCTGATTCAGAAATCTTTCTGCGAATTGCCAATCTTATTCTTTCAGGTTGTATACCACAACTAAGAGCCACTAGGGCGAACGGTCCGTTCATCTGTTCTTCAATAACAGCATCGGAGACCGGATGTGACCTCGAATCATTCCTGATTTTATTAGATTGATCATTACTTCTAATCTGAAAGTATTAAAAATATATTAGATTCACAAAGTGGAATTATAACATTAATAAATATCTACTAACATTCCCAATCTTAACACATTTTTCAATGAAATCTTTTGATTGCATCAAAGCGACAAAACTACAACTTGGAGACCATCTCGCGTGTTCCACCCAAGGATCATCGCTCGGTTCCCATTTACTTAAAGAAACATTACAGTGAAAACATTTCACCTATGACAATAATGAAATAACAAATCTTTAAATAATCCTCATTTCATGAATAAAACCATTATTTTTTGTTTAAACCTGATCATTGATTCCGCTATAATAAAAACCTGCCGTTGCTAATGGTTCTGGTTTTTGAGGATTGGTTTCCGGCCACCCTGCATAAGTATCGAGTCTCACTTTCAGAAAGGAGAACTCTGGATGAACTGCTGGTTTATGAGCTTGAATACCCAATTCTTCCATGTTGTTTGATAAGAGATCATCATTTGAAATTTGGGATATTGTTATATTGTTTCTAAAAACGGAAATGTTCTTTAAAAGTTCTTAATTGTGTTAAACACAATATTTACGTAACGCTACTCACTTATCTGCCATAGTTTTAGCGTATTGACAGTTGGGAAAATGTTTTACATGTTCCGTTAACGGACAATCGCCCGATATCCAATTGGAGAGTTCACCTCCGCACCAAGCACACTTAACTCTATCACTGTTCACCAGCTGAGATTCTCCGACGTGAAAAAAACCAGCCAATGCAAGAGATTCACGAGAAACGGCAGTATTCTTCAAAAATATCAAAACAATATTTTTAAAAACTGAACAAATAATCGAAAATTACAGTACCTACTCATATATCATATGAATGCCATGAAAATTTTAAATCAAATTAGGTTGGATTAGGTTAGAATTTTTTTATCGAAAAAAAAATCTTTACATCAGGTAAGGGCGTATATTGAGTTGAGATTGGGGTTGGGCCAAGTTTAGGTAATTGAACGTGTAAGTAAAATAGAAAATCACCAATTATATTTTTCAACGTTAAGTTAAGTTTATAGCATTCATATAACGGAAAAGCATCAAATCACTCAATTGTTATTAATTAATAAATATAACTAATGGTGCAATAATTCAAAATATAATCCAACAATATTTCAACTTAAGAGTAACAAATCATCTGGAATGTTTTATGAATATGAAAGAAACAAATGAACGAAGAGTCAAAATTGAAGAATTGCACAAACTGACTGTCCAGTTGGTGAACGAGAGAATCCTCAACATGTCGTTCTTGTAAATGGTGACGTTCATATCAGGAGCGGCATCGGCATCAGCATCAGAATCAGGATCAACTTCGTGCTCATCGACGACTCCGATTCTCTGCATTACAAAGAATCACAAAAGAATCGAAGAATTTCCTCCTCGATTCCACTTCTTCACTGTTGTCCTTGACACTTGACAGTTCTTTTTACCATTTCGTAGCCAACATGAAAACGTTGTTAACTCTATTTCTTCAACTTTCAATTTTGATCATTCTGATTTTCACGATGAAATAGATTGGGTAAGGTTATGTTGAAGATTTTTTTTATGTATGTAGGTAAGAATGAAACGGTTGAGATCAATTGTTAAAATATCGAACATGAAATAGAAAATTAACGAGAAAATCTTACTTTTGATTTTGTACAGTCGAACGAAACTATCTCCGACGTTTGTTTTGACTCTTCTGCTGTTTATCAAATATCTATAGTTGCGCAACTTTAGAACGAAAATTATTTGGCACGAAAAACCGGAAAATTTGGCTGAAAAACCGGCCACGCGTCAAAATCGATCGAATGAAAATTCGTTCAACTTTTTTCAGGGTGGCAATTCACCTTTGATATTCTATCAACTACATTGATACGCGAATATATTATTTAAACTAATCGTTCATAAGAGCTTGATTCTTTTATCAGTTTAGGAACAGTTGATTTGTTGAAGTAGGTGTAATTTTACAGTCGCTACATGTATGTTTGTTATCTTTCAACTTGTCAGTGTGGTTTTAGATTCTTTAGAAGCGAGTTAACCCGAGTTGATCTCCAAATTTTGAGTAATAAAAATGTTTATATAACTAATATTCCTTGAGTTTTTCAAAGAATATTTATATTTGAACGAATATTGTTTAATCTAGTATTTTGTATAATTTCGATTTCGTTTGTCCTTGAACTTGAAATACACAATTGCTTAAAATACAACTTTGCATTTGTTTCAAAAGTTTTACTAAAACTAACAAATTTTGCAAATGATGAAAGATTCTAAAATGAATCCGTAACGAACTTTGGACTTTTATTTTGGAATTCTTGAATTTCAGGTCAATTTCATAAGAAATATATTTTCATTTCAGAAACTAAAATAAAAAATAAGCCATGAATATGATGGCAGCTACTAGAGGATTTTCTAAAGTGTGCATATTTTTTAAACATTTTATATACATATCTCAACTTGATTTAAATATTTATATATTTTTTTCAGATTTTCAATTCTAGCACTAGAAAGTATTCTAGTAAAGTATCACTCAACGATGTAGTAATTGTATCTGCGGTCAGAACTCCTATGGGATCATTTTGTTCATCTCTATCCAGTTTATCTTGTACTCAATTAGGAGCCGTCGCGGTTCAAGCTGCTATCGAAAGAGCTGGTATTGCCAAGGATGAAGTCAAAGAGGTTAATAAAAATTATATTCATTTATTATATCGTCTATGAAAAACAATCATATTCTTAAAAATTCAGGTATATCTTGGAAACGTATGTTCAGGGGGTGTGGGACAAGCTCCAGCGCGTCAAGCGACCATTTTTGCTGATCTTCCAAAGAGTACAATTTGTACTACTGTAAATAAAGTGTGCGCTTCTGGAATGAAATCTGTAATGTTAGCTGCACAAAGTTTGCAATGTGGTGCTCAAGATGTTATCTTAGCTGGAGGAATGGAATCAATGTCCAACGTGCCATATTATATGAAAAGAGGTGCGACTCCTTATGGTGGAGTACATTTGGTAGATGGTATAGTTTTTGATGGATTAACTGATGTCTATAACAAATTCCATATGGGAAATTGTGCTGAGAATACTGCCAAAAAACTAAATATCTCTCGACAACAGCAAGATGAGTTTGCTATCAACAGTTATAAAAGAAGTGCTGATGCATATAAAAATAATGCATTTGCATCTGAAATTGTACCTGTTAATGTTCCACAGAAAAAAGGCAAACCACCATTGGTCATTACAGAAGATGAAGAATATAAACGAGTAGATTTCGAAAAATTCTCCAAGCTTTCAACAGTTTTTCAAAAAGAAAACGGAACTGTTACAGCAGGAAATGCTTCTACACTAAATGATGGTGCTGCTGCACTAATTTTAATGACTGCTGATGCTGCTCAAAAATTAAATTGTAAACCGTTAGCTCGAGTCGTTGGATTTGCCGATGGAGAGTGTGACCCGATAGATTTCCCGATCGCTCCGGCTATTGCCGTTCCGAAATTGCTCAAACAAACCGGAGTAGATAAAAGTGATGTTGCTCTATGGGAGATAAACGAAGCATTCAGTGTGGTCGTCTTAGCCAATCAACAAATAATGGATATCGATCCTCAGAAGGTAAATGTACATGGCGGAGCAGTAAGCTTGGGACATCCAATTGGCATGTCTGGTGCAAGAATCGTTGTGCATCTTGTCCATGCTTTGAAACCTGGTCAAAAAGGAGTAGCTTCCATTTGTAACGGAGGCGGTGGAGCATCTTCTATCATGATTGAAAAATTGTAAGTTGAAGCATTTTATACTCATTTTTTCAGCATTTATGTATATAAATTGTAATCGAATGATATTTTTGTTACTATTCACTGTTTTCCTAAAGAAAATATATTTTTATACATCAACTGATTGTTTCATTGTTAGATTTCCAAAATCGTCTTTTTCAGAAGAGATCCTCCACTTTCTGGGAAACCCATCATGACGCTTTACACTAAAAATCCTTGCCCACTCTGTGACATTTTAAAAGAAGAATTGAGTCCGTATCAACATAGATTTGAATTGAAAACTGTTGACATTACAGCAAGTGGAAATTTAAAATGGTTACGCTTGTACAGATATGAAATACCAGTGTTGTTTTTCAACGGAGAATACTTGTGCAAACACAGATTAGACACGAGACTTTTGGAAATGAAACTGAATGAATACGATGAAAATAAATGTTTGAATCTCTAATGATAAATAATGTGTTTACTATTTTTTATCAATTGCTCAAATTACAAAGGTATTGATAGATAATATATATTTGAACTGAAATAAAAATAAGCTATATGTATTTAATTATTCGTTACTTAAATGCCTGGACTTTTAATCATAAGTTAATTGTAACTATTGGTTTTAGCTGCAAAGTTCTTTATAAGAGAATGTGTAATTGGCAATTAAAATATGGGCTCATATGTTTATTATTGTATTTCTGTATTCAAAATATATGTCAATGCAATTATTGAACTGTAATAAGTATGGGTTATTGCAATTGATTAGTGTGAGGGTGAAAAAATAACCCCTATGGTTTTCCTTCTTACTCATATTCAGGGGTAGTTGATGGTCATTTATGAGAATCACAAAAAACAAAATTGTCCCCAAGAAACAATTTTTATCTTGAATGTATCATAATGGCATATTAATAATGTTATAATTGTTATAAATATGAAATTCGAATTATGTTATCTACTTTTCAACCTAGACCAATTATTGTGTATCATTAATATACAACCAATGGCTATGAAAATTCAAAAGTAATAAAATTACAAAATTCAAATTGATATTTAATGAAGGTCAACAGTTTTATTAGAAATACAAATCTAGTTTACACTTATTCTAAACCAAATTTTAAATTCTGTCTAAAATCTTTTTTTTTATACATACCTACATTAATAGAAAATTATTTTATTAAACACACATGGGCAATTATTTTCATAAATTATAATCATTGATCAGTTATGCTTTTTTCTATCTTCTATTTCAACTTTACCTCAATAGTACATCGACAAATCTATGTATGTATATCAATACTGATGGTTATTACTACTCGGCTATGGTGAAAACCACTCCGTTAAACTCCAAAGTCAGAAATATAATATCGCAGAAACCCTTCCAGATGTGCACAAAATAACCTGACAAGTTTCATCGTAATAGGATTAACTGTCAAGGAACATACAAATTCACATTAAATTTTATTTATAGGGATTAAAAACAATGAAACGTCCCATCGATTGACGACCCCTGCCCGATGCACGACCAAACCCGTTCTACGGGGTCCGCGTTTACTCCACCGTTCGGTCGTGTCTGGGTTAGACGTGTCTTGGTCACGTTTTTCCACTCGAAACCTTCGATAAACAATCGTCAGGAACTCCTGGATCATGCTGGATCCCCTCCGTAGATCCTCGTGATTCGGAGTCCGTCGAAAGATCTTCAAAAGTTTTGTGATGCACCGTGCAGAAGGTGCAACGTCCTCTCGGAGCTGAGCCGAGGATCAGAGCTTCCCAAATCGTTCGATGACATCGGTGAGTTTTGTAAAAGTTTGATGGGCTTTGTAAAGGTTCTATTGATGAGAATATTGAAAGAATGTTTTTTTTTTGTTAGGTATTTCAATTGTCAAATTATGAATTTGTGCTATTGTTTTTATTTGTTAAGTGAAATTTAATGTGTTTCAATAATTTGCCTTAATATTGATTGCATTCAAATTGACTTGAATCTATTGCAGTTGATTTCGAAATTGTCTTCGGATTGTGAAATGATCGAATGTTTATTGTTAAAATCAGTATTTTATATTGAAAAAAAAAAGAGAACCGATTCAATAGTTTTTTTTTTCAGAATATTTCTGTAAATTACTATTAATAGATTCTAATCTTCTGCAAATACATACGATTTTCCTTTCAAACTCATCGATATAATATTTTTTATCATTAGTAATATATTTTCACTCGAATAAAAGTGATTAACTACACTTAATAGACTTTTAAACAACATGCACATCGATGCACAAAATCGATAAAAATGTTCGAAAAAGCAATCGACTTTGACCCGTGAATAGTTCGTTAATCAATAGCCAGATAATTTTCAGAGACAATTCGTTCCCATATATTTTCCAGAACACAAAATAAAACAAATAATACAATCTACACGATAATTGCAACGAATAAAACTCATTTGTCTTAACGACAATTTTTACCTTGCATAACTACGAAAACGTGACGCATTGCACGGCAATAATGACACTTTTACACCGAAATTTTCCGAAAACGCGAAAAAAAATCACAGCAGTTGTTATATTATTATTATTATGTGCTTCTGATACCGAATTATGAAATTGGGAACTTTTACATAAATCGAGATTAAATCGAGCGACGTTCTTCGCTCACAATGAGAGACTTTCACTTTTTCACAACGGCGTGCGATTTTCGATTTTTTCCCATTTTTCGAAACTAGAACCGAAAATCTGTAATGTTCGAACTGTAATTTGTCGTTGGTGTTTATGTAAAATTTGGGACAGGTGCGAATTGTGAGGGTGCATTATGCACTGTACCGTAAATGCAGATGGAATTTTTACCTGTGACTCACTTTTTTTGTAAGTTTTTGGTGGATTGTTTGGATTCTGTGTGGAAGTTTATCTTGTTGATATTCGAACTATGTCAATTTTCTATTATTATTGTGGTAAATATATCTGTTTGCTTGACAAACTTTAGAAAAATATCGATACTGTGGTCGTTCGATTGACTTTAGACACGTGTAGTTGATAGACTTATGTTGTACATATATTACATTGGGTTATATGATTTTAAAGTTACCTTATAGATTTAGTTGTTATTGCATATTTTATGACGAACCGTTGTGCATTTATTACATAATCCATATAATAGTTCATCATTGAAAATTTTAAAATTTGAACAAAGTGATTGAAACATGACATCGAATACAATTTAATCGAATCCAGTCCAACTAGCTTGACCAGATTTGACATTATGAACAAGTTGGTCAATCAAAATTATATTAATTATAGCTAGTCAAATTGACAGTTCGAAAATTTGAATTTTCTGCATTTTGAACAAAAAAAAAGACAGCTTAGGTCCAAATGAATCGACTTGTTGTTAACAAACATTGAAAAATTCTAAAAATGCACAATTCGATTGCATTAAATGGCGAATTTCTCTTCCGATTCTATGCAATAGTGCATTCTTAACGTTTCGTTTCTTATCATGAAACAATATCCTAAATGTAGGACACGAAAACATAATTGCATATAATACACGTAATAGAAAGGTCAACTCTAAATGTCAATTCATTTTTCAACGCAGTACACTGAAACAGCGATTGTTCGATCTGAACCATGATCGATGAAAAATTCGCATACATGAAGATTTTCCACTTAAAATTAAAACATTTTCATTTTAAACTAAATAATTTGAATTTCGTTCAGAGAAGTTTGATTCATTTTTTTTAAATGCTCAACTTGAAATGTCAAAATGTCATTTAAAGTGGGAAATCTATATTTACTGTTAGATCATTATGAAGTTTTAGATTTCGGAAATCTTAGGGGTAAATGAGGAGACTTGATCCGTTTAGAAGACTTGATCTTCCTCCTTTTGATTTTTTCAAATGGTAGTTATAGTCAAAAAAACAAAAGTTGGATCATGTCTCTCCATCTTTCCTTACATATTTTCATAGATGTTTTGATATGATTTTGAGTGAGAAGAAGAGTTGTCTTGTATCAGGTAGGTTCTGTAACGATTTCCGTTATGATATAAGAAATATTCGTTGTGACACACGAACGCTAATTGTCGCAAAAATCCGTCAATTGTATGATGTCATCTAGCACAGAGAAAGGATGTGAAATTTTCGCTGAAAATCCGGTGAAAATTGATTCAAATGAGTGTAGCGATTTAAATGGTAAAAGTGGTCTCAATTGTGAATAAATTGTTGAGTAACTGCGAATATGCGATGTTTTTCGGATTTTTAAATCGAAGAATGCATCTATTTTTGTTTAATGATCGATGTGATTCCTGGGAAATTCTAATGAAATCGTTTCTCAGTTGATAACTTTGGTCGTTAAGTTCTTAAAGTTGTTGATTTTGTGTCGTTTGTAAACTCAACATTTGTTCTGATCGAAGGAATCGATTTGTATGAATAATGTGTTAGTTTTTCGTATCAATTTATTTATATTAGTGCGTTTATATTCTTAACAAATTTATAAGAAAATATATTCTCTAGATATATTTTCTTATCATAAAATAAGTATTTTATATGTACATATGCCTAGAATCAACATAATATTATTTACAACTATACTAGCCTATTTTTCATAAGTTATTCAATAAATACAATACATATTTTTTATTCATATAACTGTTTTCAAGATCGTTTTTCATATCGTAAATCAGTCTTTTCAGTGATGATTTATTTACAGTAAATTCTATAAAGATGAATTGCAAATTCGTGTAAAAATCGTAAAAATATAGATTGAAAATGAAAATAATAACTTATTCAGTTGTGTCCATCTAGTTTCTGGATTAATTTATTCTTAGTGATAATGACAGCAGGCAATCTTCTGATCTTCTGATATTGTTCAAGCGTAATTTCTAATCAATAATAATCATATTCATACTGAACACTATGCATAATTCATCGTTGATATTAAAATAACATTACTTATCGATAACTTAACATAGCCGAACTTAAATCTGCATGAAATTTAAGCATTTTGTAAAAAAGTACCATTGTAATGGCACGAATTGAACATTTCAACACGCAATCGTTGCTAGTATTAGATTAATCATACTATTTAATAGATCGGTCATTTATTACGTACATAATTTTTGAAAACTTTTATTAAATTTCCACATAAGTTAAGAATTAAAGTTGAGCACGAAAATTCTTATTCAAAGCACTTTATGAACTTTCAGTGCATATGAAAAGTATTAGTTTATTTTTTGAACTTCGTACTTATATTAGAAGATTTATTTGAAATCGATATATTTTAGCATTGTGCTAGTAAATAAATTTTATCATTTTTATACCTATTTGAAGTAAATATTCATATGAAATATTTTGTAAAGTAATGATGTGGCTATATGAACACGAACCGTGTGTAAATTACAGGTTATATGAAAACGATTTGTTTTTATTTGACCCGATGTCGGTTTGTTCTTTATTAATCACTTTTTCAAGTAATTTGGATGCATTTATTAACACAAATGAGATGTAATAAACATTATTCATAAATAAATAGACTCAATCTGATAGAAAATCTATAATATAAATACGCTAAGCGTATTTGTACGTTTGTTTGTACGTTTGTACGTCTGCCCGGGATTTTGTATGGAAAATCTTCAAGCGTCAAATTCAGACGGTGCAAAACATAACAAATAAACAAAACGGTGCACCTTTTGCACAGCATTTAATTTGAAACGAAACGAAAATACGGTAATTTGGATCTTACGGCCGATGCGATAAGATCTCCTTTCGTATCTTCTGGATATTTCGGAAAAAAATCTGTACATAAATGCCTTCATACGAATCTGACCCTTGACGCTAATTATCGATAGGTAGCATTTTTGAATATCAAGGTCACGCCGTCCGCTTTGTTTACATTTTCAAATATAATAATTAATTTTTGAAAACAAATAGTTTTCGGCCATTTTGTTTTTTGTCGCGTCGCGGATCGGTTCGACCGGAAATTCGTTTCTGACCCTTCAATGACCGAACAATTAACACGTTTGGAACCGATATATTTTTAATATTTTTTTTTAATTATATTTAAATTTGAATTTATATTGATCATCTAAATTGTATGGTTTGTTTATAATAACCGAAATATAAATATGTATTATTTAGTTTTGCAGCTCAATTAACTAAATGCTGTTCCAGAAGTTTATTTCATTTTTACTTTTTGAGTTCATTTTAATTTTGTTTTTTATAATAATCAATTTTTCGAAAACAATTATTTTCGGACTTTTTTTATCGCGTCTATAAATATGTGAATTGAGCGGAAATTTGTTCATAAAAATTGGACAATATTTTAACTCATTCAGACTGGATTTTTTTATCAATATTTTTCATGTAAATTATGATTACAGTTTAAGTTGAAAAATTTCGCGGCAAACGGATCAGCTGTTTAAGAATTCTTTTCAATGATGAATTAAATCAGTACTTAACTATTATAAACAAAAGATATTCAAATTATTTTCAATATATTAGGTACGTGAATTTTTCTTAATATTAATAATTTTCGAATTTTCGAAATTGTGAGCGAGGGTAGATATAGATCGCCTCAAAAATTATAATCTTAGGTACTACTGCTAGTTAAATCTAAATTAACTAATTTCAGTGCTATTTCACCAACCTAACACTTCAGTACTGTTTAAATTAAAAAACAAGTCAATATAGAAATGAAAAAAGCTATAAATACTCATACTCAAATTACCATACAATGGTCAAATTCGACGAGTGCACTCTCCGCATCAATTTCCTTTCAACAACCACACGTAAAACCAGGAAGTCAATAGTGAAGGGTTAAAGTCCTTCGTGACATATTGTACTATGTATGTACATATAATGTTGGTGTAGTATAGCTTAATAAACGGCCAAGAAGTGCATGTGTGTTGACGCAATTTTCAATTCAATTTTGAAACAACGTAAACCCGGTTTAGGCCTAGAAGTAGGCTCGTGCGATTTCTTAACACTCGAGAAAAGATAACTTTCACGGACCGCATTGAAAGTTGCGTTTGCCGAGTATACTTCGATATTTAGGTTCTTTTATATGACGACTGAAAAGGCCAAGGGGTATAAGTGATTTCGAGAAAATAGCGCTCGAAGTAGAACTATAATACATGTATTAGGAGGAGGTCGAGTGATTTGATGATGTCTCGTCACACGTTCCAAGTTTGTTTATATCCTTTTGCCACTGAATATATGAGGGTACATAGAAGCGATTCTTGTACATAACTCAATTTCGGTAAAAAATTCACTTGTATTCCTTAAACTTTTCAGTGGTCATATGTTTTTTGGGTCATCATTTTGAATATTTCGAACTATGTTAGAGAATTTTTAAAAATTTCGTACGTAGAACGTATCGCTAAATGATTCTCGTTGTACGATAATTTTTCGATCGTTTCCTAATTGAGGAATCCGGGTCGAATTGTATCAATCGATATTATTTTTTTCAATTTATAACCTTTGGTTAACTCAAGGTTGTTCGTGATTTCATCTCGATTGATTCGATTATTACACGCTATTCAATTTTTAATTAACCGCAGTAGTGATATAATATCATAATTTATGCAGCGTTTGTTTGCAGATAATAAAAATAAAATTACGATCAACATAATTATTTAGTGTCAATTGAATGAAAATTAGTCTCATTTGCAAATCAATGCGATATTATTTGTAACAGTGATCTAATTCGCCCCGACATCCTCTTATACGACGAACTGTCTAAAAATCACACTCGCGTATCAATTTATCGAATCATAGACGAGATCTATTCGACGACGGAGATTCATTCGAGATGGCATCGAAATTCGAAACATTTTTACACAATTTGAGAAGCAAATTAGGTAAATTGCAGTACTAGACAATCGCGAGTATCCATATAGCATTTTCGAATTTGAATTCTACAAACAATCGCGTGTATTTCGAATTCAGATGGCGAAACGTACATCCTTGAATGTTGTATGGAAAAAAAAGGTTTGCATGTACGTATTTAAAATTGGTAAAGATAATTGCGTATCGGGTTAGTAATATTACCTTTGGCGACCTTGTGTTTTGTGTTTGGGAAACTCGTGAACTTCTAACGATCTTTGTTTGAAACAATTGTGAAGTGTTCTTACGATTCATTAACGACTATTTTTCTATTCGCAGGAATCGTCAATACGCGAAGAAGGATGGAATCTACAAACATTTTCGGAAAATCAGAGACATCTGCAGAATCGGACGAAATCAATTCAGAAACTGCAATTCCATTGTTGGAATTGAGAAATAACGAAACGACTGAAAGAGACGAGTCTAGTCAACCCATTGATAATATAGAAATCGAACAAGTACCATTGATCTTATCTGAAGCTTCGTCGTCTAGAGATTGCAACATCGAAAGTCCCAGATCTTCGTCTGATTCTGAGGAAAGATGTGCTTCGTTGAACACTCAAGCTTTGGCCGTGTTGAATGAGTTGGATCAAGTTTTAGAAAAGTCTTTGATCGAAGATAAAAAGCGTGTTATGGTGAGAGAAGAAGATCCCTATGAAGATGCGGAGATAAATATCGATCCTCTGTTCGATATCGTCAGGAAAATTCGAAGGAAAAAACGTAAACATGTACATTCTACAAATGCTTATAAGAGACATAAGATATACAAAAGATGCAAATTCGCAGAGAGCACTGATTTAATCGAGCGCTACAATCCAAATCGTCCAGAATTTAGAGCATTGGAACAAGTAGTTTTGAGACAGATGCAAAATGCTATCTATCAAGAAAAAATGGAATTATCACGATCAGCTAATACCTATAAAAGAAATGTCGAAACCGATGTGTTGGTCGGATTGTATCCTTCAGAACTCCCAGAATTAAATTCGTTATCAAGACTGAACTCTCATCCACAACCTTCCTCGACAGAGTTCAACGATCAGACCAACGACGATTACGAAGTAGACATATCCCCTCTGTACGATTTGGTGAAGAGAATCAGAAAATCCAAAAAGGAAAAAATGCAAGCTATGAAAAACAAGCGCAAACTAGTAATCGATCCGAATTCGACTAGACCTCAATTGTGCAAAAACGATATTCGCCTCCAACCTAAAAAGGAAGAAACATGCCACATCCTACAATCCTCCAATCATTTCGTCCAACGACAACCGAAACCCAAATCAACACCCAAAACAGAAGCAGTTCCTAAAACGCCAAAAAGATCTCACACGTTAAACAACGAACCTCGACCTCCTGTCGGATCCAACTTTTGCAACCTGCGAAAAATCGACAAAGTGTCCTATAGATGCTCGACTCCAGAAGCATTCGAAACGATGGACGGTCCCGAAGAAGGAGGATGCTCTTCGAGATCGGCGGATGTCGGGAGCCGCGCTTCGGCTCCGGCGGAAGAACCTCGGAGGAAACCGGTCTGCGTGGGCGTCGGTCCACCAGCTGTTGGCTCGAGCTCGAAGAAGGGGCAGACCACCTCCACGGCCACATTGAGCAGCAGCAGCAGCACCAACGACCGGTCAGTCATGTGCGAGTCGGCGGCGGTGGCACGCCGCGACTCCATGCGACACCTTCGCCATTTGCCTCTACCTTCGATCGTGTCTCCATCAGCTCCGCCTCAGACTCCGCCTCCTCCAGATGACAACCTGCCACTTCCAGTCCTTCTATTCATGGAGACTCAATCTCCTGAATACTCCCCGGCGAGACAAATCAGGCCTCAGAGTGCCGACTCAGGACCTAGAGTCGTCGGGAGACGGGCCATGAACAGTGCCGGAGCTCAGAGGAGCGTCTCTCTTCACGTCTCGCCTTCCAGGAGACGCAGCTGCAGATCTGGAGGATGGAGAGCCTCGGCGAGGGACAGGACCAGGAGCAGCTCCGCTTCGAGCAGATCCAGGACACCCAGGAGTCAATCCAGTGACTCTTGCAGTGTGTCCAGCGACGATTCGTCTGCCATCAACGCCGCTAGGAGATCCACTGTAACGAGGTATGTTTTAAATTGTGACATCGATTTCTTCTAACTCAGATGACAGTTCCTATCTCTGATGATAAATGTTGTATAACTATTTTTTATCGTTTCGAATGTGGAGAAAAGTTCGAAAGCTCCATTCATCGATATCGAATTATAATAACTAGTTTGTAACGGAGTGTAACAGAACGTATGCTAGTTTCTAGGACAGGCACATATTGAAACTTGACTTTATCTATAAACCTTTGTTGTGCTCTATAAATATTTTATATTAGCATATTCATCCTGAAGTGACATTCGAATGAAATAATTTATTTGCATCTTTGAACATCTGATAGATAATGAAATAATAGTTGACTCGACAATGTTCTTGAACTTTTAAATATGTACGTAAATAAGTTTAATTTATAAATGAGTTTAATCAAGATTACATTTAATACGTATTATAATTAGCTTTCTTTATACATTGAATCAATATTTACTCTAAAACACGTGTCGTTGCCCATATGTCATTCAACTCTGCTTTTTTTCAATTACATCCGATTCCAATTCAAATCGCAGCAGGTATTATTGTTTAAATAGATCATTTCGCGTTGAAAAATCGAAAAATCGTATTGTTTTAACCGGTTCTGATTCCATTAAAAAAAAAATTCAATTCTGGATCCGTATCTTGGAAGCATCATGGGAAACATGTACTGTTATTTAACTGTTCGCAAGACTCAATAATGGAGCTGCAAAACATTCGTTTCGAATCGAAAAAAGCTGAATGCAAGTGTGAACTTTTAAGGTCAATATCCCACGTGCGATACTTATTTTTTATACATCAGACATTAATAACATACATAAGTGTTTATCGGTGAAATAACAGGATTTTTATGCTCGATTTGTTAAAACCAGTCGATATTGGATTTCAGTTTAGTGTCAAGTGTGAACGTACCCTTATGCAACTGTTTTATGTGTTCATGTCGTTAGGAAAACGTGTTTGATATGCGATTAGAGGCTGTCGTGTGTGAACAACGGATCGAAAGAAAATTCGTACGAAAAGCTCGTTTTAGAAAAAACGAATTAGAAATAACCTAGAAAATGAACATAGCGTAATATTCAAATGCGAGGTCGTTTATTTATTCGTACATAATTGCTGATTGTCTGTTTAACGACTAGGCAATTAACGCCGGAGCATCCATTGTAAAGTAAATATCGAACATCGCAATGTTGACTACTGAAGTTTCAGATGATTCAAAGATGAACTTTCAATTCGGAATAGAACGTATATTTAACGTTATGTTGACTTTTTCAAACTCGCTTTCAACTTAACCGCGATTCGAAAAACATATGTAAGTTTTAGATTCTGCACAGTTTTTAATGGAAAAGCTTTTTTCACTTATAATAATTTGCATTTGTTCTAAAAATTAGTGCATATTATGAGTTCGACAAACATTAGATGCTATAGAAGCGACATATCTTGTATTAACAGTATTAGCACATTCTAAAATAAGAAAGAATAGATTCGGTGTCTATGATTGACACACTTAAAACGTAGATTTTCGCCAAAAATACACTCTATTTTTTTCATTGAAACGAATTATCCAAAATTCAAAATTAAACCTCTTAAAGTCGACTAAATCGCTCAAACAAACAAACAAATTTCACCGCAGCCATTTTGAATTTGACATTTGGCGCGACGTCTTTTTGGTCATAACGTCGAAGTCCGCGTCCTTGCATTCACCAAATAAAATATTCCAAATATTCTATCGCATATTTATATATTATATAAATATAAAATATTTTAAGCACGCTGCGCCTATTGTGATCAAATTTAAATATTGCACAAGCCACTTAACGATTCATAATTTTCGATAAATCTTCGGGTTTTTTTTTATGAAATTATTTTAAGGTTCGACTTGTGCACGTTTCGAGTTCCATATTTGTCACAAAACGGTACTAGAATTTGTGTTTAGTAGTAGAAACGTGTTCGTATTCCATTTTGGTGCCATTTCGGTCACGCTCGGTATTTTAAGCGTCGTGGTGCCATTTTTTGGCGCGAAACCGAATTTTCACGCTTTTTGTGCACGTCTTGATACCAAAATCGAAGGCGGAAAATAGGCGTGAAGGTTTTCTTTCCATAAAAAAATAAATTTCACCAAAATGTCTCATTCAATACTAGATCTGTCGATAATATTTCACTTTCGCAGTTTTTGTTGCAGATTTTTTAAGTGTGTGCTAAGTTGAAAATCGACTTCTGGTTTAGCTTTAGCAGACGGTTAGTGTACGTTTTGCGTTTTTTTTCGTTTCGGAAAAAATGTATTCATATTTCATGTAGACTGGAATGAATAGAAAAAAATAATCGATAATACGGTTCACGTAATGCTTCTGTTCAATGCAATGTTTCGTAATAAATATAACACATATTTTGAATACTCAAGAATAAGGCTACTTAGTAAAATAATATATAATTAAGTAAATTTTCATGTATGAATTCATTAAATACATTTCATTATTTCCTTTCATATGTAGAACATATTATTAATTCGATAGCATCGTGTGAAAATTCATAAGGAAAATTTTTGAATTAATTTCGATCTAATAACAAATCTGTTTAGATATATATTGTAGATTCGTTTGCACTCATATATGTACTTACAATTAATTTTAATTAGATTTTAATGAAAAAAATACGAGTATTGACCGTGAAAAGTGCATAGAGTGTTAACTTTTAAGTATCGTTTTCGCAATGCGTAAAAATCAACCGAGTATAAATACAAATTTACGCTCTGTCGATTTCGCAAAAGTCTACACAAATTCAAAGATAACAATTTAAATACACCACTAATCGCTACGGTTAAAAAAATAAGTCTAAATTGGTATCAGAAAACGTTTTTTTCTATCAACGTGAACGTAGTACTAGTAGTAGAATTTATTGGTTTTTCGCGACGTACTCTAGTCAAAGTTTCCATAGCGATTATTCTCAAAACACGGAAACATTACAGACTGACCTAATAAAAAAAATGTATCATTAAACGTATCTTTTTACATTCAAGGATTCGACAGATTATTTCTGATCGCAATTATGTAATTGAATCTGTTCCTTGTGCAAGAAAAAAATCAGGAATAGTCCATGCAGTGAAAGTTAAAATAATTAATATCGGCTTAAATTCGTGTAACGATCATGTTTTTCGATATAACAATCGTAATTAGTAAATCGTGATAGATTTATTATTGTGATTTTTCCACTGATTATTTGATTTCAATCGAAATTATACGGTTATCTAGTTGAAAGATAGATTGCAATTGTTACAGTTGTAGAACGATTTTTGTAAAATTGTAAAATTTGCCCTTCGTGTTCTCAATGTCGCATTGACACGTCTGTCAAGTTCGTTATGCAAAACTCGTTTTTGTAACGATATTTTGTTTGTTCGCATCTGACTAAGGATAAGCTTCGTGTGATGCTTTTTTACTGGAAAAAATCTGATTTTAAATGCTACATGTGTGAATAATAGGACCGGTGAAAACTGGTAGTTGACTGTTTTAAATTTAGCCACAGTAAATTTGTATTAATTGACATTGAATATCGCTTAAATTGTCATCTCGATTTTTCTTTTTACCTCAAGCCACGTTCTCACGGTCCGTTAATTTAGTATGTCATACTCTGTCTCATGTGCTCTATTAATGTATTTATCCTAAACTATCTGTCGATGCCGAAAATCAGTATTATTCTTCTTTTTCGTTGTGATTGCTGTCGATGGAAAATTCAACAGAGACGGATTTATGTACTGCAGTAGTATACTTACTCCGTCCCACCTCTATTTGACAGTTCGTAGTTGGAGGACTGACTGATTCAAACACATGAAGTAAAAGTGAACTTTTGCACAAGAAAGGAATTGAGGTCGAAGCGTGCATCTTCAGAAGTGGACACTTTGTGCAACACAAAAGAACTTCTTGAAGAGCTCTTAAGGTTGAAGGTCTGCAGCGTCTTGTACGAATTCTAAATTCAAATAAGCGCGGGAAAATAAAAAAAAAACGATCGTTGACTTTTCGAAACTATTCGTGTTTGAGTTGCGCAAATTTGAATGTGTATTGAAGTGGGTGATCTTTTCGGGTCTGTTTGAGAAAAAAAAATGAATCTTTTATTGCAATTTATTTTGAAATTTGTAGTTTATTTTTCTTATTAATAATAAGTTGAGTAAATTTTGCTTTCTAACGAATTTCATTGATAGAATGTTAAGTGATTTTATTTAAGTTCAAATGGAATATATTTAAATGATCTCTTGGTTGAATTTGAATATGTAATAAGCTTAGGCTTAGGTTAAGGATTCAAAATATCTCTGATACAGTTTAATAAATAGATATGAAAAATATTAAATATAAGAATTGAATAGACTTTATACTTGCATACTCGGGCCTTTTCTGTATTTCAATTCAGATTTGGATTTGTAAAAAAATCTAAACAATACAAAAAATATTATAGTATTCGTGAAGCAAGCAGGCTATCATCAAAATACTAGATTCAACCTAAATTAAAAAAACGCTTGACTTAACTTAACTTCATCTATTCATAACCCAACCTTACCTTACCCATCGAGGGTCATATCGATCACTCCACAAATACTCAATACACTAATTAATAAACATTAATATATGCATATAATTAATATAGTTAGGCCTTCAACAACACTGACCTAAATAAATTTCAATCCCACCAAACTTCAATGAATTTCCACACAACAATTTCACAAACCAAAATCATCCGCAAAAACATAAAACCACCCACAAAACCTCAAAATCGTGCGGTTTCCATACGAAACGAATCGATACAGTTACATACGCCCACTTTCGTTGCACCGCTCTTCGGCTTATTTCCTTATAATTCTCTTACACAGGATCTATTAATTTAAATTGATTTCCTTTAATTTAATGATCTATAGACACATCCCACCTGTCCCGGTCGGTTAACGGTGTCCCAGATGCGACTTTTCTATGTACTTCGTGTCGAATAAAAAACGAAGTGTAACTGTACTATCGCGTGGGACTTGCTCTTTCGTATAGGTAATAATAAATGTATGAATAAGGCAATATTTTTCGATCTTACGTATGTTACATGTAGAGGAAATTCGATAAATTTCGTGTATTAATTATTTTTTTAAGGGAAAATTTATTGATAGGAAAGATATGATACATTTCAGGATGTAAATCAAATATTTTGCTATTTCATATAAGATATTTATAGAATGAATAAACAATGATTTTTTTATAGTATTGTGTATTTAATAAGATTTTATATGAATGATAGAAATGTTTGCTTTCACTGTGAATGAACGCTTTAATACACAATGAAAATCCGACGTGATTTATCAAACGGATCTTTGTCGTTCATGCTAACAAATAAGGAAATTGCTGTCATTTTAAATCATAGCGATAATTTGTCTAATTTTCACACAAATAATATAAAGAATTTTGCAAAAATATGACGTGTGTAGATATTTATATAATCAATATACAAATGCATTTTCGATCATTCAAATAAGGAAAATGACTAAAATATTATACTGATTAAACAAAAAACGAGATTAATGACACGCTATTATTTTGAGAAGAACGATTATATATTTTTTTCGAAAGAAAATTAAACGAGCCGAGACTAGAAACGCACTTAGATTCAAATAGGACACATCCTGTAGATGTCAACGAATCTAAAAAATGAAAAATACCCCGAAATTAGCCAATTTTCCCCCCAAAACGATAGTATTATGTTTAAACCGTATGTTTTGAAAAGTTCGGCGCACTCGCGTTAGAATCTCGTTAGTCAGAAAAAATTGCGCTCGTTTTTTAATCGAGCGGTTGTTAAGTTTTATGAAAAGGCTTCTTATTGACAATATTTACAGTTAGCGGTCAGTTTTTTTTCACCGAATCAAAATATTACACGCAATTTCGTTCGTTTTATTGCTCGGACAATTGCGAGATATTAAATCGATAACGGTATGAGAATTCGGAGATGATAATCGCAATTTCAAATAACGTAAGTTTATTTTGTACGATTTACAATGTAAACAAATTTGAATGGACATAACGTATACAGAGATCGAAAT
Source organism: Cheumatopsyche charites (assembly GCA_024721215.1). Lineage (NCBI taxonomy): Eukaryota > Metazoa > Arthropoda > Insecta > Trichoptera > Hydropsychidae > Cheumatopsyche > Cheumatopsyche charites. Next base: position 5,413,913 of record CM045583.1, read on the forward strand.
TAGCTGTCGGAAAGCTATTTTACTGAATATCATTTGTTATTATGGAAGTAAGTTTCGATTCGCTGTGTGAGAAAAGCTTAAAAAAATTAGATGACAGCTATTTGAACGTTACCCTCCATGTTATCAAATGACGACCAAAAAGGCCAAGAGGTAAAAGTGAAATTTTTGCCGAAATTGAGTTATGTACAGAAAACGCTTTTATGTACGCTCATATATTTGGTGGCAAAAGGATATAAACGAATTCGTAACATGTACCTCGATATATCATCAAATCACTCGACCTCCTAATACATGTAAGTACATGGTCAACTTTGAACGCGCTTTTCTCGAAGTCACTCGTGCCCCTTGGCCTTTTCAGTCGTCATATATCAGATCATTATTGGTCTTTGGGTACGTTTTTGCCCTTTCTCCTTTATTTGATTAAAAAAGATAGTTCTATGTGTGAAACACATTATAATATAGCCCATTTCCTATGTCAGAAAGTGATGTTTATCCGAACCGGTTGAGGATAATCTGCGTTTTAATTAATTCGGGTGTTAACGATTTGTTGATTTTGAATTACGGATGTCGAACTGGTTATATGTTCGTGTCTATTTCGATTTGATGAAAGCCTTGGATCTAGGCTTGCGCAATATGGAGATTTGCGTATGAAATTTTCTCATAAGGAAAAGATTGCAGGTCGTGGTTTCCTCATTCTTCGATTTTGTGTGTTTGGAAAACATTGTAAAATCGCGAATGTGTAGATAAAAGTCAATCACGATCGTTATTTATGGATGTTGCTATTTTTGTGTTGATTCGTTTTTTATGAGGATTTTCATTTTGAATTCAAAAGAAAATAATGAGTAGAAATATTCATCATATTTTAAAATTGCATCGTCTATGATTATATTTCAATCATTCTGAATATCGATATATGTGCGTAGGCTTATTTGACTATCTGAACAGAATATAGTAAATTAGTATACATTTTTTAAATATATTTTTTGTCTCATAATTTATTGGACATCTATGACTTAAAATTAATTTCATGTATCAAATAATGGTACTTGTGGAGTAGCTTATCGACAAAAATTTGATCTAACCTAAAATGTATTCCAACCTAACTTATATTATTCATGTGTAAATATTATTAGTAACGCTCATCATATTAAACTTTGATCCGATTTTTTTATAAAAACTATTAAGAGTTGCATTTTCATTGTTCACCATTATTTTATGTCTAAGTATATTTAAACTAAATGTGTACCAATTTTTATAAAAATCTTAGTTGCGAAATCTTCATCAGCTGAATCTGAATAATGAGTACCTACCACCTATGTATTTACATTAACACAATGAATACACACCTAGTTATGAACTCATCATTGAATAGAACCAATTTTCAATTTCAACACATATCTATTACTCACGTACTTTCTTCTCATCCATCAAAGAAAAAAATCTAAACAACCTCTTTCCAACAAACAAACAATCGCTCATCCAAATTCAATACTTAGTCAATATTTCTCGGACTTCCGCGAACTTAACCGCCAATTTGGAGCAAACTGTTCAAGAACAAAAGCCAAAACAATAAGGAAAACGATTCGGAACCATTTCCAACTAATAACACACACATAAGGCTTCCTGGGTGGACACACACGAAAGTTGCACCGAAGTTGCGAAACCCCAACAATGGTCTCATTGTGTCGTTCGAACGGAACGGAATTAGCACACAATTGGCGCTAAAACGAAGCAAAAATCTAAAAATCGAAAATTCTACGTTTTTTTGCTGAATTTTGATGTAGGTACGGATTTGGGACGTGGTCGTTTCGATCGCAATCTTGACAGTTCAAAATCGTCTTGTGAAGTTGCACGATTGTATGTCGATTTTATTGATGATGGTGAGAGGATTTGATTTGTATAAGATTATTTCATTGTCTTTTTGTATAAATAATGTTATTTGAATTACAAATTTTGTTTAGGATGATAAATATTTATGGCTTTCGTCGGATTCAATGTATTTTAAGGAAGCTGTGATGATTAAATTTATAGTAGTTTTTCATTTCATCTAAAAAAGTGTATATAAATATTTATTTTGGTATTTGATGCTTTTAAAAATGACACGACACTCGATTAGGTTGAATAAGATTTTATGTTAGATTAGCTTACAATTATATTTTTCTTTTTTTTTTAGTTCAGGTTAGATTTTAGGTTTTAATATTATTCCATTGATTATGACTATACAATATTTAAAATTCTTTGAACAATATTATTTTAATAACAAAATCTTAGAATAGTAAATATTTAAAATTATCATTGAGTTCCAAATATTTTATGTAAAATGTTATAATTTTGAAGTTAAGAATGTGTTACCATCATTATTGATAAAATGTATACGAATTCACATAAATATTTTGGTATTTTTATCCTTCAGATATGCACTCGTATTTTGTTTTATTTTCATTTCGAGATGCAAGTATGTATAATATTTTACCTTTAAGGTGAAGGTAAACAGTGAGAAATTATGAACCTTGATTATTACTGAAAAAAATATACAACGTACTGCTATAAATAAATTCGATCAACTACATTGCATTGTGTAAATATGTATAATACTGTGTTTTCGTGTTAAATGTTTATAGGTTTATTGATGTTTGAAATCGGTTCAACGATTTTGTTACTATGTACTATATTTTTACAGACATAACTGTTGTGGTTGAATGCGTTGAAAATTTCGTTTTTATTTCGTGGGAATTTTTAGAAAAGTGGGTGAATCGAGATCGCTTTGAGGTTTGTTTGTATGATGAAGCTAATTTTTATCTATGTACAGTTAATATGAAATCATACGTTCGTTAAAATAAATATTTTTATCTGTTTGGAATGAGGAAAAATCATCTCTAATATTAACGATGATTCTATAGAAAAACTTGATTTTTTCGCATAATTCAGCCAAATTATTAAATTTTATCAGTTTCAATCTGAACCCCGTTATATTTTTTTTTTCGTCACAGTTTCCTACCTTGTAATTTATTGTAAATTATTCGTTATCTCGTACTATTTTACCTAACGGTGTTTTTAACGTGCACATGAACTTATACATACGATAAGTTGTATTTAAAACATTAAACCACCTTAAAAATAACGATTTTTCAATGTTTCGGAGCATGATTTTGCAGCTTCCATGATTATTTTCAGATTTGATTTATTGATACGCGAAAAACTACGTTTATGGGAATGCGTCATATAAACTTTGAGTAATGATCGTGTTTATTTTGAAGCATGAAATGAAAGTGATTTACAATATTTGCGATCTTGTAAACATGTAAAAAGTATGACTTTTCGGTTATGAATATTTTCGATCTCGAAATGAAATTGCCTTGTTCGTTTAATTTCCAATTTATATACGAAAATCAATATTTGAATTCTGTTTAAATTTTCGTAAGAAAAAATTTATGATTATTTTTATGTATTTTTTGATTTAATTGATAAAAATAAACTCTGATATTTAATCCCATAATTCTTAAGCTTGACCCACACGAGCGAAGCGAACTTCATTGATCCGAAAAAGGACAAAATGGCGATCTGGTGTTCCTTGAAAACAAACGCGTAAACTTACTCGAATGATTTATGGATTTACTTTAAGGTCAGAAAATAAGAACCTCTGACACGGAATGCATTTCCATTATGCAATCGACTGCACTTAAAAATTTGTGCAATAAAATTAAAAAATACCATAATTAACGCTAATTGCAAAATTTTCGAAATCTATTAACCCGTATTGTTAGGTAAAAACTTCTACACCAATTGATTTCGTGAATATTCTTTGACATCTTAAAATCATCATGGTGTTATTTTATATCCTTCTAATCAGATTTATAACTTTATTATGTCAATGTATAGAGTATTTATATTAATTCAAAGTATTTGATCTTGATCTTAACAATAATTGCTTTTTTATATGATTTAACTGATATTCTAATTACATAAAAGTAATTAACTATCAAACTTCAAGAGTACTTATTGAACCTTTATAATCCCATGATTCACTAGACTAATATTTGTACATATTATTTTACCTAAACATTTAAGCTAAATTGATTTTAATTTCATATGAAATTCTTAATTATGGTTTATCCAATAAAAAAAGGTTCCAAAAAAGTCTCCACCGATATTGACGAATCTTTGTAGGAATGTAATGAAAGTGTTAATATATGTATATAATTTGTGGAGACGAAAAACGTAACTCTCGATTTATTCGATCATCACAGATCAAAGTTCAGTATATTTGCTAATAACACAAACAATAATAATGTTTTATATGAATTATTTATATCTGATCGAATCGAAAGTAACACTCAAGCCTTCTAATAGGATCTAACTAATTGAGCATCGGCCTCGAATTTTCAGGACTTTCCAGTGAAAGTCGTCCAACGTTTTTGCATGTGATAACGTAGAAAGCATGCAAAATCAAAAAAAATGACGTGATATATGCGATTTCACGTATTTCAAAATTATTATGCTGTTCAGAATTGTCGTTGCGCAATTCGGTTCGATATTCTGTCGACGTACAATGAAAGTGGTACTTGTTGTTGCGTGACTCTAATATTTTTTTTTCTAAGAAAATTTTCCGATTAAGTCATTCGATAATGAGTTCAAGATCGTTCATCTTGTGTTGCTATTTTTTTGCGAATTTATTTCTGTGAAATTTGATGGATTCGGTAGGTTTTTAAGTATCGAAGTGCATGTTTGAATGTTTTCATGTTCGTAATTAGGGGGCTGTTTACTTAAGTGCGTATTTTTTAACTTTATAATCGTTAATCATATAAGGTTTATTTAAGGCTCGTTTGCTTTATTAAAATGTGTATAAAATTTTTATTATTACTTTGAAAATGAGCTCTTAAATGTTTCATAAAAAAAAAATAGCGTATTTAACGTAGAACTGTTCAAAGTGAAAATTGAAAGAAGTAAATGGAAATTCCTTGAAAATGTTTGTACTTTCATCTTTTCAAATTTTTCATTCAAAAGAAATCTTAAAAAGTCTTTGAACGCTTTTAACACTGATTCATTTTAACAAACAAAACGATTGTTTTACCAGCGAAATAATTTTACGTTTCGTTCGACTTTCGTTTTCTCGCATTGTGCGAAAAAGTGAAATTAAAATCGAAGCCATTGTCTTTCAGGATAAATACGAATAAGTGTATCAAGGTTGTGGATAAATTTAAACAAAATACTATCACAATTACTGTTAACTACAACATTTTTCATTGTTTCGTACAAATCATTTTTGTAAAAATAAATTAAGGCAGTTCTTTTATATGAAACATTCACACGATTAAATTAAAAATCCATATTAATTACAAAAATGTAACATAGCTGTATCAACTCAACATTTTAAAGAATTTTAAACCACAATTTAGATTTTAATCGAATCCATCCTGAATACGAAAATTTCGCAACCCAACCAAAGGAACCGCTTATTTTGAAGGTCGCAATTTTCAGCAACGACTCGATTGACACAATTTTCGTTTGTCATTTTTTTAACAGTCGTTATTAGGATTTTTAATCGTTTTTTCCGAAGTTGGGCAATTGACTATCGAGTCTCAGTCCGTGGTTAACCACCGAGTCGTGTCGCAAAATGCGAAATCTAGATTGTGAGAAGATATAGTGAAATTTTGCAACGTTCTCGTTTTGAATATATCGGTTAATCGGGACAAATGTTTGTTTGAGCTTTGAAACATCGTCTAAGAATTTCCGATTAATAAATCAAGGCATAATTGAAAAATTGCCAAACGCCACATGTGATGTTTGATATAAACAGTGCTAAGAAAATGCGATATATCGTAATACGTGAAAATAGGTACTGGATTGTTTCATCGATTGCATGACACTTGATCTAACTTAAATTGATTTGAAGATAAGTTAATATGTTCTGAAGTTACCTTTAATGCACTAGAGTTAGTTTTTGTTTCAAGCCAGTTTACTGAGGATAAATCTATGTGTGTTTCATTTAAAAAAAGCTGGGTGAAACAGATAAATAAAATGTATAACATAACCGATCGATTGTTGTACAGACAGCTTCTATTCAATACCAAATATAAAAAAAAAGTTCCATGCTTCTTATCTTTTGTATCAAACGATTCTATCATCAAATGTTCACCTAATATTTTTTTATAAGAAAAACACTAACAATCGAATCAAATCACGATTTCTACGAATCGAAAGAAAAAACTAGGTGACCAAAATTCAAATTTGTGAGCAAAAGTGTACCGGACATCGTTCATTATTACCTCAGTCGGGTCAAGTTCGAGTGTCAACATCCGCATCGGTAATTTTTTGCACATTCACAGAAAACAATCATCTCATTCTTTTCCCAAATTTGTTCTTTTGAAAAAAATCCAAAAATAGAAAAATCATTCAAGACCGATTCAAACGGTCTTTATTTTCGAACAATTTTGTTTCACGAACTTTCTCTCGTTCAATATAATCGAGCCTTTTGTGTTAAGGGATCCTTACATTTTTTCTGGGATTTTTCCGACTTCCGGATCTCGATTGATACAAAGGATTTTCGCATATGTGAATCACTACAGTCGACGTTGGATTTGTGCAATTATGCCAGTTTCTTGACCTCATTCTCAGACGATCGTTAGGCAGCGCTCGAATGCAACCTTGTTTCACCTTTTTCTATGTCGACTGGTAGGTTTTTTTCGATATATTTCATGTATAAATACGCTCTTGTATCTTCGGTAAAGGATTTATATAATATTTTTTCTTGAATGGATGCATATTGTGCGATGAATTCGCTCGTTAGAGGTTCCGCTTTGAATCGCTCTCTAATTGAATGGACGTTTCGTTTTTCGTTTCGTTCGATGCAAATTGTAACATATTTAAGATTTTTATTGTAAATTGAAAAGATTTTTAATCGTAAAGCAGAATATTAGAACAGAGGGTTAGGTTAAGTTAGGTTAGATTCAATTAAATTACGTTTCAGATAAAGTTGAGTGTAATAACAATAGTATGTTTCACAGATACATGATACTCATTTAACAAATTCAATTTGGAATTTAAGATTAGTAATGATAGTTGTATCAGTAACCAGTTTAGTATTTTTTTTAAGGAAGGCTTTAATAGGTAAACGAAACCTGCAATCAACTTGTGAATCATTCAAGAATAAGTCTGAACTTTTCCTTATACCTTTTCCTTTTAGCCGTACGTAGTTTATTTAGTGAAACATTAATTTCGAAACGCATTGAAACGGCAAACAAAGAAATAATGAAGCCCGCATTGAAGCTATTAAAGTGATATTTTGCTGAAAAAATATAAGCGAAATTTAACAATTTTTATAAATCGTTTCGCTCAATGCTAACTTATAAAACCCACAGTATTTCCGCGTTTACGAATCATTCGCAAACTGTTGATACTTGTGTTAAAAACTATTGTTTCAGACGATGTAAGCATCGTTTATTAGTTATTTATATTCATATCTGTTCAGTCTAAGTGATAATCGATTTTGATTTGAATAAATAACACAGTTTTCAATATGAATCGTGGATATGTTCGATTTATGTCTCACAAATTTTCAAGAACGCATTCAAATGCAAGAAGGTATGTCGAATTTCTTAAAATTTATCCTTATGTAAATTTTGAAATTTAATGTTTCAAATACAAATCACATTGAAAATATTTTTTCTGATTAATATATCAATTAAAGTAATGAATATATTTTAATAATCGAATTCAATTTGATTTATTTGCACATTAAATTAATTCATTTCTCGAATTTATTATACCTTAATGGCATTTCAAATGAGCAATATTTTTACTTCAATGCACAATTCGCTTGAATTCGTATGAAACGGACGATAATTTCATTGATTTCTTTGCGGAAAAGCCTCGAGACCTTCGCAATCATCAAATGGCACAAACCACCATTGAAGCCCACATGATATGCAGAAATTAAAAATACATATAATAGAAAAACACACAGTGTACAAAACACCATTGTCTCTTAACTTGTGCACCCTTGAAAATCGACCCGCATTCAAACGCTAGATACATTTGTATTCATATTGTATTGATGCGATAAAATGTACATTTATTTTTGTCAGACTCGTTTCCTTACTGTAACTGATTCATTTATTTTTGGTTTAGTTATGAAAATAAAATAATATAGAATTTATTTAAAAAAAATGGCTAAAATACTTAGTTTGTTTTAATGAAATATATGCTCTTTTTTTTTAAGAATCATTAGATGTTTTTGAATATAATGTTATGGAATATCAATTTTGTTAAAAAACGGTAATAATATTGTACGAAAATTTACGTCATTGGATGAAAAAATTCGTCTATGTAAGCCAATTTTCTTTAATACTGCATTTTATTATATGATAGTATTCTTTTAAGACTAAAAAATAAATACATAAATGAAAATTGGTAGAAAAAGGTAATTTATATCAAATTCTAGAAGTTGAAATAAATATAAAATGAAGTACGAAATGGTTGTCGAATTTAGTCAACTTCAAAAATCAAATTTTCAATTTTTAACAATTCTATTAGCAACTGTCAACGCATAAAATAATTATTCTTTTACTTCACTAATAAAATCGATACGTGCTTAGAAACACCTCATAAGCAGTTACATTATTCCTCGAAACAAACGCCGTATTATTAAAGGATCAACTATATTCAAATCGAAATCATATTAAACACAAATTAAAGAACTTTCAACGCATATAAAAATCATCGAGTAATAAAAACATTAAATATTTTACTTCAGCAATAAAGCCGACATATGCTTACAATTAGAAAAACCTCATAAGCAGTTACATTATTCCTCTAAATACGGAAACAAACACTGAATCATAAAAGGGCCAACTGTATTTTAATATAAATCATATTAAACACGAATTCGGGAACTTTTGACGCATGTAAAAATCATCAAATAATAAAAGCATTAAACTTTTACTTCACCAATAAAGCCGACATGTGCTCAGAAACACTGTATAAGCGAAAGTGTCATAAAGCGAAAACGTCTCACGGTCGCGGCGACAAAGTCGAAAATAAAAAATGAATGAATGGAAAAGAACCACGATTGTGTTCGGGTATTTTTCTAGGTTTTTTAGTTCGTTGATAATTCCCGAATAAATGGAGAAATCAATAAGTCTATCGAGAGACAGAAACTAAAATAGCCGGATCGATTCCGGCCAATTTGGATATTGTGCCTTTTGGACGAAATTGATTCTTTCGATTGTTCGTTTCGAAGAGTGATTCTAGTTTCGTCAACGGTTCGAATGGTCGAGTCTTTATTGATTTGCTTGAATAGAATTGTGTAAAAATCGTTTTATGTTGTTGTTTTCAATATTGATGTCGATGGGAACGTAGATTGTCTTATAAGAGCGTATTGAAGCATCGTATCAATAATGGGAGATATCAATAGAAATTCATATTTTCTGTTTATATCGAAGAATCGTTTAAGCATCTAGAATTTTGTTTATGTTATCTTCAATTGAATATTTAAGTTGGGTTATGGATTAGGTTATTTTGATTGTCGGCTCTGAAAAGTGATTTTTGTTTTGTCAACGGTTCGAATGGTCGAGTTGGTATTGATTCACGTGAATGGAATTGTGTTAAAATTGTTTTCAATATTGACAATATTGTCTATGTTGATAAATAGAATTATGAATCGTCCAATAAAGACGTATTGAAGCATCCTTTCAATATTAGTCAATTTTGATAGACATTTGCATTTTCTGTCTGTGCAAGAAATATTTAATTTCTATGACAAAAAAATGTATCAATTTTCTATGAAAATATCATTATTTTTTGTGATAAATTTATTTTTTCATTAAACCTATGTAACTTTTACATGGGATTTTTTTCCATAAATAACTCGTTTCCTAATTAAAATTCAATTTTCATCCAAACTGATACGCTTCAAATATCATCGCACTATTCGTCAATAAATCACACAAATTGACTTCAAAAGGAATAAATAACGTTACAAACAGTTCTTTTAATAGCATCAACATTTTATAATGATCTAATCGTTACCACTTCGAAATAACACTGGAGATTTTCGCTTTAACTCGGAATTACTAATGATTTGAAAAAATCACGAACTTGGTTGAATAAAAAAAAGCAGTAATCAACTCAATTTTGAATGGTGTTACTCATCATAAATATTACAAAAAATAATCATGATTTTATTGCATCGTAAATTACTTGGAAAATGTTAACTTAATATTTTCTTACATTTCGTGATATCTAAAAATATTGTTTTCCGGTGTAATTGTATTAGAAATTAAGATTCTTACCTATTTGATTACCACCACAATTGATTTTTGGTTAGGACTTAACGTAGAGTTAATTATGAACTAAAAATTGTGTTAAATTTCTTATATGAAATCAATATTTGAAGAAATGCACAAAAAACATCTGAATCAATTCGATAACTACAAAGTTCAAATTGACATTTCAGACGAAACAAACATTTTTTAACGAAAGTATTTCATAGCATTCTATTTTTTTCTTTTAATTGCATTTTTATTGTTCAGTGCTAATTATTGCCGATTATATCTCGGTAATGTGCAATTTTATTTAAGTACCTACTGCGAAAATTATTATTTTTTAATTGTATACAAGGTGTTCATTCATAATGAAAATAACGCACATTTCGAATGAATAATTTATTAGCAGAGTTCCAGTTGAACTCTGTTAAATTAAAAAATAACAACACAATATTGTTAACAGTAAATCATATTCAAATTTAAAAATACCGTTAACTATAAATTGTATGAAATTTTCCTCGTGTACTATATTTACACACCCAATAAAATTGTAAATGTCAACAATTCCATTTGCTTCGAGTTTTTAGTGAAAAAAGATAAGTTTTAACATTTTTTTACAATTCAGCCCTTCATTCTCGACATAACCTTGTTGAAGATGACTTTATGACTACCATAATTAGACAAAAACTCCTCAATTATCACGAAAAGTCAAGGCATCTTTCGATATGACATTAATATCGACTCTCGAATATTAATGTTCATACTCGTGCGTACAATTTTATCGAATAAAATTTATAGTCATATTTTATATTGAGACAACTTGAGTACATCCTCGAAAAATATTAAATTTTGATAATGATAATATTAAATTAATAAAAATTGAAGTTTATTCGTCTGTATTGTAAGACAAGTGATGGCAACTAGTATTTAACAATATCAATTGAACAATTTAGCATATGTATGCTAATTTGATATTATTTTGAAAAAATACAAATAACTCTTATTGTTAACGATTTTAACTGCCATTGTATCGTAACAGTCCGATATGAAAATATGCTGAAATTAATCGTCGATTTCATAACCGGGTGCGTGATCTTTATGGTTTGCTAACGTTGCGTGATTGATATGAATATTGCAAAGGCCGCTGAACCATTGTATAATATTCTTAAATGGGGAGCTCGATGGACTTGGCGGTCGTCAAATAAGGATGTCGACCCTGACTATGTAGTCGATCTGCAGCTTGATGTATCAAAATTGTTCACTTGAATTTTTAGGGCTACCCACTTTTATCCTTTAGATATTTTTTCAATATAAAATGACTCATATTTGATTCATCAAATTATATTTTTCATTAATAAAAAATATTCCTCCGACCATAATATACACAATGTATAGAGCAGAAACGATATAATTTCATTGAGTTATTTTTTTCGTACATTTTTCACCATTAGATGCGGTTTTCAAAACGTCATGTCGTAATGAGAATCATGACAACAGTAGCAGATGGAGTACGTATGGAGAAAATTAAGGTCGTAACCATATTATCAAAACATCAATTTCTACATTCTGCCATGATAATGTTGATATAGCAATATGGCATTTAGAATAAAATAAGCATAATTTCGTATAATGCATATTTTTGAAATTTAATTTGAGATGAGTTGAATTTTATTATACATTTTTATTAAGTTAGAATTTATGTCGAGTTTAGATGAAAATTGAGATAACGGTTTGAGTCTCAAGATAAGGGTATTTTTATAAAAGTTGTCACTTATTTTTTTTTATAAAATAAAATCGTCTTATAAAAATTTTTAAGTTTCAACCCTCATAAAACGTCTGCGTATCGAATTACAATAGTTAATTCTTCCAAAGTACATACAATGAGTCAATCGAGCTCATCGTCTCTTCAATTAGCTTAAAATTAACTCGCCCGCACGCCACGAGTTGGTCACCACTGTCCACTCGCACAACGCCAAGGTTTCCCAAACTTCCTCGCAATTTAATTTCGATTTAATTTCTCCGCGTTCTTCCGATTTCGAAATCGAAGGCTGCACTTCGCCTTCAATTGCGACGATGGCCTTTAATAAATGCCGAAAGATGAACTTTATTAGTTTATTTAAGTGATTCTGTGGCTTTTGATCTTACGGAAAATTCCGGAATCGTTTGCAAATTATGAAAACCGGATGGTAACGAATTCGATTTGTGTATTTTCACTTCTCGTTAACGGTCGTTATTGAATTTATTTTATTGCATATGCAAATTCGCGTCAATTTCTTCGAAAGTAACGCTTTTAGTATGAGATTTAAATTCGTATGGTAAATAATAAAAATCTTAAAATGGGATATTCAAGTAGAAAAATTTAAAGCTTACATTAAAATACATATAATTCAATACAGTAATATCATAATTTTTTAAAGATGTAAAAGAATTTTAAAAAACAACTGTGAATTGTTTGATCGAAATTGGGTGAACGTTACAAGAAAACATAGAATACAGATAAATAGTCATAAAAATTCATTGTATGTAGATATGTATGTTATAATGAAAATAAATTTAGGTTAAACGTGTTCATTAAAATTTATACCTCTGCACACAGTGTTTTGATAAGAAATATTTGAATCGGCACATGTTATGAAAATAAATTTCAGTTTACGTTGCTTCGTTGCTGAAAGAGGTTGTGTTCGTCGTTGTTGACATGTGTGTTTGTCAGTTGATCTTTTTATTGAACAATTTTAATCTTCAGCTTACATAGGGATTTAATGGATAGCAGGCAAGTCGTTATAAAACATTTTAAATATATTGTACGTTTTCTTTTCAATCGAATGAAAATTGCATTTTAGTGTTGAATATTTCGTATTCAATGGATTTGATGACCCCAATCTTGATTTCAATAAATTTCTCTATTTTCCTATACGTTGCTATCAACAGGCTCGAACGTGATGTTTAAGTGAAATTATAATTTTCAATAGCAATGATATATCATTTTATTTAACAATATTATTTTCTATCAAATTAGACTTTCGTAGAGTTCATTGTAAGTTGGGTTTGGACAGAATTAGTGAATATGAATGTGAGTCAATAAAAATATAATTACACTCATCATATTCTTATTTTACAAGTCGACTTATATTTTTATAGAAACACAAATAAAACTGATTGAGATCCATAACAGAATGAAACCCTCACACGACAAAACTTTATTTTAAATTTTAATTTAAATAAAATTGCATTTCAACCGATCGCGTGTTGCCACGATTCTGAACGAGAATAACGCATATCGGTCGCTGAAAAAAAAATGAAAATTGCAGCTCATGAAGGTTCAGTTTTAACTGATTTACAGTTATATTTTTCTTCGAATGGAAACCATGACCGTGACCCGAGGTCGCTCGATGCAGTTAGAAAAGTTTTTTACCGTAGAACCAGTTAGTTAACTACGTGTCGAGAAATATGTACGTCACGTTAACGACAATCTACGTGATTCCATTAGAAAACGATTCGATTTTTAGTTGAAAAAGTTGCAGGGTGGCGCAATGGAAACTGATCCGATTCACGGTTGTTTGTTCGAGAATCGATTTTTTCTTTCGTCTATTCTGTCGACTTTCTAATAGCGTTCGAATTGAAATATTTGAGAAGCTTTGGTTTTTCGGTATTGATTTGAAAATATTGTCGGGTGCTTTCCTATTTTATGTAAGCCGCTGTCCTAACTTGCGTAAGTTGAGATGATAGAACTTTTTGTTCTGTGGAATGACTGATTGTAACTTTCTGGTTAGTTGACTATAACAGTGATAAGATCGACCCTTAATTGTATTTGTCACATAAATATATTTCATAGATAGAAAGTTATAATTATATCAAGTGCTTTGACTTTTAAATCTCCTTTTTTTTCTTTTAAAAGTGAAATTTATCATAATTAGCTCTGAATGGTTCAATTATTTTTGTGTGTATGTAGCATTGGTCAAATTAGAAAGAATCATTATTTTGTATTATTAATTTCAGTGAATTTACGTATTGGGTGTGTGTAAATTGTAGTTTCATTGTAATTTATAATTTTAATCTGTACTATTCAGCTGACGAAAGATACGTATATTTTTGTTTTTCTATTTGAGAATTTCGCAATAAACTAATTATTTGTTAAATATTTCAGTAATTCATACTTAATTATTCGAATTAGCGTCAAATTAACATGTTATGTACAGAATTCGCACTCAATTATACCTACCTATAGGTTGTTAATTTGTTTAATTGAAATTTTTAGCGTGTATACAAATGTCTTCAATATCACTATTCAATGCCATTTGATTTAACATTTAATTACACATGTCGATTTGTCGAGTGTTTAATTGATTTTGTATCGATTTTACTGATCATAATTATTGATGCCTATAATTTTTAGTAATTTCAGAATTTTTACATGGTCTGAAAATGTCTTCAGCGGCTAGAAATGTTTCTCGCGTGGAACATAATTAATTCATCGTCCGTTGAAATGTGCAGCTGTCTGAATTGTTTCATGTGATAGCATTTGCATTTGCACGTGTTTCTACAAAGTGTTGCCATAGTTACTTGTGATTTTTATCAAGGGTAACACTCTTTATATCGTAATTCAAATCGCTGCACATCAAAAAGTCGTTGCATTCTAAAAAAAACTTGCAAAGTTGATAAAAATCTTATATTCTCAATAATAATCATTTATATAATATTGATTTGCTTATTAAAATATTGAAATTCATATATTTGATAGGTACTTTCTTATTTTACGCGCGCCAACTCGACCCCAACCTAGTCAAAGTCTCATCTCAACTCGATGTAAGCCATGAATAATCGAACTTAAAATATAATATAGGTACATAGATATTCGATACATTTTTTTAAGTTCAACATTTTCAGTTTCAAATTCAGTTGTTTTCTTGAAATATGTATGTATTACAAAGTATTGAACTATGTAGGTAAAGCTATCAAAATATTGAACTTGAAATGGGAAACATGCAATATTTTTTTTCTAACTTTAATAGAATAATAACTTTAATCATGTTTTTTCAAATGTTTATAATCGGAGATATCTCTGATTAAAAAAATATCAATGTCTTGTGCATGACCGTGGTTATTGGCATTATTTTTAAGAAGGTTTTCAATTTGCCATGACATTGAATGTTGAAATTTTTTTAAGTATCTAGAATAGTTAGGTTTGATTAGTTTTACTAGAATTATATTAGTTGAGGTTATATCGTGATTAGGTTATGTTAGCATGTTTTTTTTTATATATGAATTGTGTAATTTTTATAATGTCAGTAATGATAATTTTGATTATTGTGTATTAATTCTTCATTATCTTTTCAGAGCAAACTCGAGAAATAGTCGAGAAGAACCCACTGCTATGGCTGGTGTGGAAACCTCACCTCTTGGCACTTGGCCGCATCGGTTCAGCTCAATGCTGGCATGTTTAGGATGCACCATAGGAATATTCAACATATCAAGATTTGCAATATTCAGTATTCATTTTGGTGGTTCGTTGTATTTGCATATTAATACTTATGTTATTAGTTTATTTTTCATAATCAAATACTTTTTTTACTTTGCAGCAAATTTCATTGTACAATTCTTAGTTTTATCAATAATTATGGGAATTCCGCTATTCATGCTCTATCTGTGCCTTGGGGAATACTTGTGCTCTGGGCCTGTAGATATGTGGAGAATATCACCTTTGTTTCAAGGAGTTGGAATTGCACTATTGATCGCTCAATCTCTGATAGGAATTTATAGCATCATAGGCATATCGTGGCTCTTTGTTTACTTTAGGGATTCGTTTATCACTAAAATGGATCGATATCGATGGGCAGAGCCTTTTGGATTGTATAGAGATAGTATGTATCTTTATTAAAAATTATTATAAAATTTTTAAGACGGAATGATTTAATAATCTTTTGATTTTAGATATTGTGTTGACGCAGAATGGGACATTTAAATTATCTGAGACCGTTCCAGATTACTTTAATGGTGTAGTATTGAACAGACATTATTTATCGACCCCTGAGACTAGTTTTGGAAATGTGAAATTTCAACTAACATTCAATTTAGTTGTGGTATGGATGATAGTTTTTGTGTCTCTAAGTAAAGGACTTCGATCTTATGGAAAAGTAAGCGAAAAATAACATATCTGATATACTATTTCATATATTCTTCTAAATATTTAATGTAATAATATATTTTCAGGTAGTTTATGTATTTTCATTATTGCCAATATTCGGGACTTTGATACTTTGTGCCAAATTACTCACGTTATCTCCACATCACACTATATACAACATATTTCCGGAAACATCATGGAATGAATTCTTCATCAATAGCAAAGTATATACCTATACATATTTCATATATAAAAAATATAATCGATCATCTGATATCTTATAATTTGTAATATTTTAGAGTTGGACGGCTGCTGCTCAAGAATCATTTTTGACATGGGGTCTTCTAGGTGCATGCGTTATTCAACTATCTTCACACAATAAGCAACGTGGCAAATCGAGCACATCCCTGAAGAGGGACAGTGCCTTAATTATTTTGCTCACTCTAGTCATATTATTGTTATCAGCCTTTCTCGCTAACACCTGTCTACACATTTTACATCACAACGGATACAAATATACACCTGGTAGCTTTGGTGAGTGACGATTATTAACTCAAGTGTTACTTTTATATTTTTCATATTTGATTATGAAAATCTTTATACCTTGATCTATTCATTAATGCAAAATTTACACAAATTTTAGAACACGTATCTTCGTACACTTTTTTGAAATCAAATCAAAACTCTTTGCCAACATCTTATAATAGTTTACCAGAAAGACTAATGCCTCATCAAGCCTCATTGATTGGAACTCATATATCGAAACCTGGAGTTGATACCTCTACGCAGAGTGGTTATCAGGTTTTACAATTGGCTACAGAGTTAGTTCCATCAACATTAGCAATTGTTGGACCTGATAAGGTTCTATATTTTTCATTACAATGTATTGCTATTGTAAACGAATCTTCATCTAATAAATGTTATTTTATTTTAGATGTCTTCGTTTTGGGCCGTCCTTTTCTATTTCATTCTCATTATGTTCGGTGTGGCTCAGCAATTGGCAATTTGGCATTGTGTTATCACTGGAATTATGGCGATCAGAATTAAAACAATGAAATCTTGGGAAACAACAGTCACGTTTTTCAGTTGCGCTTTTGGACTTACTTTAGGTCTTCCTATGACTACAGATGTATGATATTAAATTTCAACTCTATTTAAATACATAAATTCATTTCATTTATTTATAATCGATATTATTATAGGCTGGGATACAAGTAGTGCATTTTTTGGATTACGTAATAGTAGGTGGATGGTGGCATTGTTTGTTGTATGTAATTTTGATCTGTGCTCTATTCCTGGTACGTGGAAGACCGTATGCTGGAGACACAATAGTCACAGCTCTTTATCCTCCGACTGATGGCAAAAAGTGTACAGATGCTATAGTTGCATTGCTTAGTTTTACTTGGAATGTTGTTCTTCCCATTGCGATGATTGTAAGTTCATAAATTCATTATAAGATAAAATAATTTTCCTATAATGATCATTTCCTATTTGTTTTAAAATATTTTTCAGGCTTTATGCGTGATTGATTTTCGTGTGGGAAAATATCGTCAATTGTATGTATGGAATAAAACGCCACCAGGTTATGAATATTGGGGAATCGGTTGCAAAAAGCTCGGAGCAATAATGCAGCTGATTCCAATTCTTGTGATTCCGGTTACTGGATTTATACAGACTTGGAGATACTTGTCATCAGGTCCACCAGATATTTTAGAAGTAAGTCATTTTACATGTCGAAGCTTAACTAATTTCAAATTTTACTTACCTACCTACTTTATATTTACTCACATAAATTAACAAATTTGTTGACGCTGCTAGGAAAGAGATATTGAACCAATTAGATATCCTGTTAGTAGATATCAATGATAATATGACCATAAATGAATCAACGTAGCAAAATATTGATCAAATTTATTTTTCAGAGAATTCAACTTCTGTACAGACCATCGTTAGATGAGTCTAGTCCTCAACAAGAAGATCATACAAATAATAATAACAGTTCAGAAGGACCAGCCCCCCCAACAACAAATATTTCAAATTCTCCATCTAGCGCTCCTCAAGCAGATCCTCCTCCTAAATATACACCACCTCCATCTTATTCTACGGCTACAGGTGCAAAGATAGCTAAAATGTTGAGACAAAGCTTAAGAAGAAGCATTAGAGGAGTCAGAAGGTACTAATTTGAATTACCTATGTAGTGTTTATTATAGATAGGTAGATATATTTATACAATTCATTTTACATTTTGTTATGATTTTTAGATTAGCAAATACATTTGGAGAGCCAAGTAGTATACAATCCAATATTCCAATGTCAATAAGCGAGAGTGTTAGCCAACGACCAATTGCCGTTGAAGAACTTCCACCACCCGATTATTCGATATTACTTATCGATAACGAAAGAGAAAATACTTCGAGAGAAATCAATTCCGTTAACAGAGAAGATAACGAATTGCCAATAGTGCCATTTAGAAGAGCTTTTCAGAGTTTCCACGGAAATCTGAGAAGCAAAGTAGACAATAGTAAAACAACAGCCAACGATGTAGCAAATCTGCTACGTTCGAGTATAAGGCGTAGCATGCGAATGAGAACTCTTCCAAATTCAACAGAAGGAAGTATCAGTAGAGAGTCTCTTGTTAGTAGAGCTGAACCGATCTCGAACACAATCATCGACTTAGAAATAGATCCTGATCAGACTGAGAATAGACGTAATGATGTAAGGTGCCTTAGTGTTGGTTCGGAAAACAACACTTCTGTGATATAAATATGAATTTCCATCCTTTTAGATTTTAATGTGTTCTAAGTGTTTGTATATATTATGTATTATTATATCGTAGCAGTTATTTTTTTACAAAGTGTAATATGCTTCCAGTATGGAAGATTTGAATGTGCTGAGGCTTTCGATATTTAAGAATGTATCAGTTTTATTTAAAAACGTTATTTTAATGTAAATAACTTACTGAAAATAATAAAAAAGAAAAAATAATTATGATTTTTAATTCATTTGAAAGGTAAGAAAATGATTTAAACTATTGGATACAATCAAAATAAAAGGTAAAATGTACATTCAACGAAAATTTTATTTCAAAACACAAATTACACCAATAATCATACACATATCAAAAAGATTTGTGGATAAAATTATAACAAGTGATATCAAAAATTAATTTTGCAAATTGTTTTTATAATACCATCAAAAATGAATTACATATCTCAGAATTGTAAATACATTGAAATCAAATCATAATATGCATATCGTATTATATTAAATACAATATAAAGCTTCTATATCAAAAAGAATCAGTCAAAAACTTACATAAATACAAAACAATATTAGGATCATTAAAAAAAATCACGATTATGATTTTAGTCAGATTTCATAATTATCGAATGCTCTGTTTGAATATACTTTTTGCCAACTTCAATTTTTCGGGAGCTTTACTTTTTGCTGGATCAGGTACAAAGCAATTCCACAGTCGGAGTGTTTCGTCCGCGCCGGCGCTAAGCACCGTTGTACCATCAGGAGACATAGCCAGATGAAGCACACGAGCTGTGTGCCCAGTCAGCTCTGCTACTTTCGTCATCAACGGGTATTTCCAAATGATCAGCTGATTGTTTGCGAATCCGTGGCCAGATATTAACTCTTTGTAATTTTGAGACCATAGAATGGAACATACCTGAAATAAAATTTATGTTAAATATATTTTAATTCATTTTATTGAATTTAATCAAATTGTACTCACTTGTGATTTAGTATCTACGGTGTTTAAGTTGATTCCATTGTTAACGTTCCATATTCTAATTGTTCTATCGGCTGTACCACCGCCTGAGGCTAAAATTCCTGGACTCCATGGACACCAAGCCAAACCTTTAACAGCAGCCATGTGTTGACTGCAATTTGAAGTAATTTCGAAAAAATTAAACTGATCTACTCTTAGTTGATATACATAAAGCAAGTAACAATTAATTTACTTGAATGAGTATAGTGGTTGTGATTGAGAGTGCTTTTCACCAGATGCAACTGCCCAAATATTCAAAAGATTGTCATTTCCACCAGAAGCTAAATATTTTCCATCGGGGGACCATTTTAAGCCACATACCTGAAGAGAAAAATATTTATTTGTATCATATTTATGGAATGAAAATTAATTTTCAATTTTAAATACTTACTTCTTGTGTATGAGCATTCAATGTGCTTATTACATGCTCTCGTTCTCGTACGTCATGATGAATAATTGTTCCCGATCTGCTTCCTGATGAAAGTATATATGAATTCCACGAAAGCGAAGCTACACGTCCAGAATGGCCTTCCATAATCTAAAATAAATAGATTAATCGTAATATACCTAAATCATTCAACTTCATATTTCATGAAAAATGTAAAATTCATACTCTTAGTCTTTTTGTTCTTTCGCAATCCCATAATTCTGTAGTGCCATTTGTGATTCCAACTGCAAGATGAGATCCACCACCTTGAATCCAAGCCAACGAGCATACATGGTCGGTTCCTTCGATAGACAACAATTCATCTATTTGTCCGGTTCCTGCGTTCCATAAGTAAATGGAATTACCTAATGCGACCGCAAGTATGTTTGAAGCGCTCCAATCTAACAAGTTCAAATCTGAAAACAAGAATTAGAATTACAAATAGGATTAAATAAAATATGTTTTGTAAATGAAAACATACAATAATCGTCAATAATATCCGGGGCATCTAAAATTCTATCGGCCGCTTGAGGAATGTACCGTTTTGATGCCTTTACAGTTGAAGGTGCCTTAGACTGAAATGACAATGTTTTATTTAGGACAATACTGAAAAATAATGTTATATTATTATTGTACTGATTTGATAGATTACTTGTGAATATACAACTCGTAATGGGTTCTGATGACCTTCGGGGGCGGCCGGAGCTTTAATATTGTATTGCAATAACCGTTGCTGTGAAGCGTTTGGAACGTTCATATTTTCTGAAAGCGCTTTTTGCATCGCTGCTTGTGAATCTTGATTCGGGGAATGATTTTCGACTACGTTTTCAATTGTCGTTTCGGATTTCATCTGAAAATATTTCAATTTTGATATAATACTGATGCAGGATAAATATTGAAATTTGTGTTTTTAAAGTCACCATATAATGACAAAGGTCAAATTTGGAATTGGATCGAGATGGGATAAATCTGTCATCGCCTCCACCGCTGGTGGGAGTTTTGTTGTTGTTCGGCGTGTTCGAATGTGATCGACCTGAAAACAATAGTAAATATAGAGTACGAGCTTACTTTAAGATGAAATAGAATACTTATTTAAGTTCCTTTTCTAGTTTTAGCAGACCGATCGTCAGTCAGTAACGATTATCGATTATGACTTTAAAATCTTTTAGAAGATATAACGTTCGGCTGCGGTTTGAAGAAAAATTGAAACACCGACCGTTTTGAACAACGCATTTATTGTTCTAACGTCGGTTAATAAAAATTGAACCGATGGCTGGCAATCGAAAAACCTGCTTCTTGAGCTTCGTTAGACTGAGTTAAATTTAATTAGAGGATCTGTCTGACCTGGCGACCGTTTGTTGGGAGTCTTCTTCTTGTTCTGAGGAGACTTGGCGTTGGTCGTGCTCGTGTTCACCGAGATGGAGAGCTTCTGCAGGGACAAATTGGACAAGTTGGAGTTGTTCACCGAGCGAGATCCCTCCAGGGCCTTCTTCTGCCATCGCGGAGGAGGACCGCGGGTCACGGGGCAGTCCATCGCTATCAGGCTGTTTATCTCGTTCAGAAGATTGAACTGGGCCATCTTATTTACGAATCGATCGCTTCAACTCCTCGAAACTCAGATGTCAGATGTTAAAACTTCAAACTTTTGTGCCGAAAGATAGAATGACCGTTAAAAATTCGAACCGCACACGTCTACAACGGAGCGCGCTCACAACAGCTGTATTATAAAGTTGGTAAGTAGTAGTATCAGTTTCTTTTTTCAAATAGGAAATGATTGAGAATAGTTTAGTAGTTTTTACCTCTTATTTACTATTTGAAATATTCTATAGATTTTGAATGTGCTCGCAAAAACGAAAAAAAATATTACGGTAATAATAATAATAATAGCAAATATCGGTAATGGTCCAAGCAATATAACTTGTGGCCAACGAAAACCGATGCCGATATTTTTTATTTCTCGATCTGTCATCGACAATTTGACGTATGTATTCAGTTTGTTGAAATTCGCGGTTAAAACGCGAACATGGACGGAATTAAAATTAAAGAAGAAATTAAAATCAAAGAGGAAATTAAAATCAAAGAAGAAATTAATATTAAAGAAGAGATCTTAAGTGACGACGATGGTAAAGTTGAAGATTTTTTATTATTAAAAGTCAAGAAAGAAGAATACTCGCCTCCAAATACATCATTCCAAACATCTGACTGTGAGATGAAAAGTGTCAAAGATGATCCGAGCCGGTCTCCGAATTCCCGAAAGTCAAACACCGACGATATATTGAATGAAGTCATTCCTGATTCGAAATTGAAACAGGTCAGAGATTGCTCAGTTATTCTCGCACAACTAGAAACGTATTCTACAATTCAGCATATTGAGACAAAGTATATGTACAAAGATTATAAAGGCTTCTATTATATTCATAAAAACGTAAAAATTGAACATGAAACGGATGTTCATGAAATAGTGTATCAATGCTCACATTGTGCATATACGAATCGTTGTGAAACTTTTTTACAAAATCATGTTCAAACTCATATAAAAAATAGATACCGATGCCCACATTGTTTGTTTTTAGCCAATCAAAAATTTCATTTTCAAGAACATCTTAAAATTCATATTGGAAAAAAGACTCATCAATGTCCACACTGCACATATGCAGCCGGGCGAAACCCCGATTTACGAAAGCATCTACAGACTCACACTGGCGCTAAGCCTTATCAATGCCCACACTGTGAATATGCATCTGGGCAAAAAACTCATTTTCAACAACATCTTCTAACTCACAGTGGAGAAAAACCTTATCAGTGCCCGCATTGTAAATACACAGCTCAACAAAAATCTTATTTACAAAAGCATCTTCGAACTCATACTGGAGATAAACCTTATCAATGCCCACATTGCGAACATGGAGCATGGCGAAAGACTGATTTACAAAGGCATCTTCAGACTCATACTGGAGAGAAGCCTTATCAATGCTCCCAATGCGAATATGCAGCTGGGCGAAAATCTTTGTTACAACTACATCTTCGAACTCATACTGGGGAGAAACCTTATCAATGTCCATACTGCAAATACGCAGCTGGACGGAAATTTTATTTACAACAACACCTTCTGACCCATACTGGGGAAAAGCCTTATCAATGTCCACACTGTGAATATGCAGCTGGGCAAAAATCTCATTTACTACAGCATCTTCTGACTCATACTGTAGAAAAACCTTATCAGTGCCCACACTGTGAATACACAGCTCAACAAAAATCTTATTTACAAAAACATCTTCGGATTCATACCGAGGAGAAGCCTTATCAATGCCCTCATTGCTTATATGCAACTAGACATTGTTCTCATTTACAACGGCATCTTCGGACTCATTCTTAAGAAAAATCTTATCAATATCAGTTCTAGAATGAAAATGTTTAGTGTTTTAGTTATAATTTTTGACAATTACAAGCTTGTGTTTGTGGTCAAGACACCGATCATCAAAATTTTGGAAATAGTATAAAATCCACAGGAAAAGAATTATTAAAATACTATTGGTTATATTAGTATGAAAATTGATTTTTGTTTTAGAAATTAAATACTGTAAGGTTTTTTTCAGCAAAATAAAAATACTGTTTTGCAGATTTTTTTCAATTACTGTTTTTTCCTATTATAAATTCCTAAATGTCCTTTATTTTATATTTTATTTTATTTTAAAAATATGGTCACTGTAAATATAATGCGTTTTTTTGAGGTTGTATGATTAAGTTTAGATAATCTTCCCATGAACAAAATATTACTGCGGTATGACTAATTTCATATTAACTTACAATTACGTAGATGGTTTCAAACTTTCTTTGAAAGTTTTGTACTTCTTTTAGGGTTCTTATTCGTAGTATTTCAAGGCATTCACTTTCTATTTGATTTCATGTGTTGATAACACTTAATTCAATGAGATTCAATATAACGCCATATTTTTTTAAGTACACTTTATTAGTTACAATTATTTTACATCATCCTCACAACAATTATTTACAATTAAAAACTAAAAGACAAATCGAAAATTCGCACTTCGAAAATAAAACATTGGTATCTACTTCATTTTGTGTGTCAATAAATAAAGCGGCCAATCGAACATTGTCTTTGATGTAACTTAAATTACCTATTGACTAATAGTAACGCATAATCATTAATAATTTATTAAATTACTTAGTCCATCTCATAAGTGAATGATGCTAGAGAAACTTGTGAAATTAGCGTCTAATCATAACACAAGGTTTACAAGTTCCTGGCACTACGAAAGAAGGATGACACTGAGGACATTGAGCATTCTCCCCATAGTAAGGATGATCTGATTTCTTATCGGCAATCTGGGGTATCCTCACTTGGAATGAGGTCATCGCTCCATCTTCCTCATATCCTGGATGCTCCTTGTCCAGTGGAAACACATAATCTGGTATAAAATAAGGAGCTAACTTCAGATCGTTTTCGTTCTGGTTGGGAGTAGCACTCAATGTTAATGAGGCTTCTGGTTTTTGGGTTGTGGAACGAGGTAATGCGAAATCTGGTCTTCCGTCTTTCTTGCTTATTTCTTTTGTCGTTATAGTCTTCTGATTGTTGTCCGATGGGCTTGGAGGTTCCAAATCGAAGGCAGGAGCTGCCCACTTCCATTCATAATAAATTGGAGGTCCCATTGTTGTTGAGGCTATCTCTGAATATTCCAGTTTTGGTGGGAGCAAGTCGTTGAATGGTTGTGGGAATTCATTGCTGGTTATCGTGTTTAAGCTGTTCTCGTTTTCTTGGGTGGTTGTTGTAGTCGATTGTTGATTATTTAAGATCTTTCCTTGAATTGGTGTCGGTTGTTTATTATTGTTAGGAACAACCAATATTGTTGGAGCTTTAGAAGTACTATCTAGTATTTGATTGCTTATCGGTACGAATCTTGCGGTTTCTGATGAAGTTTGAATTTCGAATTGACCATTGATTGATCTCGGCGATTGTGTTTCTTGGGTAGTCTGGGACTCCGTGCTTACTATGGGTGGTTCTTCAGCAGGATTGAACTTCTTAATGAATCTATTGTCAACTTCTTGACTCAAAGTCACATCCAACACATTTGGACTGCCACTCAAGAATTGATTATTGAAAGAAGCAATTGATCTAACTGTGGTGCTAGAAGATCTTGAAAATTGACCGTTGTTTTGTACCTGCTTAAGAGCATTCGCAATAAACTTAGGTGGTTCAAATAGCTTCGATGGTGGGTTCGAAAAACTTCTCGAATTCTCGACGTCTGGGAATTTAGATCTTTCTTGAATCTGAACTTGGGGAGTCACAACTGTACTTCGGAAGTTTTGAGTTGTAAAGTCGTTATCTTCACTCGAAGGGCCAGTCACCACAATGGGTCTTCCAGTGAAGCCAGATATTGATTTTTTCGTAACTGAGCTAGCAGTTGTTTGAGTTTTTTCATTGTTGAATTCAGTAGACCAATGAGTCGGTACTGAAAATGCTGGTTGTTCATCAGTCAAGTCATTTTTTCCATTTGCTATGGAGTTGTCAACTTTATCATTCTCTGGTCCCGTCGGGATTTGATTCTGAAATTATAAAATGTTAATTTAACATAACTCAAACTAAATAAAACAATTGCAATTCGGAACTATATTCACAGGAGATGAAAATCCGAAGTAATTGAATCCTTGAGCGTATGGTACCGATAAGATGTCAGGTCTTGGCGTTCTTAAATGATCTTCATCATCTGCCACAAATGGTTTATCTCTTTGACCTGAAAATAATTCATAATATATTATTATATTATTATTATTAAATATATTTTAAACCATTTTATTTTTCACCTATCAACAAATTGGCACTGTAATCTTTTTCAGATGTTGAACAGTTCACCATATACCAATGATCACAGATCAACATTCTCTGTTGAAAAAGTGTTGTGTTTGGACAAGCATAGCTGAATTGACGTCCGAGACCATCACACATATGATAAACCTTTAAATTTATTAAAATAATCAAAATTATAATTCTATTAATTGTTAATTAATTGCTTTATATTCGTAAAATACCTGACAACCAGTTTCTAAATCGGCATAATATCCAGTATTTCTTCCTTGACAGCTGAAACTTGTCTTTGGAATTCTAGGAGTTTTCTGAAAGAAAAAAATTGCTTGAAAAATATGATCAATTAAATATTATTATAAAATATAAAGTTTTTACAATTAGTATGTATTTTTGATTTATGTTAAAATTAATATTCAATATCAAAAATGATTTTATTTCATATCAATGTAATATAATTTATTCATGTAACTTTATCAAAATCGAAAAAAATATATAGCTGCAATGAATCATTGATAACGGTGTAATCATCAAATTATGCAACCGATTGCCAAAATTAAAAAAAAAAGCTTTAAAGAATGATGTAAAAACTGGAAAAACACTGTCACGACACGCAGACATTATAAAAACGAGAAAAAAATAAATATTTAAAATAAAAAAAGAACAATATAAAATTCAGAAACAGCACTGACAAATTCTTCATCACCTCCAACAATGAAATCCATCAATAATTAAACTGTCATATTCGCATATTGACATGCATTCTCAATCAATATGCCAATACAGAAAAATGTTAAGCTAAGAACACACTTCAGCGACTAATCGAAATAAATAAAAAATACAAAGTAAAGTAAATACATTTGAAAATATCATGTTGAAAACAAACGAATCTATTTGTTTGAATGTTAACGATTCGACTCGTTCAGTCGCCAAAGTGTGTTCCTAGCCTCAATACAAAAGTTTTGCAAATGTCTTATGTTGCATAGTAATGCTTAAGTTTTTTTAGAATATTCATTTTTTGTGACGCCGACGCATTATTTAAACAAATGTACCGAAGATATTTTGTGACATTGCACAGTTTGCATAATTAAATTGCACAATTGCACACGCGCATTTATTTTTTGTTAAGTGTGTTTCGATTTGATTGTTAATAGATACAGTATGTTCCGATTAATATAGATACGATATTTTTTTGATATTACTAAATAATTTAATATTTTCTGAGTTTTTTTTTAAGTGTTTTTGTTGAAATAAATGGTCGTGTCCAAATGTTTGCTTAAAAAAATAAACTACTGTGGTTATTTTTTGAAAAAAGAAAAGAACACTATTGCAATATCTTCATTCACATACGATATTATGTTTATTTTGTAGTAAAACTGTCAACCGCCTAAATACGCAATGATTTCAAGTCTATTTGCCTACTGATTTGAAAGACATTACAAAATATCATCTTTCAATCGCTCAAAAATGAAAATTAAAGAAGAAAATTCTCGAAGAATCGCTTAAAATTGAATATAAATTTAATCAATTAGCAATCTATGAAAAACCTCCTTTCAATCAACCTTGATAATGCTTGTAATTGTTCAAGGCTCGATTATGAAGTTCATCATTCGATCAACTAATTTGAATTTCAAAATATTAAATTCTTCGAAATATGAACTACGAATTACTGATCTAATCTAAGATGGAATAATGGATTCTTTCAAAATTCATTCATTTCAGTCATAACTTTTACATTTTCCAAACGAAAAAAAAACTTAATTGGTACAAGAAACATTTTCCAATTAAAAAACAGAATTTCGATCGATTTCCTCAACGATTTTTCCTAATCAAAAATTGATCAACATTTTCCGTTCTCATGGAACGAAAGCGACATCGACTCTTCGCTCGGAGTACTCATCAACGAGCGTTGACTCGATTTCTTTCTGTTTTCGTCACACGAAAAGGCAATTTTTCGATGGAAACCAGTCGGAAGCGAACGTCCTTGCCTTCATCATCAGATGCGGAGACCAGTTCGCGGCATCATCAGCATATTTATGAACCGCGATCGAGATTTGACCTAAGACCTAATGACTATTTACGATCGGCTAATGTGCATGCGCTAAACGCGCGTATGTCTCAATAGTGGCGCTTGATTCGAACAATGTGCAAACGTACTTCGGAAGCTTATCTTGTGTTCATAATGATGTAATACGATTATTGCAGTGGCATAAAACGATTGTGCGTGCCGCGTAGGGCTCAGCGTTCTCGCGATGCTGGATCGGATCTTGTAGAGAGAGTCATAAGTATTGATCAACTGATGTGGAGACTCAATCGTTTCTTTCGAATATTTATTCCGTTTAATTCTTAACTTTGTCTAGTTAAAATGTACATTGCATGACTATGCTTCAGTTTTAAAAAATATAGCAATAGGATTTTAAATTCAGGTCAGTAAGTCAGAGTTAAAAATTGTGTTCGGAAAACAGAGGCATAGCCATGTAATGTATAGTTTAACTAGACAAATTATTCACTGATTGTGAGAAATTTTAAACTGTTCTTGTTAATTTAGGTTAAGTCAGAATAGATTGAATTGACTTTCGGATTGAGTTAGATTTAGAAATAAATAACTAACGTAACTAAAGCTCTTATAACTCAACAAAACAAAACATGACGGATCTAAAGTGTATAGATATAACTTTGGATAATTGCTCTCATTAAGTAACCTTCTAATTATAAGGTGCGAGCACAATTAACTAAAGTTTGATCAAACAAATATCAATTTTCTTAATATGCAGATCAGGAATCGAATGAGCTTCATTCCTACAACGAATTTATGAATTTTAACTCGTTCGGTCGAACTTCAAAGACTTAATCGATTCGTTGCATATTTATCGAGTGCAACACTTAAATTTCGCAATGTTCATCGAGTCAGAGTGCATCTTCGAATGTTCACTTTTTCCAAGGTGAACCTGACTTTTGTCCTGTCGTCCTGAACTAGTTCCAGCGAAAGGTTGTTCAGAGTGTAGCATTGAACAAATGTCGATATGATAAAAGTATAGATTCGATTGTATTTGTGCATTGATTATGACTTATTTTAGTTTCTAAGAAGTTGTTTCATTAATTAATTTTGATGTTGTTGATTGATTGATTGGAGTGTTTGTTAGAGTGCAAATTTATGTGATTTTAATGATAAGGTTTTTCCAAAATATTAAAGTAGCTTGGAGATATTTTGATGAATGAAAATCGAATATTCAAATTGTTATTATATTGAAAAATAGTAATAAGTACAACATAATCGATGTGAAATGTGAATCATACAAAAACTTGACTTAACTCAATTCAGTATCATCTCTTCAATCTACTTCCTTACTACGAATATAGGAATGATTAAAATTACCATTAAATTTACTATGTTGATTGAAAAAGAAATATATTTTATATACGTCCGAATATAGTAATGTACTAGACAAATCAATTAAGATGATTATCATGAAAAATTTATTACACTACCTTATTCATCGAAATACTGCAGAAAATCTCTATATATGATTCTCTAAAACTTCTGAATCATAAAATATATGATACATACATACTTAAACCAAACAAATAATAAAATTTCAATATAAAATCACACATAATACCATCAGTTACAGTCGATAATCATTCGAACCGCTCATTTTGGCACGTGGGATTCAAATTTGCAATTTCTCCCGCCAAAATAGCCACCGTTAAACCGTTGCTTTTACCTTAACGAGACTTCGAACGAGTTACGCAAATCTCCCATAGATTTGCGTAACTTTGTCATAACGTTTGCCCAACATTTTCTAGCACCCTCGTACTACGTGGGCGACAACATACAGCTCTTTAATATTATTTATGGTGTTTGTTTAAAACATTTTATCTTCGACTTAGAAGATGATTTGTTTATGGCGAGAGTTGCCCAATCTTTCGCCATTGTTGGATTTTTAGTTTATATAGTTCTATGGTATAATATCGATCTAAATGCGCGTAATTGCAAAATTGCTGTTTGGCAATAATGTCTTTACAGTGGTGTATGAATAATTTGAAGTTTTCGCGAATTCGAGTATGAAATATTTATGGTTGTCGGTTGCTCAAGTGAAAAAGGTGCTCATGTATGAAAATTATGGTTGTTGAAATTTATTTTCTGCGTTGCAAATTGACGAAAATTCTCCTTTGGCCGAGTGAGGGTCAGTTCGTGATTATTAGATTATGGTTTTGTGAACTTTGGTTAAATTATATTGCAATTATGAATATTCAATGGATATGTTAGTTATTAGTGAGGTTGTAACGTTTATTTTGTAATTATGATTTGCAAATATAATGTACTAATATTCATGTAAAAATGTAAATATGAAGAACGCAAATAAAGTATTTTTTTCATTACTTAACAGTAACTTTCCCAAAAAATTATCATACCTTAAGAACACGTCTGATAGTTTCAAATAAAGGATCATGATTATAAACTTGAATTCAATTCATATTGAAATACAATTGAAAAACATAAACAATATCAATTTTTTCAGCTACCTGATCTTTATATAAATCTTCTGAAAACAACCTCAAACTTGTTCATTGTGACCTAGAAGTGCATCCGACACCATTTTATGATCAACAAGTTCACCACAACAACAGAGACCACCAAAGATATGCAATTTCAAGGCTGTTCAAAACCACAAAAGCCTCAAAGGAAAAGCTATACTATATACTACAATAATACTAAAATAACAAAAGGTCAGTCCACGCCCGTTGAACACTTCCAATACTGTTATTATCAGCTATTAACAGTTGAAAAACGACTCGTTTATTCGAAAGAATACGTTGCGAATTTCCAAAATGTCATTTTCGGATTCAAAAATGTTGCAAAATATTTTATGAATGAATAGAATTCTTAGATGATGATGATGAAGCGTGCTTTGCATCGATGAAAGATGCGAATGAGTTTTCTTTTGTACTAGAAGAAGAAATGTGTGTTTCCGTGTTTGACCTTTGATTTGGATGATGTGTTTTCATGATATGTTTTTTTTTAAGAGAATATATTACCATTTTGATTTATACGTGCGTTTTTAAACGGTTTTAATTAGCTCAGCCCGTTTGTTTTTTTCTTTATTCTTTTTTCTTTCTTGGATCAAATTTAGTAATTCAAATTTCACCCACTTCCTGTCAACCGATTAATCTGAAATTTTGTATACACTTTGGATTTTGGTGACAATACAATTATGTTTATTCACTATCATTATAAATTCAAGATGGCCGCCGCTACAAAATGGCGGATGATATATGTTTTATTAATCCTATCAATATGGGTACCAAATGAAAGGGCTCAACAAGCAGAATACAATATAGTATAAAAAATTGAAATCCAAGATGGCGGCCGCTACAAAATGGCGGATAACGTAGGTTTTATCAATCCAATCAACATGCGTATCAAATGAAAGGACTCAATAAGCAGAATACAATATACTATAAAAAACTAAAAACTAGAAAATAAAAAAAAATAGGTAAAAAAACTTTTTAAGTTAAACGGTTTTATGTTAAACATACATTGCAATGTTTAAGATAAATGTACTAAAAACCAAAAAAATAATAAAATAGATACAGTCGTAGGAATTATAAACATATGCATAGACTAGACTAAAATTAAACCGTGGGGCACGTCGAATTTAAAGACGAATTAAACGATTCTTCTATCACACATTAAGTCGATAATTTGTAGACAATTGACTTGCCCCACGGTTTAATTTTAGTCTAGTCTATGCATATGTTTATAATTCCTACGACTGTATCTATTTTATTATTTTTTTGGTTTTTAGTACATTTATCTTAAACATTGCAATGTATGTTTAACATAAAACCGTTTAACTTAAAAAGTTTTTTTACCTATTTTTTAAATTTACATTCCAATATTAGTTTTTCGATCGATGTACGCGATAAGAATAAAATCAAAATTTGAAAATTTTACAACATTTTTTTCGAGTAAAAGGTGCAATAATTAAACTTTCGAAATGTCGACTCTTCCTTACATTCAAAACATATTTTTACGAATTTCAACAATTTATACAATCCACAAATCAAATTTCACCGGAATCATACAAGATTCACTCCAATGAACACAAAAAAATCACAAACACAATAAAAAGACAAAATTGAACTAATCACTTTCACTTATCAAACATACTCCGACTCAACTACATACTTGAACCATTCAGACCTAAACATGATTAACTCCACTTTAATAAAAATGAGATTGAAAATTCAAAGCACTTGACATAAAATCATAAATTTCTGTATGTGAAATATTTTTTCTGAATAATAAAGATAAATTACCATTAAATAACACAATTCGTTTGGTCACCAAATAATAAATATTTTATTTCAGAAGTCATTTTTATCAATTCTGTATTCTCATATAAACTGATCACATATGTACATAGCAAAATTTCTAAAAACGTTTTATCGTTTTTCTCAACTTCTTGCTTTATGTAGTTAGTCACATTAATCTCTGAATGGTTCATTTGACATTCAATCAATGTACAAACCACTCTAAACTGAAAACCAGCTCAGTGAGAAATTCGAAATATTAGGAAGCGTTTAATCACTTCGTTAAAAAAAATTGCAAGACCACTTTCTAACTCTCGAAGAAAACTAGATCGACATTGACATTCGGAGTCTGTTCAACTGTTATCCAATCTTGGACATTATCTTCTGACCTTTTCTGGTGTTAAACAGTTTAGTGTAGTAATATTATATTATATGAGAGATGTCTATTCACACGAAGTCGACACAAACTATTGTACAAACAACTTTCGATTTCTGTAGAGCGGTATTTCTCGCATATTTTTAGTTTTGACGTTGTATGTATTAAGCGACAGTTTCAACAATGGTCGATTTTCGAAAACGAAGTCGTGATTTTTTCGAAGGAATTTTCGTCGTAAAAATATATGAGGTGGACACGAGTAAAAGTTGATTGTTTTTGGATCGTTGTTGTTGAAATTTTTGGATTGATTGATTTGTAGATGAAATCGAAAATTGTGTCTATATTGTATTTGTATTTATGCTAAATTTCTAATCTAGAATTGAATTTGATTTATATAGAGATTTAATTAAACTTTCAAATTAATAATTACGCCAATGGTTATGATAGATGTCTAAAGTATGTTTCATTTGTTTAGAGTCGTTCAGTAATTTGCTTCTATCAATGAAAGTGAAAAAACATATCGAATACATTTCATTCAATTCTTACAATCTGAATCAAAACAAACTGATGACTGAATTTCACAAAGGGCACAAGTGACCTTTTTTATCGATATTTAGTCAAGTACAGAAAATTATTCTGTATATTTTATTTCATTTTTACCCGGACGCCACAATTACAGACGTCAAATTTTACAATAAAGGTTGAAACAGTACAAGATAAAGTCGAAATTTGACGTCCAATAACAATACGATAAAGAACCATTTTCTGTACTCAACTTAATTTCGATAGAAAGGTCACTTGAGCCCTTCACGAAATTCAGTCGTTAAGTATGTTAGCTATTATAAAAATCAGCCAATTTAACCGACATATGAAGAAACCTTATTTCGACGCCAGAACACGAAACTTCCACTCATTTTCTCGAGACGGTTTTTCCGGATTTTCTTCGAAGATGACCATCTCGTCGAGAACCAATTAAAGTTTCGAAACGCGTCAAAGAATAAGTAACCGACACTTTATCCATTGTATTCTTCTTACGTGCGTAAGATTCCCTTATTCGATTGTTCGAGTTGCGAAATTTCAACGTTTCACGCACAATTGCGTGTTGTTATCGTAAAAAAAGGTCAGATTCAACTCTGACCCTTTCGCTTATAATTCGTTTATGGGCTTGATTTTAATTTCAGAATATACTGCCTTTTTGGAAACATGTCTGTGTCTGATTCTGAGAAAGATTTGTTTCATATGAAGATTATCTCGGAGTTTATTGATGCAATTTTCTTCGGTTCAATTAATCATTTATTATATTGAAAATTATACAAAAATGTGGAACAGATGAAGGTGCAATACTTAAAAAAATCTATTTAGGTTAGTTTAAGTTAAAATTTAAATTAGTTAAGTGAGGTTATATTATTTTTTTCAGATTCAATTAGATCTAGATATATTGAGTTACGTTTTGTGCCGTTAGTTTGTTTCATAAGTTCAAGAATTTAATTATAATCTATAATCAATGTTATATCATATCAAATATAACGATATTCATAATATTTTCTGATAATATTTTTTTATACTTCCTCAATATGCGGAACATAATCGACTACATATAAATTTCAGTACAAACTGAAACGATAGTTATCAATGTAATTGTACTGATATAAAAGTGATAAAAAACCTGTTAAATGTCAGAATTAAAAATACAATTTTTTTTTTGGTACAATTTCAATGTAGCACGTTCTATCAACACATTTTGTAACAGAGTCGAGTTAAAAACGCGAACATTTCTCACGGAATTCGCGAAAAAAATGTATTAATCAAAAAATTACGCAAATTCGTTACCAAAGGTTAATTTTAAATTTATATAGACAAAATATAACTTTTTTATTTGTTATGTATTATGCACCGAAACGGTTTCTTTGTCCGATCGTGAGAAATGCGAATTTGTTCCGCATATAAAACGGTAACGAAGAAATAATTCCGTTAAGATAAAAAAGTAGAATAAATCTCGATCTATGTGATTTATGATCTCACTGAATAAAATGCTTATAATAAAAACCAATCGTTGCAAAATTCAGATCGAAAATCGAAAATCCTGCATATAAATAAAATAGATCGAAATAACGAACAAAGACTAATAAAATTTTAATATTTTATATAAAATAAATTTTATGAATCATGATCTCATCTTTCTATAGATCTTGAATGCTATTATATTTCGCTAGAATGCGAATTATGAATTTGGATTTGAATTTTCGAGATTGACTCGAAGAAATTGCGCAAACTTAAGCGTGTGGGTGTTTTTAGTGTGGAAACTGCTGATTTATCTGCGATTTATGGAATCAGAAGTAATTTTAAAACAAATTTATAACAGAACATGTCTTCTGTTTGTGGATGAAACGAAATTCGAAGATTTCGATTAGCGAACATAACGAATTCGCAATGGCGCAACCAGAACATAGTGTAAAAGTATAGTCCGATATGTTTCCTACGATGTTTTGATTAATATTTGCATATTTTCGATATTGTTTTCGTTGAAAATTTTTGATTTGAAAGTGTAAAATTGTTTTGCAAGAAAGTGTTCAATCTCAATGGCAAGGTTGCGTCAGAAATGAAACTGTTACTACACAATGTGTGTAATACAGAAGCTATTTTTTTCCGAGGAGATGTAAGTACCATTGTTTTTTCAGCTTGTTATTCAATTTGGAGTAAAATAAAACACATCAACCACAATATTTATAATGTGCAAAAAGTAATTTGAGCAACGATGATAAAATCAAAAGCCTCATTAGATAATATATTTTTAAAATGCATACGATTTATTTGAGAAAATTATACAAAGATTTTCACAGCGCACAGTTGCATAAATTTAAAGCGAACGATTAATAACTGTCACACTTTTCAACACCAGAAATTTCATATTAATTTCAATTTATTATATAACATTCATTCTGAAAACAAAAATCTAGCACAACCCGACGAAAAATGGGACTTGAACCGCTTCTAAAAACGCCCATATTAACAACATTCATCGCATATATTGCAGATGTTAATTACAAGGTTGAATGCACTAGTGAAACCGCCTTCGAAAAAAAAGCTATATGAAGTAACAACAATGCAGAAAATTACAATAACAATACAGCCTCCGGTTTGCATGCGTAATTGGCGTTACAATCCACTTTTCGCTTTCGTTGAAAACGACAGGAAACACAACTTGATTTTTTAACACCTTCGAATTTTTGAACTTTTAAAACGATGGTTTTGAGATATTGTTTGTTTATCGACGGGAAGGTTGTTTGTTCTTTGTGTAACTTAACAATTGTGTAATTTCGCAAAACGGCGCCAATTAACAAATTGTACTTGTTTGAATCGCGATCGTTGAAGACGATCGTGATCGGTTTAACATTTACGACTTATTTGTTTTA
Source organism: Cheumatopsyche charites (assembly GCA_024721215.1). Lineage (NCBI taxonomy): Eukaryota > Metazoa > Arthropoda > Insecta > Trichoptera > Hydropsychidae > Cheumatopsyche > Cheumatopsyche charites. Next base: position 5,450,429 of record CM045583.1, read on the forward strand.
ACGATACTTAAATAATTATTTGTTGCTTATCTTTAAAATATAAACATAAAAAATAAATTCTTGTTTGTATCACATATCCCTATATACCGTTGACCTAATTGTGTCAAATTTTAGTAAATTTTTACTGGACCAACTTAGGTATTTATATCATCATAACCATTTTATGATTCAAGTAGATTTTAATACAAGATTTTATGATTTTTAATTAAATCAATTAATCATTCTTGCACATATTGGTTAAATTTCTCGATTTGAAACAATTTGACCATTGAAAGACATTATAGGATTGCTCAATTTTAAGAAATCCTGACAAAGTTATATCCATTTATATTGTAAATTGAATAATTTGTTTATATGACTAATATTCGAAATATTTTACTAGTACTATAGAATTTCTTTGTGAAAATCTTAATCGTTTATAGATTAATCATTAAATATCTCAATTGAATGCAGATTAGTCATGACTGGCTTGTCACCCCAAATATTTGAAAGTTGACCGTAAACTAACAATAAACGACACAAAGTTGAGTCATCGAAAAATTGATTATATCTGCGACATTTTAGTAATAAATTCGACACTATTGCGAAATAACACGACTTATCGTCGATTGATTTTGACACGAGTACGATTTTGACACGTATTTTCTCAAACGTATGATTTAACACACAATGGACATTCGACAAAAAAAGTCAACACACGATCCGAAAGAACAATTTCGTATCGAAAATTTGCAAATTTTCATTCAACTAATTTTTTTTCGATAGTGACGAGTCGACAGAACGAAGGCCGAGCACGTTTGACACTGTGACTTCAGCGTGACTTATACGAAAATTGTGTTTATAAAATAATAAGAGTGTTTTGTACGAATCGTGTTTCTGTAAAAAAATCTTAAAATTTCACGAATATACCGACGTTTGTTAGGAAAAATCGAAAATTGGGTTTCGCAAGAGCGTCACTCAATGTCTCGTCCTTAATTGAACCTTCGTGACTTCGGAGGCTAATTTGTACTCTTGGGTAAATATTAGATGAAAATTTACATTGTAAGTTGTTCTAGGATAGATTTGGATCTGTGTGTGAAGGGATGAAAGTGTGTATCATAAAGTTTAAGTGCTGTAATAGATGTTCATGATAGGTCAAATGAGTTTCGCAGTAGTTGTTTCGTATGGTGTCAACTTGTTATCTATTTTTGATGCAATTAATTTGTTATATGATTAATGATTATTACAAAATTTTCACTTAAATATAAAATATTTTAATTCCAATTTCAATATTTAGCATTTCATGATAATCATTCCCCATTTCTAGTTCGTTTATAAAATTGCACATTGATCAAAGTTTTATTCGTTTAAGATAAAATTCATTATGAAAAAACAATGGAATCCATTTTAATTTCAAACCAAAATAATCTGAGGTTGCTTAAGTATGTACCTACATAAATATTATTTAATTAAAATTAATTTCCAAGTGTCGTGTCCATTAATCAATTAATTAATAAAAATTCGAAAAAGTATCTAATCCTTAGCACGAGTCAAAATTTATTCTCAAAAATACATTCATGACTCACAAAATCGAGAATTTGAAAACGATGACTCACGTGTTGGGTTACAATCAATTAAGCCATTCTTAAACCGCGTTTAAATATTATTATAATAATTTAATATTGTTTAACGAATTCGTGAACGTGTATAATTTGAATTATTATCTGCTATATATGGGTAATAATTGAAAAAAAATCATCAATTCATGAATGTCACATATTTCTATATTTTCGCTTAGCATTTTTTTCTCTTTTGTTTTAGAGTCAAAAGTCATGGTTATATCATTTCATCGATCTTCACGTCTTCAAACATATAAAATCAATTAATATCGATTTCGATAAACCAATTGACTTTATAAATCAATAATCAATTGATTTTCGAACATTGCATACAAATATTTCGATCAACGAACTTTTGATGTTTGATTGAAATGTGAGAAGATGATTATTCAATAAAAAATCCATAAAATTTTCAAATGCCAACTTCATATCAAGTATTTTACGTTCTATAAATATGCGAATAATTAAACTTTTTTTCTATAGAACATTTTTTTTTATTTTAATATCTGAACAACGCGTTTAGATAAAATTAAAAGCATTAGAATAATTAACGATTGTATTAATTTTTATATTAAAAACTACCCCAATTAAACACACACGTTATACGAAAATGTCTCAATCAACGTTGACCCACTTTAATTTATATATCACACAAAATTCTCAACCACAATGCGGAACATCATCGAAATAGAGCCCATTGTTATAATTTACGACACGTTTACAACTCAAAAACAATCATCCAGCTTTACAAAGTAAAACAAAGCCGCAATTATTCGACAATTACTCGTATCGGAACCCGATAACCGACTTTCACATTTTCCGATTAAGTCACTAAAAGTTGCACTATCACGGCAAGAGTTAACCCGTTTCAATTTTATCGAACTCCTTTCTAAACAAACAAGAGTTCACCTATCAGTCTCTTCTAATTGTATATAATTTATGTTTTATGAGGAAGAAACGAGGCCGATTTGCATGTAGGTGCTATAAAATTGTCTATCAACTCGTTCGTAAGTTTAATAGAATAAAATATAATATTTTTAATGTACATATGTAGAATATAATTTTCATTCTAGGTAGTGTAAGTCATACAGGAAAAATGACCAATAGTTACTTTTGGAAATATAGCCATTGCACATTTCTTCCGCATGGCCAACATTCCTGGAATTACTCTATGAAAGGTCTTTTGGTCAAAGTTGACAAATTATGATTATTAAGCAGACTATTTGGGTCAATGAATAATTTTAATATACATACATATAAAAAAAATCTGTCTTAAACAAAATTGAACTATTAAGAATCATATAGAGAAGGGTAGGGTCACTTGTTTCTGTGAGAGACTTGATCTCTTTTTTCGTTTTTTTCCATTTTTAACAATATTATTCAAAATATATAATATCAATGCTTTTGGAATTTAATTTAGTTTAGTGTGAGCTACCAGTTGAATATAATTTAACAATTTTGTTTTTTTCCTTTTAATATAATTGGAAGGATGAGGATCAAGTGTCTCAGAGGGTTAAATGTACTCACTTTTCTCAGCGCAGAGCTTAATTAAGTCTAAAGTTTAAATCAGTTTTTTTACAAAATTACCCTTATCCAACAATCCAACACAAAGCTCCACACATTCTCGAATTAAGTAGGCCACACACGTTCATTAATCTCAAACAATAATAATCATTCATTTCTTCTAAAATAAAATGAACACCTAACCGTGACACCTAAACGAACGCGTGGGTTCACAACAATAGACAACCGTTTTTGTATAATCTACGTGTGAAAAGTATTGTTCGATAAGCACTTATGGGCTGAAAACGGTTCTTGTTGATTTTGATTTAACACGAAACACTCTCGGAGTCGATTATCCGTGACTTTTTGTGCATATTTGACGAACATCTCATTTATGGTAGGCGTTTCGAGATGTGCTATGAGAAAAAGTACGCCTCGGGCTTATAGCTCGAACTTGACATGGTTAACGCCCCTGTTCTTCGAATGTTGCAATTTTACAGTTTGACTGACAGTTCCGCAATAGTTCCGGAATTTGTAGATGAAAAAATATGAATAAATGTGCTCTTAATCATGAAAATGGTATGAGTCTACCTTTTTTAATGCTTTGAGTTTGATTTTTTAGATGCACGGTTGAACTCAATCATAATCATATTGAAATAATTCTTTCAAATTAACAAAATTCATAATATATTAAGTTAGTTTACGAAAATGTATGCAAAAAACGGTCAGCAATTTTTTTTAATTTATGGACTTATACCGCTGTCGTGATAAAGCGTGGAAAAGTAATTTTGATTCGAATTTTATAATGCGTTGTAAATTAAGTCGAACGATAGTTAGTTGTAACGATTAGATTGGTTTATATCAGTGGCGGCTCGTCCTAATGGGCTGCAGGGCTGCAGCCCCCCCTACGAAAATCCGATAATATCCATATCAAAAATATTAAATTATGTGAACAAAATTGTCGAACAAAACTTTCGATCTGTATCGTACGCATGTATGTATTGGTTTTCGCTGCAGTAGAAAGGAGACGATGCAGCCCGCAATTCGAGGGGCTGCTCTTTGGGCTGGCCGGACTGCAGGTAAACCCAGTCCGAAATCTTTGTACTAGCGCCCTACAAAACATCGCTTCGTGCCACTTGTACGGTTTAGATGATCTTTTAGTACAGCGAAATATACTTGCTTTTGGGCTGCAGTCAAATCCAGTCTTTCCCCGTTATATTTTTTACTATGAACTTCGCTACAAGTTCGGAAGGACCTGCTTTTGTTCAATGTTGTGTATTTAGATCATTCGTCTTTCTGCTGTTGACTCATAACATCGTCGACCACAGCTGATTTGCGATAAGTTAAAAAGCAATCAATTATTTGTTGATTAGTAATATTTTTAATTCTCATTCTGGTGTTCCGGTTTCATCATTATCGATGTAAAGTGACGAATTCTAATCGATATTCCCGGTGAGTCGTTTTCATTTTGTTGTAAATTATCTAAATTTGCATTATTTTGATATTTCGTGTAGCATCTGTTTTATATCCGAATTTTCTATCACATTTTTTTAATTTGTAGAATTAATATTGCTGTCAAAATGTTGTTCTATAATATTCGGTCAGTTTTAATATTTGTTCTTTCTTAACAAATACATGTTTGAATTTGGAAGTAGAAAAAAAACTATTTTAATTATTCGCAAAATGTACACTTTTCTCGTTCAAGCCTCAATTCAAAGGTTTATTAAAAACATTAGGTCATTTTATGCCAGATTTAAATATTTCCCAAATTTGCAAATTTGCAAATTTGTGGAGATTTTGGATTCGCGTTAAGGTGACGTGATGAAATGGAAAATTCGATGAATCTAGGGGTTTATATGGGACTATTAGAGTTTTCTAAATAAATATGGGACCTTCAAATTACAATTTGAATCCACTTCATTCAATGAATACTTCAATAAATGAAGAATATAAGAAGTGTCGATTTACACACACGCTCATGCAAACACACACACACACAACACACGCACACACACACACAACACACACATATATTTTTCATAGGGTTTTTTTGGTGCAGCCCTCCCACTGCAAGCTCTCACGAGCCGCCACTGGTTTATATTAAACTACGCTACATGTTAGGCTTATCAATGTTTTAAAAATGCTGTAAAAAATATTTAAAAAAATATAGATAATCACATTCAGTTTTATATAAAAACTAAATAATCAACTTTACAATTCGATGCGTTTCATTGTTGCTTAATTTCAATATATTTCAAATAAAAATTATATTGAACCATAAATCAATTAAATGTTCTTATTAAACCATTCACCGATACGGTTGATCAATTTCACATTTTTCATACGAAACTAACGTACGAAAGTTTTGCATAATCCTTTTTATGCGTTGATAATATCGAAGATTCGTTTACTACATTGAAACATTTTTTACTCAATCTTTTTACGAAAGAAATGACATAAAAATCGAATCGAATTATCATATCGTGAGTGCGTGCTGTCGTAATATTCTCTTTAATTGCCGTAGTTTCGTTATTTTTTAGTATTCGCACATTTTTTCCACGAAAATTAACTATGTTACCAAGATCAGGTGCACTATTAAGAATGCTGTTGACCTTAGGTTTAGAAAAATTAACGAAAAACTCGCTTATGGGAGCGTCTTTGAGAACAAATAAATATTTATAAACCAACATCTGCGTACAGACTGGTATTTTTTTTTCAATTTTCCGATAAAACTTATCTAATTATAATATGAAGATTCGACGCATAATTAATACGACTTCCTCGTTTATTTCTGTAAGAATGTATCGAATTTTAGTGTATTTTGTCAATGAAATCGAACGTTTTTATGTAATGCATTACATAATGCATTTAATGGGATTCAAATCATAATTTTACGATGCATATTTTGATAGCAGGTTTCGATAATTGTATTTTTCGTGTCGTATCTAATAAAGAAATATTTTCGTTAATGAATATCGGATTTAGATGTGCAAAGTAATCAGTAAAAGTATTTTCAAAAACAGATGTTTGAAACCGGTGTTTCATAAAATATTGTAAAATTTTTAATTTTCAAGTTAATGCAAATTTATAAGATTTATACAAATCTGAAAAAAAGCTACTTCCATTCAATAAATTATACTGATCATAATCGCACAATTTCTGTTTATTTAATTTTTTTTTCAAAAGTAATTTATATAAATAAAGATCATTTAATTAGTCACAGTATGAACATGAAATAAGTTACTAAAACTTGATCTAATCTAAAAAAAGAGCCACCTAATTTACTTAGGGAAGCACAGAGCAGATTTTCCTACTCTTCACAATTTTATTTTCGTATATATTATTTGTACATATTTTGATATAAGTGTGATGCCTTTTTCGATATATTTGTTGATTTCAGAAATATTGACGCCAACCGCACTTCAACCAATCCTTAATGTTATTGATGTGTTCATCACCTACGACAACTGTGCAATTCATGCGAAAAACTTCAAAATTTTCTTATTCATTCATACAAAATTCATTGAAACTTAACACGTAACGTTAATTTATTCAATCTAAAATAATTTACGACCATTCCTCGACAAAAAACACCTACTGTTCATAAGGAATCGTCCTTTTAAGGACAAGATCGTCGGCGGGTCACGACCCAAAAAGGTCATCTACGTGCAGACATATCGACTTCTTAACATTATTGTGGGACTGAGACGAATTTTACGCAACTCTTTTACACAAAATAAACACCAGAAGGTCCTTGAGAGCCTCCTGTCTCCCATTAGAAGCCTACACTTTGTGTGACGACAAAATAGACCAAGGGGAACAAGCGATTTTGAGAAAAAACGCACTCAAAGTTGAGCATATACAATCAGTCCTTCAATTACGAACTGTCATAACATGATGACATGGAATAGATAAGTATATAAGTACTGCAATACATACATCCGTCTCTATTACGTTGATCTTTGACAGTTCGTAGTTGGAAGAACTACTGCACTTACATGCATTGTGAAAAGGATAAGAGATTTGATGATAAACCTCGGTACAAGTTTCGAAATCATTTATATCCTTTTGGCACCAAATATATCAACATATATAAGAACAATTTCTGTACTTAACTCAATGTTACTTGATCCCCTTGGCATATTTAGTCGTCATATTCGATTCGAACTTTTGGAAGCGCATCTGTCCAAGATGACCATATTGAACCAATGTGACCGATGAATGGTCGTTTGAATGATCGGTGGAAAAAAAATTGCGTATTTATTTTTAAAGTGCAATTATAGTGTTTGTTTAATGTCTGAGTTGAATTTTAAAATTGGATAATATTTAAATGTTGATCGTTATCGATTTTAATATTTTTTACTGTGTGTGTTTTGATGAATTGGCAACAATAATGAAATCGTTTCAATATAGCATAAAAACACGTCTGTTTATTTTGTTATTTATAGAGTGCATTAAATAATTTCTTATCTTGTATGATAGTATGTATTTTTGTAATTAATCTATTGTAATTTTATCATAAACACAGGAAATAATAAATTTCACACTTGAACTGCCCACAAAATTAATATTCATTTGTTCTTGAAAAAACTACATTTCGAAATTAAATCGATTATGATTTTACGCGGATTTCCTTCATTGATGAATCTCGTAATAATTTCATTCATCAAAAACGTATTTAGAAACAAAACCGTAGGCGTTTTATAAAAATAATATGACAAATTACCTGAGCATAGGTAGCTTCTAGAAACACGTTCAGCACCAAAACTGCAAATAAGACACTGCAACTTTTCGCATAGAGACCCATTTTTTTTCAGCACTTGACACACACTCAACAATTGAAATATAAATATATGGAAAAACACACACGGCTAACTGTACAAAATTTTCTTCAAAATCAACAATCGCAAAACACGATTAGTTTCTTCGTATAGACGCTCGCGTACATTGTCGTCGGAAACTGTCGAATTTCGAACTTCACCAGATCTGAAATCATACAAAAATTTGAATGTAAGTCAATTTTATATTAAAGTTGAGTTTCTTATCTATGTATTTTTTCAGGAACTCGATCGGAAACGGAAGCTTTTTTCAGCCATAATTGGCTTTGCACGAAGCGACTATTGTATGTAGTATACCACCACAGGAAGTGAATAGTGTAATGAACGAATCGGAATTATTTTTCCTCTGTCATTATTTGCAGTAGCATTATCGATAGGTAGAATGAGTGCTTTTGGGAAAAAGTGATATTTTATTGTCACCGTGACAGTCGTGCATTTCATATTTGTTTCCTGAATGCGAATTGTTCCACGCCATAGGAAAATCAGCTTTCACGCGACACTTTCAGCTCATACGATTTTTATATAAAATCTAAACATTTGCCACAAAAATTAACAACTATAAAATTTCTATAAAAGAAGTCTTTAGCGGAAATTTCACTCAATATACTACATAGATTCAAATCAATCTAATTCTAATCTAAAAAGGATGTAGATCAATTTAAAGAAACGTTTAATAAAAATCCAATCTGTCATGCTATAATCAAATTTCTCTTTCGATATATCAAATGCGTATCGAAGTGATGTTTAACCTTTTCTCTTATATGGACCGCACATTACGATCAATCACATTTATTACCGTTCGATTATTCATCAATACTAAATAACAATTGTAATAGAAAAATAAATATGTGCATAATGTTATTTCCGCGTTCGAAATATCGTAACAGTCATACAATTAATGTTCGTTGTACTGATTCGAATCTAATGCTATTTACGATAGAATCTAATGCGTCATCATTCGAATGAAAATCAATCTTTCAATTGTTGAATTCAATAAGCAATATATGATTAAAAAAAACGTATAAAAGTAAACATTTTTTTCGTAGCGTCTTCGAGAAGAATTCAACCTTGCGTTAACGTCTTCGTAAATTTAGATTAAGAAATTAATTCAGTGTAAATAAGTTATTCAAATATTTCGATTTTATTAATGAAATCAAACTCGATTCTAGAATTTAAAATTATGCGTCTACAAATCGAATTTTCTTAACGATTTTATATTAGACATTCGATAGACGCAACACGAAAGATTTACCGAATTTGAAAGCGATTTTATGGCATTTTGATTAAAATACTTTTTACAGCCTATTGAATAGTTTATTCATAGTACTTGTTTTTTTATCAACAAAACGCAAACGATAGACAAACACGCGATCTGTTCGAATGAAAATAAAAACCGTTGTCCAATTAAAAACGGAATTAATTATGAGATGTGTCGCAATATCGATGAAAAAAGATACCAATAACAAAAACAATACCTTCTTAAACGACCTTCTCAAAGATAAATCAGCCGAACGTGGTCCAGAAAAACAGTAGCTTTTACTCTACGAACATAAATTCACACGAAATTGTGAGGTCAATACTAAGAGAGTTATTGTCCGGTGTTAATTTTAGCTAATTTCCCACGAGATGCAATGAAGCAATTTACTGTTTGACCTTACATTTCGAATATTTTCTCGAAAAAATATCGAAGAAAAAAATTGATCCTAATCAAAGTGCGAAGAGACGTAATTGTGCGAATTTTTTAGTAAATCACTCAATAGACAAACATTTGCGAAACTCAATATCGTAAATTTCGCAAAGTAAAACTTCTTATGTTGCATTTTAAAATGCTTCTCGTAACAGTTTATTGAAGATGGGAAAAAATTGCGGTTTTGCGACACGAACTTCTTGTCAATCGACATGTAAAATTAATATTGTTTCGCAAATAGTCGCTCGGAAAGTGTGCTAGAAGTCTTCTTAGATATTAACTTTTTTTCCATCGTCTATGTCTAAGATCGTACATCCATTATAGTATTGTGTGAGATGTCATTTCGCAACGTGTGCTGAAAAATCCATATTTGCATTCGATCAGTGGCCACTTTCTCTGCATGTGTGAATCGTCGTTATTTCGCACTTTGAAATGAAACTTTTCTCCTATTATGGTAAATTGTTCTCTAATCGTATATCGAGACTGTGATAAATGTGGATTTTTATACTTTTTATCGCTCGAAGAAAGTTGTATGCTATTACAACATACTTCAAAGCGCGTATTTGATAATTTTATTAAACTTTCATGCAATTTGCAAAAAAACACAAATTTATTGCATCATATATGCGAATTTTATATGTAAAATTATAATATTTCAATTTCTGATTAAATCATTGCAATATAGAAAGTCATATTTTATGGATTCATTGATATATCGAAAGATTATTTCGTTTATTGAATTTTTCAGATTCGCATCAATTAGGACAATACAATTCGATTTCACAGCCTTCCAATTAACGAAATCTTCAAAACGTACGTCAATAAATAAAAGCACACCTCATTCGTCATTGAATTATTATTTTTTTGTATGAAACCAATTTAAAAATACGATTCGATCGAACTGTTGCACAATCGATCTAACAACTGACACGTCTTTGAACTGTGACATTAGTGAAACGAATTAACCGGCGATTTAACTTTTAACTGAACACGCATTTTACGATTACTGATGTAATTGCGTTTTAATACTATTACAGAATCGAATATAAAAATATACATCGAAGATCCGTAAAACCGATCGGATGTTTCGCAATTGTTGCACTTTTGTCGATGGTGAATTATCTTATAATGTCTTCACGGTGTTTCGAAATTATATACGAAATTGTGATGTATTTCGAAGATGATAGATCGATTATTCCATAATTTGTTTGTACAAACAAATTTCATTGATCAAATAAAAAAATTGAAGATTTTTTTTTACAATTCAAGCACTTCAATTACATCGAGGTGTCATTGTTGCTTTTCATCATTGTATATATTGCGTTATCATTATCATTATCAAAATCATAATAAAGAAACAATAAGATTCTCGATTCGAGTCGTTGTATAAAAAAATACATAAATTGTGCAAGTGTTAGGTATTCGGACCGAAAAATTGAAAACAATAAGATATGAAGTCGCATGTTTGCGGATCGGAAATTTCGAAAGTGATATGATTATTATACGTTGTTATACTGTGGTATGCACTAATATGCACTTGTAACGTTGCATGTAACATACAAGATGTTCCTAGATGTTGTTTGACACGTTAACATACTGTAATGGTAGGAAAGATTGAGGAAAATCGTGTATTTTTCCTGTAATCTTCTATAATGACGGGTTTGACAAAAAGAAAAATTCGCAATGAATAATTCACCGAATTCAAATGAACATTAAAGTCGTTTAGAAATGTTTTGAAAGCTTTAAATAATATTTATTTTTTTCGCTTATGCAAATATTTTTTCATATCAAAATTACAAATCTTAAGTGAAGAGCATTACAATGAAATTCACAAATAATGTTGGCAAACTCTCATTAGTGAATATTTTACGAAACATTACACATTGAAATATTGAATAAAATTTTGCGTATTTTTTTCAAAATTTTAATATCCTTATTTAGAAATAGTAAATTAGTAAAATTACGTTACATGAACTTGCCAGTTATTTTACAATACGTAATACATAAACAGATCTCGCGCCGAATTTAATTATCGATTCAAACTTTGACATCGGAAAATTGAAATTTATACAACCTTTGATGATGAAATTGAATTCAAAACTTACCTACGACACCCGATTTGAATACAAGTATATTTCCAAATTGGATTCATAGGCTTTTGATGAATAATTTACGCCCGCGCTTAGGAAAAATATACGAAGGCCTTGAAAATACACGAAGACGTTTCCGAAAGTGTTATACGACAAACATTCTTCAATATCCTAAAACGTCTGAAAACATCGATTCGTATTGACATTAATATGTCGAATCCATAAATTGAATGGTTGGAAAAAATCAAAAGCGCATCGCAAAGTTTGCACAAAGTCTACGTCGATTACGAAAATAAAGTTGATAATTGAAGACGACAGGTAAAAACACTTCAAACGTCTTTCATGAAAATTGTGGTGGTCGTAATTTATGAATGCGAAATGTTGAGATTGAATTGAATCATTATCGCAAAGGTCAATTGGGTTTATCAAACTTGTCCGTAGTGAAGAAGTCGTAAATCTATTATAATATGGAATTATCGGTAGGATATGATTAATGTTCTTAATAGACTTTCATATTTGACGTATTATTTGTTTTTATTAAAGTTTTTTTTTGCAAACTAGTCCTTGATCTATTGATAATAATGCGAATATGAAAAAAAACCTGATTTGAACCGGTGTGTGATTATGGTTCCATTTAAATGCATCGGGCCGTTATTCTCGAAAGCAGTAAAGTTAAAAAAAATATTATAGTTTTGTATCAATCATGCTTCCTGTAAATGTCCATAAAATTTGGCTAGCTAATGTTAATTTTTTCTTATAATTAAAAAAACTTTGAATGTGTGCAGTATCAAAGTATTATGTTTCTAGCAAAAAATGCATTATCACTTTCAAAGCAGCAATTCATAGACAAAAAAAGCTTTTTGTTTTAACCATCAAACGATTGTTGACAAAATTTTACTAGTATATAGAATAAATTGAAATACTAATGAAGTCTATACAATGATACAAAAAGATTATTAAAAACGAGTTTATCCGGGATTATTTTTAATTCTTTTATGCAATTTTTCTAACTTTCGATGTTTATTTTGTATTATTTACATTAAAATTAACATATAGTGACATCGACGTGGATTTATAAGTTTTACGAAATGAAAAGACGCATTGAAGTTCACATGGATGACTAATGGAATGATATAAAACTAAATGGCTTTTACACAAATTGACATTTAGTTGTGTTCACAAGCTTTCACAAACACTCAAAAAGCATTCAATCATATTAAAGCATGTTTAAATTAGTAATCTATTTTCAATATAAATAATAAAATGAGATAATAATAATTCCAATAAATTCCTTAAAATAAATGAAACACAACAACCGCTGAAAAATAAAACTGATACGATCTGAAACTTTCACTATCCACTCGCGAAACTTTTTTACTAAACCCTTTCTGAATTTTTCGGAAAGGTATTCTAAGACATTTCTTATATGATTTATGGGAAAATGGGTAAAATCTGATCGATTGTATTTATGAATTTTGGTATCGTACCGATTTTACAATTGAGACACGACCGTCTGAGAGCGCATCGTATGCAAGACTGACATTTAAACGTTCGCTCGGAGATCAAATACTATGTGGAAGTCGACTTGTGCACTATCTCGACGAACCCAGGTGCTCTCAACCTCTGTTTAGCTTGATTTAAACTGAAATATTAATTATAATTTAATTTTTAGCTGTTAAAATTTCAAGTAAATTTGAGTCATATATTTGGTTAAATTATTTGTTTCTACAGGTATATTTACTTTTTATCAAATCAGATGCTTTGTACGTTCATTCGAAATGTAAAAAAAATGTTAAACTTTTATTATAAATATTTGAAGGCTTATAATATTAAGTTATTTGTGTGATTGGAACTTTGGTCTACATAAAATTGAATGTTTTTCGGTTTCTCATTTGGATTATTATATTATATTATAATACTGCTATAGCCCTATGAAATGTTTTCAAATTACATGCTTTAATATATGTATGTTAGTTGAATTTAATGATTTTATATTTTAAAATGTATTTTGTAAATGCGATTAAAAAAATAATATGTTCACTATGAAAAGATACCAATGCACGGTGAGAAACGAAACCCAAATCTTCAATTAATGAACTATTGATTGATATCCATTAACTAATTTTAAAATAAAAAAAAAACATTCACACCACAAGATCAATACTAAAAAAATACATTAAAACACGACACGGAAAAAACCATAACATCTATATTGATTTTAATACCAGTCACCACCGAAGATTCCCATCGAAAACCACAACCATTTTCGACGCATCATCACAGACGTTTCTCAACATCGAAATATACATAGATAGATCCTATCTTTATCTATGAATTTCATCGCTAATGAATTCCAACATCACAATCGACCCTGTTGATTGAGATGGCCAACATCTGACGTATTCTCGAGATGCTATCTGAGAAGTCGACGGCGAAGGAGTCACGAGTTTACGGTTCACTTTCACGCAAATTCAAACCGATACTTCCAAAGTTTTATCCGTTCAACTATATCCTAAAACTGATCTAAATATTATATAAAGTTTTGAAAAAATATTGATCTCATTACACGAAGAATTATGTGATTTTCAGTCAATATGAATCTTGATTTTGGTGTATCTTGATGAGAAAAAGTAACAGAATGGACAATAGCCCTTACATGACTATTGGTAGTTGACCAATCTGCGGAAAAGATATGGATGCTGCAATGCGTCAAATTGCACAAGTAATGAACGACATAGGAAAATTCAACGATCGTTTATTTGACTCGAGTACATCGTATATTCTATTCATGTGCCCCACGTGTGAACATCGAACGCCTCTGTTTTAACATTTCAAAATATAATACGTTCAATTTTCGTCATTGGCACTTGGAAAAATCTCAAATTGTTCAGAATAATAATATACATTTTTTGCATAAGTGAAAATAATGATGCAACTGTACTGCGATAATACGAATTTAAATATTTCATCAATCACATCCGCTTTTACTGTGTTGTATATGGAAACGGCTTAGAGTTCATTGTTCAAGCGCGATTTTCTCTTTACATCATAATTGAATAATTTCTGTGTATAACTGTTACACGCTATTATTGTTATGTCTGGGAAAACTTCTTCTATTTACATATGCGTACAAATTCTGATTTATGAAAACGATCTTTGACGTAAACAGCGAACAATTATCGTGTATACATTGTGCAATAAGAACTGTGGAAATCCGATGCCAGTGTTAATTGGCTGCTTCTCGTATGACATTTTGATTTTTTTTATGAAAAACTATAAAATCAGCCTTGATTTCGTTTTATAGACTTACACTTTTTATGAGTATTTAGCATCTTCGGATATGCATATTAATATTTTTTATGTTTCAACGTCAATATATTCAAATAAATATATCAAAAAATATCAATTTTCCTGTAATAAAATAAGACAGTTATGTTATACATTTACAGGCTTTTTATGAATTCTCAACAAAAAGAAACAAATTTTCGAGATTGTTTAAAATCCAGACGATTTTAAACGGAAATATTATTAAATGATGATTATTTTAATTATCTATATTTTTTTTATTTGTTTCATATAACTTTTATATAAAAATCGAATAGTTCAAAACGTGAGCGGAAGAATTAAGACAACATAATCGTACCGGATACTGCTCTTGAACCATTCCTGCATATGCACACACGAAAATAACGTAACTTATCAAGAAAGTGTTAAATCAATCGGATCGAGGAACTGAATCGACCTCATACGACCTTCCTAGAAATTTAATAACGCGATTTATGAGGTAAAATTTTGACCAAAAGGAAATTGCGGTCGACTATCGTAACACGCATCGTTCTTTCCCATTTTTTTCTTTCACGAAATTAGAAAAATAAAGATTCAGAACCGGTATTTTGATTGTGACGATTTCGCAGAAAGATCTACAGATGAATCACATGCATTTTAGGGCTTGACTACATTTCCTTAACGGGAGTTCGAAACTCGCTTCAGTCTTCCCACGCATTTCGTAATATTATTCAACACAGTATAAATATAGTGTTAAAGTCGTAAACTAATATAATTCAGTCAGAAGTTTTCCTTAATAGGATATTAACATGTTTATTTCAATTGGGAACGTTAGTAATTTCGAACAAAGCGCAATTTTGACTCACGAAGATAATTTTTTAAATCGCTCGGTTTCTATATAAACTTTTGTTCTTTTGCTGATAGCGTATCCTGGAAAAAATGTCGACAGGTCATCGGTAGTAGAAAAAAGCCTATTAAGTTAGTCTTTGTCGGAAAACTGTTATGAGGTCAATCGTGG
Organism: Cheumatopsyche charites; assembly: GCA_024721215.1. Classification (NCBI taxonomy): domain Eukaryota; kingdom Metazoa; phylum Arthropoda; class Insecta; order Trichoptera; family Hydropsychidae; genus Cheumatopsyche; species Cheumatopsyche charites. Next base: position 5,466,448 of record CM045583.1, read on the forward strand.
GAAATTCGTATGACGCGCACAAAGATATTTTTCCATGAATCGCATATTCGTCGTAACGATTTTATAATTGAACGATCGTCATAGTGATAAATCGATATTGAATTACGGTTGTGGTATTTGATGCTAACATAAGTACTCAATGGCGATTTTTCACAATTGCGGTGTTTAAATGCAATGTGATTGATACTTTGTTACTTAATTGAGCCATTCAGAGCTAATTATGGCTAACTCCACTTTTTGAATGAGATTTAAGTGTCAAAGCACTTGGTATAGTCATAACTTTCTATAAGTGAAATAAATATGACGACTGAATTTCACAATGGACACAAGTGACCTTTTTTTATCGAAATCAAGTTAAGTACAGAAAATGGTTCTGTGTCATACATAGAACCATTTTCTGTTCTTAACTCAATATCGATAAAAGAAGTCACTTGTACCCTTTGTGAAATTCAGTCGTCATATACATAATATCTTTCCTAAATAATAATGGTATAAATCATTAAATTACAACATTTATTTGGTCACCGGATAATGAATAATTTATTTCAGATATCGTTTTGATTAATTCTGTTATCTAATGTAAATTGACTACATCCGTAGTTTGTTAAAAACAAAATTCGCATGTTTATAATTTCGAAAAAATGAAATAATGAAGGGAATGAAAGAATTAAAAAAAAAGCATCAAACACGTTTTGGCGTTTATTTCTTTTTTTTGCTTATTGTTAGTGAAGTTAGTCACGTTTAGTTCTGAACGACTTATTTGTCAAACCACAAATGACTAGTGCATAGATTAAAATAATGAATAACGAGACATTTTTTTTTAAATTGTTCGAATTATTATACATATAACTTTTCTATTATATCTAGAATTTATTACGAGAAATTATCATCTATTTAATACTCACTACACTTCCTCAACAAATTTATGACTGTTCAACGAATCATAATTCACATTATGATATAACAATCGATCGCGTATAATAATAAAACAATAAGACAATATCTCTTTCAAATTCAACCAATCAAATAACACAAAGACAAACCGATCTCAGGTTCAAGTTCTTTTTTATACTTTCACTGCCAACGAACTCACCTACATAATCGCTAATACGATCAACCGTTTAGTTCGATCGATGCGAAAGCAATCATTGTAGCGAAACGATAATTCCACGTGAGAAAAATTTCTTTCTAATCTCAGATTTTCCTTATTATCATTTATAAGAATTATCTTTATCCTAAGAGATAACTCCTCCTTATTGTTATGACATCACGCCTCGAAGATAATCTTTCAATGTCGCACGAAATTTTCGCATATTGAAAATGTCAAGTGTGTCGATTTATGAATCCGAGTCTTTGAGGAAATCGATACAGTGTGCTCACGATTGTTAGATTTTGCCGATCTTCATTGAAGATTTTCATGCCATTTGTACGTTTTATGTATATTATTTCATTAATTATATATTTTCAGCTTATCGATAAATGCTAGTCATCGATTTGCATTGTTATGGAAATTTATCATCGTTTCAACGGTGAGTCAATCTTAAATGATGGATTTTTTTTACACTAAACACAATACATGTTTGCATACAACTTTTCGTACATACTGAGCCACCTTTGCGTGTCTGATTTATGGTAATAAACCACTTTTATTTTCGTTTGTTTTATTATTACGATTTTTCAAATAAAGTACCACGCATTTAGCGGTAGTTTCCATTTTGATGAATATTATAAATTTTATTATAACACATGAAAAAATAAGTTTTCTTGGCAATGAAATTTTTATAGGATCAAAAAATAATTTATTAGGTACGTAATTTTATTTTATCTACAATACATTAAGGCAGTAGTTGAACATGACTTAGAATATATCAATGTGACTTTTATACACAGATCATGGATTTTTTTCATCTGTTGATTCTTTTTTCTTATCATATATCAAAGATGACAAATTTTCAGCTTCTTCAACAGTTTCAGGTAGTCTCAGATGTAGAGTTTCTGGAGATGTCAACATCAACAATGCTGAAATAATACAAGTACTTCCGAACAAGATTGCAGGTAATGCATCCATATATTTAGCCTGAAATTTAAATCAATTATATGTATTTTTCGTTTGGCTCAAATATCTCAATGTTTCTTAATATAATTTACCAAAAGTGGAGTTTGCGGAGCCAATATTGAACCAATTCTTCCTATCATCGAGCAAAATGCCAAAAGTGAATGCCTCAAATTAGTTGGGAACAGCTCGGACGTGTACAAATAAATAGAACTGAATGCTAGAGTTACAAACAGTTTTCCAATGAGGTAACAAGTCATCGATACCCATTGTAAATCTAAAAATATAACGAAAATTAATGTAAATTAACACGAGAAAAATAGCTCGAAGCAACATTGTGTGAAGAAGAAAAATCCGAGTCTATTAATCATCATTGGAAGTTCGAAAGTGCTATTGAAGGTCGCAAACTTCTAAACTGGAACAAAAGCCTTTTTGCGTTTCATTTTAGCTTGTTCCGTTTCAAAGATCGTTTTCGATGAGATGATTCTTAGATTCGAAATTTTGAAGATTCTTATCTACGAAAATTCAAATATTCGAAGACTCGAAGATTCGTAGATTTGGGATAATTAAAGATTTTTATCATTAATAGCTTCAAAAATGTTAATTGCCTGGATTTTCCGGTGTGAACGCGAACGAAAAGTTTGCCAATCCTCCGATTACGAATGAAATGAAAATAGTCCACTTTCTTCCTATGAAATCCATTCCGAACAAGCCCAGAAGATGAGCAGGAACTTCTACCAGAGCAGAAAATATGAAATTCAAATGAAAAGTTCCAGCCAGAGCTACGGCATTAATTGACAATCCGTAGAAACAGAAAGTGCAAGTAATCCACCAGAAGGAGCACTTGAGCAATCTCACAACAATGATCCTCGATTTTATCACTTGGAGATAATCAGATGGTTGCTTTTCTTCCGAAACCTTTTCTGATTTTTTGACGAACTTCGATTTATTTTCTGCATTGTATCTAAGAGGCATCATCGATTCTTCCGACGGACTTCTCCCGTTTACTTTAGCAACTTTATACACGTTTTTTATCACTTCTTTGTATTTATCTTTAGACAGTAGCCATCGACTGCTTTCATCCAACATCCACCATAATACGAAAAGCAGTATTGTAGGAGCGTAGCTGACTTGTAAAAATGTTCTCCAATAAGGTAAACCCCAAGAGATGCCAGACATGATAGCTTGTCCAAGACCAAAGTAAATATTTACCACAGTAGCAGCAGCTGCCCTAGATCTAGGGACCAAGATTTCCATAACTGTAATAAAAAATCGTATGTTTATACAAAAACGAATCTAACGATCCATCATCAGAGCTACCGTGAAATGGATATAACCTTGTTATTAAAGTAAACTTTATTGTTACTTCACAATACTATCCTTGACTTTTGTACAACACATTTTAGCTCCGGGGCGTCGCTTCACGAAAATTTTCAACTAATTTCAAGCTCATGTGCGTAATTTTCAAAAGAAGGTCAATCCAATTCCAAAATCACCCAAAAACATAATTAAATTTACCCATGACATAAGCAGCTGTGTAAACTCCGCTTCCTATACAAGGCTCAAGAAATTCAAAAGCTAGGTACATTCCATAGTTGACGGAGAAAGATTTTATCAGTCCTAAAGCACCTTCGAACACACAACTTAGAACCAAAGTGAACTTTCTTCCGAAACGATCTGAAACATAGCCAATAAATGGTAAAGCGACTAGAGTTCCAACACTATGTATCGTTCCTATTAAAGTCCTCTTCCAATCTTCACAAGCAATTCCAATCTAAAAACAATACAGAATATTTAATTTAAAATCTAAAACGTGACCCAATCTATCCTAAAAGAAGCTCATCTATCATAAACCTTATCCCAATCTAGCCATTGATATAATTATCCATTATCATGAAATTTTTTTACCTCTTCAATGAACGAATATTCTTCTGAAAATACATATTCATCACAAGCTACTTTCGAAGATTGATCAAACCATTCAGCAGGACACGAATCATCAGCTTTTGTACTCGAAGAACTATTAGGATAAATGTAACACCAATCGTCTTTCGGAATTGCATTTTCCAACCACGGAGGTTCGAATTCCACTCCTGGTCCATCACAGATAGTCTTACATCTTAAAAATTAACAAACATACAAAAAATATAACATAAAGATCGCAATGATTGCTTCGAGAGATAAATAAAAAATGTGAAAAGTTGGTGAAGGGCAACGTTTTTAGATTTTTACACGCTTCTCATGCGGAAATGTCTCATCTTAAATATCAATCTGTTATTTTACAACGAGATTTGAAATAATGATACATTTACTGATTAAATGGCATTAGCTTAATAACGCTAATTTAAGATATTGGATAATTCGGCTGTGCGGAAAAAATAGCGTTGCGTGTTCAAATATTTACAGGTGGAAAAAAAACTCTTGTTAATTGAGCAGACATTAATAAATCGAGAAAAGACGTCAACGGTTTTCTCATTGTGGATATTTTCGTTGAAAAAAATAATTGATAACTTTACGTTTTTAAAACAAATGTTCGCAATAAATTAATGATAGTGGAAATCGGAAAGCATTCGTCACTTTTTTGTTGAAATTTTCTAGCTAAGATTTTAATTAATTTACTAAATCAAAGCGTTTCAATATAATGAATTCTTATTTAATTATGTGAAATAAATTTCACATGCAAGGAAAAGCATGGTTATTTATTTTGTATAAACACGTATTTTTTACAATAGAAAAAAATCAAAACACGATAATAATACTAGAATTATATCTAATCGATCAAAAATATTTGACATTATTTGATACACTTGGATCCAATTTATTGATATATCTGATATCGTTCACAGTTTTGTGAAATTTTAACGAATTAAATCTTCAGTAATAACCTCACCTGAGTTTTGTATCTTGTGCTGCAAATATATAATTATCTGCATGTATAGAGGTTAATATCACTGGCAAAAACAACAAAATGAAATATTTCAATTGATATATTCCGAAAAGTCCAATTTCTCCTAATATTCTATCTAAGTCGACTTCTAATGGTTTCAAATCTTTCTCTGAAACATTGACTTTGGGCACTTTCGCATCTTCTTCTGTAACTTTGGCATTATTAATTTCCATGTCTATAGTAACTTTGGCATCAGTAATTTTCGAATCTCCTGTTATTTCGGTATCGGACTTTTCCATGTTAACTGTAACTTTATCGTCAGTTGTTTTCAAATCTTCTGTAATTTCGACATCAGCCATTTTCAAATCTTCTTCTTTGTCTTTGGTGTTAGTCATTTCCGAATTTTCTGTTACTTTGACATCAGTAATTTTCAAATCTTCTGATATTTCGGTATCGGTATTTTCCATGTTAACTGTTACTTTGACATCAGCCATTTTCAAATCTTCTTCTTTGTTTTTGTTAGTCGTTTCCGTATTTTGTGTTACTTTAACATCAGTCGTTTTCGAATCTTCTTTAATTCCAGCATCAATTATATCTACATCTGCTGTAACTTTGTCTTCAGTTATTTTCGATTCTCCTGCTGTAACTTTGTCTTCGGTTGCTTTCGAATCTTCTTCTATTACTTTGACATCAGTCATTTTTGAATCTTCTGTGACTTTAACATCACCCATATTCTCGTCTTTCGTATCTTTAATATCACTCATTTTCACAATTCATAAAACACTCTTATTGAGAGGTGCAAAAATTGCACCCAATCGCTATTACGCTTTTCACACTAATATGAAACAAAACTCAATTACACAGATCACTTAATCGTATTCAGAATCACATCACGTAGGTCTAAATGCGAAATCATTTTATAGAAATGTATTATTGTCACTTATAAATTGACACTGACACTTGTCCACTTTCGTCTACGACGTTCGTGAGTAGAATCAAAAACGCATTTGATTACACCTTGGACCAGCGAACGATACGATTGAATAGCATAGAAAAAGACTCTTCAGATAAAAAATTAAATGATATAAAGAAACACGCAGATAAACTGAATATAATCTGAAAATGTTTGAACAATTGTCACATCGATTGTTCAAACAACTTCTGTGCCGATCGATCGATATCTTATTCTTGTGACGTACCATTGCTCTACATATTTCAATTTTTCCACATACCAAATAGAGGAAACTCGATTGATTCCAATATGAACTTAAAAATTATTGTTAGGTGTATGAAAATTTACAACTTATGGGTTAAGATGCAAATGAGATAATGAATATTTTAAAACATTGATTTATAATTAAGTGATAAAAAAACGTATTAGGTTTTTGTCAAACTCATTTAAAAATATAAGTTATTTTATTTGAATAATTTTACACTTTATTGAAAATTTTATGTACATAAATAAGAAGGCATGTAATTTTTCATTTCATCGATTTATTGGTTTTTAATTGAAATTTAATACATTACACAAAACTAGGCTAAATTCCCATATTTACTCGATGCATGTAAAAGGTTGAAATTCCAAAGCCGATAAATTGAAATATGTGGCGCTATTTTAGATAAAACAAGCAAATTATTACAAAAAACTCTACAACTACATTAACGATCATAGATTAAGTCATTAATCGTGATTGAAAATAATTTATTGGTCACTATTCTTGAAAAGCAGACTTTATCTCTTCAAATAAAGGAAGATATTACTCTTCTATTCATTCTTTGGGTGATATGATCTGAAATGACGCAAAAATATAATGAACTTTTTTTATAATTTCAAATGCCAAAAAAACGTGTAATTCCTCTTTTGTGTGCTTGATTTCTAGTTAACCTTTGTGCGCGTAATGCAGTTTATTTTAAAAGAATCAAATTTGAAAGAAGAGTGATTTAAATTTGAATTCATTGTTGTACAAATGAATTCGGGTCAAATTTTGTTTAAAATAAATTGAATAAACGTTTGATTGTGATTTCGTTTAGGTTGTGGTTTTTTCGATTGGTTTTTTTATGCATTATCGTTTGTTCAGATCGTAAAATAATAAAATGCTAATATTGCAAAATGCGCATTGTTCGAAAAGTGCGCCAACTTTATTGAGTAATTTCGTGTGAATTCAAACATGAATGTATGACACTAAGTTGTTCGACAATTTGCTTGTATTTTAAAGATTATTGTTTACATTTGAATTTGAAAAACTAACAATCTAAGAAATTTCTTTCAGTTAATCGAATAATACTTATAGCAAATTACATTTTTTTTCATTTGAAAATTTCTATTTTGAATTATTAATATTTTACTTAATTCTTTCACTTGTTTTAAAATTCAATTTTTAAAATGATTCATATGTGTAATACGTCCTTATGATGACCTCAATTAATTTTCATTTCAAGGTTAACAAACCGATTAATATAACTGTAAAACACATAGATAAGTGTAATATTAATTCAAAAAGATTACACTTAAATAACTAAGGGCCGCTCTTTTCACTGCTTTAGTTAACTAACCATTGTTAGTCAGATCTTCCACTATGAACTGTCGAAAATCCGCGGAACGAACGAAAAAAGAACAAACTCTGACTGACTCTGACTCTTTATTTATTCTGACCCCAAGTCATTATTTTATTCTATTAAATTTTCTTTCAATTAAAATATTCTATATTATTTTTATTTTCCAGTATGAATTTTTTTTTTATTATCATATCTTATTATAGATATAAAGGTAGCTTCAATTTAATAAAAAAAGTATTTTTCTCTCACATAAAAAATAATATTTGTTTAATTTTAGAAACAGGTACTTAAAAACTATATCAAATATATTTTTATTACATCTACATATATAAATGTTAAACATAGACTAATCAACTAAAATCATGGATTTTTTACATCTGCCGAATCTTTATTTTTGTCTAATCTTAGAGATGATAAATTTTCAGCCTCTTCAATATTTTCAGGTAATCTCAAATGTAAAGTTTCCGGAGATGTCAACATCAACAACGCTGAAATAATACAAGTACTTCCAAACAAGATCGAAGGTAAACCTTCTAAATATTGTTCCTGAAAATTTTTATTACGAAAATCATTATATGTATGTTTCAAATAATACAAATTTTAACACAATTTACCAAAAGTGGAGTCTGTGGGGCCAATATTGAACCAACTCTTCCTATCATTGAACAAAATGACAAGAGTGAATGTCTCAAATTAGTTGGGTATAATTCAGATGTGTACAAATAAATCGAACCGAACGCTATAGTTACGAACAGTTTTCCGATGAGATAACTAGTCAATGATACCCAATGTAGATCTAAGAAACATCATAAGATCAGATTTAAATTAATCAACCTATGTCAAATCGAAATTCTTAGAAAAATAATTACTTGGATCATCTGGTGTAAATACAAATGAAAAGTTCGCCAATCCTCCGACAACGAATGCTATGAAAATAGTCCATTTTCTTCCTATGAAACTCATTCCAAACAGTCCCAAAAGATGAGCGGGAATTTCCACTAATGCAACAAACATGAAATTCAAATGAAAAGTCCCAGACAAAGCTACTGCATTTATTGACAATCCGTAGAAACAGAAAGTGCAAGTGATCCACCAAAACGAGCATTTGATTACTCTCACAACTAAAATCTTCGATTTTATCACTTGGAGATAAGCAGAAGGCTGCTTTCCACCCGAAATCTCATTAGATATTTGAACGAATTTTGATTTATTTTCAGCGTTGTACTTAAGAGGGTGCATTGCTTCTTCCGATGGTTGTGTTCCATTATTTTTAGAAACTTTATTTACGTTTCTTATCACTTCATCGTATCTTTTTTTCGATAGTAACCATCGACTACTTTCGTCCAAAAACCACCACAATACGAAAAAAAGTATTGTTGGAGCATAGCTGACTTGCAAGAATGTTCTCCAATATGGTAAACCCCAAGAAATAGCTGCCATGACAACTTGACCAAGAGCGAAGTAAATATTCACCACTGAAGCAGCTGCTGCCCTAGATTTAGGGACCAAGATTTCCATAACTGTAATAAAAAAAATGTTTTAATAAAACAAAATCTAACAAGACGTCACTATATTTTCACGAAAAAAAATAATTTCAATTTCATTTAAGCCAATTCAATTTCTAAACTTACCAATAACATAAGCAGCTGAATAAACACCACTTCCTAAGCACGGCTCGAGAAATTCAAAAGTTAGATACATTCCATAGTTGACAGAAAATGATTTTATCAATCCCATGGAACCTTCTAAAATGCAACTTAGGATCAGAATGAACTTTCTTCCAAATCGATCTGAAATATAACCGATGATAGGTAAAGCAAATAGAGTTCCAACACTATGAATTGTTCCTATGAGAGTTCTCTTCCAATCTTCACATGCGATCCCTATCTGGAAATATTCAATCAAAATAATCATTGAAACATTTATACTCTTAAAGACATCTTACCTCTTCAATTAATGTATTTTCTTGTATAAATACATATTCTTCACAGGGTATTTTAGAAGATTGGTCAAACCATTCTGAAGGACACGAATCATCGATGTTTACATTCGAAGAAATGTTAGTGAACATGTTACACCGATCGAAAGTTGCATTTGATAACCAAGGAGGATCGAATTCCACTTCAGATCCATCACAGATTGTTTTACATCTTCAAAATAATAAATAGGATAAAAAAAATCAGGATCAAAATATTTTAAGATGCAAAGTGTGGATAGGTATTTTAATAATGAATCAAAATACAGTGATAATTATATTTTATCGATTTGAAAACAGTAGAAATATCGTCACAATAAATAAATTTCATAATAATCGCACCTGAGTTTCGTATTTTGTGCTGCAAATATAAAATTATTTGCATGTACAGAATTTAAAATCACTGGCAATGCCAATAAAAAGAAGTATTTCAATTGATATTTTCCGAATAGTCCTATTTCTTCCAATATTTTATCTAAGTTAACATCTAATGGTTTCAAATCTTGTTCTTCCACTTTGACATCAGACATTTTCTCATCCTTTTCTGTACCATCAACATTAGTCATTTCCTCGTTTGCTGTAGCTTTGAAATCAGTTGTTTTTGAATTTTCTTCTGTAATTTTGTCATTGGTTGTTTTCGTATCCATTTCTGTAACTTCGGAATTGGTCTTTTTCACTTCTGTGATTTCATCGCTAGCCGTTTTCAAATCTTCTTCTGTAACTTTAACGTCAGCCATATCCAAATCCTCTTTATTTTCTGTAGCTTTGGCATTAGTCTTTTCCACGTCTTCTGTAACTATTTCATCGTCAGTTTTCAAATCTTCTTCTGTAACTTTAACATCAGCCATCTTCAAATCCTCTTTATTTTCTGCAGTTTTAAAATCAGTCTTTTCCACGTCTACTGTTACTATTTCATCGTTAGTTTTCAAATCTTCTTCTGTTATTTTGACATCGTTGATTTTCGAATCTTCTTCTGTGACTTGACCACTAGGTATACTGGTATCCATATCTTCTGTAATTTTGATATCAGTCATTTTCACTATTTATAAATCACACTGATCACAAACAAATCGTGTTTGAAATCTTATTTCATTGATTACAATACAAAAACATCATAAAGAAGCGTATTAATATTTTCAATTATGAATTGACACTGACACTTTTTCTGTTTTTATCTCCAAAACAAATGCACAATTTGATCACACATTTGACCAGTGAATGATAGATTGAATGTAGTATCAGAAAATAATTTTATTCAGATAAAATGGGATTATCCAGAAATTCACAGATAAACCGAATTTAATCAGAAAATTTTCGATCATTTGACATAAATTAATTAAAAGATTTCTTTGGAATTTAATTTTAATCCAATAAATAGAGATTATCTTGATATATGATAAAAATGACGAAAACATGCATATGTATTTGGTTTTTTGTTTTAAATTAAAAAAATGTGCAATAATTCCTTTTTGTGTGTGATCTCTAGTAGACTTTTATTGTGTTATACAATTAATTTTCAAATAATAAAATTCGAAAAAACTATTGATATTCATTGTTGTAACAAATTAATTCGGGTCTTTTCTTTGAAAATCGAATAAAAGATTGAAATTCATATAAGCTGCAATTGTTTAATTTAATTTAATTTAAAAAAATGTTCTATTCCTGTAAGTCCCTGAACATTTTCCTTTGTTTAAATTATACTTATACATAATTCACTTTTATTATTTTCATAAACAACTATGTATGTACACATATCTTATTATTGAAATATTTTAAATGCTTCACATGTGTAACGCGTCCTTACAGTGACCTCAGTCTATTGACATTTCGATATTAACTGACTTATTAATATAATTATACTTAAAGATTAAACACTTATAGATTACACATAAGCTATCAGTTCATATTCGTTCACTTTCATTCGATCTAATCAGTGTTTTTTTTAACGAATTTGAAATTTGGAATATTTGACATTTTGTTAAAATAAAAAATATTTCGTGAAAATACACAATTAATCGACTCGATAATATAAGTTGATTACTTAGGATCGGATTGTGGAATCGCTCGAGAGATAATCGATCGATTTACAAGACTTTCGATTACAAAAATCGAATTAGATAAAACAGAAAACTACTTCGTAATCTATAGAAAACTGGAATTACACAAATTTCACAAATTCGATTTTGTCAACAGAAACATCCGAAATTTTTATTATCAAATGCTCACTTTGTATGGCCAATATCACGCGTGTCGTAAAAGCTTATAAAACTGCCGTTTTGTGCCACTTTTTTTATTCAAAACGTTTTTGGCGCCTTTTTGCTGAATATATTTAAACAATAGAAGTGAAAGTTCCGATAAAAAATATATTTCCTTAATCAAATCGTCTCGTGGATTGTTTTGCAATAACGATTATGATTTCAAATGTGCAACTTTTTCAGCTTTGTTTTTACGAGACTTTCAAATCCATAATATGTATTATTTGAAGAAATATTTTCTATGAAACACGATTGTTAAATTAATTATCTGAATGTTTTACATTGCCCTAAAGCTACATAGATATATGAAATGACAGACATTTTACATAACATTTTATTCATTTGAATGAACATCATTGAGATTTGAATAGAATATTTCAATAGTGATCGATAGATTTTATATAATACTTGTATATTCAACTAAAACAATACTTAATCAGATTCAGATATGATTGATTATCAATGATTCCAATTAAATCGTAAGATTGAAGCATTTATTATAAGGGTTCATCCACACAACATTTTTTCGATTTTCCTTAGTTTATGGAGAATACTTTTTTGAACGAAAATTCAATACGTCAATTGAGTAAAAGTCACATGATATGTTCTAGGCTGTACTTCATAATAAAAAAATATATCTCTATAATATGAACAATAAAATCAATGAAAATTCATATTTTTATATTAAAAAATGCAACCTTATCACGAAAATCGATCGTGACAACGATTTAATCACTCCTCATTTACACATCGTACAATTTTGATGTATGACCGAACGATCATCGTAATGGTTTTCACGTTCGTAAACAATTTCGTAATCACTTTCGGTGGCAATTTATTATATCTGCTCACATGTGGAGGAATCCGAAACGACCTTCCTGAAAATTGTATCATGCAATTATCTCCATCATCTTCCTGATGATGCCGAGGTCGACTATTTTACTTCTGCATAGTAATCGATTCGATCGTGGGTATACATACGCATTTAATTGTGGTGACTTATTGACCTTTTGCATTCGTATCTATGTCTACTCAATCCTAGATTTATACTTTGTTTTAATTGTGTGATAAAATCGGTAGTTAAGCTACTTGAATTCTGTTAAATTTCTGTTGTTGCTTTGAGTGTTTTGTTCAAGATGTTTTTTGAGAGATTTTCAAGAGATTTTCTGTGGATGTTTTTCATTGAAACTATTGATGATTTGCAGTATGAATTGGAGTTCGAGTGTATTGAAAGGTATGCAAATGATTTGGCTATTTTGTATAATGGTAATCAATATTATAATTTTACTAAGCGTATTTGTACGTCTGTCTGTCTGTCTGCAACTTTGTATGGAAAATCGTCAAGCATAAATTTCATCCGGTGCAAATTATAGCAGCTTTGCATCTTTTGCATCGCATTTAATTCGAAACTAAATAAAACAATATGTTAATTTGGATCTTGCGGCCTTTGCTATAAGATACATATTCGTGTGTCGTTCGGATGTATCGGAAATATCTGTAGATACATTCATACAAATCTGACCCTTAACGCCGACTATCGATAGGTAGCATTTTTGAATATCAAGGTCACGTCGGCCGCGGCGCTCGCTTTGTTTATTTTTTCAAATATAATAATTAATTTTTGAAAACAATTAATTTTCGGCCATTTTGTTTTCGTCGCGTCTCGAAGTACGAATCGGATCGGATCGACCGGAAATTCGTTTCTGACCCTTCAATGACCGAACAATTAACACGTTTGGAACCGATATATTTTTAATATATTTTTTTTTATTATATTACGAAATTCGAATGGCATTTTTTTATAATGACTAACAAAACTTTAAATTGATTATATAAATTGTATGGTTTGTTTATAATAACCGAAATATAATACATATGTATTATTAGTTTATTATTTAGTTTTGCAGCTCAATTGGACACTAAATGCTGTTCCAGAGGTTTATTTGATTTTTACTTTTTGAGTTCATTTTAATTTTGTTTTTTATAATATTTAATTATTCGAAAACATTAATTTTCAGCCATTTTTTTCATCGCATCTATAAATATATGTAAATCAACCGGAAATTCGTTCTAACACGTTCACAACTAAACAATATTTTAACTCATTCAGACTTGATATTTTCAAATAAAATCGTACTCTTAGGTACTGCTATGAATTAATAAAACAAACAAAAAATCTTTCTTAAAGAATTCTTTTCAATAATGTATTAAATCAGAATTTAACTAATATAAACAAAAGACATTCAAATTATTTTCAATGTATGTATTAGGTACGTCAATTTCTCTTAATATTAATAATTTTGTAATTTTCAAAATTGTGAGCGAGGGTAGATATAGAACGCCTCAAAAATTATAATCTTCGGACCTACTGCTAGTGATTGTTAAATAAAGGATTTAATGAAAAATATTTGTTATTATATTATACGTATGTGTTGAATTATATTATACGTATGATTGAATTTCTAAGAAGTATTTTTTAGTAGTTTCGATTCGCTTTGTACAGATCGATAAATTCAATTGATAATAATAAATAATGATCTTTAATTGAATTTAAATCGAAAATTATAGAGATGATTGTTCAATTATATAAGAATTGCATTTTTTTTTCGTTTGATTAGTACTTTTAAGAGGATATACGTATCAAAATTTCGTAAGTTATTATCAATTGTAATTTTTATTCATGATTTCAAATAGGACCTCGAATAAAATTATATTTAAAATAATGATACTTATCATGTTAATGATATGAAAATTGATTTATTCAGTAAATTCAGTAATACTGTCATAAATCTTTTTATTTTCTTCTAATTGTAAATCTTATCAGGTCAGATGTTCGGAAAAATCCAGTGGTTTCATATCACAAGTCGTTTTTCTTCGAAATCGAATCATATCTATAAAACGAGATCTAAAAATAATTCAATAATTTTGAATTTCGTAGAAATAAACAAAACATAATTTATCATACTTATGAACTTTATTATTACTCTTACATATTATAACAATTTCTTTGAAAAACATAAATCTAACTGATTAATCAATTAAGTAAACATCGATCAAATTTATCCCACAAGATCGACTTAAAACAATGATTAATGCGAAAATTACGAAAAAAACGAACAAGGAATCGAAATTAATACGACACAAATCACGCACAATCATCCCGCAATTTTCCCACGTTGCGCGGCAATTTCGAAACTTTTAACATTATTGTATCTGTTCGGTTTTTTTTCCTTACTTTATTATATGCACAATTTTGAAATTGTAATATACAAAATCGTGCAATAGGGCATTGTGTCGTATTTAACTGTAATTTATCCCTAATTGCGTCTCGTTGTAAAGTTTAACGATCGTGCAAATTAAACCAATTTCTCGCCTTATGCAAAATATGTAATAGAGTTGCTTTTGATTCTTTTGTAGTGAAATTGATTATTTGGTTAATGGCAGTTGTGAAATATTTTTTGACGTTTTAGACTTTGATATTGATGAGATTTTAATGAATTTTGCAGCAGAAGAACAAATGAATCGAATCGAAATTTAATTGACTTCTCGTAATCGTTTAAAAAAATCTCTTGAGATTCTAAAAAGAAAATTGAAACAAAAACTAGAAAAATAATTAAATCAAAATCGTGTCAGCACATAACAAAAAAACGCATAATTAAGATTATATCCTGCATAATAATAAGGGATTGAAGATCATGAGCTTCGTTCATAACTCAAATACCAAAAGTTCATACATTAACACTAAAATGACCATAACATTAGAAAAAAAATCAAAGTACTAAATTATTATATAACTCGACACTCAAATAATAAAAAATTGAAAATGAAAAGCCTAACATAAGTTAAATTAATCTATAGAGTGTGATGGTATTAATATCGATACTCAAAACCAATCGCAGCATCGCTGTTCTCTACATACATACATCGGCTTTACACACCCATAGAATCAACATAACCTCACTCTTGCTTTCAATTATCGATTTATCAGAGCTTAAAACGATTTGGCCACATGAAAAATTCGTTCATTCGAGACGCGTGCTCACTTACACAGTAAAAATGGTAAAAAAACGTCTATTACTTAAGTCGGACACAGGCGTTTGTATTCAAATGTCGTCCATTGTGATGTGTCGTGGGAGTCGGAGGTATTTTTCGCTAAAAACCGAGTTAGTTCTCGTTGTGCAACGATATTATGTCGGCTAGCCATAATAGACGACTGAAAAGGCCAAGGGGTACAAGTGACTTCGAGAAAAGCGTGTTCGAAGTTGACCATGTTCTTACATGTATTAGGAGGAGGTCGAGTGATTTGATGATATATCTCGGTACACGTTCCGTGTTCGTTTATATCCTTTTGCCGCCAAGTAAATGAGCGTGCATATAAGCGATTCCTGTGCTAAGTCAATTTCGACAAAAATGTCACTTGTAACCCTTGGCCTTTTCGATCGTCAATAATAAGTTGGTCGGTCACCGAACGAACTCGATTCTCGTTCATTGTCTGTGACTTTTGCCCTTATTTTATATTTTCAGATATGCTAGTTAATTATGAAAAAAATATTTTTGGCGATTGTTTGTTATCTGTGTATTATTATTGTCGGTGACTGAATTCTATTGAAATTAGATTCGCTGATTATATCGTCGTAATTGATTTTTTTTAAATATTTATTGTGACGTTGTGATATTGTATTATTGACCTATCTATTTTTTGTTTCATTGGTTAAATTATATTTTTATCGTTTTGTCAAATATTTTGATGAATTAAATTAGTGATTTAATTATTCAAAGTTATATCCATGCTTACTATTTAAGTGCGTGAAAAAATCATTTCACTATTTATAATTTAACTGTAACTTGTACACGTATGTATTTTATAATATATCCAATGTAATTAGGTATGTATTTTTATCATTACAATATCAATAACATCTAGATAGTGAAAAACCCAAATTGAATAAATATACGTAGCGCAATAGAATAGTATCTTAATAACATCTTGATTGATTAATTCACGGTAACATGTGAATCTTTTATCCGAGTACAACATCCACAATCCAAAATCGAAAGAAAAAACGGACAATAGCTATTTGCTAAAAAGCATTGATGGATCTGCATACATTGTGTGGCTGCGAAATCTTTTCTTCGATCTCAACACGCCCATTAACAATTGTAAACACGCAAATATTACATCTAAATCGTTCTAATCTAAGATTTGATGAATTGCTTTCGCACAGCAGTAGATCAATATTTTACTTCGATGTCAGATAAGAAATTTCGATCAGTGATGTTGATTCTATTGACGTATATCGAACGATCGTTACACACTTGAATGTGTCGTAAAAAAACGTTTTGATTTCGAAAAAGATTAATTCACAAATATTCGAAATATTTATCTGTTATCAAAGTGTCATTCACATATGATTTTCATAGAAGTGAAACTTAAAGTATTATACATATGTATTATACGAATTGTGAATCGTTCACGTGCAATGTTCTAGCGATCGTTTAATTTTTCAAATTACTTCACGCAGTTTTCAGGGAATGAAACTATGTTAATCGTAGCGTATTTTCATTAAAATACTATTATATCGATTTCGAACCGAATTAAATTGTACGTAATGCTTTTTAACGGCACGAATTCAAATTGTCACGCATTTTGTACGACGACACCGTGCAAAATGCACACTCGTGATCGCTCAAAGATATCACGATGGGAAAATGTATTCACATCATCGAATTACGTATTTTAGACGAAAAAAATAATAATAGACAATTATTTCTTCGCTTAATAAACTGTTGCTTCATTCCTACTCGTTTACGTACCGTAATATTAAAATTAATCGTATTTACGTAAACTTACTTTGACAGTATTTTTCCTCTAATTATAACGATACAATTGAGGGTTTAATTTGAAAAAATACCACGAAATTGTATTATATAACATACATTATATAAAATAAATATTTTAGAGCGCATTTTTAATACAATTAGATCAATTGTAGTTTTATTTATAGGAAATGATTAAAGGAAAATTGATCATATGATTTCGCATTTTTACTCTGATTTTTTTAATAAACCATCAATCAATCGTTATGAAACGTTAATTAAATCCTCAAATAACTGATCTATTTCAAAATTTCCTACAAATTCATCGAGTCGAAATAACATTTGAGCGTTTTTCCCTCACTTATTATAAGCGTACAATACGAAAACTTGGGCAATGCATCCGCGAAGACACACGAAACTCTCACATCCAGATTTTAATCTTTTCCGACGCAACAAATTGACATTTCTCACTTGCAAGAATTATATAATAATTCCATAATGTGGAATTAACGAAAATAAACGTGTGTTTCGCATGAGAAATGAAACGCGAAGACATAATGGACGCGTACGAAACGAACGCTGATTAATGACCCTTTGAGCCGATGATTTATTAAGAAAATCGTATGTGATCTTGAGAAATTTCTCTTTTATTAAAACAAAATATGGTTTATTTTCATGATGTGAAAATAAATTGAAAATTAGGTCAAGTTCGTATGTAATTCTGCTTTGAAACTGACCTGTGTTACGTTTCATTTTTCGCATTAAGTTACGTTTCGTTGCATAATTTGTTTTCAGATCGATTTATGGGATTTTTATTATATTTGTGATTTTCTTATCAGATTTTGGCGATCGTTTCGTTATTCAAAAGTTAAATTTTAGATGAAAAAAAATCGCAGATGTTTATGAATATTTATGCGAAAGTTAAATGTAAGAAATTCGCGGATGACACTACACATTTTTTTTTTCCATGGACAAATTTCAAATTTGCATTTATTTCGTGTTAATATATTTAAAATTGTGTTAATGATTTCTATAACGTGTCTGAGAAGTATTCCAATTTATGTACTATTAAATTTATTTATTTTCAATATTGGATTTATCTTCTCTTTCTTCAATGAGAATTGTTATAGCTCTTTTTAAATAGCAATGAATTATATTATTCCTTTCCGTTCAATTGCAAATAAATGTCGATTATTCGAGCACACGATTTCGATTCGCTATTTTGTATCACGGTAATAACAATACATAAGCTTTTCCGTAACCAATCTACCGTTGAAATATTATAAAAAATAGATTTATCTGATCAAAACCGCAAACAAATATAAAAGATCATTTTTTTCATTTTGAATGTGTGAAAAAAACTATTCAACACACCATAATGAACACGAACGAACAAACGAAAGTTCCGCGACAAACACAAAAC
This sequence comes from Cheumatopsyche charites, assembly GCA_024721215.1. NCBI lineage: Eukaryota > Metazoa > Arthropoda > Insecta > Trichoptera > Hydropsychidae > Cheumatopsyche > Cheumatopsyche charites. The sequence continues at coordinate 5,485,414 of CM045583.1, forward strand.
TTGTCTATTACAAACTAAACCTTTCACTATACAAACTTTCAAAGTCCAAATATTGTATTTTTGCATAAATAATTGTACGAAACGTGACCTTTTTTCTTCGATTTTAACCCTTCGAGCTTCTTTCGAAGAATGGTTACGATTCATCACAAGCATTACGTAAAATGATATTTTCCTTTCATAAAAAAATTCTAAAGAAAAAAGTGTGTTTAAACGGACTTTAGCTATGATTGATTATGCGTATAACAACACACGTACAATTTTTAATAATACCATATTCGTGTAATGTCTTAATGTTTATAATAAGTTTATTTCTGCTCCGATTATGAAATCGCATTGTGCAAACTCGAATCATTAGAGGAAGTTAGATACTTCAGTTGATTTCTTTTTTATTTTTAAGAAAATCTATGAAAAAAATCTATCAGGTCAGAGTTCGTTGTCGTTATGTCCGATTTAATACATAATAAAAATCGATGACCCACAGTTTAATAGGCTTAACGATCGAATATTCTTTCCTCAGAAATTATGAGATTCCATATATTATAAAGAAGCTATTAGATAGGATTTCGAAGAACTTTGATCAGATTTTATTACTTGAATGCAATAAAAATGAATCTTCAGTTTACAGTTAGTTCCTCGTACTAGATTTCACTTTGATGTATAGCTCATAAAAATTTATGCAGTTTCAAATTTACAACCATTTCGATAGAAATTCATTCAAATTAAAATCAGAAACAAAACTTAATTGAATAAACTAGGAAATTAATTCGAAAAAAATCCAATTAACCCTAACATAATATTGCTCAAACAAACCACTCGACACACAAACGAAAATCGAAAGAATCGTCAATTCTTTTCGAACTCACAAGTGAAGAGGCGCAAATTAATTACGATACATTAACGGCCGTTTAACGCAATTAAAATCGGCCGTTACGAAAAGCGACGCAACATAATCGGCGTTAACACGCCATTGAGAAATTTCGATTTTTTTCCCGCCGTTTTGATTGAATTGCTTAATTTTTCATCATGAGATTATCGTATGTGTAGAAAAAATATTCAATTAACGTAACGGCGTTATGATAACGACACTGTGACGAAAGCGAAAGTTCGCGACCTCTCAGCGGTTTCTTTGATTTTCTTATATCGAAGCCTTTTTTTCTTATCAATGGATCTTTAGTTTATTGAAAATTTTATTATTCTTTAATCTGAGAATATTTTATTCGATTTTTTAACCGAATCAATGAAAAATATATAAAAATACTCGGTACTTTTTCGTTTTATGCATGACATTATTTTCAGTTTACCCAACATCAACTCAATATCTTATCTTATCAAAATAGGTTTGTATAAACGAAATCGCTAACCTAACTCAATATAACCTATTTTTCTCTCAATAATATATTATAATTAACTTGATTTCGATGTTGTTCTTAAAATATTTTTAGTTCGAGCTCAAATATGCAAGTTCTTCGGGGAGAATATCGTAATTAAAAACGAGATTTGTTATCAAAGCAGCCAAATAAATAAACCGGTTGGTAAGACGATTTATAACCAAAAGCAATAATGTAAACAACTCGGTTGTTATGGAAAATAGCTTCCTCAGAATCTATGTTAGTAACCTAATTTTCAAAATCCAATTCTATCTCAAATATTTTTCAGAAAAATCAATGAATCGATTCTAGACAAATTTCCATGTCTATGAATGAAAAGCGTCGATTTTTTCCCGACTTTTGAAATATTCTATGACATAAAATTACAAAAAATCTTTTGTACACGAACGAACACATGTTTTTTGTTATTCCTTTTATATTACATGCGATTTTTTTTTCAAAACTTCCCGGTTTAAACGTTTCTCAACGCGAAGCAGACATGATGGATAGTTTCTTAGTCGTGTCGCAAATAGCCACAATATTCATAAGAAGAAAGCGATGATACAAAATGCATGTATTATATGTTTGTAGTTTGAAAAAAGCGAAATGCGAAATCAAAGTTCGATGTTTTTTACTTATTGTCGTTGAGGTGTTGAGACATCTTTAAGAGCGAGTGGGTGGCTTATTATAATATTTATGTTGAAGAATGCTTGAAGAGTCAGTGTGTTATTTTATTATGTTTGAATATAATAATTATTTGTGTAATGCATTTCATTGAATATTGTTTTGCTACTTATTTTTTTCAATATCAGGTATATTTATTTTTAAAAAATGATTAATATTGCTTCAGAAAAGAAAAGTATGCACTTATGGCTATACTTGAAAATTCAATTTCATCGTAATGATAAAATATATTGAATTAATGTAAATTTATACATACTTCATCCTAAGTAAATTCTGCTTAATAACAATTTTGAGTCACAGCATAAAATGTATGATCGTATACAGAATCTAAAATTTTATGTAAAACTGCAAATCTCATTCATTTTTCTTGCTTTATTTTGATCATTCGTTCTAAAGCAAAGTCATTCGGTCATATGTGTACCAATTTTTTTCTCAACAATAATCCATTTTCGTAAAGTTCAACTGTCCATGTTCATAGCCTTTTATATTTATGTGTGTGGATTTAAGTGGCGTCTTCTGATCGAATCTCAAAGCAAATAGTCCTATGCGATTTTTATAGGAAATTCTTCATTTTTTTTAAACCTTTTTATGCAAAATAAAAACCGTCAACTGGATATTCTCGATTCGGTTTCTAATCTCATAAATTCGTAAATGCCTTAAATGCACATTAAGAATCAATATCCGCTTCGAAATTTTATCATAGCCTTGTTCGATTTTCTGATGACGCTCATAGAAAACGATCGAATTGAAATGTGATAAATTAATTAAGCCTCTAATACAAATTTGATTGCCGAAATCTACAAGTTAAACTTACATAATGCCGCAATAAATTAACATCTTTATCGTCATAATGAAGACGTGCTTTTATTACCGAACATTATTACGACCTAATAAATATCCGATAGGAAACTAAAACTATTGTGTTTTTATGACATCAAAATACATAGAACAAATGCAGATTTTTAAAATTCCTTTTCAAGAAAAATAAAGAAGCATTGAATAAAAACATAATTTGCAAACACATCGATTGAAACAACATTTCTATGTATATAAAATACAAGTCATATTTTCTAGAATCGTTCTAAAATTACATATTTACTAACCATTCTAAGAGGTCTTATATCGTATTACACTCAACCTATATTTGATACATTTGAATTCGTTGACCTTTTAAAGAAAAGTCAAATTTATAGCATGCAGCGTTTGAAATTTGTCAATCCTCATCACATAGACATCTCACCTTCACATCTGACCATCGCAAAAAAATATATCCCATATTAAATATACCCTGAATGGTCTAAAAGGCGATTGCGTCAAAATATTTACGAGTGATACGACTTAGAAGTGATTTATAAGCGATCTAAGATTATTACGGTTCATGATCACACGAGCTGTTAATATCGAACGTGGAATAAATCAGATTCTTTCAAAATAAATGAAAATCATTTACAATGATATAATCTTGATCCTTAACAAAAGAAATCGATACAATTGTATTGTATTTTTATTGAATTTTATGAATATTCGAGATTTTTTAATTAAAAGAATGAGACTTAAATCGATTTATAATTAATTGATTGAATGTCGATCTTCTCAATATCATAATTACAGCGAAATTCCTCAATTAATCATATCTCACGTTTAGTAAAAATCACGATTCTTCAGGGTTGTCTGATCGTGACAATTGATCAATTTGCATGAATAATTTACTTTACAACCTAAGATTATTTGATAAATAAAAAATAAGCCGGAATATACCAGGAAGCTTTAAATAATACTAAAGACGTATCTTAACATAACGATGTGATTAAAAACTTTTTTTTTTGCAAAATATCATAAACGTTATGTCTCAATTTGCATAAGAAGGACATTTTATCATTTTTGTTTATGCAACATTTGAATGCAATCTTCGACTTATAGTAATCGATACGAACTTAAATAAATAGTGAAAAATCTCACAATCGTAAAATCGAGAAGCAGATATCATCATTTCATATGCAACTATATTACACAAGTACACTTCACACATTACAATTTTTTCATTGAATTCCAATTGTAATATTCAATAAATCACAATAATAATCATCATCATCGTTAAACGACTTGACCCCACGACAACAACCTTCACAATATTACATTCCTTATAAAATATCGAACAATGTTTTCGAAGACTTCGCCTTGACCGTGTCATAATATCTCTAATATTGGGACAAAAAATAATGAAGTAGCTTTTTGTTATGTACAATTGTTTCATCGTAGAAAAATAATCGTTATGCAAAAAGAAGAGTCATATTATGATTTTTAAAAACAACGTCCTTGCCCTTTAGTGTGATGGTATCGATTTGTATGGAGACGTGTCATTTTATATAACAATACGAAATCAATATGGCATAGTTATTATAGATCTTCTTACGAACCGACATTTAAGTTCTATAATTAAATTTTTTGAACTGAAAATATTATGTAAAGTAAATATCACATCCTTTCAATTTTCTGTAGAGAAGAACATATAATTTTTCCATTATTTTTAACATCTTGTTTACATAATTATATTCATTATCCATTCAATATAGATTTTCGTTGGTTTAACATGTTTATAAAAATTTTGCTTTCGAATAAAATTTCAATTTACATTTACGAAACGTTTCAATAATAGCACGACATAGAAATTTCTCAACAATTAGATCACGCCAGTATTAATTTCATAACGTCTTCTTAATAAGCTCGTGATTCTTTCTAATGCGAGTTTATTATTTTTTAACACGGCAAATTGATTTAGATCATGTAACAAATTGGATTTTTTAATTTTTAAATTAATCAAATGCGCAAAAATTAAATCTGTGAGCAAAAAAACTAGTACGAGTTATATTATAAGATCAGTATTTTTTTTCAACTTATAATCAATACACTTCTAAAGATCGTGTGAACATTATCAACAATGAAAATTTGCTTCGAATTCGAATAAAATTCGCGACAATGACATATTAGTTCGTTATAACGTTACAAATCACTTTTACACCCAAATATTTTTATTGTGCTGCATTAAAGGTCAAGGAATTAAGCTCATATTTATTTTGTCTAAAACTAAATAAATACGTAATTTATTTTGTCAATTTCGTGCCAGAGTCAAATATATAATGAAAATATTCAAATTTTATTACAGGATGCCGAAATTTTCAAGCGAATCGCTCAAAATTTCCAATTATTAACAAATAAATAAACGCTGAAATAAAACTAAATTGAGTTGTTTGTGCAAAATTTAGTTAACAACTCCAAAATTGCAAGTCGCCTTTTAAAGTGCTGACAATGCAAGCGATTATCTTATTTTTATTTAACACCTTCTTTGAAGCCAATTTTGCTATAATTTGTGTCGAATCGTGAGAACGAACTTGAATTTTTTCCATGAAGAAAACCCATATTACTAAAAATTGTCTATAAGAACAAATTTTAAAACGTACTTATTACTTTTTATTTTCGTAAAATGAGACGCATTTTAGTAACGTTACAGCCTTTATGTAACGTGGAAGTCGTTTATGTGTTTGTCGATGTTTTATTTTTCAACAAAAAGATCTACAACAGTAAAGATTCTTCTAATTACCATTGAGTCATAGAAATGTAAAAAAAAATACAAGCGGAAATCAACCTAATCGATATCATTTTATTAAGTTATTATTGATTCATTTTTCTTAAGAAATTTCTAGAAAATATAATAAATGAAATTTCTTGAAAATTCTTAAAAATCACTAGAAACCAGATGTATTTTAAATACATACCTAACATACATTTTCAAAGCTTGGAAATACAATGACATATAAATAAATATCTACTCTCGTTTCTACCGAAAGACATATTTGTTGAAGCGAATTATGTATTATATATTGTTTTTCTTAATGATTGTACAATACTATAGCCTATAATATGAAATAAACGATTTTTCCTATTATCAAGAAATTCTTACTTCAATACCCAACTATTGTTGACAGTTCTATATCCTATAAAGCTTTCAAAAAGCTCCTTTTTCCTACTCCACATCCTTGAAGCCCCATTCTGAGGCCACCTCTTTTTCATTGGCGCCAATCGTGAAGACATCTCCGTATAAATCTTAAAATATATAAAGGCGTGATATGTCATAGTTATTGTTGCGTACATTCAGACTTTTGTATCTACCCACAACGATATAATCGTGTCGTGTCACAGTTGAATTATCGGCATAGTTGTCTTACGATTGTCGAGCTCATCGTGATCGTTCTTCGTTATGGAATTTACCATTGTGTTGAGGATATCGACTTGGAGGAAGTTGGAAGTCGGTTCAGGAAAATCCTCGAGTGCCAATTTCCAGTCGAAGATCGATGTTTGCTTTATAAACATTGAAAGACGTCATTCGATGAATCGTGCGGTGGTTCTTTGTAATTTGATTGTTTGAGTATATCTATGTGATCATCGGTTCAATGAATCTTCTGTGCATTCATAGGAATTCTAATGATTCATGGATATTATTCTAAAAATAATCGCTTAAGATATGTATCAATATGAGATTTAAAAAAAAATGACTTGAATCTATTCAATCGACATGTCGTTCACTTTTTTCAAGAACTTAATTTGACTCTAAATGAAATGTCATTAAAATTAATCATTGACTAAAAAACATGAATTTCAGAATGTTAAGTAAGAGGTTTGATATTTATTTACAGCACATTTTAAATTACTTTCATGGTAATTTTGATCTATTTTCAATTTAGTCCAAAATTTTCATTAAAATACGATTCGACCTCATCCATCTCATACATATTAACGTACGATTGTTTCCACAGAAAAGCCTCGTTTTTCCCAACAATTCCAACCCAAAACGAATCTAATAGAGCCTCTGAATGAACAGAACGTCCTCATCGACCGTCACAATAAGAAAATAAACAAATTTTTATACATCGACAATGTTTTCTTTGAAACGATGCGTACTAATGAGCCGAATTGTATTTGATTAGAAGCGGCGCCTTATGGGAGCGTGAAGGTTGTATTTGTACGTAAAAAAATATAAATACATTGGCTTTTTATATTCCGAAGCATTGGATTAATTATTTTTTAATCATTTTCGAACGTACGTGTAAGGATTTCAATGCAAACGAAAAAAAGTATCGGAAGATCGTCATTCGAATACCATTGAAGTCATTACATTGATTGTGAATAAATAAATTTCGAATTATCAGTGAATATAATTTGAAGGCCTTGATCGTAATCATACGTAATTTATATATGTGCATTTGAAAAAAGGATCCTGCACTAAATTATATTTCTTTTTGATGTTTTGTTGTATGACTATATTTTTTGGAGTTGTTTTGCTGCATTGCTCAAAAATGAAGTTGCATGTGCAATGTGATCATTTGAATGCAATTTATTGGCTATAAATAGTTATTGTTTTTTGTCTACATGCCTATTTTCGATTACGCGAAGTTTTGGTTAAATCTTGGAACGTGCAAAAACGCAGTTTAATTAAAATTCTTTGTTGCTTAGTACAAGTATTTTGTGAAAAAAAAAATATTGGTCAATGTTTATTTCGATTAAATATTAATATTTTTAATATGATTTTTTTCTGAGTTCAATTACATCTGAAAAAATATCATAAAAATACTAATAGGTCATATAGAGATGAGTTGAAGTCAAACATTGAAAAACATATTTATTCAAATAAAAAACAAATGATATCGTATAATAAACAAAATAGTTAAGCGTAGTATTTTTATACTTCCAACAAAACATAATTAAATTTAATTAGACATTTTTTAAAACGATTAAGAAAACTCCATACAAAAAACCTTAATATCCCAAAATATTATAATTGACAATGAAAAAAATTCTATTTAACAACAATAAATCACCGAAATCCATTAAATCTATTAGCCAGTCGACTTTTTCAACAGAACGTACACAAATCGATAAATTTTAATTGAAACCTTGCAGCGTCGATAGAAATTATCCGTTTTCATATAAGATAAATTGTTATGCGCTTCGTTACGCTTTAAGGACGGCTTCTTTTGAACATTCTTCGAAGTCTTCTTAAGAAGTGATTTAGAAGTTCATCGTCGACCTTGCAAATCTTCGAACAGCCACATTAAAACGTAATTGATGATCAGATCATCATAAGAAAAGCTTTGAACTGGTTCGACTTCCTATTTATGCGTACGTAAGAAATCTCAGTATGAAATGTTTGCATATAAATAAAAAATCAGAAATTTTTGTGAAATTAATAACTTCTAAAAACTCGATTTCTAGATGGGTGTAGGGAATCAATATTAATGTTCTATATTGATAGATTGCATCAATAAAAATGTATAAATATTCAATCCTCCGTCAATATTGAAACGACGTATTTTCCATCATTTAGGGGACATTTAACGAAAATGCAAACAAACAAATATCCAGAATTTTTCTTAGAATCTCATTATATTCAATTGCACAATAAACCAAAAATTTCTTCGAATTTCAAACAAAAAGATAAATGATATATTTTTTATCACCTGATGATATTTTTTCACCATAAAAAAAACATTTATATATAATTTACCTTCGTGAATAATCTTCTTTACCTCGAACGCATAAACTCAATTTACGACGAATAAACACTCTTTATTGAATGTCCTATTTATTCTAACGACACGTTTAAGTACACAACATAATTTTCACAATACGACAGTCGGATGCTAGAAAAAAAACACACACACATTTTGGATTTGGAACAATTTCGAATTTTGTGTTACAAAACACGAAACACGCACAAAGGTCAAGGTGAATGTCGACATTTCAATCCCATACTATTTTTTTAAACATATGCAAAATAAAAAACCCATAAATGATTCCGTGATTCACTGAGTTAATCTCGAATCTTCACAGACGATAATCCACCGAAGTTCACACAGTTTAACAAGACATTTTACTTTTTATTATTTGAATAATAATAATATAATACGAAGTAAAGTTTAATATAAGATGTGTCTTACATGCTAGAGCACGTTTCGATTTTTTATTTTCGTTCACACAGTGATTCTAATTAGAAGTGTTTTTTTTTTCGAAATGCCAAAAGCTTGATTGATTGTGTGTGACATTTAAAACGCATTAAGGTATCGAATGAAAAACGTTTAAAAGTTTTAGCCGTAAGAACAATGGGTAAAAAAATTAACCTTCGTAATTGAACAGAGTAATTGTGAAGTGTATGTGATAATCTAACAATAAGTAAACGTAAAGAATATATGAATCTCTTTGATTTGAACAATGTTGCAATCGAATCTATGTAAATATATATATGACAAAAATTGAGTTAAGTTACATATTATTCAATTCAAAAACTTTATTTCATTGAATTACGAGTCGAGAAAGAGTTTGGTTCAAATTAAAACAACGAAGATTTGAAGTACTGAAAAATCATAGTTAAAATAAACTTTTTATAGAAATTTCAATTTGATAGATATTGTAATTCTAAATCAAAAACCTGATCTGAAAAAACCTAATCTAACTTTGATATAATTTCTATAATCGATATTGTTGTAATAAAATTATTCGATGAATAAATTGAGTCACTTATTTGAAATCGTGCAAGGACTTTTCGCTCACCTTGTAGTACTTTTGTTACATAATAAGTATTTGACCCATAATGTCATACATCGAATCGATCGATGATTTCTATAAATCATCCTAGAATAATCGTGATGCTAACGATTTCCTTAATCGAATTCTCTATTGTGGTCTGGTGAAATAGGTCAATGAAAAGAATTCTCCATTGAAGACGCTATGCGGAAGATTCGATTCGAAAATTTAACACTTGCGATTTTTTTGGTTTGACATTTTTGATTAAATGTATCGGATCGCATTTCAAAAATATTGCAGGAAGTATAAAATCCATGAATATCTTATTTAGAAGTGATAAAAAATCGCATTCAAGTTTAAGTTTATTGATCGTTTCGATCAAATATAAATTATTGTGTTTATTTAATTTTTTTTTAAATTAACATATTTTTACTGAAAATTTAAGATTTGTATAAACTAGAATAATTATAGTTAGATCATTTTATAAATTAAAAGCTCGTGTGTGAAAACGATCCTTGAATCGTTCTCGTCATGATGAAAATGTTTCAAAACCATTCAACAAGATTCATAGCAACAAATAATTGTTATTATGGCATTATGAAGAATTTTTATTGGATTATTAAATTTTATATCAAATTTTTGATTATCGTGACCTCACATGGATGAGATAAAAAACGATTTAAACCCACAATTAATATTTTCGATATGCATTTATTAGCACAATAAAATGATTTCGATCCTCGAATGGCAAACTTCCTAATTCTTCGCCATAACGATCAGTTGGAAAACTATAAATATATTTAAACGTATTTTACATCATGTTCAGATAATAAATAATCGATTTTTTTCACCATATGAGATTTTTTATTCATTGTTCACACTATGATTTCACAAAATGACACGCGATTATTTGTTTATTTTTCTAATCGATACTTCACACATACTTATGATTAAAAAAAGTAGTTTTGTAAAAATTTATTTAATAATATTGATCTTTAAAAAGTTCAAACTAATATGACAAAAATCTGAACATTTAAAAATTAAATTCATATTAAATAACTGTCATAAACTTCTCAACTTTATTGACACTAAATATCAATCACTTAAGAAATTTTCATATTGTAATTCACTAGAATTAGGCACTGAATCTTCGATTCGTCGATAAATTTTCGATTCATCCGAATCCATTTCATTTCATCTGACGAAACCGAACATAAATTCTTAACAAAATCACCTTAAAATGTTAAAAATCACACGAGGGCGTGAGACACACATCCTTAAAAACGCACGAATAATAAATTTTCCCGCCGTCCGTTCCGCAAGCCCAAATTTGGCGGGAAAACTCAAAACGTACACGCGATTTGAATTTTGCACGGTTATGTCATCGCATGTTAAACGCATATATGCCTTCTATTTCAAAAGTGGTGCAAGTAGCACTTCTTTTGTTTTGAGATATTTAATGTTTTACTTTTAACTTTCATGGATAAACAGATGAAAATAAAAAGTAAATACAATACAGTCGTTTGTTTTTTCAGTTAAAAAATTACGATTTTTTCTGTGGATTTCGATCATCAATTGAGTCTTTCAAAATTAAGCGAAATTCACTTTAAAAAAAAAAAAAAAGATTTATGTTTCTAAGTACTTGGTATGGTTAATTATCTTTGAGTGAATAATGAAAATAAATACCATTAAATGACATATTTTTTTAGCTACTGGATAATAAATCTTTTATTTCAGTAGCCATTATAATTAATTTTTAGTGAATTTACCACATCTTTAACTTGTTGTAAACAAAATTTGTGTGTTTAAAATTTCAGAAAAATGGAACTAGGGGAATTTTTAAAAACGCATCAAATCCGTTTGATAGTTTTCCTCAACTTCTTGCTAAATGAAATGTACAATAATTTACTATAGTCCGGGTCCTTAATCAATTGGCAGAAAGCATAAGATTTGGCATATATTATATATAATTTTTTATCATGCAATTTGATCTAGAAAGGAAAACACGTTAGAGGGTGAGTTTTAGTGAGTGAGAGGAGACTAAAAACCTGAACTATCACAATATAAACAAAAAACCATTATTTTTTTTATATAATTTTCAGACTTAACCCGTTGTCAAAATAGAGTCCGCATACAATAGAATGCGAATCAGGAAGGAAAGAGATCTCTTTCTTCGGTTTCGATTTAGAGTTTGGGTCGACCATAATGGCCTGTCATTAGAGGCGAGAAGGGGTTAAGGGTCACCGGTCAGAAATGGTCAACCTTTCGCCGTTGCCACACACCTCATTGTACGCTATATGCGTGTCTCGAATGAGAGAATTAATGTTTTGACTTCGGCTAAAGAGATTCGGTGTTTAAATGTTGAATAAACGAACGTTGCGATGGGTGTGCAATAAATTTAATTGAAATGTGCTTTCGCAATCGTATTATATCTTGTTGAAAATGAATCGTAATGTCGTGGAAATTGTTGTACTCATAGATAAGATCATCAAAATGAGGCTTGATATGTACATATTATATGATTGAATTAGATTTTATGTCAGACAAGCTTTTTTTTTCAAGTTTGATTAGACTATGTTGCGTTCATGATTAAAGCCATCAACCCGTTGAATATATCTACGCAGTTTTGGAGTGTTACATGGACACAAACACACTCACTAAGACAAAGACTAGCGCTATTATATAGTTATATTGAGTAAAAGTTATTTACTCTTATTTATTTTACACATAACTTGACTCAACTTCATCCAAACTCAACAAAAATCCTAACTTGATGGATATTAATAAATGAACCCCTATCCAATCCAAATTTTTATCTTTTGTGCGAATGAAAATTCTAACCCTAAATTCAACTATAAAATAATTAATTTTATAATAAAAAATTGCCAATGCTGTATTCATATTCAACGCACTGAAACAAGTCTATAATTTTAAAACAATCGATTTCCTAACGAAGCACAAGTAAAGCTTTACAAAAGCTTAATTAAAACTCGACTTCCTCATCCGTAACAACTTAATAACTGTAGATTTGCAGAAACGGTCAGTTTCCGAAAACTTTCGTTTCTTCTCAGTATAATTTACTTCAGAGAATGCAAAACTACACATTTCAATACTAGAATCGTGTACTTTCTCCCCAAGTTACGATTTCGTAACGCGATTTGAATGTCAACGTTAATTTTCGTAATAATCGTAAAAATATGAACCGAGTCGATTTTTATTCGATTCGAAACTAGTACCGTTTGTGCAAAAAATACAATATTTTTTCGTTTCAAAATCGAATCACACAATCTTAATGCCAAGGCTAGAGACTGTCGCAAATGTAATTTTTACGATTTCGCATCATGTGATGATTTAGAATTACATCTTGTTATGCAGAATCGTAATGAAATTCTCTCCATGCAAATTGATTCTGAATTCTATTTGGATTACGCACCAAAGGGTAATTTGATTTTTCGAAATCCGCACTTGACTGTGCTCAATTTGAATATAATGAAAATTATGTTCGTTTATACGATTTGATGTTTATTGTTAAGTTTTGTATTACAGTACGTGCGAAGTTTCGTTGTGAAACTTTCGTAAATACAATGGTTTTATTGTCGATGCATTTGTAATATAGAATTATTGTCTTTTAACTGTTTTATGAAACGATCGATAAATTGCATATATTTTATTCTTAAATGATGTAATCTTTGATATTTCATCGATAAACGTTTATCTACTCATTGTTCTGACATCAATGTGCATTTATTTTTAAGTTATTAATATTATGTATCGTATTTAAATATAAAAGAAAACTATTATTTAATACATATAATATTAATTTCATAAACTTTTTTTATTAATTTATTCAGTTGTTAAATTCATATGAATATTTAGATATAAAAATACCAACGAGTCAATTTTGAGTTTAATTAAGCGATAAATCTCAAAGGTTACTATTAACTGATTTCAAAATTATCTCGATTTCATAAAAATCATCAAAATCTAATTAAAAGAAATTTCTCAAAATGAATAATCACCAACACCCACTGGGCGTATACGAACTTCATCAAGTAGCGAAAGACTTTAAAAGCTCACCTAACATTTCGCAACTGAATTTCTCAACATTTGACGATAATTTTTATTCAGACGATAAATAAAAGCACACGTACAATTAAACATCACTATCATCGGATCGAAAAAACGAACGAAATTTACGATCGCACTTTTGTACGTGCGGAATTTTCATTCGCTCGTCAATTAAATTTATCCGATTCTTCTGAGGAATGCGATGTTTTCGGTGTTAAATCATTCCAAGATAACGACGACAGAACAATGTTTCTTAGAGATTCGTGATTGTGCTTCCACTTCTCGATCTTCGGTGGTATTTTCAATTTCGTGTAAAAATTGTGTCGCAACTTCTGTGCGCTTCTTATGACGCTTTATATTTCCAAGTCACGTTTGTTCGATAGAAGCGATTGATAATTCGTTAATTCGAGTGTGCTTATTGTATTGTTTATCTTTTTTAAGGAAAAAAAATGAGGTTGTAACGTTTGCACGATCTAAGTGATTTTTTTTTATTGGGTCTGTCGAACTAGGTTCACACGATGTGTCAATTTTATGTTCGCACTCCTGATTTTATATCAAAAATAGTATTTTAATATTGACAGAAAATATGTCTAGAGAGGGTTATTTAAATTAATTTTCAAATATTTCCAAATTGAGATTGTTAAACGGTTTTGAATATCATTTACGTTAGTGTCAAAGTGTCTCAACCTTTTGAGCTCGTTTTGCAATGCTTTTCTTTCGCTAAACCGAGATTACTGTCGCATTATGTGCTTTTTAATTCAGCATTATCTAATACTGTGTTCGAATACATTAACCGAGGATTATATAATATTTTAACTTCATAATGAAATTCGAAACTCATAAATCATCTTAAATACATGCGAGTCGGTTCACATTTGTTTGTTTGAAACGAATAGCTGTTAGTATACGAATATCATTTTTGTCATTGTATAAACAAATCATTTAATTCGAATAAAAATTCTCATCATACTCAATATCAAATTATTAAAAATGTATCTCATTTGAATGAATAACATTCTTAAGGTTCAAGGGATTCATTCAAATCAACGACATTGAATATTCAATCATATAAATTGAACATCATTCACTATGTCTAAGTTAGTTTGCCCCTGATTAATGCTGCATTTGCATTCTCGTTTCTTAACGGTTTTTCGATTTTATTTTCACCACAATCGACTGAGGTCACGGAAAACAAATCAAAGTTTAATATAGATATTTTTAAATTAGAAAATCTATATGAATAATAAATGCAAACACAATAAAGTTTCGTTACATGACCGAACGATGTACGATTTGGACAGAATCAATAGCCGGAAGATTGAGGATCTATTGAGACATTTCCATTGTACATCGGATCATATTATATTGACTCTATTTTGATATGTTTTCTATGCATTTTTTTTCAAGTTAGATAAATTGCGCACACGTTTCGAAACCGCCAAAGTTTGAATATGCCTCGAACGATGCGGAATAACGGGATTAGACGAAGAAGAACACGGTTAAAATGATTGATTTGCATCGATATGTTTCATAATATGTAAAATCCCGTGTATGTGTGCTTAGATCATTTCGATAGTAATAAGTAACACTTTTTTGCGAACATATTTGGTCATGTTCGAAATCGAATCAAAATATGTTACAGAGAAATCATCATTTCTATGACATTTTAGTCAATTCGTATTTAATGAAAATATATATTTTGAAATTATAAAGTTTTAAGATTAAGAATTTTGTTAGTTGTTAGGTCAAAAAAGTTAGGTTAGGGAACGGATGGCAACCCTAACTCATTATAACTCAAATTACTTAAAAGCAAACACAAATTTTAATAACAGATAATTCCATAAAATCTCCAATCGACTCAAAAACATTTATATAACCGACAAATCATATCACTTATTACATTAGTCCATTTCAAAATCGTGAATCCGAAAAAAAACAACCAATCAATCAGCGATGAGCACGAGCGTAAAACAGTGGCTCGATTATGCCATTTCTCACAGACTGAAAAGACCAAGGGGTACAAGTGACATCACGGTTCAAAGTTGACCATGTACCTACATGTATTAGGAAGAGGTCAACTGATTTGATGATATATCTCTGCACAAGTTCCGAATTCGTTTATATCCATTTGCTACCAAATAAATGATAGTGCATAGAAGCGATTCCTGTGTATGACTCAATTTCGGCAAAAATGTCACTTGTACCCCTTGGTTTTTTCGATCGTCATAACATTTTGAAACACTCTCGAAACGAGAAACACTCGACTTTTCATCGAAAACAACCACAATTCATCGATCTGATCGATAGATCAGAAATCGATCGATTGGGCAACGGAAAAACCTGGCTAATGGCAGTAGCACGATGCACCGAAAAACATCATCGCTTTTTTGATATTAATATCGTTTTATTTCTAGAAAATTTTCGAAATTTCAATTGGTCAATTCTTAGAGAGTCGATGATGATCTTCTGAACACGACCGAGTTTCGCAAACGCATTGTTTTCGAACGACACGTGAAAAATGGTTCGGAATAAGGTTTCGGTTGTGTCTTCGTTATTGTACTCGGAAAAATATATATTGGCTTCGTTATGTCTTTTTTTTGTGTTCATGTGAGTCGTTTTGAAATTTCGAAATCGTAAATTATCTTTGAGAGTTCAATTGACTTGTTTCGGATCTAAACAATAGAGATTATCTAACGGTATGTCAATCAGTTTTTTTTTGTCGGAATATGAAGTTGTTTAAATATAATTTTAGTTCGTTATAATCCGATAAAATCTTTAATTTATCAAATTAATCATTATATTAGATGAGAAATTATTTCTGATTGATTTAATTCGAGAACTTCAATTGAATCGAACGAAAAGTTGCCTGTATTTTGTTTTAATTAATACTCAAAGATTCGCCAATTTAAAAAATTAAAGCTTAATAATATTTGACCTGGACTTAACCTTATCGAATGGAATCGACCTTGATATATTTTTTACACAAAATAAATAATAGCATAATTCAAAATTGAGATGTTAAGAGTTTTTTAACCATTGTTGCATAACGCTAAGCGAAAAGTGGTTCACAATGGTCACGAAAACTTCATTAATTTGACCGGTGATTCTTTACAGAACAATTAGACTAAAAATTTTACTGATACACAGTATGATATGACAGAATGTGTTGAATTTTTTACTGTTATTATAAAAAGAACTAGATACAACATTCAAGTTATTATAGGTGGATCAATGTATTGCGCATTTTTTACATTTTTGCATTGATAATTATTTACAAAAGCTAGATACAATGATCTATGATCGACGACAATCAACCGACTTTCTAACCACACATTCGATAGTCAAAATATTACATACATTCAGAACTTCTATAGAAGAAGTTTAAGCGAATATTTTGCGGTGTTCAGTTTCAAAACGATTTCAAAACTTTGATGAAAAAAAAACGACCGGACACTCACTTACAAAGAACAAACGTTCAAAATTAGTTAACGCGTTTACGATCGTCACGCCTTATCAACTTTTATTGTATCTTTTCCTATGGAAAAAAAATATAAATGCACTTTTCGTAACGCGGATCGCGCCATTGTATGGGAAAACAGGCTCTTGAGAAATTGCTCCGATTTTCTTTAGCATTTTTCTTACGCGGATCCTTTCGGCTAATTTCTCAACGCTTGTAAATTTTGAAATAGATCCGTGAGTGAAAAATCCTATGTTAGTTGAGTGGCGTTTTTAAAATGTGTAAGTATTTTTTATTTCCAGAGTGCGAAAACGTGACTGAATTATAAGAAAAGATTCCGAGAGCTTTTCGTGAACGATAAGCTCTTTAAAGCGTCCTTGTAAAATTGTTTGATGTTCCGTATATGGTATGATTGTGAGATTGCTCTATTACCTTCGGAGTTTTATAGTTCAATTATTAGTTGAACTATTTAAACATGAAGATTTTCGAAAAAATAAAATAAAGATTGTAAAACTGGCCTTTTGTATCAATAATTATAATTAACTTTGATCGAGTCAATTTCGAATATAAATAAACATAATCTAACTTGATCCATGTTCAGTAATTTGACATTACAACTAGGTCCTGATTTAAATGAGAAAAACCCTTAAGCTTCCTCTAAAGATTTTTCATCCCTAATTTATTAAATATTTTTTCACATCAATTTTGAATACCTTTTTTCACAATATGTTTCATTCATACAGATATGTTTAATATATTTTAGAGGCCCTTTAGATGTCAAGGTTCTTTCGATCTTAAAGCCTATAAGTAAAGTACTTATAGATGAATCTGATCTCGCTTTCGACAATGTTTTTGTACTCATTGTCAGTTTAGAGCATATTACAATAAAATCATAACACAAGTGAAATTATTTAACTGATATTTCATTACAACATATTCGAATTGATAAACCCTTAGGTATATATTTCACAACAAATCGAGCACCACAATAATGAAAATGAAAAACAGACGATTCATCCAAGTTGACACAAACGCATAACGACCTTTTATCGAAAGTTGAGCACATGGAGCCAAATCGGAAACTGCTTCTCGTATCAAAAGACGAAGATCCGATTCGAGATCGTGTGTCTCCTGACCTCGCCATTTTGGATCACGTAAATGACACGATAAAAATTCTTACACACCCACGATTGGATATCAGCAGCCTGCATTCGTGTCGAAACTGAACTCTTCATATCGATGGTGTCCTCGAATTCTTCGATGGAGGACATCCTTATGGGATAATCGATGGATGTGTCAGAACTTTCATGCGAGACTTTTTCTCGGAGGTGTATAATAGAAAGATCTATCGTTCTCTTTGATTTATCGCCGTTTATTATATGGTTAGAGCGATTTTGCAACGGATGAAAATTGTTTTAGAAATTTTAAATTTCAGTTGAATTTTTATGTTGAATGTGTTCTATAGACAGGGGAGCACGGGGTGGATTGGAACAGGGGAGTGGATCGGAACGCATGATTTAAAAAGTAAACAAAAACAGTTAGAGGCGAAAAACAAAAAGGAGGTTAAGTTTCTCAGAAGAATCAAGTCTCCCATATTCCTCAACTTAAAATAAATTTACCTTTTAAAGTTTGTCTGAAAAGAAAAATCGGTATGAATTTATTGTTAGAATTAATGCCGAAAAATTGAAACATACAACTCCGATTAGGTATTTTATTGCCATCTTTTGTTACATAGACAAACTATTTATGTAAAAATTAACTGTCAATTTTTTTTTACACTGGCAACACACATAGGCATTTTGACGTTTGTGTGTCGAGTGTCGTGATTTTGAAACATTCACGTTAATGAATTTAAAACTCTACAATAGTGAATCATTAAATTTTCATTCTAAACAATTTTAACAAAATGGCAAATCCTTTAGACGGAACTGCCGAACTGCTGAGCGAATTAGACAGTAAGAATTTCAATCAATTTATATTACATTATACTAATAATATGAAGATTTCAATAAACAACCTCATTTATACCATTTACATGTTAGATGTATTATTAGTCAACATTTATTTTATTCTTGCGATCGATATTTTTCAGAAAAATTAATGGTCTTGCTGAGAGACGGTAGAACACTCATAGGTTATCTCCGCAGTGTCGATCAATTCGCCAATTTAGTTTTACATAAGAGTATAGAACGAATACACGTGGGAAAAGAATATGGAGACATACCGAGAGGAATCTTCATCATCAGGGGTGAAAACGTAGTACTACTCGGCGAAATTGTACGTTTGTGTCTACTAAATTATAATTGTTTTATAATATTTGCTTATTTTACTATCTATACTTTCAGGATAAAGAGAAGGAAGAAAATTTACCTTTAACCGAGGTAACGGTAGATGAGATTTTGGACGCTCAGCGCAGAGAGCAGCAGAGCAAGACCGATCGACATAAAATGCTATCGAAGGCTCTCAAGGAAAGGGGCTTCAACATGCTAACGGATCTCGGACACGATGATATGTATTGAATATAATAATTGTACTTAAAATGTAAGTGAATATCCAATTCTCATTCATAGGGAATGTTTTTCTACAGCATTGACATTTTTCTCACAATTATTAGATTATTTTAATGAATTTTCCTGTGTATGATTACAATTTATTATTTCGATAGGTTTATTTTTATATTTTAAAGTGTATATTAAATTAAAATTGATATTTCATTATAATGTATAAAGTTTTTTTATTTCATAATAATATACAAAATAAATATGTATCAATGATACATAATTTACAAAAGATCGATGTTACAGATGTCATTTATAAAAGAAAAAAGGTAGCTATTGTAAATTTAGTAAAATACATACAATACTTGTTAATTACATATTATACTAATACAATTATTTATCATTCATTCAGACTGAATTAAATACTGATAATTTTGGTTATGAGCAATTAAAGCATTTAAGTCTTATCAAGTTTGTTTAACTTATACACATAATTAAATTATAATTAGGATTATTAAAGTCTAGTATATGCATATATACTAATAAATTTTGATAATTCGTATATAATTATCATTTTAAGCATTTTTTCATAAACATAAAAGCAAAGTAAAATGATAATACATATGATATTTGTGTTATTGAAATGAAATTAAACACAGTTTTTAAAAATAACATATGTATATGAATACAAATTAATATGAAACAGTTCAACTAATGACAATGTGAACTCACTGAAATAATATTTACATAATTTTACAAAAAGCTCTGTCTCCTCACCACACTTAAAAACTATTTACCTATATTCAAAAATGAATAACAAAAAATATTAAATAACCAGACTCATTTTTAACAAGAATAAAATTCTTCAATACGAATAAAACCTGTTGAGAACTAACAATTTTTTTAGAGATTAGTTTCTCTTAATCTTGTGCGTGTATCGTAATTTGAAAATTCATCATTCTCATATAATTCCAATTGATCTTTATTTGATATACCATTTACATTATTTTTTTTACGCTTTTTCTCAGTCTTTACATAACCATCATTTTCATTACTTTGAATTTCCGATATTCTCTTATTTCCAGGACTAATATTTTCTTTATTTACAGAACAAGTAGCATCTGTTTTGCTATTTTCAGTCTCTTTCATCTTACAAGGGGACATTTCAGCGTTGTTCCCATTCAAGAAATATAACATAGAAGACGAAATTTTATCTTCAGATAAATTTGGTATTTCTTCATTTGCACCAGATTCACTAACAAATGATAAATCCACTGGTGATTTTGTAAGAATCGATCTACACATCAAATACTGTCGAAAAGCATCAGTGAGTCCCGGATTTTTGGTATCTTTACTTGAACTACAATTAGCTTCCGTATCTGAAGATTCTAACAATTTTTTATTAATCAATTCACTATCAGATTCGTCTAAATTATAAAATTTATTTTCTATATCATCTGATTTATCTGATAAATGCTCTCGGAATATCCGTTGCTTCTTTTGCAAATAATCTGCACGATTTTGATTCGAACTAGTTGAAGGTTTCAATCCGTTTATAGAAGAATCTGCACTGTTGATCGGTTTATATTGAATACAATATGATGAGGATGGACAGCTTTCATCAGTTGACACAAAATCACTATCGTTTCTCATCGATTCCGATGATGAAGAAGTCAGTATGGACGAACTGGTTGAATTACTCGAAGAGTTCGAAACGTTTTTGTTTATCGATTGTTCTTTGTTCGTCTGAGCTGATGAAGGAAGTACATCACAGCTAATTATCACAGGTTTTCTAGATCTCGGCGTCATTATGGATTCCTGAAAAATACAAATTGATGAAAAGTTCTGATTAACTTAATATGAATTGATTTGATGTTTTCGAATATAAATAGAAGAGTTATTATGATATTCACAGTGAGTATATGATGATAAGCTTGTTAGTTGAACATTTATGTTTAAATATGTGCCCCTCTTTGTGAAAATGGTGTAAGTCGAAAATGGCTTAGTGTCATATAGTTAGCTTTGTCAGACTTAATGTTGAATATAAAACTGACAATAAATAACATTCATTCAAGTCCACAATCTCTTTTAATATTGGTACTATACGGCAATATGAACCAAAATGAACAATACTCATATTTTCAACTTCTTGACTTACTCCGCTTTCAAAATCATGGGCACATATTAAGTTATTAACAAATACGTAACATGCAAAGTTATAATATTTCTTTCAATACATTATTTACATAAGTGTATTTCCGTATAAACTATTAAATTCACTTGTAGTGCAAATATATAAAACACAACTAATTGTAAGTCGAACCTGCATAGCTTTTGGCATCTTTTGTGTAGATTTGGTAATCGGTGACATGGAACCTCTTCGCATTGCATTATTAGAAAATATTGGAGTAGAGCAACTTCCAACATCGGCAGTTATAAAAACATTACCGATTTGAGGCGTACTTGTTAGTAACAAATTTGCATCTATTTTTTTCCTTATTAAAACCGGAGTCTCGCTGACTCCTGGTGATTTGTCATGTTTTGGAGAATCCTCTATGTCGCATTTCTCTTTAGATTCATCTTGTTTTTTGTCTAATTTTATTGGTAAGTGACTTTCAGCGGCTATTAGCGGTTTAGGTGTTTCGTTTGAAGCGTTTTGGTTGTTATGATCCATTGGGTGGAACTTTTGTAGAGGACTCTGAAAATTTTAATAGATGATAGCATGCTCAGGCAGACATATTCACAGGCACATATGTAGCTAGTAATAATATACATATACATATATTATGACGGGTTAGTAGTATTATATTTTTTCATGAAATTATTGATGGATTTTATACATATGAGTCAAGCATGAAAATATTATTTAATGTTTTTGAAATTAAACATGCAATAATGCAGACATATATAATTAGGTATGATTTTAAAGCTAGAAAACAAAGCTAAAAAAGCAATGTTTGAAATTTGATCCAAACATTGATGTGATGTTCCAAAAATTTTGAATATCAAATGACATGTTAGTATATTACAATTTTTATGAAAATTAGCTATGAATAATTTCAATTATATGTTTCGTTTGAAAATCCATAATATGTACCTCAATGATAGATTCATAACCAAAGCCTTGATCGTGGAGCATCAAAGATTTTTTAACAGTTTTATTCATCAAACTTTTATTGAAAATATGCTTTTTCAATGACTGACCAAGAGATTTTTGCTTCTGAGCCCTCTGCAATTGTAAAGGTGTTCCTAAAATATATTAAAAAATATTTTTATCAATTTTGAAATTTATCGTTTAATTGCTAAAAATTTTAATGTTACCATAGCCATTTTCTCTGTTAAATTGTTTAATAAGGCGCTTTTTATTTTGGGATTCAGGCAACGCCTGAATATGTGCATACAATTGAGCTAAAGCAGTATCTGTAACTGTTGTAGAACTTGGATTTGTTTTGTTGCCATCTTTTATATTGCATGCCGAGTCTAATCCACTCATTTGACGATCAACGAATGTGAAAATTGTACTTGCTGCTGTGTGCTCTGATACGCTTTCATTCAAATCTTCTCCCTTAATAAATAGAATTGATACAATATTGTATATTTCAAATTTTTGATTGATAGTTAATAAAACTTACATTGGGTGATAAAAGTCTTCTTTGGTGTCTTCGGGATAAATACACAGTTATGTCAGCGGCTAGCTGAGGTGGTGTTGTAAATAATACTGGAGCATGTTCGATCATAAACACTAATATAGGAGATAAAATTTGAGAATCTGAATGCAAAGATTCAGGTGAAAGCTACAAAAAAAAATATTGAGATTAATAACATTGCTTTTTATACACATAAAAATTCGAAGATATCCAAATAAAGTACCCTTCGAGGACACATCACATGAGGAGAAAACATTGTGGATAAAGCAGAAGGTGACATTCGATTAGAACTTTCCAATAAAGATGTTTGATGCAACAATAGAAGTAAACGGCGAGCTAAACATCTATCTAATGCTGGAAGTAAAAGCAAAAGAAGCCTCAAAGCGTCGATCAATCTATTTTCACAATTTTGAGATGGTTTTCCATTAGTGAAATTTGAAGCTGAAATACATTTAAATTTTCCATTATTTTCTATTTCATTTACAATGTAAAATTGATAATTTGATTAAAAACCTGCTAAATGGCAAAACGCTTGATAATTCTGGTTCACTAATAAAGGATCAGGTGTATCAGCTAAAATTCCTTTTAATACTGAAGCCATATCATGAACGCTGTATAATAATTCATCAGATCCTCCAGTAGAAATTGATCCGCCTGCAACTAAAACTTTCCTCAGCTGTTGTTGTCTGCTCAATGCACCAGTTCTTCGAAATATACCTTCTTGACGTACATCTATAAATACATTTCGAATAAGCAACAAAATAAATGCTTATAGTTTATAGTCTATACAACATATATTACTTTTTTCATCGCTTAGAATATCTATGAGCTGATACAGTTGAGTTACATTCTTATCCGTCAACAAAAAGACTTCTGCAACTTTGTTGGGTCCTATATTAGTTTTATTAGAATCGTTGGCATTCTTGACCTTTTTTGAAAAGCCCCATTTGAATGGTTTAGGTTTATCAGTCGGACTATCGTTTCTACAATAGATATTTAAGAGAACAATGATCAAAATCAAATATTGGAATTTATACTCACAATCAGATATAACTCAATTAAAACAGTTAAACTCACTCATCTGTATTCATATCGATAATAAACGAGAGATGCATTCGAACAAGGATCAAAAACTGTTCGGGATTCTCTTTCCTCAGGTTTTCCGCGACATCGTCTTCCATTTTTCTTTCTTTTTGAATTTCAATCAATAGATTTAAACGATGAACATATGTATATGTATCGAAAATAACTTATCTAAAAATTTTTACAAGTTACAAGTATAAAAATATATATCTAGCACATTGACAAATCGGACTCGATTTGATTCGAACAAACGTCAAACCCAAATGACCGTTATATTTTTCATCTTAAAAAAATATTTTTCGACCATATACTAAAAATATTTAGATTTTAAAAATATATAAAAAAATAATAATAATAATTGTTAATATTATTTTTATTAAAATTAATTATTTATTTTATAAAAATTTAAATTTAAGCACCAAACACCAAAACAATTTTTTTTTCACAGCGGCAACACTAAACGTCAAACTGTGTGTCATTCGCTAATGGTGAATGACAATCTTTGAATTAGTGATTATGTATATTTTGATCTAGAGTTTACTTAAAAGTTCTGTTTTTATGTAAAGTTAAATTTAAAGTTAACAGTATGGAAGTGATAAACAAACTATACAGTTCTGTCAGCAGCACTGTCTCTCAGTTATCCGGAGTGTTGCCTGGAAATCCGGTCACCAGAGAATTCGAGGCTTCTCATCATATCGCCAGTGCCGGACCAGGTTTCATACTTTTATATACTCATTATATTTTCTCATCATATTTCGCTTTATTCTGCATCTTTAAATTAATCAAGTTCTCTAACATATGTTCAAATCCTACCATTTTAAATTTTTCATTCTAACATTGAATGTAAGTTAATCGATACAAATATATAATTTTCACTTATGCGTTCATTATTTCTATCTTTTACATTAGGATGAACAAATTTCATATGTCTATACATAAACTAGGTACATAGTTTGTACGCAATATACACTTGAACGACAAAATACCTATACTCAGATGTCTCTTTCAGGTTTACAATGGAAAATTTACAAAGGATTCAAAAAATCTACCAAACAGGAAGCTTCTATATTTGTATTTGAAAAACGAGCATTGGAGCGATGGAATAAAGGAGATAGAGACATTATGTTGGATACCCTCAAACGAGGAATTACCCAGCTCACCAAACTGAGACATCCTCAGCTTCTCACACTCCAACATCCTTTGGAAGAAAGTAGAGAAAGTTTGGCTTTCGCAACCGAACCTGTGTTTGCCAGTCTCGCTAATGTTCTCGGCAACACTGAAAATATGCCTCAGCCAACACCTTCTCACATAACCAATTACAAACTATATGAAGTCGAGATCAAGTACGGTTTATTACAAGTTGCCGAAGGTCTTTCGTTTCTTCACAGCGATGTTAAGTTACTACACAAAAACATTTGTCCAGAGTCTATAATCATAAACCAGCAAGGAGCTTGGAAAATATTCGGATTTGATTTCTGCGTGTTGAATCAGAATCCTCAAAACCCTGTGCCATTTTGGCCCTTCTCCGAATACTGTCAAGCGATGAATCCTCTCACACAGCCGAACTTAGATTTTCTAGCTCCCGAATGCATTTTGTCCGCTTCTCATTCGGCCGCTAGTGATATTTATTCTCTCGGAATGATTATATATTGCTTACATTCCAATGGAGGAACGCCTCTCGGAAGTTTCAATGATAACTATACTAAATGTAAGAAATTCGTTTCTGAACTGAAACAGATGCCAATTTCTAAGTTGAATTGTGTAAACGAAGGATTGAAAGAATTTGTGAAACTAATGTTGAATGTTACACCTGAACTGCGGCCAGATCCTCATCAATTTATAAAAGTATGATTGTTTTTATACATATATTCCTACCTTTCATGATATCTTTTACTTTGAATTAATAAAATTTCAACTTTCAGATTCCATACTTTGAAGATGTGGGTGTCAAAACATTAAATTATTTAGATTCACTATTTCAATGGGACAATTTACAAAAATCTCAATTTTACAAAGGTCTACCGCAAATTATCCAAAAACTTCCGCACCGAGTTTGCATTTACAGAATACTGCCATGTTTAACCAAAGAGTTTGTAAATCCACCGATGGTTCCTTTCGTTCTTCCCAATGTTCTTTTGATAGCTGAAAATTCTACTAAAGAAGAATTTCGAAAATATATTCTACCACCTTTAAAACCTGTAATGACCATTCAAGATCCAATTCAAATTCTCCTGATCTTCATGCAAAAGATGGAGCTGCTTTTGAAGCTCACTCCCCCCGAAGAAATCAAAACAGACGTTCTATCAATGTTATACAGAGCTCTCGAATCTGATGCACAACAAATACAGGAACTTTGCTTATCTGTGATACCCACCTTTGCGTCCCTCATAGATTTTCCTGCTATGAAGAATGCTCTTTTACCTCGGATCAAGAAACTGTGTCTAGCTACCAATTATCTGTCTGTTCGTGTAAATTGTTTGCTATGCTTAGGAAAATTATTAGAACATTTAGATAAATGGCTTGTTCTTGATGAAGTTCTACCTTTGCTGCCGAAGATTCCATCTAGAGAACCCGCCGTTTTAATGGGAATATTAGGTTTGTAAGCTGTACATATTTGGCCATTATAATGATATAAGTCAAAAATCTATGTGCAAAATTCATATGCAAAATTTTTATAAATGAAAAGTAAAATGTGACTTAAATTATTGTCATAATGATTTTATGCGCATTATTTACTATTGTTTGTAAATTTCAAATATTGACTTACCACATACATTTCAGGTGTATATAAATTGGCAATGAACCACAAAAAACTTGGAATAACGAAAGAAGTAATGGCTACTAAAATTTTACCGTTTCTAATGCCTCTGTGTATCGAAAATGGATTGACTCTCAATCAATTCAATTCTTTAATCACACTTGTGAAAGAAATGGTCAATCATGTAGAATGTGAACATAGAACTAAATTAGAACAGTTGAATTCTATTCAGAATGAGTCAAAGTAAGATTTTTTATTTAAAACTATGTAGATAAAATATGTCAATTATTTTATACAATTTGTATCATCGATAGATCATTTGAAGCTAGTCTCGCTGCAACAACTGGCCCGTTGGTTTCTTCTACGTCAAATACTTCTACGCCATTAGATGATATGTTTTCAGGATTAGGTATGAATAATCAAGGAAAAAACCAAATCAATAGTCCTACAGAAAAACCACAAGAACGATTAAACATTCCATCAAATGGCAACGCTACATCTTTATCAATACAAGATAAACAACGGTGAGTTTTGATATATTTGAAAATATTCATTTAAAACATTCACTTACTTTCTGTTGTTTTATATAGCATTGCTCAGCAACAAGAAAGCATGCAACGACTTTCTCAGCAAAAACCCGTCATACCAATCCTGCCGAAACCCTCATCTCAAATAACATCTCATACGAAACCCATCGATCTCACTGAAAGTCTGATGCAATCAAACCTATCCCAAATGATAACTCCTCAAAAGTCTTTAAATTACAACAACATGCAGCCATTCCAAAATAAGCAGAGTGGCCTCGGCCAAATAACAAGTCCTATGCAAGGCAATATAATGTCAAATTGGCCAAATTCTCCTCAAAACGTCAATCCTGGATGGTCATCGAATCAGAATAGCTCTTTTGGTAACATGAACATGCTGAGTTTCAATTCACAAGTTAAACAGCCGCTTCTTAATCAACCGAATAACTGGTCAAGCTTTGATACTCTCATGAATAACTCTGGAAGTACTCCAGCACAGCAACCGCTACTTTCCAGTTCTAATTCTCAAAATTTATCAAATAACGATATCATGGATCTATTAGGATGAATGAAAATAATTGTTCAGTATATTTTTATTAATTTATTCTTGTATTTTTTGATATTTTATACTAAAATCATTCCGTTTATATGTAAATTGCTTATTTAATTTTTTTATCATTAAATATAATTTTATATGATTTATAAATATGAAATCACAGCTATAATACATACTTCGACTGCACTTAACACTTTTTTTACATTGTAAATATTTTAATTAAAAGACAAATTGAGCATATCGAATTAGAAAATGAATTAATGTATGTATATTCGTACTGAAAAAAAATTGTGGATGTTTCTTGTTAATAATTTTCTTCACATTTTTGAAAAATGTGATATTGTGATTTCCTTTCTTGTATTGTACTGTACAATACAAAAACGCCTTAAGTATTTTTCTAATTAACATCCGTATACTTAAGTAATAATTGTTCTTTCAAACCAATACAATATTAGAAAAGCTATTGAATTATATAAATGTAATTTTTTTTTAATGTACTTTATACATATTTCGTATTGTTAGCATCAGTCATTTTTTTTTGTGCTTAACGTGTACATATGTATAGGTTAATTTGATTTTGTATAATGGCTTACATCGCTTAGAAAATTTATTGTAAAATAATCACAAATGACCATTATTGTGTTTAATAAAAGTCATTTAACATACAATAAAAGCCTTAATTATAATTTCTTATTACTATAATACTTTCTCGAGGCTTATAGTGATTTGAATAAATATAGGTAGTTTAAAAAATTTTATCCGCTAAAATATAAGTTTTTGAAATAGAGTAAATAGATACTTTCTCTTAAAATGTTTCATCGCTTAAATTTCTTCATATTATGCACTAATTCATCAAATTTTGTGCTTTTTCAAAATTCATCTCAATTCATTGTTTATAAAACATTATTGATGAAAAATCAACAATTGACTATTCTAACTCTTCCTAAATACTACCAAAGGAACTATGATACATATGTGAAAGATTGATGCGCTTTGGAAACACGTTGCAAATGTGAAGTTGTGAACAAACATCAGCAACAGAACTATCATTGCAACAACACAATTTGATATCATCATCACAACCGTTTCTCCTCTTTCGATCTTCATCTCGTCGTGAACTTCTCTATACATTATGTAGATTGCATAAACGGCAGCACTCGCTGTAATGCCTCCGATCATCAGCCATATCTTCGATTCGCATTCGGATATTACTGAAAAAAGATGATGTATTTAAATATAGTGTCCAATCGTTGTTTGTATAAGTTGAATATATTTATTTAAAAGAATATATTGAAATTTTGCAAGAATAACAGGACTGTAGTAGGAATCTGTGATTTTCTATTTCACTACAATTCTCTTTATATATGTATATAAAATTTTTCACTACTTACTGAAAAATCCAGAAAATGCTGCTGCATTATGTATAGCCAACAACAGTTTTCTATTGAAAGCATGAGGTGTAAATGCAAAAACTGCATTTATACACATTGCTGCAATATAAATCATCATTATCGTTCCAGCCATCGAAAGTATATCCATATTTGCATGTTTAGATAAACTTTCATACAGATGAGTTGGAAAACCTACACCCAACACTAATATTGAGAATTTTAAACATACGTTCACATATGTATAAATGTAAAACCTTGGATCTTTCAGAACGGATTTCATCACAAACATATTTTTTATTATATCCATTGTACGTTTGTCTGAAAGTTTATTAGCAGTCGATGCATCGAAAGTAAATAAATTTTCTTGTGGTATATCTCCATTAGTTACAGTTGTCTCTTTGTATAATGTTTCAGGATTTTCATAAACATAATCAGTTATATCTCTTTGGAATCTAGCATTATTTGTAGTTTCTAATCTTGAAGTTGAAGCAGCACTTGGTTGGTAGACTTGTCTTTTCGTATTTCCAGCATTAAATGATCCGACAACTTCTTCATCGTGCTCATCATCGTTCATGATCGTACTTATCGTTGTATTGTGTACGTCTACTTCAACTTTAGTTTCCGTTTTTTGTGTTTGAGATGGATAAATTTGTTCATCATCATCTTCGGCACCCTCGTCGAGTATTTTATAATTTTGTTGCAATGGCACAGTTATATATGTAGGTCTACTATAAATGAGAAGAACGAGACAATTTTGCCAAACGAATGCTGAATATATCAGAAGACCTATATGCAACTCATAATGGGTATAAATTGCTGCCATTATTAAAGTAACTATTATATTTCCTAAGATGACACTTATTTTGTAAATAACTTTTACAATATGCAGCCTGTTTCTGAAATAATGTGTTAATAATATCTCAGATTGTTGTGTTGTTAAAGATGTTCCAAAACCTGAAATGAGAAATTCAATTGAAAAACTTTAAAGGTCATTGATTAATATAGATTTTCTACTCCAAGTTCAATAATTCAAAAATTAAATGAAACTTTAAAACAAGTTTTAAGAAATATTGAATTTGATATGGAAAATTAATGAAAATTTTCAGATAACAAACCAGCTAAGATTCCTGCAAATATATTGTAAATTATCATATTATCTTTATCGTCTATTCCTAAACTAGTGAGCATTATTCCCGCCGTGAGCAAAAACACTCCAGAAATGGAAACAACCCTTGGTCGATTCGATAGATTGATTATCAGTTTGCTCCAGGTAGCGGTCAGAAGTGAAAAGACGGCAATCATGATCGGCATCATGATGATATTCTGATCCCAAATCAAAAATATTGTGCGGTCTTCAGAGTCATCTTGCATATTCAGATACAATATTAAAATTCCATATGAAAAAATGATACTCGGTATGGAAAGTTGCGTTATCAGAGCACTCATCAAAACTATCCATCCATATCCTCCATCGGGCGGAGACGGACCGAGTTCAGGTTGTGAAGCGACTACATCATCGATGCGGAGGTTATTCTGGCTCACTGCAGCCATTGAATTGAAAGAAAGAAAACAAACTCAATTTCACACATCCACTGCGGTGATGAACTAAAATTTTTAATGGAATAATATCTAATGTTTGAACGCAGTATCTTATCTTGTTTGATTATCTTTTCATACATAATTCCTTATTCGATCGGAATGAATCAAGACCATAAATAATTATTTTAACAATCCTTTTAATTCATTAATTTAAAATATTTTTAAACTTTGGAAGTGTGGCCATGTAAAGTTGTAATATTATTGAATAATTAAAGATTGATAGTAGGTTATTAATTAAAATCATAAATAATTATTTCAAAAATGCTTTATATTGATAAATATAAAGGAAAATGAGAAGAAACTTGATCCTTTTGGTACACTCGATCACTTATATCGTTTTTTTTCTCTAACTCCCTCTTGGAAAATTGTATTTAATTCACAATTCAATCAAATTTACTTTGACTTTATTCTTTTAAAAACACAATTTTTATAAGAAAAGTTAGCGGTAAAAAACAAAAAGAAGTGAGATCCAGTTTCTCTTTGCCAGAAGGATCTAGTATCTCCACTTTTTATTATTAAAATTTTCAAATATTAGGTATCACATACAAGATTGTTATGACCAAATATGTTGCCATGTGGCTCTTCATCTGTCATTCGCGTAGTGTCAACAACTGTCAGATTTTCAACTAACTTAAATTCTCCATAAAATTAGCTTTCATC
The DNA here is from genome assembly GCA_024721215.1 of Cheumatopsyche charites. Lineage (NCBI taxonomy): Eukaryota > Metazoa > Arthropoda > Insecta > Trichoptera > Hydropsychidae > Cheumatopsyche > Cheumatopsyche charites. The sequence goes on from CM045583.1 coordinate 5,517,281, forward strand.
CGTTACACAAATGCCAATATCCTAAATCTCGTCCATGTTCGGTATAAATCCTAATTCGATAAAAAATCAAAAGTGATAAACCTAATCTAATTTTTGTACTATGTACTGAAACAACTCAAAATGACTTTAAGTAGAGTAATATTGTTTGTAATAATCTTGGAAATATCAACAATTAGAGCCACATTAGAAGCCAGCAACGAGCCGGATAAGAACTATGACCCTAAAGGCCCCTATGTCCTCTGTGAATACCTTCCGATGGAGTTCATCGAGTGTGAAGAGTTGTCGGATCACAAAGGAAATCAGACTGCTAAGGATGTAGCCGGCCACGGCTGCGTCAGGTTCGGAGGAGACAACTACGAAGACGTCGAAAAAACTCATGCACTGTGCACAGCATTACCTTACATTGAATGCAGTGGAAACAGAACTTTCTACAGAGACGGTTTCCCATGCATCAAGTACTCCAATCACTACTTCACCACCACTCTTATCTACAGCATACTCTTGGGTTTCCTCGGTATGGATAGGTTTTGTCTTGGACAAACGGGAACAGCCGTTGGAAAATTATTGTCACTAGGTGGCTTCGGAATATGGTGGATTGTGGACATTGTGTTGCTAATCACTAATGGATTGCATCCCGAAGATAACAGCAATTGGAATCCTTATGTATGATCTGTCAATTGTATTAAATTTTTATATTCGAATGTTAAAAATTTCATTGAATGTATCATTCTAGTTCGAACTAAAAATATTCATATGCTTTGGAAACTTATGTTTATGTGATATATTGTGATTTAATTCAGATAAAATTCCACAAATGTAGTAATTACTCATTCAAAAATTGAAAATTATGAAATTATAACTGGGTTTACATTTCACTTTGAATATTTCAAAACATAAATCAAACCATATTAGGTTGATTCATTTTTCAAATTATTCGATTTAAGATAGAAAACCCGCATGAATTTAACGGTAAATACAATAATTCAATGTACAAGTATGATACCTGCAAATTTAGTTGCAATATGAAATGTTTATGCAACTGTAATGAGTGAATAATCTAAACAACCCTTCTCAATAATACTGGTCTGTTTGATGATTAATAATCAATAATAATCAATAATATTCGATTTATGTTTTGAAATATTCAAAGTGAAATGTAAACCCAGTTATAATTTCATAATTTTCAATTTTTGAATGAGTGATTACTACATTCATGCAATTTTATCTGAACTTGTATTAAGACAAATAAAAAATAAACGAGAGCATTTTTATTATTTCTTTATTTAAGAAAATATATTTTTTGTCTTAATTTTGTTTAATAATTTGTTTTAAATTACTTATATAAATTAAAATTTGAATTGAAAAAGAAATCATTTTAGTTTAATTTTCAATGCATTTACACAACTATTTTTGAAAATAGTGTAAATAAATGGTGAATTAATAAAAATGACGATTGTGAAATTAACGATATTCTGATGATATCGAACCATATATTTTTTTTACATCTTAAATATACGGAAATATTTGTACCAACATTTTTATAATCACAATTCAAATATATGATCATTTTTATTATAAACACTTAATAAATTCAAATATCACATTTATTTCGATACTACGAAATATTTTATGTTTTGAAAAATATCTTACAACGCTAAAAAGAAAACAAATATTTAAGAAATAAAATGTTTAAATCCAAAAAAAAATTTTTTAAAAAAACAACAAAATGAAAAATATAAATAAATTATAAATGAAAATGTTTTGACCAAAAGTCGACTCCACCGGTGCTGCCTACCTATTAAAAAATACACCTATAAATGTTATTTTGTACTATTATTTAACCTTGTGAGATCTTTATTAGCGTAGAATTGTTTTTCTTTCTTTTTGAAGATATTTTACCAAAATCTTTGGTATTTAAAAATCAAAAATTAATAAATTTATTATACAAAACATTTTGTAACATTGTCTACCAAAACATTTGTTAAAAAAAAAGATATATAGAAAATAAGAACATTAAAAAGCAAAATTATTTCACAAAACATTTTCATTAAAAAAGTAGTAAAGGAATGTTATTGTTTGATTATTCCAAAAACAACTATGTAGAAAAGTACACAAAAATAAAATTAAAAAGTGAAGTTTTATGGAAACTAATTATTCTAAAGAGAAATTAAGATCATCTTCGCTTATACGATTATCTTGAGGTAGCGTAATCTGGAAATCACCGCATGTCAAAGGGGGTGGTTGCTGTATCACTATTTTACACTTATCTGCCTGAAAGTGAAAAAAAGTCGAATAAGACAACATTATCAATTAATGTGTCACAATTATGAGTGGTCAGAGAAATCTTTCTTTTGCTTCAATTTATTCAATGTTTTGAATTCGATTTTGTTATGCATGAACATTCAGATTCAAAACATTTGTCAATGCAACCAACTTAATTATTTAACCCTTTCGACTCGCAACTTTTTTAGGTAGAGGTAGCCTCGGCTCAGAATTAATTTCGCACATTTTTCAGAATTCATTTAGTTAATAATGTCATTAAGTTAATAGTTAATAATAATTTAGTTAGATTTTAAATTATGGCGAAATATTGTCGACTAACGAGTAGAACTCAAAATCAATGTGGCGACATAATGTCGACTAACTAGTCGAAAGGGTTAATATTCAAATTCAATTAAATAGTTCAATGCACAAACATGTCACATGTTATAATAGCTGCATTGACAAATGTCCATCTACAACTGCAATGTTCATGCATAATGTAAACCCCGTATTAGGCATAATATTGAAGGTGAAAACCCAACCAAATTGAATTCTTTTAATTGTAAAAAATAAACAATTAACTAGTTCTTCTTAATTTCTTGGCTTAGGCCACTATCAGAAATGGGGGTACAAATTTGATAGTTTATAAAATTCAGTAAATATACATATTCTCAATAAAATGAACTTACTAAAAATAATGTCGAAAGAAAATAGCGAGATATATCTTCTGGCTCTGCGTCTTCTAAAACTCTACTGAAATTCTTCGTATTGCATTCATCATTGAAAGTATCTAGTATACGTTGACTATAAAATTTTAAATCTAGCGGTTTCTGATTTTCCATATTTTTAATTTTTTCCAATATAGATGAATGCCAAGCTTCCATTTTCTTTGAGGCATCACTAGATTCGCCAGTCTGCTGCAAAAGTAAATTATACGTAATATTTAGCTATTCACAAAGTCTAAAAAAAATGTACGAAAATGGATTTTTACAGAATTTGAGGACGGATTCAAATCGACTTCAGCCCATTGTCTGTCTCTATTTACATTCAGCATATTGCGACACTGACTGCCGATGTAACATTCTTCATCATCATCCATAAAAGTATCGTTATTGCACTCAGAAAGTTTATCATTATCACTCAATTGTAGGGATAATCTATCGCACGCTTTTTCTAAATTATAAAGAGCTACTCCTGAATCTTCTTCGTCAGAAGAACCTGAAAACAGAAAACCATTAAATGATTTTCATATATACCTCCTAGATGATCAATTATACTGTCAATATTTAAAGTGCCTATATTGTTATCGATATCAAAACGATTTATTGACAATATCGTTACTTTTCTATTGGACTCTAAATAAGAATGTAATTTCATATTGAAGAAAATTTGTTCTGATGATTTCAGGTCAAAGATGAATAAACTTTAAACAGGTGCACACTTTTGCGTTATGCAATTGTAAATAGCTGATTTAATGAAATATTATTGATGTACGAATTGTGCTAGAGTTAAAAAAATTGTATTTTTTTAAAAGATAAGAATTTACCTGATTCTTCAGGAAAAGAATCAGAATCCAACAATGACAGTTTGAGTTTCTTCCTCGCTTCCAACCGTGTCCATGTTAAACAGGGTCGTTTCTTCAAAATTGAAGAAACTTCATTGACATGAAACGTTTTGTTCATATCGTCTTTTGAACGAAGATTGTTGATAAAATTCCTCACTTTCAACACATTATTTAACTTTTCAACATAAAATCTATTGTAGGAATATGGAAGAAAAAAATCGCTGAATTCCAACCTCAAAGATTTTGCTGTTCCTACCAAGGGTGTGGTTATATCGTATTTGGTCGGGATTTTTTTAGGTTGTGGAGAATCTTGTGGAATTTTACGTTTTCTCTCTTTAACTACTTTGGTGTTTTCCAACGGAACTGCGACGGGTGAACATATGGAAGGAGATCGTTCAGAGTGAATATCTGGACTGCCCATCACATTATCGCAGTAATCAAAAAACGAATCAGAGACGTGTCCAGAATCGGGCGGCGATACCATGGATGGATGTAAAATATTTTCAGTGGTCTTATGCACACCACTCGTTGAAGAAAAATCCATATCATCACATAATGTGAATTTTTTATCCATGTTCCAATTCACTTTGAAATCGTTTATCAATCCTATAAGTGTTCCGGTGTAGTCTTTTATTTGAACATCATTCTCTGATATGATTCTGGGTTCAAACTGCATGAAGGCTCTAGGTAAAACTGCAGCAGTTTTTCTTTCAACATTGTCCTTCATCGTGATATTGCTCGCTTCCGTCAAAGAAATCGGAATAAATTCTAGATTTTCTGGTTGCTTTTTAATTCTTCTAAATACTTTTTCTTCATTTCCATCACTAAAATGAAACAAATAACTTAATAATGAGAACAAAATTTTAAATAAAACGGCAAAAAATATATTGTACCTCGTTGTCGGTGTTTCAGCCGATGTAACATAGTTTTGTACAATTGACCATAAATTATCGACTTTTCTACTGTAAATTATTCCTGAATGCTGTAATATTACAGCAATTTCAGGAAAATTAGGGCACAATTGCTCGGCGTTTACACCATCATTCAAACAACGTAAACCTGCTTCGACTAAATATTCTTCCAATAACTAAAAATTACGAAAAAATTGTTCATTAATACATATTTATATTCTATACACAAATTGATATATTAAGAGCCGATTTTACAATAATAAGTTAGTGTTAGTTAGTTTCGATGGACTATCAGATAGTTTGCTTATGGAAATACTTACAGAAGATATATCCGTGTCGATATCCTTTTTATTATTTTTCGTGCTCTGGGCGAAGATATTCAAAATTTCTTCTGTCCTTAGTAGAGGCATTTGGATAGTGAATAGCTAAGATTTAATATTTAAAACTGAAATGAGAAACGTCAAATTAATAATAGTGTTTGATATTTGTATTGATAAATAATATTGATCGCAAAACGCATTGATCCGTATAATTTGTAAAATAAACATATAATAATTATAGAAAGTAATTATGTAATTATTAAATCTATTATGAAATACGTACAATGTGATCAAAACAAACGTAATACGCCGACACCGGTAATCGATAAGAAAGATGAGAGCAATTATTTATTACGCTCATATTTTACATATCTTTCGTGAAATGAAAAAAACAGTACTCAACGAAATTTCATAAATCTTTACAGAGTACAATTGATGCTGATTCAATTAATTTTTTTTTTATTAAGTTAAAGTACATTATATTTTGTGAAGTTTGAAGTTCACAAATTTGTCGAGCGATGCAATATTGTGGTAAAGTGTATTGAATTTATACAGACGATAAGTGTTAAAAAATTCGTTTAACATTTTGTGCAAATTGTGACTACAGAAAAATTGTTTTAAAAAGGGCAAATTAAACGATAAATAAAGGTAACGACTTCAAAACATTAATGAAAAGGTGGGAAGGGTTTTGAATAGAACCTAAAGCAAAATCTCCCGCGTGTCCGTATTGAAGTAATATATTTTTAATGTGAATGGGTAGAAAATTAGATTACATCAGAAAAGAAAGCCCTATTTTGTTTCGTCATATTGGAACGATAGTCGGATGTATGTCTTCTAGTCAGTTTTGTTTCGCTCGGCAATTGAATCCCCTTATTTTAGTGAACATCTTAAAATGTGCAATACTCGAATCGAACGTATATGACGACTGAAAAAGCCGAGGGGTACAAGTGACATTTTTGCTGATATTGAGCTATGTAAAGGAATCGTTTCTATGTATGTTTAATTATTTGGTGGAAAGGATATAAATGAACTTGGAACGTGTACCGAGATAAATCATCAATTCATTCAACGTCCTCCTAATACATATGGTGCGTGCCCAACTTTGAGCGCGCTTTTTTCGAAATCACCGCAGAGTCATTCGTACCCATTGGCCTTTTTAATCGTTACATGTGAACCGAATCGCCCAATAAACAAGTAGCTTAACCTCAAAAAATGAATACAAACCGAGGTGGGAAATTTTACGATCGGAACTCGGAAATCGAAACGTTGCGAAAGTTTTGTTTTAGGAAAGACATCCTTTTATTCTTGTGCGGGTCGATATTGGATTAGGTTAGGGTTCGTCGAATGGGAAACTTCGAACTGGATTCGTATAAGATCGGATCGTTGGCGTTCGTATAACGGACGAACGCTCGAAAAACCTGCAAAGCATAAAACAAACATGGGTCCCGCAGCGCGGGCAACATCGACACAACAAATGAAAATCGAATGGCGGGAAATGCTCCGAAAGAGGTTCAAAAACCGAAAAATACGACCGACGTTACGTAATCGAAAACGAAAATAGACGCTTTTGAGCGGGAAACTTGTAACGGTGAAAGTGTGTCGAGAGCGGAGCGCAATGGACGCGAATAGACGAGGCCGAGTATGCGTACATGGAACGGGGGCGCAGGTGGCGCAGGGGGCGCGCGCTCCGAAGCCGCGCTGTTTCGATGCGTTCCTCGATGGGTCTCTCGATCAGAGTCATGCTCGCAAAGAAAGCGGCAACGGCGCACGTCAAACGCGCCACCGACAAAACACTGTGACAGCGTTCGCGATCAAAGATGCCAAAACAAACACTGCTCGCGAACGGAACGAGACGCGCGACGAGACATCTGTCGGCGCCGTTAAGAAACGACCGCTTTCGGCGTTTTCGAAACAGATTCGGGCGCTAGAGGTTCGCGCTCATTCGATCGGTCGTCCGTCGGAATAGTTTCGGACGTTTCAATTTATTTTTTTCACAATTTCGATTTCGATTCAAATGTTTCTTAGTTTTTTTTTCACGTCGTGAAGATTCTCGTTTGATTCATTGACGCCGAATTGATTGATTAGTTTTCGTTTATCGTACGTTTAGTGTGGAAACATAAGTTTCGTTGTGAATTTAACGATAAGATTGTTATTGTGCGTTTACTGAAGCTGAAACGGAGGCGACATTTTGCAGTTTATCTAAAAGGAAGGTTAGTTGTATTACTTTAGTAGTATCACATTTTGACAAAATATTGTAATTTTTGTCTATTTGTATGAGATTTCTTGAAATATCAGTAATAACTTTGCAATCGAAACGTTTCATTCTGAAAACAATCGAAAATTCATAATCGAAATATCAAACGTTCACATAACGTTTATTTTAAAAATTCAATACGATACATAATTTTATTTGAAAAATTGTGAATAGTGAAAAATGAATCCATAAAAAGGAAAGCAACCACCATTCTTTGCTCTAATCGAAAAATATAACCTAACCAATCTAACGTAATACCGTTAACTTAACCAATCAAAAAATATTATCAAATGATATGTATTTTCATTCAAATCACATTTTATAAAATTTGTGTAAAATGTGTTATAAACGCGTTTGATTTATTTTTTTCCGAAAAAAAATCTGAATAATTGATTCAATCAATTTATCATCGATTCGAATCAAATTTGAAACGATTTACAGCGAAAACAAATCAAAATTAAATTCAAATATTTAACCGCGAACTAACCGAACGCCCCTCGTGTTTTCGAAGCGATGCGCTCAGTTCCGAGCGCGTCTTTTCACAGTACGGTCGCGTCGCTCGCTAACCAGCGCTTCTCAACCTTTTTCCGCTAATAATATTTCCGAATAAATAATTTAATTCTCGAATCGGCGTTCGATTGTCGCAAACCGCCACCATGGGTCTGTCGGGCTGCTACAAGTTCATCAAATTCCTCTTCGTGCTGATCAACATTTTGTTCGGGGTGAGTGCGATTCCAGAGAATTCCCGAAAATTCCCGGCCACCGAAATATGTATTTACGTGGACGTATCGATTCCGTTTTAAATGGCGGGAAGTCTGTTTCTTTTGTGTGTGCGCCTCTCGTACGTTTCGAAAACGAGCGTGTAATTTATTATGATGTAAATCTATCTTTGGTCGTGTTGTTGGACCGCCATATGTGTGTATGTACTCGAATAGGGGTCTATAACCTTTTTGGGATTCACGGTTTTCGGTTATTGTGTTTTTTTTTCCCCGACGTTTCATACGTTCGTTTTGAATATTGCTTTATTACTTCTGCATACATTGCGCGGACATCATTTCTAATTTCGGATCGGTCGTTCGATTTTCTTGTAATTAGTCATATCTTTATAAATAAGACGAATTTGGGGTTCCAACGAGTGTTTTTTGGTTATTTCGATTCCCAAATGAACACGATTTGGGGTTTGATTATTTGTTTTTTGACTATTTAGATTTCTAAATGAACGCAATTTGCAGTTCGTCGGTTTGTTTTTTTATTATTTTGATCTCAAATGTATGTACGTGTATTTATTTGAAGTGTGTCAATATTTTCACTAATTTGTGTGTGGAATAGAATCAATATTTTCAAATTGCATTCTTGACCATGAACATATTTAGTGATGGCAAAATTGAATTTGCATATGCTGTATAACTATTATTTTTCATTATTGTTCACGATACATATTTATAATCATTAGTCATGTTACTATTTATCTGTGAATTATATTTTTGACCGTGAATCAACTTGCATGCTGTAGTGTAGACTTAGAATGTATTGCAATTCTTGACCTTGTACAAATTTATTGAGAGATTGCATAAAATGTGAAATTTCGTGTGACTTTCATCCAAAAATCTGATTTTCAGTTTAAAAATAAAGATTTGTGTATTATTTATGAAACCCAGAAACCGTTTCGCGTATTTAACGAATCGAATTGAAACTAATATTTGCAAATTGCAAATTTTGTCCATGAATAAATTTAGTGATGATGAAATGCATATCGTATGAAACATTCGGCAATTCTCTCGATGATTCTCACTTTAAAATATTTACAGAAATCGAATTTCATACACAAGAAAAAAAATGTCGATGAGTCAAAATTAACTTTGGCAATCAATGAGAAAATTGGCAAAACAAAAGCCTATAAAATCACCAAGACAATCAAAACTAGACAACACACCAGGATTTATAGATCGATTCAGATTTCGAAAGAACAAAATAAAACACATTCTCTACAGAAGAGCATAATAAAAGCTCACAAGGGCGAAATAGAAATAGGTTTCTTTAGAAATCCACTCGGATATTTATTGCTCAATTCTCGATGTGCACCGTATTTTTTTTTTCGCAATTTTTATCTATGACACAAAAAAGACCTGAAAAGTAAAAATGTTTGTTCCACATAAAAGTCCTCCTTTTGCTGGCGATCGTTAATCATTCGACGGGATTCCGAACGAACGACACGCGAACTTTTCGTTTTCGAAACCAACATGTCTACAATTATTATCGTTTTCAAAATAAATATGACACACGTGTCATTCGAAAAATTACGCCGTGAACACACTAGATTGCCAGTCACGTGATATTGACAAATTCATTACAGTAATTCTCGATTTCCTATTCCAAATTGACTGCAGTTCCATTCCAATTTCATCGAGGAAAAAAATGGGGAATCAAACTATTCAAAAAATGAAATATTTATTATTCTAGACTGCAACGTTTGGGGATCGGATCGTTTCAATATTGAGGTATTAAGAGTTTATCAGATGATTAAAGTTACACTTTACTTAGCAATTAGTCTCGTACTAATGAAGTTTCTCGTTCGAAAATCAAATCGTTCAAGGAATAAGTTCGTTTTATCAAGTGATAGTTCCAGGTTGTTAAATTTGAGAATCAAAGGTCCATTTTACAAGATAATTGTTCGAATTTCAAATGTTTAAAAATTGAGTCTTTTATGTATGTAGGTGTGTTTTATCTGATAATTAAAATTCTACTTCCGCAAGAATGTTTTTGACTGAAATGTTCTAGAATGAAATCGTTACAATAATCATGGTCTATTTTATCAAATAATAGTTCCATACTTCAGTTTGAGAACTAAATTGCTAAAACATCAAGGGTCACTTTATCAGATGCATAATTAAAACTGCGCTTCGCTTAGTTTCACGAGCGGAAATGATTGTTGAATTCTCATCACTAGAATTTCTGATGAAGAAGCATTCGATTTTTATAACACAAAAAAAAAATCTCAGATTATAATCATAATCAACATTAATTATGGAAATACTATGCGACCATTTAGTGTAAAAATATGAAAATATTAAATATTTTTCTATCCGAAACGCACGCTGTCGAAGAACTGGAATTTCTTGATTCTCTAATTCCAAGTCGTTTCTCAAGGGACCGGTACAGCGAAATTCGGTCATATTTCTCAATTTGATCAAATTTATAATTCACTTTATTTTGCCACATACTTGTGCACGTATCTATTTTTTCATAATATTCCTTTATCATTAATATCGTACTTGATTTAATTTCTCATAAGAGTAATGTCTCTTTTCACTAATTCATTTATCTTGTACTTTCACCGTTTCTAGGGTTTTTTTTCGTTCAGTGCGTATGGAGGTGTACCGTCCGATGCAATTTGGGTTAATTAACTTAAATTTTTCACAAATAACGTGAAAGTCTTATCTATATACACTGAGGGACAACGACGATGTCTCCACATAATAAAAAATGTGAAATTGTGAACACATCTGCCATTCGTCTCATTGTTCTTGTAAATCGAACAAATGGCCCAACAAGAGAATCATAATTGAACCAGATAAGAAAGTGGGTCCAATTCGCATACGATTAATGTACGACGATTTATCATTCGCGGATTTTTTCATTAACGATTTCATTTTTCATTAAATCTCAACGATGAGCTATTTAATCAATCTTAATGATCTAATTTGTGTTCTGGTACATTTTAGGCCACATCATCTAAACTTGACAGCTTCGTTTATATTTTTTTGTCTAGCTACAACAGTTGGTGAATTTGGTCATTTTTTTGCCAATTTTGCACGTAGTGAAATAATGAAGGCTTTACAGGGAGTATTGAAAAATAATCAAGGTCAATGTGTAATATAAGTGTTACAGCACGTGAATAAATCCACACCTGCTCTAGGACTTGTTCCGTGAAAATCTGGTTCAACTATTCCGAACTCTAGATATCATCGCGATCGTAAATTTCGGTTCGAAATTGGTTCAAATTCGAGTTTTGTCAAATGAGCGTTTCGAATTCGATAAATCAATCTTATAGCTCGAATTTGTCGTAACTGCATATTTTTGATTCAATAAACATCAAATTGAATCGATTTCATGAACCATAACTTTTCACTCAAATCCGCTTTCAATCAATTACTTTCACTGCAAATTGTTCACCTAAATACTATTTGATCTAAACATGCAATATTGAAGATTCAAACGAATTCTTTCCAATAAAATGATATGTATCAAATTGCTAATTAGACATAATTTTGTCCAATATATGAAAAATCCAATATCGATGGTCGATGATTCATCAAGTAGGCAATTTTTCTGTCGATATCTTGAATTGGACCATCAATTCTTAAACTATAGACTATATCGTTTTCTCAAAAATAAGACCTGTTAAAATATTTGATTTTCTTCCTGCATATAACCTAGCCTAAAAACAAGACCCAGCGCAGTCCTCTAGCGCAAGATAAGACCACATCTCATTCCTATCGAAACAACGGGCAATTCCATACCATCTACACAACTTTATTACCTCCACATACGAAATTAAGATCCTAATCGATCTTTAAAACCAGATACCAGCTGAAACCGACCGATTTCAATCGTAGGATTCGAATTCCAATCGCCTCAATCCCACACTTTGGACCTCCTACGACCTGAACGACCTCGATATTCTCCTTCCAAATGCACATTACCAGCGTCTGCATAGATTGTCCATGTAGACTCGTATGTGGTGTAATTTAGAAGCGAATTGGACTAATCAATCCAGCTGTGCTCCGCAATAAAGGCTGGCCATCCTTCATTGGATTGTAGTCGAAATGGCTGCCGAGCATGGCTGGTGGGCGTGATGCTGCATTCGGAGACAGTAGCGAAATTTGTTATATTATCGATTTGGAAAAGGGTTTGCTTTGGAAATTCGATCTTGCTTCGTTTTGTTGGTGGCTAGGTTCTTAGATGTGGTTTACAGTTCATGTAGATATGATTGTCTTCGTGTACATTTAGTTGGTGTTAAGTGCTCCATATAAGATCAATTACATTTTCAGTTTATCTATAATGAAAGTGCAGCTTCAAATTGCATCAATATTAGTTAATATATCTATATTTAAGTGAATAGTCCTAGAACAGATCATATATTTATATTCCTAGAATATGATATATTTTCAATTTTCAATATTATTGATTGAATATAGGGCATTCAAGAAAAATGTAGAAATTATTTGTTCTTTAGTGCTGTGTGATATTTTATCATATTTGTTTTGAATAGTTGAATGATCATGTTGAGTTCGAGTTTTGTTTATAATTCATCAATGCTGTTTATTGATATAAGAATCATATCATTATTTTTTTGTATCATTGACATTATTGCTCTGTTAAATAAGATAATCATAATCGAAGCATATTTTCTCAACCACAATATAGAGCAAAACAAATCAAAAACACATAAAAATCATACGATCAATAGAAATTTATGAACAGCGATAAAATGTATAATATGACACAAGAAGAATGCAGAGTAAACTCGCCTAATTATGTATGTGAGATAAAATTTCGCAAACGACTACTTCTCATTGTTCACATCACATCTTTGTATAATAACGTTTTGCAACGTCAAATTCACTTTCTATACGTAATCGGTGCACAACAGAATGGAATTGTCAACATTTCTCTTTGATTCGTACGAACGGTAAATAGAGTTGGGTTATATTTAGCGTGACGTTGCACCCACGCTTCCTACGCTAAAGCAAACTTTGCCTATACAAAACTATGCATTCGTCCACAATCATAAATAGCGTGAAAAATTGGGTTATACACTCGTTTGACGAACGAAGCCGAATCGTAACTCTAATGTCACATAACACTCAAGACCTCATACTTTTTCTGCTGAACAAACTCGATTTTATTCGAAAATCGATAAGACTGTTTAGGCCACTAGTTAGAAATTGCTACTAAAGTGTGTTTACAGCATACATAGCTTAATTCGTTAAGTGCACGGTTAATTTTCAAGGTTGATTCTAGAAGTTCATTTATTCCTTACACATCAACCGTGTAAAACGGCTTGTTTTAATCATATTCATTAGCATGCTTTTTTATTAGCATGCGTACCTCAATTCGTTATGTACACTAATATGATTTTTCATCGTTTGCACTGAAACGTTCATCGAATGAATCACGCGGTTATATTCTGCTCGCAAAATCATTTCGCTAACATTTTCAGCAATCCATTTCGAATTTTCAGCAATTTTAACACGTTATGCATACGAACTGTCATCATTGTCGTTTGCTCGATTCGTTATGGAAATTTTTACGTGTGAACTTTAAAAATTTTCGAAAGCGTTAAGTAGTTCTTGCTCTAATTTGTTCGGTTGATAAGACGGTAAAAAATAACACGTATTTCTAGTCGAGCGTGTATTTTTCGGACCTGCAAATTTCCGCAATTTCGCAACAAAGTCATAACTCTTCAATGTTGTGGCCGGAAAATGGCTGCTAGGGAAATTAAAACGTAAATAAGGTTAACGCTGACGGTACTGTTTAAGTTTCAGTGTTTAGTTCTAGATCTTAATAAAATCTTGATTGGTTTTTTGAAAATATAATCTAGAATTATTTCTGGAAAATTTTAGATAATTCAGCAGTTTGGAGATAGTAAAAATTGTATTTATTTTTATCACAATAAGATCAATGAAAATATGCAGTGAGATCTTATTGTATCAATTCACTGAAAACTCAATCGAATTCATACAAGAACTGTAATACATATTTTTACATTATCATGTTTCTATCGAACTACTGAACTGGAGAACATCTAAAAATAATTTGTTCCATTATTTAAAAGACGTAGATTTTATTAAGATAATAAATGTATCGACGAAAGGTCAAAATGAAAAACGTCGCCCACGTATTATATTAACGTAATTTTCGCTTGAGTTTGTTTGAATTAAATTTCAATATTTTATTATTTTGATTGAATTTATTTTATGTATTCATGCGAAAAATAACAATGTTATACAAAATTTTAATATCACAATTGAATAACGTTACAAAATTGCAGTATTATAATATTTTTTCTATATTGGTGCAAGTTTTTTTCCTAATTGGACATTTTTCATCTTAAGTTTAAGAGTCAATAATCGCTACATTTCGAATTTTCTTATAACGATTTGTTATAATTTTCAAAATATTTAACGTAAAATGGAAAATATTGATCTTAAAGTGATAAATATTGATGTTTGATTCAAAAGTATCGAACTTGATGTGAAAAAATATTGATATAAAAGACATTCACAGCAACATAAACTCATTATTTACCGCATCCTATAGAAACGAGCGAATAAATCAGAATCGAAAATCTCAAATTACCACATAAGACTTTACGACGATAATTTTCCAAACGGTCGTACATCACGTTAATGAACTGCACACATACGCCTTATATTATATTATATTATACGTACATAGCCCAACACAAAAGTTATGAAAACTCGACGGCGAACTCCCGAGGTGCAATTTCGCCTAAAAGCATTTGCTGGTAGGGAAAATTAAAAGCCCGTCGCTTTTTCCCTTTTCGGACAAAAAGGGGAAAAAAGGCGGGAAAAACGACGACGGAAACGGACGAGGAAATCGAAATTGGCCCAAAGGCGATCGTCGGACGTCGTCATTGAATATGTTCGGTTATAAGGTTTTTTTTCGTGTGTTTTTTGGTTGTCGTTCTCAATGAGGTGTGTATAATTTGTGTTTGGTTTGTGCTTTCTATTGTAAATGAGCTGCTTTTCGTCGGCTGTGTAATTGATCTTGTTAAGATTTAATTTTAATTAAAGCAGTGGGTCGCTCGCGTTCTAAGCATAATTGATTCGAATAAGTATTAAATTATGCTACATTAAATTCAGAAGCATTGTTACGGCTTTCAGCCTATTTGTATTATGGTAAAATTTTGTTTTTTCTGAATAGCTGCCAAATTTTCATAACGCATCATTAATTTTTCTTCAATCAAATTTGATTATTTCACGGAGAAAATTATCTACTTCTTAATCGACACACATATTTCACGCTTGATTTACAACATCAAATTTCCGAACGATTAAACAGCCTATATATTCCATCGACCACAAAATATCTCACGCTAACCAAAAAGCTAAAGAAGTCGTCAAATAACTTCAGCTCCTCTCTTTTCACTCTAAACGCACCAAAAATTCAAAATACCTTTATATGTATAATACATTCTACCATCAACAGTCGTTGATATTCAATGTACTCATCTTAATAACCCATTTGTGGCACAGGTGTCCACATGGACACACCATATGTATCATTTCATCGATTGTCAAAAGAAATGCTTCGTCCTCGACTCTTCCTTATGTGATTTTCCTTCCGCATGGAAACAATTTTCAATTTTGGCGAAAGTGGTCCACTTATTTTACGAGGATTCCGTTAAATCGAGCTCGTTTCTCGGGTCGTTTGCTTCCTTCCGGGCTTTGTCCCTGTTTAAACGGCAAGAAAATTGTGTGGTCACACCTTCTGAGGGATGGTCACCCTTCTGCGTGTATAAATAATTCACCGTTCTGCGGAATAATCGTCAGGGGGGGGAATTTCGGGTTTCGTGGGGGAGTGATGTTCATTGTTATGTGTCCTGGAACCGTTTTCAACCCCTGAATTAGGGGATGCCTGCAATTTGCTGCGGCTTCGTGTCGCATTTGGCCCGAAATTCGACGTTCATTTCATACCCGATCGATTGCATGAATCAAAATCGTGTATTTTAGTGTCTGATGCCATTTTCAAATATTGACTTATCTGGCTTTTATTTGTGTCTACGTGAATCATTGTGTTGTTTGTTCAGTAATTTAATCGTCCTCTTTTATGTTCATGCATATTCTGTCGACTTTCATTGACTCTCGTTTGTGATAAGCGACGCTTTGATGCATTCATTTCACTCAATTGTATCGCATTGAAATTTTATTTTTCACATTCAATAAATATCCTTCTATAAATTTATACTCAATCATATCGTTCAGTCGAGGAAAACAATCCGAAATTGATTAGACCGAAAGTGTTCATTTCACACATTCATGCCCATTTATTACAAGCACTGCCCACAACTCAACCACATAAACCTTGGTCAGTATTCACATTTATCATCTCAAAATCCCTACATTTTATGACTCACTCAAACCGGGTCACCTTGAACTTTAAACCATAAAAGCTGGAACAACGACGATCACCCCTCGTAATCCTGGAGACTATCCAATTGCAACTTTCCAATACAAATTACATCACTCTACAAACTTATTTACTTGGTTATAAAGACGCTATTAGGTTAAAAGTTAGGTTAGATCGAATTTTGTACCATAGTATCGAAATTTTCATCTGAATCTTGCACATTATGACTCATCCACCTTTCGAAACCACCTTGAATCATGGCAATATATAAAAACCACCCTCTGCATCTCAGTTTCGAGGATATTTCTGCAGACTTCCCCCAAGTCAAATTCGTCAGACCAGCACTTCCACATCTTCGAAGCAGCTGCTTCTTCTACATAGAATTCCCTGGACCAGAGCCACGTAACCTTTTGCTCCCCTCGAACATCACTCACCCATTTGTCATCGTCGACCTTGGATTTTATCTCCTGGTCTCCACAGCTGTACACATAATACGTACAATGCATAGTCGGGAACATGGAACTGGTTCAGCTCGTCGTATTGTAGTTGAAAACACGTGGTCCGTAGAACAATGTGTGCATAGGTTTCGAAATGGACTCATTTGCCTTTGTCCTTATCGTTTCAACGGTTTTAGCTTTGAATATAATGAGGAAAATGTAGTTTTGCGGTTGCAATGAACCGCTTTGATGAAAAATTGATATGCTTTTAATGTGTGATCGTTTTTTTTTTTATAAATTGTGCATGTTTGAGTTGTTTCAATGTTCAATTAGAAAAGTTGATCTAATGAATTCAATGTATCAGAAGTAATTATGATTATTATTCTATATTAAGCAATGATTACACGTACTTATTTAAAATTAAAATACTATTTTCAATTGTATCTTTATGCAAAGTAAATAGCATGGTAGCATTATTCCGTTTCACTTTTATTTCTGTGTAATTATTTTTTCACATGCTAATGTTCACATATTTTATTGTAGCGTGATAAAATAGAACATGTTTTATATTTTTTTTTCAAAAGGTCATTTATTCATAAATTACATGTAATTTGAAAATTGAAATCATCAAACTAGAATAAATCAGAAAAATACCATTGTTTGCAATATGTACTTATGATCTTTTCTACTTGAACAACATTTCAATCATATACCAACAAATCAGTATATTCATAGGTCGAAATTGGGTTAAGTTACAGATTTTTTCATTTAAAAAATATGTTTTTAATTAGGTAAGGACAAGGCAAACAGAATAATGGTACGAGTAATATATGATAGTGCCCATAACACAATCACTTAATTATGACATACTGAATATTAAAATTATATTTTCAGCTAAATATAATTCGAATTTGAAATTAAATTAAACGAAGGTAGGGCCATATCAATTAGACATCTCTATTAATCCTATAATCGATACAGAAAATGTCATATTTTATTATTAACCCAGACATTTAACCGTAATATTCGATTTATAAAAAAAATATAATATATTCAAAGAAAGTTCAATATAGTTAATATTCCATATCACAAAAAATATTCCGTTAAAAAATCGCATATCGAGATCATCGTTTAATTCGATGATTCTGCAAATCGCTTAACCACTCATTAGCACTTTCACTGACAGCACTCATACGTATTTTGATCGTATTGATTTTATTGTTGTTCCATTTTAGCATCGGACCGCATAATAAACATAATTGAACGAAAGCGGTGAAACTTGAACGAAAACTGTTCTCGACTCCTGCACTTTTGGAAACCAACAACGTGCTTTTATTTGAAGGGGAGAACGCGACTTTATCGAAATCTGAGGAAAAAATCTAAATTCGTTCAATGCTTCGTATTATGATTTTGCGTGCGTTAAAATTAATGTGATGTAACGTCATGGGGAAATTTTGTAACTTTTCTCGAATGCAGAATTTATTCGTAGCACGAAATTTTTCGTCGGATTTTATTTGACGACTGAAAAGGCCAAGGGGTACAAGTGACATTGCGGTGATTTCGAGAAAAGAGCGTTCAAAGTTGATCGTGTACCTACATGTATTAGGAGGTCGAGTGATTTGATGATATATCTTAGCACACGTTCCGAATTCGTTTATATTCTTTTGTCATCAAATAAATGAACGTGCGTAGAAGCGATTTTTGTGCATAACTCAATTTCGGCAAAAATGTCACTTATACCCTTGCCTTTTCGATCGTCATTTAGGGTCATCGAAAGATTCAAGATTTCACAATTTTGCAAATACTGTAAAAAATTTAACGGGTGATTTGAATACAAGATTCTCGATGATTCTGAAAAATTGCATTTTCTTTTAATTCATATGAAAACAACAAATTTGAAATTAAAAAAAAACATCGATTAGTTATGCTTTCGAAATAAAACTGGACATGAAATTTTGAATTGGTGACATAAAATGAAATCGGCATCAATTCATTTTATACATCTGATACCCCTACAGAAAATTGCAATTATGCACCAATCAAATCACTAAACGCTCAATCAATTGAATACTAATGAATGAATGCGATTGAATGCTAATTCGTGACATCTTCACAATTACAACACTCGCAATTCACTGCTTATAACAAGGTAGACATTTATTTTTTTATACTTCTAGTTCATTCCACTTTATTACAACGATTTTTTCCTTGTTTGCGATTCTTGTCCGACAGATGAATGATTGCTCGTTCTTCTCTCGCCGTTAGCACATTTCTTCCTTATTCCCACTTTTTGTGGGATGACCATCAATTAGAAATGATGCGGTACTAATTTTGAAAGTTTCTTCTGAAAATCAGAAAAAAAATGCAGCTTTCGAACTGCTCCGAGCGAATTTCTCGACTGTTGATCAATTTATTTAGCAGCTGTCGCGCAAATTTAAATGCGTGCATCTCAATTGATTATACGGTTTAATTGAAAAATATTGCTACAAAAAACCGGATTGTTTAACTTTTAAAATGGATCAGTGAAAAAATATCTATTGAAAAAAATGAACTAACGATAAGATTTTAATTCGATAGAAATGAAATTTCTTGTATTTTTAGGAAATTAATCTCCCTTTTCTTTCTTTCATGTCGAATGAAATGTTTTTCACATTTTTCGTTACGATCAGCTGAATTTGTTCTGTTGTGGAATTCGTTCGAGTGCAAGTATAGAAGTTTCACTTCGAAAAATAATAATTAATTTTTACCACTGTACTGCCTCGTTTTGACTTTAGGGTTTTCGTCGGTCGTATGGAGTTTTATGTGGGGTTTTCCAATTAACACGGCTTCCTTAATTAAGTGGTCGCTTTTCACGTTTCCCTGCTTCCCTACTATCATTATTTTCTCATACGAACGTACTTTTTTTTTCTTTCTTTTATTAAAAATACCTCCTGAATATTCCATTCCTCATTATGTGTGAATTGAAATTTACGGTATGCGAAACGTCTCGTATTTTTGCTACATTCTTGCAGTTTCAATAATCATACAGTGTATCGTGACACGAGTTTACCATCGTCTGAAGTGAAGCGATGAAAAGTGATTCGCGCGTTCGAGCAGATCGTTTATAATAAATCTGAATTGTATACAATTTATTTGTGCAAATAATGTTTGAAAAATATATACATAGGTGCGAACGATATTTTATTGAGTCAATATTGTAATCTAAGGATTTTGAACGTCGCGCCGTCTGGATCTAGTGTTAATAACCTTCGACTCGGGTCAATCTAGGACTACGGAGCATACCTTTTATAAATTTAGAATAGTTCTATTTATAATATGTCTTTTTAATGTACAATATGATGCAAGTTGCATTACATTATTATTGTTGATATTGTGTTCATAAAATAAATCCGTTGATATTCAACAGGCTTTATATTCATTAAAATTATACAAATTTGACATATAACAGTTAATGGTTGCATGTATGCATTCTTATACCGTTAATGTAATTGTGACCAAACATTATAGAATAGTACTCTAGTAATAATATAGTATAGTAACGTATTTTATTTATTTCGAACAATAAACAATTTCAATCATTAAAATCATTTCACCGAAGCTAAAATTGCACAATGCGCTAGAAAATAAAAAAAAATAACACATTCACCCCCCTACTTTCGGCTGGTCACCCCACGCACTAACAAAAGTGACGTTTCACCCCCGTTTTGCGCGAGCGAGACGAAGCTACGGGAACGTGTTGAGGAGTGAAAGAGACGGCTTGCCAGGACACGAAGGCAGAGAGCGGGACGAACCCAGGGAATATTGATTCCCGGACGCCATGTTGGGCCCCCTCGAGCGTGCGCCCCCGCGACTCGGCGCCGCACAGACTGCGCCCCCTTTCCCCCTTTCCCCCTTCCCCCCCCCTTTCTCTTCCCCTCCACTCCGATTGCGATTTCGATCCCGATCCCAATTCTGATTCTGGATGAATAGATATACGGCCATAATCGAATAGTGCTAGTGCGCTTTGTCATATTTTGTAAAATTTATCAGACTGATTATATTTTGTAATTAAGAGACGATCTTTTCACCTCTGGTTAAAAACAAAATAAACTACGAACTGTCAAAACAGTCAGACAGATATACTACAGTACACACATCCGTTTTCCAGATTTTGACAGCTCGCAGTTAGAACACTGCGTGTAGTTTGAATTCATTCTTTTTCGTAAAGGTTCCCAAATATCTTATTGGGAGAGATTCAGGAATGATAATTGCAATGATTCGCTATGTGGGTTCAATGTAAAAAAAGTACTTAATAACTTAATGAAAAGCTGTTTTTTAATGTGATCAAAAAACAACGCGCAGTTCATTCGTGTAGTGTATTTTTCTTTTGAAATTGTTTGATCGAAACACGTGTTCGTTTGATTGATGAGTTTGATCTGCTCGATTTTCATTTTAAGAAATCTTCGAATATTTGGACTATTGAAACGAAAGTGAATATGTGTTAGAAAACGTATTTCACCGTTTTTGCCAAATCACGAAAATTAAAAATAATTTTCAACTTCGCTGTCGATTGAAATCGTTTCGTTTCACTTTTATTTTCGCACATCTTATAATTGATACGGTCGCGAATAACTTTAGTATCTTCCGATTTTCGAATCTGAATTAAATCGGAAGCAACAGTGGAATATGTATCTTTATCTCTGGCTATTCAAAACGAAGGGACTCTCCGGTTCGAGTTCACGACTTTTGAAATATAAATAGATAAGTGAGTTTGTAAGTCCCTCGACACTTCTCCGTTATAACACGTCTTTTCCATTTTTCTCCATGGCAAAATTTTATAAAAAGCAGCTCGATCAAATATTTACTTGACACCTGTGCCGTACAATATAAACAAGAAACAACTATTTATGAGAAAAAAACCACTTACTTAAAAACGTTACTCGAGCTCGAATCTACAAAAATATAAAAATATAATACTAGCGATCAACTCGTTGAATATATCAATGCAGTTTTGGAGCGTGACAGGACACACACTGAATTGCGCTATTATATAGTTTGGTTATATTACCATCCAGGTCCGATCTTTGGTAGCTAACATATTAAAAGTAACCATTGGTTAAAGTCGTAGAAAAAAAGTTACACATCAGTTAAATAATTTAATCGTCATTCAAAAAATCAAGTTTCGTCAGACGACTCGAATCAAGTCACGTTGAAGAAATAACTTTCAGATTCAAAGAACATCTGCGAACGCTGAAGCATTCCAGCACATGCCAGAACTGGATCACATACAACGAGATGAACTTCGAGCAACCCCTGACCATAAGCGAACTGTAGGTCAGGACAATATCGGAATCAGGTCATAGAAATAGGTCACAGGGAGCAGTGATCATGCAAAGGGAAAATGGGTCACCGAAGTTACGTCACTGCTGCATTCGACGCCACTTACATTTTCCCCATGTCCCACCTTTGTGCAGACTCTTTTTCAGCAGCCACTCCATGCAAATGCACCCTTCGAGATTTGAAAGCCTCGCGATCTGCTCCCATGTATGTACCTGGTATGCAAATTCTTCGAGTTGTCTCCTTCACGATCGTCACGCGAGTTGTTTATCGCGTTCTGCGCCCATAAAAGGTGATGATCGATGGATCCGATCAGATTTTGCTCGTTTTTTGTGAAATCGAGTGTACGTAGGCGATGGAAAAGCCCTTTAACCTTTCGCCAAAAGTGGTCACGCGTCCGTTAGCCATTGTTCCTTATCACGCTCTGTGCTAAAGTAGTGCCATTTTTCAGACTACACTTGTGAGCTTTCATCGTGATATGATCCAACGACTTTTATCTTGTTCCTCCAAGCATTGCTTCTCAAATTCATAGGACTGTAGCTAGTTTAGAATATATTTTTTTCAATTTCACTTTATGGACTTTCCAATCCAAACTGGATGAGTTTAAGTATTCTTTCGCAGTTTAGTCTTATCTTGATCCGATCTTAAAAAGTCCATCTTATCCTTGAGTAAGACCATTGAAAAGGTCGATATCCTCAAATTTAGTCTGGTCTCCCTAATTGTCCTACTTGAAAAACGTTTTCTGATTGATTTTGTTCGAACACGCTCTTTAAAGCGCGTCCTTCGCGTGTCACACGAACTTCGAATTTAATTCACAAACTTTCCACTTTTCGTCAGCTTTTTTGTGTTGTGTCGTCGGGAGCCTCGTGGATCCAATAAAAGCGGCACGAGCTGAAGAAGGAAGTACGTTACCGTCTGCTCGCCCAGAAATAGACAGTGTTCTTCTGCAATAAGCTGCAAGATGTGGAATCGTAAACAAACTGCACGAATAAGACGAGAGATGTTCGTGTGTTCAGGTGCTTAGAGGTTGTTGCTTCCTTGAAACCTTGAATAATGCATGAAAAACACAATTTTCATACGCGTTTATAAGTAAACAACGTTGCATAAGAAATTATTCTAAAGGAAGTCGCTTTGAATATAATGATGCAGCTTGTGCGAAACGAGCCTTTGATGTTTTCGAATCTTTATTAGGAATCTATTAAATTATTATTGTTTCCTTTTCGTGGACATATTTGCTTACTAATGAGAAGAATGTTATGTACTGAATGATTGAAAACCTAACATAATCTGACCTCACCCATCAAGTGTCGTCCATGAAAGAACACATACTTAACTGTATTTGTACCCGTTTTATCGATCATATTCACTAATGGCCAAAGTTCAAAAGATTCAACTGGGAAAACTTTTTCTAATCATTTTATATTCTCGGAAGCTTCAAGAAGAATTTGTTGCCGTTACATTCGAAGGTTGTTCAACCGTAAAACATCCGAGTCATTGTTTTTTTTTGTACATCGTAAGATATATAAACCCGACATAACATTTGACTTGACCCACATTTGTTTTCCTCTCCGTTGAAAACAAGATCGAGAAGTTTTCCTCGGGCTAACCCTTTTCTATGATCCTCCTGAAAACAAAATATATGGTTGCGATGAAATCAAATAAAAATTGCACGTGGCCTGCGTGGAATTTGTTATGGCCGCGGGACGCCATCTTTGCTTTCGTTTTCCCGCGCGCGCCATTTTTTTTAAACAGTAATCTCTATGTATTATAATTTTGTGTTTTCTTTATTTTCTTCGTTGGGAATTGTACATGTGTGTGAGATAAGAATGCGATCTTATCTGCTTCTTATTCAAATAGGCTTCTTTCATGACCTCACTCGGTGAATACAGTTTTCAAAATATAACTTGTGACTCATTTTATCAATTCAAATATTTTGCCTTGTTTTCAATCGAAAAGTCGACAGTCTGTTATCAAAGTCAATTCATAAATGTTTATTTTTGAATTTTATTATCGATTTTCAAAAATAAATAAAAACCGCGATGTGGTTGCATTGTTGCGGTTGTACGAAGTATGTTTCATTTTAAAAATAAATTTCATTTCATTTTTTAAGTCAACATATGCTTACATATATATATGTATAATTAATTATATATTTATCATGATTTAATTTCAAAGCTGCAATCGTGAAATTTTCAACATTCAGACACGAACTGTCATCACGTAAAAGCGCGACACACGTGTTTCCGTCGAGAAATCAACGTGAGATAAATCTTACGAAAAAAAAAGAAACGATCGAAAAAGCTTCTCAAACTGTTAAATTACACTGATTTGCATATAACAAAGGGGTTTTTTGTGTTTCGAAATCATTTTCGTTAACAATGGCCCCGAATTTATATGAAAGAAAATTTTATTTTGACGACTATTCAACTAACGCCTTATTTCGTTCGATCTTTTTTCAAAAAAGTTCGCATAATGTGACGAAATTTACGGTAATTACCGAATTTTCTGTCATATTTCAATAGCTGTATTGTTCGATATTTTCACGTATGAATTACAATGGGTTTTATAAAATACATAATTACATTTGAAGAATGATTCGTAATGAATCGATTTATCTTTGTATGGATACGTTTGCGTTTATTGCTGAACAAGATATACTCCAAAGCGTATCATGTTTTCCAGTTTCAAATCATTCAATATTTACAGGTTCACAATATAGAAGTTAATTAAGCATTGAAACTATCCACTAGTGATTCATGTTTATGCGTATACTGTTCAATATCAAATCCGTCAGTATAAATACAGAACTGTCGGTACTAATTACCGCTTTCATACAACGCGCGAAAAATGCAAAACTGCTTCACGATTCAATTAAGATCGCCTCAATTATTTAAACTAGCAAAATTATAGAGGTAGAAGCTTCATGAATTTTTCCCTAGCAAGCTGTGAATTTTAAATTCTCGCTAAAAAAAAAAGTAAACGAGCCTTCCTAAAAAAAGACGTGCATTGTAAATAAGGCTGGAACGACATAAAAAGAGACAAGGCAGTACAAAGTGCTAGGTTCTTCAACGAGCAAAGTCTTAGAATCGTCCAGATTCTGCTCACTTTCAAAGCGAATTTCCACTGAGGCGGAGGCCCCATAAAATTTGCAGTTACCCGAAAATTAATCCCCCTGGGGGGCCCTGGAAACTACCTCGTCATCTTATACATATCGTTGATGGAGGCTTTAAAAGTCAAATTTAGTCCGAAACGAGACAGTTTCGCAACTATGTATGTCGGATTAAATTTGAATATATTTTTGATAATTTTTCATTCGAGTGAATAATGATAGGTTAATATGATCGAACAATTTACGCATTTTGGAATTCGTTAACATGTGTAATACTTAATACATACAAGCGTCTTTTGCAATTAATTTCAATGAAAAATTGCATCGGATTAACCTACAAGTGTGCAGAACGAATTTTAAGCAATTCGCTTTAAAAAAAATGTCTGCTTGTGTTTATGTATGTATTTTATATTCTCTCAAACCTTTCGTCAGAATTCGATGATCTTTTCAGATTTATTTGTCTTATATTTTTTCATAAATATTATACAATTAACGATCAAATTAAAGTCTAGCAACACCATGACATTATTTTATACGAATCTAATTAAACCTTTCATCCTTCTTAATCGCTCATAGCCAAAATCCATTATTTATCCATCGATTTTTCGTAGACAATGCTTCCGGTCGAATCTCCTTCTCTTTGTCCATCCTCAGATAATGTTAATGAGCTCGACCTTTCCTCGATTGGAGCACATTCCCCACCTGAGGCACTCCTTTCCAGATCGCAAAACACCCACTTGCCTCGAAAGCCTTAAATGTAAATTTCCGCATATTGAAAATTTTGAATGAGGGGTGAATTGAAATTTCGGCACAGATTCGAAGAATAAATCACTTTTTTATTAACGAATTTATTTCGTTCGTACATAATTAACGCTCGGAATTCTATGAATCTGATATTAAATTTTGTATGCTTCGAATGTGCTCCATTTTTCGTTTTGGTCAATTTGATTTTTTTTTGGCTTATTGAAATTTATCTCTATAAGTTATTCAGCATTGATTAAAAAATAATGTTTATTATTCACTATCTCGTTTTGTGTTTGAATTGTAGTCTTGATTGTAATAGTGGCATAAGTCATGAATCGACTACAAATGTGTAAAAGTTTTGATCTGATTATTTGGTTCCTATTATTCGTTTCGGTTTAATCATCCATCTATTTTATTAATTAGAACATTTTTAATGGCATTTTTCATAAAAATATTGACTATCGAATTTCTCTAGTTTCATATTCATGCGTACCATATTCTCATTTTATGATCTTTTTCGCTGATTTAACTCCTCTCGATTTTTTTAACTTCGAATGCATTATGCATCAGAAAAAAAATGTATCTACCATCAAATTTTTGCATCGTTTCGTATTCAAACATCCTACATTCTTATTTTATGATCGTATTCGCAGATTCAACTCGTTTCAATTACATTATTTCATACTTTCGAATACATCATGCATCGAAATCGATAAAAAATAATCATCTATCGAATTTCTCCCTCGTTCCATATTCATAGTATGTGCTCTGGCATATCATGCATGTCTTGGATCTTCGGTACGTAGTTTAAACGAGCTTCGTTTACCTTTCAGCGATCGTCCCATTCCCTCCTCATGCCTCGAAGGTCTGCTGTCCCTCCTTATCGTCGAACAATGGGTCTTCGTTGATGTTTTGCCGAGCTGAACAGCGTTTCCAGTCACGTTCTCTAAGGTCAAACCCTTTGTGCCTCGAGAATTGCCCCGACTTTGGGTCCTGGTGTTTAAAGTTTATTTCGGGAGGCATTGATGTTTTTCCATTTGTTTAGTAATCTGATTATTTCTCATGTGCAATATTGGTCACAGGTGGCGAATATAGAATCGATGGTAGATGTACTATACGTTAAGAAATAATTGTAAGGTATGAATCAGTCTCTGATACAAGCATCAGTATAATAGAGAATTCGTGTCAAATTCATATGAATAATTTGAATAGTCGACGAACTAAATATGTCACTGAAATCGGTCGATTTTGATCGATTACAATAAGCCAATGAATTCATTTGAGAAACTAGTGTATTAAAGTAACACTTTTTTTCGAATCAAACGATCGAATCTTGAAAGATCCGACTCCAGCATCACCTTAACACTAACCCCGTCACAATATGCATAAATTCTTATATCGCTATCGGTTGGCTATTTATTCACACCTACACAGTTCTTGTTCTAATATTTTCGCGATAATCCTATTAAATTGATAATGACACGAAACACCCTGGGGACACTTGGGCTGACCCGAACTAGAAATCCGCATTAATATGATTAATCGCGAACCAACAAACACACCCATATCGAAAATCGACGATGATCTAACTTCGAACGTTCGTTTGGCCAAATTCAATCGATGGTGACAGATTCTAAATCCTTTCGAAGTGAGACCAGCAGTTGGTGGGTTGATGAACACCTACATACGCGTTCGGTACTCGGATCGGTTTCTCCTGCACACATATGTTGTCTTATTTTGTGGTTTCAAAATTTCAAATTGACAGTGTGCCTTTGTGTGTTTGGAAAATAATGAAAAAGCACATAAGACACCTGGGCGATTTAGAAGCAGATGGTTCGTCTCTAGACATGTATCATCTCTGATTGAGGTCACTTTCGTTCATTCGGAAGTTCTTAAGCAATCATGTACTTGTCTTTTCAGTGAATTATTATCGTTATTTGATATTTTTTATTATAATTTTATCAATTGAACTTGCAAAATTATAAAGGTTGTCGCAATAGTTCTACAATTTTCTTTCGAGTCTACATTTCTTATCACTGTTCCATAAATAAAGTGAAGGGCACATGCTCTCGTATATATCGAGAGTGGGTTGCCGAAATTATAAAAGGTCATCGTAACTGTTGCATCACGAAAACGCATGTTTTTGAAAAAAGGAAAGTTTCGCCTGAAATCATTCAAACTTTCGATTGAAATCGGAGAATATTACATCGCAAAAATTGCAACCAGCATTTATCAGAAGTAGGCTGGTATAGAGAAAGATAGATAGATAAATAGAGCACACAGAACAGAGCATTATAAAGAGTACAGATACGGTTTGTGCAAACATAATTTTAGTCAGGGGTCGGCTTGTGAGTTTCGCCTCACTCCAAGCATCCACCTGACTCCTGTCGAGGTCGTTCTGGTCCGAGAAACTCCCTCGAGTCATCAGACCAGAAATAGTTTTCTTTTATAACGTGGAGTAACATCCGTTGGCCGATACGCCCACCCTCACACATTTCCCGTCCAAATATCTGATATTTTTCTCGAATTGATCTTTATGTGACATCATCGTCCAACAATTGCTTTGATGATAGCATAATGCTCAATATTGAACGGCAATTATGACGAAACAATGATCAATCGCACATCCTCAGTCTCGGTAACTGTACTTATAGAGAGCAATAAAATCAACGTTGCTTACTCGTCTAGTGCATAGGTGGTATTCTGAAGGTGTGATGTTTAATGAATTTGCGATTTCCAACCTTGTAGAGTGATTCGTGATCATGTTTTGAACGAAAGGATCCAAGGTCTATCGGAGTAAATAAGGCTTTCTTATGTGCAAAGTGTTACTTAATAAGTTTTTGGGCTGGTCTTGAAGTGCTTGGTAAGTGGAGGCTGGTTACTATACAAATGTTTGTTTTTATTGCACACTTAGCATGACCATGAAATTATTGATGTTGTAATATTCAATTGTTTGTATTGATGTAATAGTTTTGTATTGTGGTATCAAAATACAAATGTAGGTATTTATATCAATTAAAATCGCCAACTTAATTTTAACAGGTCTGATATCCAATTTCGGACTGATTTTTAATGGTTCTTGGTTGAACTATATAACCATAGTTGAATGGGTACTTACTTATAGAGCTTAACGTAACCCAATCTAATCTAATTTAACCCGTCGAATATCATGTCATTGTTTGCTGTGAAAAAACCTGTTTCTTTTCTATGAAAATCGATAGCTATTACCAATCATTACTGCTTACCAACTACTGATCAAAGATTGAATGATTTAGTTTTAATTTGTTTAGTTTAATTCAATTCATTAACATGTGCTGATTTTTGTTACAGATCCTAGGCGTAGCCATTGTAGCTATCGCAACATGGATGATTACAGATCCTACTTTCTATTTATCGATGACCCAGGATGAAGTCAAATATTATACTGGATTGTATGTATTTTTGGCTGCCGGTGCTCTTCTTGCAATAATTGCATTCTTAGGTTGCTGCGGGGCCGCCAAAGAATCACAATGCATGCTGGTCTCGGTGAGTAGTTGATTGAATCACAGATCATAAATTTCTGATTAATCATTATTAAATGGCTATTCTGTGTGTTTCAGTTTTTCTGCATCATATTCATTGGAGTTGTTCTTCAAGTTGCTGCAGCTTGGTGGTGCTCAGCAAATCCAGGTCTTTTAGAGAAACAAGTCCGTGCAAACGTTCAGAATACTGTGAGAACTGAATATGATGGATTTAACACTCGCACTATTGCATTCGATGCTATACAACGTGGCGTGAGTATATTCATGCAATTCATATATTGTTTGTGATGAATAATTGTATTTTAATACTATGGGATGGAATTTTAGTTGAAATGCTGTGGTGCTTCTGGTCCTAGCGATTGGTCTGGCTCTCTTTATAGTAGGAACATGTTGAGCAAAACTAAAGAAACCGGAGGAATTACTGGAATATCGCCTTTGGATAATGTATTTAACACTGTTGTGGCTGCTGCTGGTGGTAGTACTCCACCGTTTATTATGCCACAATCATGTTGCAGCACTGAAGGGGATGTGTGCGAAATCAGCCGAAAATCATTGATCACGTCCTCCATAAACCCGATTATCTACTCAACTGTAAGATTATCTTTTGCAATATGTTTTCAATTTTGAATCATTGAATTGATGCTTAGTTGTTTATTTCCAGGGTTGCATTGATAGGGTGTTGGAAACCATCTACAACCACAAGAATATTGTTATCGGTGTAGGCATCGGAGTTGCTGTTCTAGAAATTCTTGCACTTGTGTTCTCGATCACACTGTGTTGTGCATTCAATCGCTCAGATCGTTACAAAGCTTAAAGTTTTTTTTAGATCTATGAGACAACTTTACTTTATATTGCAGCCAAAGCATTTTTTCTGATAAAATTTTCACTAAGTAATTAGTGCATAATAATTTATGTTTACATATACATATATTTCTTATCAATATTGTCATATGTAGTATGAACGTTCAAAAAGTATTGAAGAACTTGATGATTATTTGTTTCTTTATTAATAAATTTTATATGAATATTATTAATTGTAATGAATAATTATTATTGATACCTGTGGTATCTGTAAATTTTTATTCTAAATTTATACAAAAGTTAACTGGTATACATTTTTTTCGTTTTTTGGAAAATCTCAAGAGAAATAAGGCTATTATTGTGATGGAATAGTGTTATATTGAAATGATTTAAGATCTGAATTGAATTGACAAAAAAAAAACAGTTAAGCCATTTTACCCTTTTTTACATGTTTACCTAATTTCTGTGATTATATTGAATGGTGAAAATTATACATTTTTATCAAAATACATTTTACTGTGTTCTATGTTTAAGTATGACTTAAAATTTATAAATTTTTTTCTACAATTTACATAATGAACAATGTGTAACGTCTTCGAATTGTATCTCTTCTCTTTTCGCATATTTTCATCGTGTGTAAATTAAGTATTTCCATGTTACCTCATCGTATGTAATTTATCAATTTATACTTATATTTTCGTCTGAATATGAATTCTAATTGAAAAAACTTTTGGAAAATTCTCTTATTCGATGCCACCATGTTTTGCTTAAATTGTCTTCACTATATGATAATTTAATATTTAATTTCCTAGCAATCTTTATAAAATTCAAATACTGAAAATTAAATGTTAAACTGTTGTATTGATATATATTTGATAGTTTTTAAGAGATTGTTATAATTATGAAAAATACATTAGAAGTGAAGAATGAGTTCTGCTAGTTTTTCACTTCAAGTTTGATATTGCAAGAAAATAATTTGACTTAAAATATAAAATATTGAATTTAAAGTGGAAAACCTGTATCATTTCTTACGTGCACACAAATAATGTATTATAGAATCTGTGCTTGCAAGTTCATTATCGTATTAAATTTTCATTTTCATTAAAATCTTTTCAATAACTATCAAAGAGGAACCATTTTAGAATTGGTTCTTTTTTTTAAATTTTTACTGATTTTTTTTCATAAATGCATTCTTTAAAATCCCCTTAAAACTTGTCGGTTTAAGTAAGGGACCAATGGAGGGCCTCAGTGATCGGTCGACAATGCATTCTGGTCATGTTTTATTTTCTCACCGTGGGGATTTCAAAATATTATAAAATTAACCAAGACTTTGTGCAGAGGCAATCAATCCGGCACACATTTTAACATTTATCGAACGTGATTTGCTTTGCACCACTAACGACTCACGAAATACTTCTAGTGCCAAATATTTTTGATAAAACTTTTGAAATTGTATTCGTTTTAAGTTCGTTTGAGCGTTGATATGTCATCTTCTATCTTTCATGATAATGAAAACCATCCGATGTAACACTTTTAGTAAGAATACTGTTGAAAATGTACCAAGTACTGATTCGACCCTGCCATTTGAATATTTTTTTTTTAGTGTATAAGGCTTTTCATTATTCGAAATTTGTAAGGGGTTCTCTTATTTTTTAAGCAATTCCTGGATATTAATGTATGGATTATTGTAACACTTTTTTTAAATGAAACTTATCGCATTTAACTTATTCTTTACTTGAAGGTTTGATTTTTTAAAAAAATATATATGAACTGCATTGATTCAAACATTTGATCGCTTGCTGTCGTAATTGTAATTTATTATAGTTTAATGTATCATTAATTAATTAATTAATAAAAGTCATTTGTTGATAAATTTGCTACTTTTCATCAATGAAAACCAAAGCGAATTATCGCTGTAATAATAGTCCTCGACTTATAATGGAGAATAGTCATTTATGGTATCATGGTAACTTTTGAAACATTTTCTCAAATATTTTTTAATTTATATAACTCCCATTTCAATTCAAAATGAAAAAGATGTTGAATTTTTGATAATTATGAAGGATCTTTGGTATTTATATAATTTAAAAGTACCTAGGTACTTTTCGTATAAGTGATCATGAACATGAAATAAAGTTTTGTTATGCGTTGGGGACTATTAGTATGTGAAATCAAGTTATTTAAAAAAAAAATAGATGAAACAACGTAAAATTTTAAATAGTTTGAGTTTTTAGTGATTGGATGGATTTATTAGTTTTTTTTTTCGTATTGATCAGTTTCGAAAATCTAAAACTGTATATATGTACACTTACATTCACATGAAGAATAAATGATATATTCATATATACACATATATATTTTTTATATGCGTTTCACTGTTTGAAAGAGTGGATCACATTTCTCACATTATTGTATATTTTCTTAAGCTTACAGTAAATACGTATATGAAAATGCTATTATGTGTAGTGTAATAATTATATAAATGATGAATGTCTGTTTTAAGTGTAAAAAAAAAAACAATTTAAATGACAATTCAAAGTCTATAATCTTATAAAGAATCAAAAAAAAAAATGATAAAGATACAAAATGTGAAACAAACCTGAATTTACCAAAATTTGTCTTTAAAAATTATTATTCAATATGTGTATGTTAGTTTAAAATAACAATACTCTATGTCTTATATGTAAAAATTAATAGATCAGAATAAACATATTACACACATTTAATTTTGTTTAAATGAAACACAGTTGATAAACGAAAACATTTATTTCACATAATCTAGGTATGTGTAAAAGACATTTGAAGCTAACTTTTTGAGTTTTTACACAAAAATATTCATTTTATTGAATACTGATAGAATACTTACTATCAGACTAAAGAAAATGCTATTTTCTGAGTAAAAATATGAAAAATGAAAATGCCAAGAAAATTAGGATAAAAAATGCTAAAATCAAATATGTATAGATTCATTTATGACTAGAATTATTTTATAATCACTGTCAAGATACATAAAATAAATTTAAATGCATCTTGGGGAATTGAAATGTTAAAAAAATTGACTGAAAAGCATCACAAAGGAATCAAAACCTACTAATATTCGAATAAACACATAATGTACACATTAAATGCAAGAGGAAAGAAATGCTTACAAGTTTTATGATTTTAGTTTCCTTAGACTAACATGGAAATCTAAAATAATCAATTCAATATGTATTACATTCGATTTATATTACAGATATGTTATACTTCGTTTAATATTGTCTTTTAAAAAAAATAAGAATATTCAAAATTCTATATGTTCTGTAAAGCAAATAGAACCCTTCACCGATCTACATATTTATGTATGTAATAATTATGTTTGAGTTTTAATAATTTTCTAAACAAAATCAAAATTGATATTGATATTATATATAGTTTTGGTAACTTTGTAAATACACTGAAGTGTTTGTGAACATTTTTTATAATTTTTGTACAATTATCATCACATGAAATATTCATAAATACGTTTTTTTTGTTCTAAGTTTCATACTATAAAAATACTGATGTTATATTCATATTTTACATTTTTATACAAATTAATTCAAGAATCTTCATTAATAAGGCTCGCATGACTCATTGATACTATTGTCCCTGTAATTTTATATTTGAAATATTTATTTTTTAACCATTGTCCGAAAAAATAGACAAACATACAACTGGCAAGAAGTAAAATGCCACAAACTATATAAGATGCTATATTCAAAGGATCCACAATTACTCTTGATTTCAACCAACAATTATATAATAGGTCCTCTTCATCAGTTCTATTTACGTT
Organism: Cheumatopsyche charites; assembly: GCA_024721215.1. Taxonomy (NCBI): domain Eukaryota; kingdom Metazoa; phylum Arthropoda; class Insecta; order Trichoptera; family Hydropsychidae; genus Cheumatopsyche; species Cheumatopsyche charites. The sequence continues at coordinate 5,551,490 of CM045583.1, forward strand.
GAACGGACCTTCAATGGAGACCCTTGGACCACAATCTGCTTCGAGAAATCCAACCGTCTTTGCTGTCCTGTTGAATATGACTTTGAATCCTTCTAATGCAATAACTCCGAGAATGGTTCCAGAATCTGACGGCTCAATTGCAAATTTATAACAAATGTTAGAGCCTTGGTTAACGAAGACTTCCCTCACATATGACTTGAAAAGAATACACATTATTAGATACGTATACATATATATGTTAAAGTCAATGATTAAATGGAAATGGAATTGACCACAAATACATGCATATGATTCTAGGCAAAATTCTCAGAAATGACCAGCCAATTCCTGAATTATCATAATTTCAAACATATACGTATACATATGTACATACATATGTACATAATTTCAAAAACATACATTTATAATTAAAAAAAAAATACATGATGAAAACTTACAAATATTGGAAGATTGATTCGGAAATATTCAGAAGAATTACTAGCAATGTCTATACTGATTGTTGGCATTCCGTCGAACTTCGGTTGTTTAGGCCAACATAACATTTTGTGTTCGGTCCAAAATTTTTCTGATATATCAAGATTTTCATCCATTGCAAGCTGATGATATTCGGAAGTGTTTGATTGCATTAGAACGATTTCTTCATCAATGTGGATGCTCGAAGATGCTTCAATGAGCATTTTGGTAAGCTCATCGAAAACATCTTTGGGCAGACGAACATTTGTTGTGCCGCTATCGACTATAGTTTGATTAATGTTCAATTTGGAGCAATCAATAGATAATGGAATTCCGTTGACATATATATTTGTAAGCACAATTTCGTAAAACCACTCTCTCATAACTTTGGCGGTCTTCAAACCGGGAAACGGACGAATCATATTATCTGAAAATAGTAAAATTTTACTATGAACTCATGTTAGAAATTAGACATGATCAAATTGATGCGTACTTAAAACTTCAAACGACCCATAGTGTTCATTTTGCCCTGGTTCTTCTGGTCCACATAGCGTCAGTGAGAAAGCTATGGATTTATCTTTATTCTTTTTTTGCAAGAAATCTATCCATGGTTTGACATCTGGTGTTGGTTTAGAGATCGCTGGATATGCCAATCCTAAAATTCCCTATAAACACAAAAGAAAAATAGAAAACACAAGAATCGTTTAAAAAGAGTTCATAATCATTAACTCACCTGCCAATTAGAACCGTTCATATAAAAATCGCGAGATTCCGTGATGAAAGCAATATCGCAAGAAACTTGGGGTACAGAATTCAAAGTGGGAAAATATACAACATCGTGAGCCAATTTTCCTGACCATTCTCCTTGGGTGTAAATCAAAGCAACCGTCTTACCTAAATCTTCGTATGAAGAAGAAGCATTTTTCAGAAAAAACCTATTTATATTGGGATGCGGACCTCCGGCTACGGCAAAATTTGTGCTTCCTGTATCCACTAAAACGTTGAACTGAAAATGATATTTGTTGATGAAATGACTGAAAACCACTCATTAAGATGACAATTTTTTAAAAACTCAAAACTGAGATATTTTGGACACAAGACTGGCTTAAATTATATTAGTTAAATTATCTAAGTGTGAAACGAAGAGAGCTGGTTTTTAAATTGTAAATAGCGATATACAATTTTGCTTTTGATATTATCTTGATAAAAGTATAGTCAGTCAGAATGAGTGTAGCAGTCATCATTGTCGCATTAACTAACATATATATCAAAAAGATATCATTTAGTATGTATAGGTACCTACTGATATCTATCTATCTATAGTATTTATGCTAGATGGCTCTTTTCAATATTGTTGTTAAAATCTTGAGATATCGACAACTCTCACACTTACCCTGACTGACCCTACCGGTTACATATCATCACTGGAGAGACCAGAAAAATAGTATGAACATCCTGGTGATTCGAGTACAAATGATGAGCTTAAACATTTAAATCGAAAATATTCATACACGCTGAGGCGGAGTGCCGATTTCAACGGGAATGATGTATCCTTCGCCGGGACGACCTGCGAGATTCCCGTAAGGTTTGCCTATGGCGATGGCACCGCAGACGCAGAAACAGGACGACAGGACAAGAAGCGTCCGGATCTTCAGATCGGTTGGCCTTTTCAGATTCGTGCGAGACTTCGGCGATCGTCGAACCATACCAGATGGAGGCTTCGGAGGCGTCGGAGCGCCTCACATTACATCTCTAGATCCTCGATCAAGTTTTATCGACGAAATCGATCACGATTCCATCAGATCTTCGGACTTTGACAGATCGGAAACGTCATTCTCAAACGTCAATTGTGTATGTGTGCGTTTGTATGAATACGATGCGCATGCGCATAGCGTCGTAGAATTCATTTTCAGCAATTTTATTTTTCAGCAGGCAATTCAATTTCAATCAAAATTTTTCCTTTTCAGGGTTTCCCAAAACTGTCAACTAACTCCAACATTTTGTTGAAATCCCTATGATTATTTTTTGGATTTTAATAATACTGCAGATATTTTTTTTATTTAACAATTTTCAAATTTCATCGACAGAAATAAAAAAAAAAAAAAAACGATAGTGCTTTTATTATCTGTGGTGAATTTATTTAGGCCTGATAGATATGTTGTGGTATGATAAAAATATTCCGTGATATTTTTAATAAGAAAAAAAAATCGACGTTCCTTAGCAGATATTCATTTCCTTTATATGTATCAATGGAAAATAAATTAGAAGAAAACCGAGATTATTATCATTAGTGGCGAAGTTATTCGTGACTGATATAATTACCTTATGTAGTGTAGTGTGGCGTGGTGTAGTGTGGAGTGAAAAAAAAAAACAGTATAAAAGTAAATTTTCATGCAAATCAAATCATCAGTCATCGAGAAAAGTCTCTAATCGATCGAAAGTTTTGAGAAAATAAAAATGGCTGAAGTATTCACCAGAGACAACAAAGAACTTGGTGAGAACTTGTGGACTTTGAGAAATGAAAAAATCTTCTGCGATGCCTCTATATCAATCAACGATCAAAAGTAACTCATTTTATTTATTAATTTTTTTTTTAACTTATGCAGTGTTAAATTGATTATTTTGTTTAAGGTTTCCCGTTCATGCAGTAGTTTTAGGTTCTAACAGCCAATTTTTCAAAAAAACATTTCATGATAGTGAAATTTTTCCTAAAGAAGTAACATTTGTCGATATCAATGTGGAAGTCATACAGATGGTGATAGAATACTGCTACAAAGGGTCTATCAGTTACTGGAAAAACAAAAATAACTTTTTATACTACCCATTCAATAGTTGAAACGATCGTCATATATTTTTATTTTTCACAGAGATTACTGAAAATAATGTATCAGATGTTTATAAAATCGCAAACGTTTTAGAAATGTCAAGACTCATAGAGATTTGTGGAAAAAATTTGAAAAAATTTGTGAACTTTGAAAACAGTCTCGCTCTGTGGAAAATTGTTAAGTGCGAATATAATAAATCTTCACGAAATGACGTTTTCAAATTCATTGAGGAAAACTTTGACAAGGTAAGACTATTCCAATTTTTCAATGTTCATATGTAGGTAGGTAAATACGTGTATTGTGTATGTACCTATCTAACATGAAATTGTGATAGCCGTTAATTTGTAACTTCTTATTATCGCATTTCATCATATACATGTGCATACGTAGGTTAGCAATTCGAATAGTTTTCTGGCGTTAGAATTTTCCGACATAAAGGAGTTGCTCAGTTCAAAATTGAAAACCGAATCGGCGAAAGAGATATATGATGCTATGAAAAAATGGATCAAACACGATTCTTCGAGATCAGACCACTTAAATGATTTATTGGACTTCGTTAAATTAGAATGCCTTCCGAAAGATGTTGGTGGATATAAATATCATTGCTATTATTATTTTATGTGTAGGTATGTACGCATTGTTTAACTGGTCAATCTTTGTATGATAGCTCCTGATATCGGAATCTCTATCGATATGCAATGCAAATGCAACATGCTTTGAAAAATTCCTCAAAGCTGTGGCATCACATGGAAGTGTAAATCAAACAGATTGTTCGAGTTTGAAAACCTTATTAGTTATGGGCGGTGAGACAGAACAAGTGAGTATGAAATTGTGATGATAAGAATTGTGTTTCATGATATTCAGTTCATTAAAAGTCTTTATTATTTTAGAAATCGAAAATAATAGAGGTGTTTGATTTAAATAAAAAAGAATGGTTCAAAATAAATTATAACCAAATCGAAAAGGTATATTTTGAAATAGCTATTGTAGAAAATAAACTCATGATCATTGGAGGATATCATGGTGGAGCAGTTAACACGGTATACCTACCTACCTTATCTTATTTTTATAATATTTTAACTAGGTATATATTTACATATAAATTAATGTTCTTTGAATACTGCATTTATAAAAGTTCAATTTTTCTCATGAAATTAAATCTCATTAATAATTAATCAAATAATGAAATCCATATCGCTCATTTCAGTCATGTTGTAGCTAGTCTTGTTCAATTATTTGTATGTTTTAACAAATTTTTCAGTGTCATTACTATGATCTGAAAACCGGACAAACTGAATCTTTGCCACCGATGAAATATAAACGACAACTAGCAGCATCGGTTGTTTTCGACAAATGCGTTTATGTATTTGGCGGTCATGATGGTGGAAAGTATCTGTCAGCAGTTGAAAAGTAAGTTGAATAAGCTTGGGTTTGCACGATGCGTCCGTTTTCTATCCATACTCTAAAATTTCTATCGAAAATTATCTCTTCGATCGAGTGGAAAAAAATCTATTTTTGTGTGACGTCTTGTGAGATGGGTTTCTAGAGATAAATAAAGAGATTACGGATACGGATCGGACAGTCCTATGTGAACGCAGCTTAAGAGTTGATGGAGGAAAAACAGAGAACAATAATGGATATGAATGACTGAATTGATAGATGGACTCCTAGTTCAAGAACATGGAAAGATGTAGCACCAATGTCGATTATACGTTGGAAATTGGTGACTGCGGTTTTAGATGATGAAATATTCGCCGTTGGTGGAGTTGATGGAGGTGAATTATCTTTAACTGAAGCCTATAATCCGACCAAAAATACCTGGAGACGATGCAGTGACATGAACGAGAAAAGATCTGATCCCGTAGTAAGTTTTTTGCTTTGGTTTATCTTTTTTTTTTCAATATACAAATGCTATATTGATAGATGCTATATCTATGATAAAATTCAGATGGCGGTTGTTGGTGGATTTTTATATGTTTTTGGTGGTTGGAGATCAGTTATTTTAAAAACAGCTGAAAAATATGATAAATCAATCGACAAATGGACTATGATACAACCCTTAAGTTCGGTGAGATCTGCATCGGCCATGGGAGTTCTTAATGGACAAGTTGTTATAGTGGGTACGTTTGAACATTTATGTATCTGTTATGTATCTACAATATTTGATAAAAAATAAACGTACCTAGGTACCTACGTTTATTTGTTCTGATTCAATATTTGTGTTGTAGGAGGGTTCGAAGATGGATTGAAGATTTCGTCTTTAGTAGAAGCATATGATGAGGATAGTAAAAAATGGAAGACTTTAGCCTCCTTGAAACAAAATCGCTACTTCCATCGTGTCATTGATGTACCTTGGAGTTTGGCTGAAAAATTATTAGAACGAAAAACTTAAAAATATTGTACCTTCATACAAATGTGTGTATGTACCGATATCATAAATACCTGAATTACAATCAAGATGATGTTATAAAATTTATCATGATCAAGAATAAAAATATTATATTATGAACTGACAAAATTAATTACTGATTTTTTCATACCTATTATAACTTAATTTAAAAAGACTAGATATAAAGAATTTATATAAACTTTTTTATCAATTTCAAGCAGATTTTTATTAAAAAAAAATACATTTTGAACCACTTATAAAGAGTACTTAACATACATATCTATGCATAAATATTAATAATTTTATTTTATAGTATTCCGAACCATTATTTTTTTATTACATATCTATTCAAATTATTATTTTAATGAACAAATAATTCATATGTAAAAGTAATACTAAATACATATATAATCATTCGTAATTTTAATAAAAAAAAACTTATGAACTACCTACCTAGGCAATTTTATTTTCATTTCATAGGTAATTTGTCAATTTTCTATTTCATGTTTGCCATGTTTAATATTTGATGTATTTTGTTTCAGGAATGAAGGAATACCATGTTTCTTTTGATTTTGTATGATTTTTCACAATTTTAGTGAATGGATGTATACTTTCACTGTTGAATTCTCTACAACGAATATATTCAAACTCATTAGCAAATTATTATTATCTACACAATTAATATCAAGGATTCAGAAATATATATTTAATTTTACTTTTTCATAAATTCCATACACTTCTGGTCTCTCTTTTGTTTTTCTATTATTTTCTCATTTTCTTCTTTGTCAATTTGCATTAGTAGTTTTTCCTGAAAAAAAGTGTGATAAGAAAAAACTGATCAAAAATAGTTTAAAACAGATAGGTATAGGACAATTTTATATGTAGGTATAAGTGCATACATTAGCCTTTTTCATAGAAATAATTTGTTCTTCTAAATCTTTTTTGTAAGCAATTTTGGTCTGTAATTCAGTATCTTTTTCATTTTTTTTCTCTTGGGAAATTTTTTGTTCCAATTTGATTCTATTGTCTATTTCTTTTTTAACAATTTCATTTTCCAATTCTCCCATTCTCTTTTTCTCCTGAATTTGTACATCTCGACCAGAAATAGCATTCTCAAAAATATTGATTAATTATTGGAAATAAATGATTTTTTTCATTTTTGAACTTTATTAAAGATATTTTATACCTGTAATAATTCTTTTCTTCGTTCTTTGAACAAATTTCTATGATAATCTTCTTTTTCTAGTTGTTTTTGCAAAACATCACCCACAAAATTGTCATCGTGTTTAAATTGAGCTTTTCGAATTGTTTGGATTTTCAAAAGATGTTCATTAAATAAATTGATTTCTTTTTGAAGTCGCTCCTAAAAAGCAATATTCATGTATACAAACAAATAAAATGGAATGAAAAATATGCAGTAGATTAATACCTTTTCCTTAATTTTTCTCTGAATATCTGCTTCATGTTTGTTTATTGATTGAGTGATCAATGATTTTTCTAACTCTATTTCACTTTGTTTATCTTTTTTAAGATTATTTTGTTTAACATCTATTTGATGAATAAGCTTATCGTGTAGAGCTGAAGTTTTTCGATTTTTTTGAGTTTTGCCTGAAATTTTATCATTCTTAATAAAACTCTAGCAACAATCAATACAAAATGACATAGTACCAAATAAAATCATCTCATTATGTTCATTAGTAATATTTTCAGATATTTTTTTCTCCTCTTTTTCCATTAGTAAACTTTCATTCTTCTTAGATTCTTTTGCAAGTTTTATTTGCGATTTCAAAAATTTTTGTATCATTAGAGCATTTTTTTTATGTTTTTCTTTCTCAGAAATTTCCAATGATTCCTTTAAGAAAAAAAAAATTAAAATACCTAAATTATACATAAAATAGAGCACGAATACCTAAATTACCCGAATCTCTATGTCTTTTATCATCATATCATGCCAAAACTTTTCTTTTTCTTTCTCCCGTAGTTTAAAAATTTCTTTTTCCTTTATTTGCATTTCTTGCATTTTTCTTGTATCTGCTTCACGGCGATGAATTATCAGAGGTCTGATTTCTTCACACTTCGATCTAAAATTGTTTTACTATTAATAAATATGAATAAAAAAAAAAGTTTTGATTGATTTACAAATCTAGCTGCAATATTTTATTGGCTAAGAACTCTTCTTCTTCTGGATAATTGCTAGTAACATCTTCAATCAAGTTTTCTCTTTTGCTGGTGAAAATCTTATTATTCATTTCTATATTGCACATTTTTTTATAAATCTGTTCTTCATTGTCTAGCAAGTTTTTCAATCTAATAAGCAAATATTTTAGAAAAAAGTATTAAGTATGTGAAACATTATTGTAAATGAATTCTTATTTGATTACCGCATTCTTCGTGAGTACAAATCATTTTCATATGCTTTTGCTTTATGGTTCAATTCAACTTTGACCTTTTTCGAAACACATCTATGGAAAATAGGTAGGTATTTATATGAATGATGATAAAAAAATATAACTAGTATAAACTGTATAATACTTTTTATCATATCCTCTCCAAATTCTTAGTGGGAAAGCATTTTTTGTATCACCAATAGAAAAAGCTTTTCTCGTATCATAAACATCTTTAACATCTTTTGAAAAAGATTTTGTTTTGATAGCTCGTCCTATGATATCAGTTCCATAACGAATTTCCATAATTTCAATCTTCGAAATATTTAAAATTACCAAATTAGATCAATCTATAAATTTTCTTCCTATTCTGAAATCTAGATAATCACAAGTGTACTATTGCTATGGAAACCAATCCAAATATTTACATTAGTAGTTTCAGATCCTACATTGATTTGAACAGATTTTTTTCAGAGGTTCTCAAATATAGGAGCAGGAATTATTATTTAGGAGTGTGGGTGTGAGTACCTAAAATGTAATTGAGTTTGATATAAAGCCAATAAAAGTGTGTAGTTTAAAGAAAAAAAAATGTTTTTTTTCCATGCAACAAATAATAATGCTACTTCAAAAATGTACCTAGGTACGTAGAGTAAATCAAATCAATTTAATGTGTAATCGAACTGAATCGAATGTATCGAATTTATGCATCATAAAAAATATAGGTACAATAATATACCTAGCTAGGTAGTTCTTATATTACTTAAATATGAAATACAAATTCGCAAAACGATTGAAATTGATAATCTAAAAAAACATTAAATTATGGTTCTCAAAAGAATACAAGAGTTGTACATATTTGCTTACTTTATACCTTTATCTAACAATACCTAAACAGCATTCTAAAAACGTTTTTTTAAAGCAACCGTAGTAATTATATTCGGTCATTCCTACACGTTCAAAGAAGAATCGATGAGGCGCATTTATATCGCTAGTAGATCAGAATTTACACAATTATAGTCTTTATATACTTAAATTATTGGATACGTGTTCGCAAGAAAGTTTTTCAATATAAACAGTACGATATATTGTGTAATTTTAACTCTTAAACATATATATGATAAGATCTATATTTGTATGCATATAGTTTTGAAAACGGCACTGAAACGGCTATGGTGTTTCGTACCATGTAATTATATTCGGTCGGCGTGCAGTGGCGTCGGCGTCTTTCGTTTCTACATCAAGTTTTCATGAATTAAACGGTTCGTGAATCGATTTTGAGGACAAATAGCGAATGGAGACTGAGCCTCGTCATCGCAGAATCGTTCCACCATCTCACTATTCGCACGCATCTCGAAGTTTATAGAGAAAAAGCGATTCCTATTGGTCTCCCATTCGAATCGGCTGCGAGTTCAACGACGATCGAATATGAAGGTTTTTATCAACTATTCTCGTTTGATTCCAGTTCATATTCATCTGATTCGATTCAGGAATCGATTCTTAAGTCATTTTAGTTGGAAAGGATTATGGGTTTTTCGTCGGTTCGTTAGAATTTGTTACCGTTATTCGTGCGCGCAAAAAAATTCCCACACTTGTCATCGAGTTCATAATTCCAGGATTTATCGCATTTTTATTTTATTTTAATAAGCTTATTTTTTTATTATTGAAATTTTGATTTGTTGAAGTTTTGTATTTTGTTTATATGCATCGGTACTTACGTATTCCATCACCGCAGCTACAGATTTGATGGTTAGGTTAGGTAGGTTTCAGTTTCATCGATACCCACTTGTATATTCGAAGAATTCAAAATTCTAGTTCTTATTGAGATGTTTTTGATTTTTATCTGTAGTCTGAAGAATCAGTTTTTAGTTTGTCGTGTATTTGTTTTTTTTTTGCTACAAAATGAAAACGATAATACATATCGGATTGTTATTTTAGTGTTTTATTTATTTATTTTATTTCAGGACTAAATCCTGATGGAATCAAATAAAAAATATAAAATTCTCCATAATGGAGACTGAATCTGTGAGATCTGAAGTTAGCGGACGTTCGAAAAGATCCAGAGGACATCGGGAACGTGATAGATCACATAGTCACAGAAGCACAAGGTTAACATTGTGCAAAAATTCATAATAATCTATATATTAGTTATAAATTTACTTAGTTTTCTTTATTCATATTTGTAGAAGCAGCAAATCATCTAGACATAAAGAAATCGATGACAACATGGCTCCATTCCAAACAAGTGTGAATATAAATCCAGACGGTGGAAGAGAAGGTCAGGAGGTGATTGAAGTTCAGATATTACCCCAAGACGAAAATTGGGGAGAAAACACAACAGCAATAACTGGAAACACTTCAGACAATTCACAATCTATAGAAGATTTAAGCACGTGGCCTTCAGACGAAGGCCAAGGTGTAACTTACATATGCAGACGTCATTTCGCAACAGCGATAACATTATTCCTGTGCATCATATCGTTCTTGAGCCCCATTGTAATGGTCATATTGCCAAAACTAGGAATTCTCGGTTCATCCGAGTTATCGGGATTAGGAATTCAAGAGCGAGCCGTTCTAGCTGCTTGTGGACCCGAATGCCGTGGAGCTTTAGCTGGTTTGGCTTGTCGATTAGCAGCTTTAGGAGCTGGAGGATGGGCTCTTTTATTTAGGCCACCTTCGGCTCGAGTGCCAAGAGCCCCTCTAGCAAGGGTTGCTCTATTATTGTTGTTAGCTTTATGCACTTTTACTCATTGGCTGTTTTATTTGGCTGCTGCTGAAAGCGAGGAAGAAGGAGGCGAGTATAGAGCGCGTGTGGCTTCAGCTGGAGCTTTAACTGATACTCTGTTATGTGTATTAGTAGCGACTGCTCTCGTTGGAGAAGTGAGACCACTACAACCTGCATATTGTATAAAAGTTATTCGATCTCCGGATGGAGCTAGCCGTTCATTTTCATTAGGAAGATTGAGTGTTCAGAGTGCAGCTGTTGCTCTTCTTGCTCGATATTACACAGAATTTCCGGTGTACAATCCTTATTTGGAAAAGATACCTTTATCGAAATCTCAACGTAAAGCACAATCTAGTTTTAAATTTTATGATGTTGACGGTGCAAACGGTACTTCTGTCCAATCTGGTCAGTCTAGATCAGTATTGAGTGCTTCGGCTAGGCGTAGAGATTCAGCTCACAATGAACGATTTTATGAAGAACATGAGTATGAAAGGAGAGTGCGAAAGCGAAGAGCTCGTCTATTAACAGCCGCTGAAGAGGCATTTGCTCATGTAAAACGAGTTCGTTCCTGTGGAAACAACAATGGAGCCGCAAGACCTTTGGAAGCACATGAAGCAGCACAGGCTGTATTTCCATCTTTGGCTCGTGCTCTTCAAAAGTATTTACGAGTGACTCGTCAGCAGCCAAGACACTCAGTCGATTCCATTTTAGGCCATCTTGCACGATGTTTAGCTAGAGATCTTTCTCCTCGGACCTTCTTAGAACCTTTCCTTAGTTCAACGCCAGCATTGCCAAATGGAAGGAGTGTTCAATCATGGGCACTCGAAAGTGCTGCTCCTCCAACCGCTCCGTTACGAGATGGACACGTCTTTCAACTTCGACAAGGAGATGTGTGCTTGCTTTGCACAGTACGCTGCCTTCCACCGCTCACTATATCTGAAGAATTGCCCGACCCTGCCACTGAACGTTTCGTGTTGAGGCTCAATTCTGAGACATCGGTTTGACCCTCACCCGTCGGCCAGAATCTGCCCCATCGTCTTGTCTGACCTCAACATTTCCCAAGTGCTTTGACAATATATCATTTATGATAGAGTGATTATTGTCATATCATTATTGTGGACCGTGACCGAAAAGAAATATTAAGATGTGAATGAACTAGCATGATAATCATATCGTTGATAGTCATATCATCTAGCTTAGGCAACTAAAGTTTAGAAAATCTATTTATTTCATATGTAAATAAGTTCGATGAAATGTATGCTTGTAAGATATGTTTTGTAATACTCAAATTATCAAAAGATTGTACGATATAGGAACTTTGTAGAAAATTGTTTCAAGAATATTGCTTGAATTGTTCGACAAAGCCAAATTTTTATACCTAGTTGGGTTTCCAGTTTTTCTGGAATTTTTTTATAATTACAATTTTTATGTAAGTGAGCAGATTTGAATATCTATACAGTGAGTTAATTTTATTGAACTAAAAAGATAGATCGTCTCACTCTTAAGTGCAATTTGGAGAAATGAAAAATTTGTAATTAAAATGGATCAATTTACTAACCACATAATGTTGTCGTTTCTCTTAATAGTATTATTTATATGAAAATTATAGGATTTAGGAAATCAAATTGTTAATTTTAAAGTATAATGCTTGTAGTTTAACATATCACTAAAAACATACTCATGTAATCACTTTGCATTCCTTTAAAGTGGTTTTATTGCATTTTGATATTTTATACAATTTTCTATGAAACCTTTCAGTATTTATTATATTTTTTCTTTTGTAAAAATACTTGTTCTGTGATCTATTGTAATCTCAAATTATAAGCTCAAATAAATATTTCCGCTTTCAGTGTTCACAAAAGCTTATAAAAAAATTTATGACATTCTTTTAATTGATATTAATGTTTTTTATTCATAATTGACTGATTTTATATTTTTTTATATTTGTGGATTTTTTATATTATTTTTGTATATAAAATGTGCATTTGTTGTTTGTGCCTATTAGATTTAAATTATAAAAATAAGGGCAGTTTGTGACTTAAAATATATTGTGAGAAAACGTTTATACAGCAATTTTAAAGCGCTCCAAAGTTTACATTCTAAATAGACTTGTAGCTTTTTATAATGCAATTTTGTATTTTTATTAAAATTGTATGTGATGATAAAGATTGTTTTATTTATGTGTATAGGTAAAAGTGAAAAAAAAAGTTAAAATACAGAAAAATAAAAATATAGAAACATATGAATAAGAGGCTTCCAATATGGTCAATGGTCAATATATCATTTCAATATATTGAGTACTCATATTAACAGTTTTTAAATACATCAATATACCTAAATATGTATATACCTAGATGTTATGTATGATACATACCTGGGTATTTTATTTGTATGATTTTCTGTAATAATAGGTATAAACAAAATTACAATAAAATTGTAGGCAGTAGAGTAAACGATTACAATGAAAATTAATAAAATAAGGACATATAAGAATGTTTGAAAATACTGTTGATACAAGAAAATCTAAATGTTCTCTGCATTGTTTGGTTCTAAAGAAATAATAGTGTATGGTTGTTCTGCAGGATGTACAATACGTTTTGTCTTCTTGCTGTTCGGCCAGATTAGGACGAGCCATATAGCAAGACAAATCATAATCACACATAGGAGTATGAGTGAATGTGTAATTATCCAATGTAGAATATCAGGGTTCTCCACACAAACCAGTTGAGTATTCTTCAATGACCATAACAAATGTCCATGAAGTCGTTGCGGTTTGTAACATCTGTAAATAATATATTTTGTCAACACAATTCATATATGAATATGTAATTAAAATAGTTTCTTTAGACCTAATGAATTCTTTATGCTTTTCTGGAACATGTAATTGTTGAAGCCAGCTTATTTTGCAATCGCATCTCCATGGATTCCCTCGTAAATCTAGATGAGATAGGCGTGAAAATATCGGATACCATGAGTTATCCAAGGTTATTATACCAGAGCCCATTAGGCTTATTTGTCTTAAGGAGTAATTATAGTCTTCATAGCCACCATCTTCAGTTATTCCAAAGATATCTGGACTGAATCTCTTAAAATTTTTGCAATTTTCAATTTTCAATACTTCTAGGTTTTTCAAATCTTTAAAGGCGTATTTTTCAATTCGACTGAGGTTTTGTAAATTGTTTAGTATCAATTTATCAATTACTGGATAGTTTGAAAAGTCTTCTGGTGATATAATGGAGATTTGCGTTGAAGAAATATCTAAATAACCTAAAGTGCTAGGCAGTTCAGGTAAAAACACAAAATTGTTTCTAGCTAAACTTATCTTTTTTAAATTATGAGCTGATTTGAAGAAGGTATCAGGAAGATCAGTTATGTTATTATTTTCAATTTTTAAAATGGCCAATCCAGGATTTAAGCAAAATGTATTCGTATCAAATAAATCTTTAGTATTGTTAAAAAAAAATCCCAAATTATTACCATTCAGATTCAATTCTTTCAAATGCTGAACAGGTTTAAAAATATGCACTTCAAAATCTTTTATTTGATTATATGCCAGGTTCAGGAACTTTAGTTTTTTAATATTATTGAATGTATTTGGTTCCAACTTTGTTATAAGATTATTGCTCAAATCTAAATTGGTCAAATTTGGCAAAAAATTAAATGCATCTTTGTCTATTTTGTTAATTCTGTTTTTGTTTAAATATAATATTTGAAGATTTGCACTTGTTAAAGTGTCATCGCCTGTAACTGCGGTGATATCATTTAGTGAGAGATCCAAAGAATTTGTGAGTTCTGGTATCACTATTTGTTTACTCAAAGATAAAATATTCACAGCAGAACAGACTATGTCTATTACAGGTAAGTCCGATGCATCACTAGTGTAATAATTGCATATGCAAGAGTACACATTGTTTTTTGAGCACAAAACATTACTTTCAATTTCACTTATTTCACTGTTTACGTTGGAAAAGTATAAGAACAATACGAAAATCACTTTTAGCACCAAATAAGGTCTGAAATACATCTTGAGCGTGGCGATGAATTGATGTCGATTGAAGTGTGAAAATAATAAATATGGGCAAGTAATCAAATTTTATCAAATCAAACTAGATAAGATAATTTGGAACGGTTTACACTTATCAATGAATGGTTGAGTATGCCAAAATTAAATTATCAATTGATCGAGAGGTTATAAAAGTATGAATGTGAAATAACATAGTCTTCATTGAAAATATTTTTTGTAATTTTTATAAATAGGGTTCAAAGTTTCTTAGTTTTTTTTATATTACTCCAAAATATGTGTCACAAATATTGATTGTCTATGATATTTTATTTATCTACTTACTTGTATTCAGTATGTACCTACTTACGTATAATATTATATTTAGATAGTAGGTATAATAGATGATGTGTGTAATTGATACAAGTTTCATAGGTACTTTACATTCCATTTTCTCTACTTCGGATTCAATTTTTGAAATGCTGTTTTTTCAGAATAGAACTTGTAGTTTGAGTGTGAGAACTATATCAATGGATGAGAAATTTGAAAATATTATTGAAACAACGTTCTAAATACTAAGTCTAGTAATCTATCAGAATAAATTCATTAAAACAACTTAAATTATCCAAACACATTTATTTTCAAACCACAAGACGATCTTTCCAGATATAAATATCTTGTCATTTTTCCTAAATTCATTCATAAATGTTACATAGGTATATAATTATTTACAAATATTACATTCAGATATGCTTACGTATGAAAGTATAATATAATAAAAAATATATATATTATATATAGGTAGGTAGGTTTAAAAAGTATTGAAAAAATTCGAAAACTTAACGATTTTCATTCAGATCATATTAATTTTTCTTACATACGTAAGCACAGAAAGAAAACTCGTTTCAAGATATTATTTTCTATATACGAGAATGAACTGAATAAACGCTCGAAGAGCATTTTAATTAGAAAAAATACATATTCGAATTCCATGTATCAATTGAGACTTATAAAAATTGAGCAATTGCGCTATTCGTCCATACAAATATCCATGCATATTCACATTCAGAACAAAATATCCTATGTTTTTATGAAAGTAATGGAATGTATGTACATTGTATCATATTTCTTATTTGGAAAAGAAGCATGTTCAAAATATAATGCGAAAACATTTGATCATTGTTTTACACTTAAAATCACAGATTCGTTTAAATAGATGTTTTATGTTTTTGCAAATGTTGTTCAATAGTCAATATGTACCTACTTATTTTTTGTATATGTAATATTCGAAATGGAAAACAAATTTTTGAGTTTATTGGGTCACATTAAATATAATCTGCCTTAAAATATCTTACAAACTACGCAGAACAGTCAATGCAAAAATACAGATTGTTCGTATCAAGTTAAATAATTTATAATTCAAGTTTTCCATTTTAAGTTCGATATTTAAAAATATAATCGAATCAATTTGATTGATCAACTTTTCAACTGAACTTGAATGAGAAAATATATCAAAATTGAAGTGGAAATTATTTAACTTGTAGAGGAAAACCTGTATCAAAAAAACAAACTTTCAGTCACACGCATTTGAAAAATAAAATAATGTACCTAAATAAAAAGAACTGATAAAAATACTATTCGAAATGAAATATAAAAAAAAAAAATGTTAGTCACATAATAATAAAGATTTTCATACAGAAATAGTATTTTATATGTTCTATTTACATTTACAAATATGAATTTTATAAAACCAGGAAAGATTTCAAAAGAGTAAGAAACCCGTAAACACCTATTTTTGGACATTAAAAATAAAGATTATTAAAAAAAACAATATTTGGAAATGGTATTTAGAAATGGATTTCTTTTAAATAGACAAATTATTTTGAGATATAAACTTAAAACATAATTTATTTATAATACAAAATTGTTTTCTTTGTTCACTTCTAATTGATGTATTATTTTATCTCAAAACATATTCAACAAATATATATTTAACTACAGAATGGATTTAATTATTTTTCTACTGAAATAAAATAAATTATCAGTGTTAGTTTATCACAATAAACAACTGTATACATTTATAATTCACATTGATAAAATATTTTTCAACAATGGCAGGTGGTAAAGTCTTATGAAAATACTTCATATTTCAATTTGATTGAAGTCTACTAAATTATTATTACTTCTCGGTGTTTAATATCTATTCGGTGCTGAGCCCATTTCATAACCGTTATTCACCTCACCCTTTTTTCCATTTGTCTGCTTTCCATTTTCTTGGCCTTTTTGATTGACTGAAGCTAAATAGTTAGAACTTTCTAAATGTAGAGTACTCTGTCTGTGTGATGATCTGAAAATTTCACATGAACATGAAAAAATATGAAAACAATAAGAGTATTTTATTAAATTGAACATTATTGAAATTAACCTTATTAAACAAGTTACAGATATGAGTAATAACAATAATCCAACAGCAATAAGTCCATAGCTAAGTACAGCTTTAGCTATTGGTGGTACATTTGTACCAAAACGTAAAAGCTTAGCTACTTCATCGGGAAGTGTATCAATACCCTATGAAAAAAGTATTTGGAATTATATTATTTCAATAAATTTTCTATAATATTTCAGAAAAACATAAGAAATACTAACATCTTCAAACCAAATTATAGGGAACACAATGTCTGGGAAATTGGCAACTTGTTTGATATCGATTACTTGTGAGACGGCAAGATTAATTTGTACACGGGCTTTGGCTGAAAGTGCTGTACCCATTTCCTGAAAAATGACAAGAAAATTTATTAAAAACCATGAAAATTATTATATCATATTAGTAAATAATTTTAAGAACAGTTTTCTTACAGGTTGAACATCAATGTAGAACTTATGTTTCTCTGGATCGGGTTCGGATACGCCTTCAACAGCTGTTCTCAAATTATCATCAGCTAAATAGAAATGTGGGAAACTTATCATAACAGGAGAATCTGTAATCAAACATATTTTTTTAGTATTATGTGATCATAAAATTTATGTGAAAACAAAAATACATATGTAAGGTTATTCAATAAATTTTACCGTATTGACAAAAAGATATGTTATTTAAGCCACTTGGTGCACAAGGAGGACCTTGAGGACAGAAACACTTATTATCAGGATTCACTTCAGGTTCAGCGAAGACATCAGTCGGAGGTGTAAATCTGTATCCTAATATATCACCTTTGCTGATTACTTCTTTTTCAAATCTGCAATGATATTAACTCTTCTAATGAAATTGTTTCACAAAATAAAGTGCAAATGTATAATATATTAACCTCAAGGGCAAAAGTCTGCAAAGATCCTTATCGAAGACATGCAAAGTTGTATTTTTAGTAATATGAGGTGGGAAAATTGATCCATCACTTCCATCGATTTTGGAACAATCAGTAGCACCGTAGTGAGGTAGATGATCAACTCCATTGAAAGCATCTACTAAACCATATTTTGTGATGTCAGAAGCACCAGTGAACATGTTGATGGTGTCTTTCGATGTTCCATTTTTCTTAAAATTAATAATTGGTGATTAAATTTAATTCATAAGAACGAATTAGTTAAATTAAATAATACTATGTACTCACTCCATATAAAAGTCCGAATTCTTCATAAGGCAACTTTTGTTCTTTAGGAATGACATCCTTAGCAAGTTTCAGAAGTGGATCTTCGTAACCCCACAGCAATTGTTCCACGGAAACTTCTACGAATGGCTTTATTTTCAAAATATCCATAATAGAAGCCATGGCTAAACGAAGGAATCTAGCTGCATGTTTCGACTGAGAAGTCGCACTCTATAATCAAGATCCAAAATTGAATATTTTTTTCATTTGCAACTTACAGATGATAAATTTTCAAACGATATTCACCAGCATAGGAATATTTGGAACAACAACCACATCATCTTCTGAACCACCCGAAGCAGACTCGTCGAATACATAAGTTTTGCGCTGGTTGAAAGACAACGTGCTGTTCTTGTTGAATTGAATATTCACTTTCTCCCATGTTTCTCTGCAATGAAAAATTTTCAGATAAATCGATAATTCAATATTATTTCATCCAAATGGAAGTCGATTCGGTTCGAGACATGCGATTCTAATTCCAGAGGCACTTTCTTAAAGTGCAAAAAGCAAACACGATTGCGTTATGTATTGTAAATATGAGATCGTGGGATTCGTTCTCATAGACGCAACATCTCGACAATATAATGTTTTGTATCGAATGTGTGATAACCAATTCACTTCGGATGAATAACGGAGCAAATCGCGTTTTCACTTTCGTTCTCGAGAGAAATATGCAAATTCAATATTCAAGTTATATGAAATTGTCATCTGGTTAATATAATATTTATATACCTACATAAATTTGCATTTGCAATTGCATTTTGTATATTTTTGATTGGTTATAAATATAATATGTAATACATAATATTGCATCAAGATTTGAATATGAAAATGAAAACTCATCGTTCACTATACCTAATTATTTTTTTATAGGAATATTTCTCAGTATCAATAATTATTGAATCTCATTAAACACTAGATACTTATTATTTTTGTAGAATTATTCTAGAATGTGTTTTGTATACAAATCGAACATAAATCGTGGCATTAGTACATTGCGAGATATTTTGTTGAGAATTTGTTCTCGTTGTTAATGTAACACATTTGTTGTAACATTGAATTTGTGTTTGTTATATTTTAATGAAAATAAATTATAATTGATACATGAAAATAATATTGATATAAATTTTCTTTAAATGTGTCAAAATGATCATAAATTTCTGTTAAATCAACATTTGACTGATGTCGACGGTATTTTAACAGGTGTAAAGTTTTCAAACTTCATTGATGCACTAAATTATTTGAGCACAAGTGTTATCAATTTATGAGAGACTTGTTAAAAGTATTTTATTTACTTTTTATGCACATTTGAATTTATTTTGTGGGTTTGTTTAGTTTTCTTCTAAAAAATCATTAAAAACTCGTCAAAGTTAATATTCTCATATGAATTTTGCACTAAACGCACGAGTGCACTTACATCTGCGACGTTTTGATTTAATTTATTTAAAATATTGTGGATACGTATTATATCTAGAAAGTGTGAAAAAATACATAACTGACACGCTAGTTTTTACAGAGAAAATCTCCTTAATATTTAAAATATCGACTCGTTCTAGTGCTTATGTTTTTGCAGAACATCATCATAGAGAATTGGTTTGCAAATATAATAAGTGTGATAAAATATATTTGAGGACGTCGAACTTTTCGACTTTTACAGTTAATAAATTCAACGGAATAAAGCTGGGAAAACGTGCAACGTCTATCTGCATTTCAGAAGCATTGTTCCAATGGAAAAAGAGTACAAAGTGCAAGAGCCTAATTATCACGTTTAAGAAATGTAAATTTTACTCGGAATCTTTTCGTTAGATTTCGACAAACACTCTCGAAACACGTTTTATTCAAAGCAAACGTCCTTTTATACACCTCCGAAAGGTAATATTTGAGAAACGTTAAAATTTAAAATCACACTTTGACCACAACGACACGCGACACTTTTGAAAAATGTTTGCTCAACAATTCGCAATATTTTTCTTGCGTAAAATGCACGGGGAAAACCTTCACGATTTTTTCCTAAACTGTACAAGTTATTATGAAATTGTTTCAGCAGTAAAATTATAATTTCACTGATCACTATATACTGATATTCTAATATCATTTTGAGAGTTTGAATCTTGTTTTTTAGTTACATCCATATTCAGCACTCGAATGGACCAAATTACAATACAAATTTACTGATAACGATTTCACTGTTATGTGCATGTGGTTGAAAGTTTCGGTGGTAAGTTCTTTTGAAATGAGTAATTCTGTGAAAAATTATATAGTAATACCGCGTGAAGGGCATAATTAAAGCATCAGGCATTGCACAACTTTATCAATCAATTAATGTTACTCTAACGATGATGGCTGATTGATGAAACAATTCCGAAACTTCCAGCCCAACCTTCCCCACATATTTTCATATATTCTAAGAATCGATAGTTTCTTTCGAAGAAATCTAGAGCAAACACATGCAACGTTTCGGATGAAGCACAATGTTGATACAAATCGGATCTAGCTCTGGTCTTCCTTGATCTATGCAACACAATATGTCATCGTATAATATATAGAACAATATGACACTCAACGGTCAAGAATACAGACAAGTATATATCGGAATCTGTGCCACGGTTGTTCACCTTGTTGGAACGGATTAAACGGTAGGCGTATCGTAATCGTTAAAAAGGGATTTTGCTTTCTAAAAGTACGATCGCATGTGCAATGGAAGGACATTCGGCTAACGGTAAAAGTTGTTCTGGATAGTTTGATGATGATTTTTTTTCATATTACCTGTAAACGTAGGGTCCCAGTTCGTCCAGGATCGGCTTAGATCCGTTGTTGAGGAACTCGTCTGCGTTGGTCACGTTGTACACGTAGATCTTCATTATCGGAGTCACCGGAGGCTTCGCCCACCAGCCGAAAGTTTGAGAGCCTGGCTTTAATACTAATTCCTGAAATTTTAGAAAGAAAATCGTTAATCATTAATTGAATAGTATAATTGTGACATAAGAAATTAACACAGATTATGATCGTTTTTCATGTGAAATATCTTACACATCTTTTTATAACACGCATTCATACAATCATTTAATTTTGATCTTAATGAATACGAAGAAAACCTTGAATTTCATAAGATTAGCGCATGACATACATACATAAAAAAAGTCTTCGAGCACGAACTTAAATTTGTAAAAAAATAAATGAATATCATATTTTTCGGAGAAAAATTGAATAAAATGTAAAAAAAAATACTGATTATTATTTTTTTTAGTGCATTCTTGAAAATATAATAATGAATACAGATATATTGTAAATTTTAATTCACATAGGGATAATAGGGGAAACTTGAATTTTGTCTCCAACTTCTTTTTAGAAAATCGAATTTAAAAAATGTCAATACACTCGAAATTAAATTAGATTTACTTGATCCTACTAATTGAAACAACGTAACTCTTATGATATTAAATTTTCGGATAAAATTGGAAGAGGAAAGAATCAAGTGCCCTCAACCTCCCCTAACATTTACCATTCATCTTGCCATTTCCTTTTTCCCTCTAACATCTGCATCTACGCCTCTCTGGAGCAAGGAAATAAACAGCAATGCGAACGACTAGAGCTATATGTAAATCGACTATCATAAAACAGTTCCGTCCCGTATTTTCCGGGACGAATGGTCACCCTGGCTACGAACGGCAACAGTATTCGAATTAACACAGTCACGCTTGCGGAAGGACATCCTCGTCAGCGTTCCACATACCGAAATTTCTCTTGTATAATCGGCGAGAGAAAATGTGCGAAAGAAAAGAGCGGTTGCGTCGAGGCTGTGATGTAAAAATGATACGATGAATAATATACCGGTATGAGTCGAATGGCAGAACCGGTAACATTTCGTAATGGTCGGTGTCCAGTGTGAATTGCCACGTTCAAAAGCTATTGCCGTTTCCGCGACGGATCGTTGAAGAACTTGGTTGGAGTTCGAAGTCGATTTTGAGTCCAGAGTGTACAGAATCCAGATAATAAATTGTATTTAGAGAGTTTCAGTGTAAAAAAGTAGGAATTTAATTTAGAGCAATCGTCAAAACGTAGCAGTTGAATCGTAGCGGTTAAAATGCAGCAGTTGAATCGTAGCGGTTAAAATGCAGCGTTAAAAACGTAGCGGTTGAAACGTAGCGTTTAAAACAAAACGGAGTATTTGCGAAGAAAATTATTTAATGAAACAATGTTAAACATTAAATTTGATGTTTAATTTAAATAAAATATTCAATATTTTATTTCTAAATAGACTGAATTATTTTTATATGCGAAAAGAGTTATAGTTTCAGATCTACATAGTCAATGTTTTACATAATTTCAATCTGTTACAAAGTTCGTCTACTTACTAAAAAGAGAATAAACATAATAAATTCAATGTTTGATTAACGTTTAGCGATATAATATTGAAGAAAAATAATAATATTATAGCTCAATATTATTTGAATGTCAATCGTGATCGTTCAAAATGTTCTCATGTGTAATATTAGAACAAATCGTTTCGCGATCTGTATAAGTATATAAAAAAACTTTTTACATATCGATATGATAATGAAAATACATACATCTGTAAGATATATTTGCAATTGCGATTAGCATTGTCGGATAGGTAATTGCATACGAGGGTTCAACATTCGTTCGTGTCTACCTTGAAATACGAATTTCGAATTTCAATAGCGCTTCGATTTCGGAAGGAATTAAAACTTCAATGCCGCCGTTTTGAAATTTATTTCTAATTTGATATTGAAATTTGTCCACTTTAATGTAAATGAGAATTAAATTATACATAAATTATGGTCATTATAATAATTCGAAGATTTTCCGAATCGCTCTTTAGCGTTGCAGGAAATGGAAATTTAACGAATTACAATAATTTTGAAATATCGTTGCGAAAAGAATTCGATTTCTATATTAATTTTCAAACACCTTCACATTTGAATCACGCCTAATTATTGCCTACCGAAATCAAATGCATCGAGAGTACAAAGAAAACATGTTTTTGTATGAAAAAAAAAAACTTTTTCCGATTATATTCAAATGAAACTGATTACATCCAAACTGGAAATTTTCATATTCAATTAGCAGATTCACGATTCGTTAATGAACAACCTCGATTTTTCCGATTTACATACATAAATATACAGGAAGTGTGCTTTGCGAGTGTAAACACTCATTAAAAGCGCACATATTTTAAGGTACTATCCAAACAATTTTCTCGAAGACCTCTCGATGTCCAAACACCAATATAAGACCTATTACTCAACAATCCTAGAACATGACCGCTAAACGACTATTGCGAGGTTATGAACTAGCGAATTCTTCACACACATGAACCGAATGTCGCCAATGATATTTGCTGTTCGACCTAGACACGGATTTGAAGATTTCCTTACTTGGATCAATATGTCGATGTGACCTCGTGTAGGGACGATGGAGTCCATTTGCAAGAAGAACGATGGTGATTTAAATTGACATCGATAGGACACAAAGTTTCATATTAGAAGTGCTAATGCATTAGACACAATGCCGTTTGTTGACTGTTAAATTAAATTTAATTGAAGATACGTTGTTAGATTTATAATTACTCATTGAGGATTAATTTTACAATGCAATGCTATTTTTCTTATATCAAAGTAAAACTAATGTATCTATTTACGTTCAGCGTCATTAGTACTATGTTACAGTACTACAAGAGTATTACATATAACACATACCTTCGATAAATTTTTAACTCGTTTTTCCCACTAATGAAAATTGATGAATCAAATTATTATGATTCGAAATTATTGTTATACATAAGTGCTAATGTTTAGTTCGAGGTGAACATTTGTCGGAATTTGTTTATGTTGATGTATTGTTTTAAATGTTGTTGATAGCTCTGATGATGTAAGTATGGTTTTAGAGTGATTTAATTTTCCGCATGAGCTATGAGTTTTAGTTGTTTATTTTTAATGAAAAAAATTCGTTGAACGTAATTCTGTTTTTATTATTAAGCACTGAGAAATAATACGGAAAAATCTTTTAAAAACATATTAAAAAAAACGCCTAATTAATAAAGAAGATCAATTAAAATGAGTAAACATCGTAATATACTGAGAACGTTAAATCGACATTAAAAAAATGAAATTTCGATGAAAAAAACGAAAAATCCCGTACCAAAACGAAAAA
This sequence comes from Cheumatopsyche charites, assembly GCA_024721215.1. NCBI lineage: Eukaryota > Metazoa > Arthropoda > Insecta > Trichoptera > Hydropsychidae > Cheumatopsyche > Cheumatopsyche charites. Next base: position 5,576,081 of record CM045583.1, read on the forward strand.
TCCACGCCGCATTAAGCACTTTCTACAAAATACGTAATGTCTACGCAAAAATACATTTTTTTTCATTCGCGAATCGATATTAAATTAAAAACCATTACATAAAATGTGACATTACTGCAATGTGGTTAAAAAGTGCTCGCAGTGTAACTTGCTTCACGTTCGTTACAAAAGTTACGTCACATTTACGGAAATATTTTACGTTTTACGTTCGGCCCGAAGGCAACTGAGTGTTTCAATTGACCCTATATCGAAGATTTTCATTTGGGAAAGTTTCTGTTTTCAAATAAATAAGATAATAAACGTACTTTTTACGAGATGCAGGATGATTTAGAACCGTCTGGTGCTTTCGTGATATAATATTTTTTTATTGATATAAATATAAAGTACGCAGCACGTAACCAACGTAATGGTTATGCGATCGTACGTAATTTTCGACGAAAATCGGTCTAACCCAGTTTCTTGGTACGTGAACGTAAATCTTACGTATCGTAGCCGTGAATTTTTACATATAGCCTTTGATTTAACAGTGGAAAATATCGATCTAGTTTCACGATGCTAATGAATGTTTTTTATATATTTTTTCCGGTAGTTAATCTAGAAAACAAATTTAATATTTCACCTTAATTATAATCGAATCATATGAGATTTATTAACACATATTTTTTTAATATTCTATACAATTATTTTTTTTATGATCAAATTGCAAATAAGAAGAGATCTAATGATCTTTCGAAACGTATGATGGCTCTTTAAATCACATACGAAATTGCACAAGCACGTACATTTTTATTGATCAATTCACACCGTATGATACTTGAGAGCATACAGACGAAATTCACAAGTCGAATTTATACACAAATAATAGCCAAATTAACTGGCCATCGCGAAACTCTCAAATTCGACATGTACACATCGAACGGTTATTATTGATGATTTTTTTCCTATAGAAGACGTACGCAATTTCACAGTAAAAGTCAATTGGAACAGTAGGATTTTTTTAATTCGTTTTTCAGTTAAACATTCGGTCAATCTGGTCACGATTTATCCGATATTTACGGAATCGAACTTCGAAACAGCTATGCCGGATTTTCACACGATTTTCCACTTTTGTTACGACAATAATTCGATTTTTCGAGTTGAGTGATCTTTGAAATGTCGTAGAACGGTACCGTTGCCGTTTTGAAAATTTTTGTTTTTCGAATGTTTTGGCATTCGTTCGAAAACTGGATCGATCGTTCTGTTGATTTACGAAGAAAATAGTGGAATTAATTTAATTTTTCTTCAATTATTCATACGCGCGTTTTAGATATTTGATGGACGTTTGTACTGGAGATGTTGTTGTAAGAGATCGTAATGATTAATTAACTCATTACACTGGCCTTTATGTTCTCGATGCATAACTTTGTGTATGAATATAGTATGTGAAACATGAAATGGCTTTTTGCACGTATGTACTTTTATTATTTATTTGTGCGTTCGATTAAAATGCGTGTGAAATAGCAATTTTCTTTCGCAGACACATTCTAATGTTTCAAATTTTATAATAAAATATTTTTTCTAAAGGAACAATTGAATCGTAAATTTTATACATTCGAATTTTATCAGCAATCTTGATTCTTTTATTTCAATTTGAGAATCGTTAATATAAAATAACATAAAATTATAATATAAATAGAAAAATATTACACGATCAATAAATCAAAGTTGAGCAAAAATATATATGATTTTAGATTAAGTAGGAGTTTATAAAATCTCGATGTCTAAGAATTAGAATATTTTTAATGTTTTGAAGAATTTAAAGACTTAAAATAAAAGAAAATACGATGATGATGAGAATTCCTTTCTTGAATATACTAGAACTTTACTATCCTTGAGAACAATCTAATGAAACCATTCATAAATCTCAACTAGAACATTAAAAATCCTTACAAACAATCGTAAAAAGTCTGTCATGGACTAAAACTTAGGCATTAAAGAGCCTCGAAGATTACGAAGTCGAAAACTTTGAAGACAAATAAGATGACAAGGAGTTTATTCTTCAACATACATACAACTGAAAGCTCAACAATTCTTAACAAATCCATTCATAAACGTCGCCTAAGAGTCTACAGAATCTCGAAGATTATGAAGTCGAAAACTTTGAAGACAAATAAGATGACAAGGAATCTATTCTTCAACATACAAGTACTGAAAGCTCATCAATTCTTAACCACAATCGAACAAGTCCATTCACAAACGTCTCCAAAGAGTCTACAGAGCCTCGAAGACTAAAAAGTCGAAGACTTCGAAGACTCGTCATCATCAGAAGAGTCCGTTCTTCGCTGGTGTGTGACCACACGGTGCGGAACTATGTTAGCGTTGCTTACTCGAACCGGGTCACTTGACGACACGGACTGAATACCGCAAGTTACGCTTTTTTCCAATATTCTCTTATCTGCGATATAACGTGTGTGTATATTTTGCTCTATGACGGTCGTTTTGTGTGGGTCGATTCGCGATGTCGGAAAATGCGGGTCTCGTTTAACGCTTTTTTCAAATCTTGCGAAAAATGCACGTGTTATGATGTGGGTGCTTCTAACGGATCGATGAAAAATAGCTATTGTCGTTTAATGTCTTCGGAATGAGAGATTCGAGCTCATCTCAATTGGAAATTTGTTGATTACAGTGCGGTATTTGGAAATAAACTGATAAGTGCTCTTGAATATCTGCGAAGATGATATAATGTTCTAATCGTTCAATTTTGCATATGAAACAATCGGTTCTGGTAATATGTAAGTGCTTTTAAATTGACGCATTACGACATCGCTCTTGAATACGTAAAATAAACTTGAAAATCGTAATAAACTCGTTAGACTCGTATTATTTTAGGCGTTTAATGATTTTCTGATATAACGGTAAAATTTTACTGCACAGCTTTCGTCGTTGAGTCATTTCGATAAATATTACACAGAGAAACGAAACATTCAATTAGAGACGCCTTTATGCAACATTCGAGTTAAAAACTTTACATCAGAACGTAAAATCGTTCAATTAACAAGTACATAAAATAAAACGTGATTAGTTCCGTTGACTCGTTTACGACTTTGTATCCACAACTACATAATGGAATTATCAATAGCATCGAGACAAAGATCATCTTGATTCACCTCGACGATACTTTCTTGATGCTTGTGAGTAACGTATTATAATTGCGATTTTCCATGATTCATAATGACGAGACACGACGAACATACGAGATGAAGTTTATGCATATTGTGCATAGACCCTTAGCAAGGAGGTCGATGTTTTGAAACGTTTGGATTAATACGAAAGTGAGTGGATACAAAATCGAGGATGACGAAACGATTTTGCCCATTCGCGGTCGATTTGACACGAAAATAAAACGAGTGGTTGGCTTCTAGTGGAATATTTCGATTGTTTTGTGTGTAAATTTTGAAAATTCAAAGTCTCGATATGTACTGTGAAGGTTGTGGGAAAATATGATAAAAAATTTGGTGTGTTGTTGGTTATTCGATGCTCACGCATCGATGGATGCAGATGGTTCTTATGCGTTTTTTGAATTTGTAAAAAAAAATGTTTGACAGTTTTAAAAAGGTATGTAATTGAAGAGTTCTGTTACCACATTGCAATATTTTCAAAGTATTTCAAAATTGAATTATGACTTCAAAGAAAAATGTTCGATTCAAATTTGTAAATGTATGTATGAAAATTAATCTTTGTATTATAATGCCATCTTTATACCGTTCATCCGATTGCAATCAAACTTTGGTGAGTTTTTATTCGACACGTTACTCAATTAGCACAACTATTTTATGATTTAACAAATGTGTGTAAGTAACAAATAATTTAAGTGACAGTAGCGTGTGAATTGCAATCATATGTTCGTTGAAATTATACATACTTTCAAAATAAAGGTGAATCTAAAGGCCATTTCTTCCAGAATTACCCTACAATATGTAATCAGTCTACAATCGATTGAATTCTTTATTAAATGCAATATCAAACAATAGCAATTGATGTCGTATAAGATACAATAAGGTATTCATATGAGTCAATACTCTTAAAAATACAATAGAAAACGTATCCTTAAATAATCCTTGATCTTTGTACCCAACATTGCGGAAACTCGAATGAAATCTTCCGTCATATGTACAGTGTCGTTTGATAAATCAACTTATCGTCGAAGATATTATCTGATGTCGCTACTGTTCAAATAAGGCAATAACAATTACTGCGTGTATGTCTGAAAAACGCATTTGCAGCATCCATTATACGTATTACAATATTATTATGACGATTCGAATGATTGAATCACACGAAACGTCCGCTTCAGTACAACGAGCAATGTTCGTTTTTAAATCGTTACGAGATTATTATATTGTATTTTATTTCCTAGCCAATGGACTTATGTTTGCAATCGAGTTTGTCGCAATTTTCAATTTTTTGCAAACTCAACAATTTGCCTATACAGTAAGATCAAAAGTCGCTCGTTAACCGTTCGCATTGTTTTATAACAATGTTTATAGTTTTTTTGTAATCGAATGAAAAAATATTGAGTAGTACTTACGTGATCTATGAATAATCTGACCCATGCTGAGAAGAATATCGCTATTATGATCCCCAGCAATAGGAGTAATATTGATGCTACTATAACGAACCCTGAAAACAAACAGAAAACAATAATTTAAACAATGTCGATGATTCAAAATCGCATTTTCTAATATACTAGGCACATTTTTGATGAAACAATAATAATGAAACGAAAGTTTTCCACGTCCTAGAGCCGCTCGGTAAAAACTATAATTATGAAGAAAATGCAAATATAATGAGTGTGACAGTAGTATCCGGGTGTTTCGAAATGACAAAGAAGACGTTCTCTTCGTTTAGAATAAAAATAATCATAATATGAAAAAAACGTGATCTTCATCATCACTTGACGAATTCCACTCCAGTTCTGAGAGAAATCCTAAACGACTCGATTATCCATGCGACATTTTCAATTAATAAATCATTTTAAGATCGGACTTTCTAAGATTTCACTAAAATCGCTCGCATCTAATTGTAAGACACAAACGAAATCATTCGATTATTTTATTACTGAACACCAATAAGTCAGTATAAATATATATTTTTTCATTTTCAGTTCGATAAGAATGAGTTACGTTTTATGCTAAGTTACGTTAGCTCGAGTATCGTGACGTTGATATATCCATTCAGTATCTAATTCTGATTATTATGGAGACAATCGATTGAAGAACCTTCGGTTGCGAAAGCTTCTAAATAAAATATTTGCATGTTTCGTGTTCGTAATAGGAAGTCACGTTTGTGATATCGCAACTCGATGGTAGGTTTGAAAAGTTTTAATATTCTGGACGTGTTCGATTCAGAAATATCCTTCGGATTCCTATTCGTTAAAAACCCATTCGATATTTAAATTCAACGATCGTCGTTGGCTGATTTATTGGTGAGTCACGAAGGATTTTCGATGTTTATTTTATTGGGCGTTGATAAAAATCGACATAACGAAATATTTGTTCGATGGAAATGTACGTAATTTCGGTTAATTGTCCAATGAATAGATTTCAGTTTGAATAGATACATAAGAAAAAATGTCAATGCCTCCAAAAACGTTTTCGCCATTTGTATGTAATTTCGTTGACACACGTCAAGATACTCATTTGAATACAGCGTCACATTTATCTTTTAAGGTTAGTGGTTCAGGGTGAAGAAGTTAAGAAAAAATAATGTATACGATCCGAACTAACGAAACGCATTATAAATCTAACAATATTTAAATCAAAACGTTACAACATCCGCGTTGAAAAACCTGAATCGAAGCTTCGATTCAAAGTTTGTATCAATCTTAATATAGACAAAAATCAAACTGATTATCTCGAAAGCACATCGAAACGTTGATAAGAATTATATTTTCTATCCAAGGTTATAAACTGTTTGTACATCTGAAAGGTTTTATTATCTTATTGTAAAGGTTTAATGTTTTTGAAAGCATAAAAAGGTGCATATTCATATTTTGTACACTTAAATCAGTACCGATTCTAAAAGATACAAATTTAAATATAAAAAAATTTTGAAATTCACAACAAAAATATTACTAAAAGTTTCAGTTATGAAGCACTAATTTCGCTTTCAATTTAGAACAACGATATTGACGATATTATTTATCTTTCAAGAGACACTTAAGAAACGATTATATCGAGAAATGAATTTTCAAAATGTAATGAATCTAATAAAATATGTCTATCAAAATTTAAAACAATCTATTGTTATTAAAATTGGTTCATTTTTGGCCCACTTTAATATAAACTCATAAACTCATAAAATCATATAACGATTTCTTTTGATTTTAAAGGCGAATCAGCATAATAAAACGAGACAATCGAGTTCGCATTTGAATCAGATCAAATCGAAAAAAGTTAACAATGTTTACGAACGACCTTCCTACAGCCAACACGTATTCGGAACAATCGCTCAAATTACAAAATATGAAAATTGCGCAATCGAACGTGCGAACTTTTCCATTGTCTCTATTCGGCGTCAGAGATTTTCAGATTTTCTCTAAAATTCACTATCGATTCAGACGGCCTCTAATATTGTATTATGCATGAATATGTTCGAATACCGTTATATTATAGCGTAATGATACGCCCACGAAATGAGTCCTACGGTAGTCGTATCTGTTGGGAAATTTACGAATTCCACTCGTTTGACCGTTCCATTGAATTTGTTTATTTATACGACCGAACGGTTCAATGACGTGAAAATTTAATTTATGCGAGTTTTTGCTTTTCAATGTCGTTTTTTTGAGTCGAAATTATATTCCGATTGTGATCTTTTGATATGGATCTTGAATGAAATACGTACATCTCTCGATGGGTTAGGTTGAGTTAAATTTTAGTTTTAGTTTGAATGTTATGTCGATGGTTTACTCTACAAGTACCCTTTTGATTTTCTCAAAAGCGGATGTGTGTTGTATGCGGCAAATATTCGGAAAATTCGTAATTGAATAAATTTGGTTTAAAGTGTGAGATTTTCTTATTTGTCTTCCTTAAAGGTTTTTAAATAATGAACGTAAATATATTTTTTTTTCAAAGCAAACACGTTTGTAATATTCAAATTTTAAACTCAACATTATCAAAGCTCATTATTTATTTCAATTGCTGCAAATACTCGAGAATCGTGAGTGGTGCTCATTCGACAAATATTTGAATGTAATCTTCTTCGGAATATTTCGAAAGTCCCATAACGAGACGCCCTTTCGTCCTTCGAACTCATAATAAATTTTGCACAATACCACCTACGAACCGAATACTCAGGTGCTTGATTGATTTAAAATTTCAATGAGAAACTTCAACCTTTGCATACGAATATGCACATATTGCAAAAATATGCAGCGCAAACTATGAACCGATATAATTGCATTAAGAAAACAAGTATATGACTCATATGTGAAATTAAAATTCTTCGCTGATTCAACCGCATATTTCTCGGGATGAATAAGTAAAATATTTTATATAAACACAACAATGATGCACTTGAAACACAAAGGATTCGTGCGAGAATGAGCAAAATAACCAAATGACGCCATCTTGAAAAAAATACGACACAATAAAGCATTTTTTTCGTTGATTCGAAGAACGAAATCGTGTATCAATATATTTTATGTATTCGCATGGCAGCTTTGAATACGAAAGTGGTTGAGATGAACCTAAGCTCGACAAGGTTAACTAGACGTGTTTTCTAGGATCTTGAACCTCGTCTTGAATTTATCTAAGGATGATGTCGATGGATAATAAACGATACGTACCTGCGCGAATAAAGTGGGTAAAAAATGCAAGGTTGATTTTTTTATTCGAATAAATTAGATCATTTTTTAAACGGTTGGAAAATATTATCGTATAGAGTATTTCGGTCAGTATAAATAATTTTATGATATATCTACACAAAAACACATTTTAATTCAAGTGTATAAACATTTTTTGAGCCACTGTTATCAATGAGTATCGAATGTATGCTCAATAATCTGACATTGAACCACAACTAAAACGCAAGGCCACTCAGTGGTTATCCTTTGACGAAACGTTCAACTTGTTTATTCGAGACACCACACATTTGCAATCATAAATATGAAAGCGATTTAAGCCGAGAAATTGATAAAAAGAATTCTGTTTGTTCAAATTGTTGTAAAATATAACTTTTTTTTAAATTGAATTTGGGTGTTTTCACTTTCAATGTAATAGTATCCAACAAAGCCAAACATAAATCATTCAATTGTATTTCAGGATTGATTATTGGTGACTTAGATCATTGTCGTGATGATGGGACACATTATTTATTAGTATGAAACTTATTGAGAATATTATTGACAAACAGCCAAATCTAGTTTGTGCAATATGCTCATTAGAGAATTTCAAATTCGTTCTAAATAAGAAATGAATATGGTGAATGCACAGCGAGATGTTTTACGATTCGGATTACCTCATGTCGCAACGGCCTCGTGAACTTTCACAAAAATAAAGAGATCTCCTCGTTGTAAACATATTGCTTTATTAGGCTTTTTTATTACATGGATGTTGTACGAGTGAAAAGACTCCAAGGAAGTTTGCGGAGAATATACGACTCGAGAGTTACGTGTTGTGATGAAGATCGTTTTCCGCGATTCGAATGTTTATAATAAGTGTGTCGTTTTGTAGAAAGTACTTATTTTTGTGATATTTATTTCATGGATATATTATTATATACAGTTATAATCATTCGAGATATGAAATGATCAAAATCACAGTTCGTTTTCTATTCGTTATGAAATTTTAAATTACAGTTATTGTTTGACACTATTAAGTTGATATTTATACAATATAAACACGTATGTAACATTTATATAAGTTGCAAGTGTAATACAAACTTAAAAAATATATTGCATTACTCATCCTTGAATACAAATGTTCTGCTTAAACTTTTGTAAGGCTTAAGTGCAACTTAATGCCGGCTTACATTTATAAAAAGTAGTTGAAATAAAATTAATTTGTAATTGAATGATTCATTGAAAGATTTAACTTTTTTGTGAAATTATTGATGTTTTTAGAATATTATTGTCATATTATTTTTTCTGTGATGAAAAATAATATTCTTTACCTGAAAAATTCGTATTATCTTCACGATATTCCCACGGAAATGCAATAATAGATATTAGATTAAAATAAATACAACCTTCAAATACGTTTAATGGAATTATTTACAAGGCTAACGATGATCTTTAAAATCGAATGAATTAAATGTGAATTACAAAAAATGGAAATAGTACTGAGCAATCAATTCCTTTTTTGCTTCTTCTAAAATCGTGTACTAATCACTTCGAATAACCTACGATTTTCGACATCACATTACACAAAAAACTTACATTAACGAACCAAAATTGTTTTACTCAATACTTATGTATTTAAATTGAGAATCGATTTTGAAAATTTTCGTCAACAATAACTTGTTTTGACGAGAGCTTTTTGCTACCATACGTACAAATATGCATAACAAAGCTAATTTTGAAATTACTGAAGAATTTTTGTTCAAACAACCTGCGCCGACATTCAAAACGATTTTTGTTAACTGCGCATGCATAATACGATAATATGCAATTGTTAAACTTCGGTTTTGTATGCATTGAAATCTTCTAGAGAGTTAAATGATAATTTATTTGCTCAAAGAGCTACATTGCTCAATCGTCGTTGTGCAATCTCATTGTTCGAATGACTTTATCATTGCGAACTGTAAGAAAGTAAAACGCTAACTTTTATCAGCTAAAAACAATAGTTCTGTTATGAAGAATCGTATGACATCGACACTTTCGAGATTTGCACTGGAAATTCGAATATGTGAAGTGTTTATATACTCTTTTTCTTGAGTTCACGTAGCGGATTGTTTAAGTTTCTTATCTCGAATCTCTATTTTGGGTTAGCGTAACGGATTTATATGGCGTGTAATTAATTGAAAAGTCATTTCTTTGTCGTTCCGAAGAGGATTTGGTTCAATCTCGGGTCACTAATTTTGATGAAACTCAATAGAAACGAAATATAAATATGTATTGACATGAAATAAAAGTGAATAATTAAAATGCAACTCTCAACAACTTTCTAGTTGTCGTAGGTCAAAGTTTTGCATGTTCGTTAGATACACGGAAAAAGTTTTATATGAAGCATTTTGAAAAGATTAAGAAGAAAATATAAGTACCAATGATGTTGAAAAAAAAACACATAAAATATTATTTTGTTAGCTTCAATCTGCCATAACTAGAGAATGATTGAGAGTTGCATTTTAGTTATTTACCATTATTTTATGTTTAGACTCACGTTACAATTCCACTGAGTTTCGTCGAAATCAGTGACCTGTAATCGGTCTGAGTCTTCGTGAACTTAAAAAACGCATTAACTCTGCCGAAAAGCGAACTTTAACCGCTCAAACGTTGCACAAACAACGATTGACGACACTGTTAAGTTCTCTAAACACGCGAAGATGGTCACACGATGACCTCAGTGACCAATACGACCAGAAAAGCGCATTCCTATGGAGACACAAAGCTGGACCTTGGAACTTGGAACACGAACGCTTGCGCCACACACAATGTACCACTGTACATTCTGGACACGTCGAAGAACTTGCCTCAATCGCGAATCAACAATCTCAAAAACACACAAGCTGATTTTCGTTAAAGATCTTTTAATCATAGAAAGGTTACAAATCGACACTTATTAACCGATTAAACCGAAAGCTTCTGAAAAAAGTTCGGGCCATGGTCGAGCACATAATGATCGATTTCGACACTCAATTATCCAATAAAAAATAGTTGTAGATGTGGAATAAATGAACCGTTCAGAGCTAGAAGTGATTAACTTCACCTTTTGAAAGAAAAAGATTCAAATGGCAAAGCAAATTTCGAAAAATGCATCAAAAACGTTCAATTATTTTTCTATTCTTCTTGTTTTTTGAAGTTAGTCACGTTTAGATATGAACGGCTTAAATATCACTCAGGTATCCGTCAGTTAATTTGTTTGCGCAAACGAATATGCGTACAATAAACGAATCGTTGTGTGGACAAAAAGTCTTTGTTTCAGCGTCGAATTGGGTTGAGGGAAATGTATCCATAATAATAATGAAAAGGAATTTCACACGGGCGATTCTGAGCTCGGTCGTATTATTTATTTCGATTAAAATCATACATAAGAATTCTATCAACGTGGAAAAGTGAACGGTGGAGCAATTGAGTCTAGTACAACGATAAAATTCTCGATTCTCAATGCTCAAACGAAAATTGATTGTGTTCGAAGCAATCTAAAACGCATTACGAGTATCACATGATAAATTACAAATGCATGTATAGAAATTTATAAATAGATCACATTTCGAAAACTAGACGAGAAATTATTTGAAATTTAAATATACAGACGTTCCCATATTTTCGCGCATTTTTGGAAATATATATTTTCAAACATTTTAATCGATAGTAAAAATGAATTTCTTCATGCATAATTTTCATATGCAATACTAAAAAATATTATATGTATAATAGATAATGTGAGCAGGTCGAACAATAGCATTCATGTATGTTGAAAAGATGATTTTAGTCAGTCGTATTTTTCATATTTGTCTAAGGTTGCTGTATGAAAAGTTAATGGGGCTATTGTGATGATTATTTTGTTCTATTGTATTTACCCATTTTACTTTAAAAGCTTCTTTATTTTTAATCAAATAATTCAAAACAATGTATTAAAATAATTTATGAAGCTCAAGCATTATATTTTTCGATGTCGATGTTGATTCTCTACTTCTGAACGCTTTGATATTCGTACAATGATAAAAAGCAGATCATGTGCGTAAGAAGAATACAGCCTGCATACGATTCGGATGCACTCCGACCATGAAATTGCAACTTTGAAGAGTTTCTCTAGATACGATAATTCGACTTGTCCGTTTTTAATGAGACGATTTACACGTGATCACCTCGGCCGACCAGATGGCCGTGACACGGAGTCATTATATGCACTTAGTGTAATGTGTGTTACACTTATTAGGGAAAAATCGTTGAAAACGAACGGAGGCATCGTCGTATGATCCGTCGGATGCTATCGAAGATACTGTGTATATCTGCGTATACCAGTTTTACCGAGCGTAAACTTTCTTCGTTTGGAAAGTTCATTAATCCGGTTGGTCGACCGTCTCACATGTCCATCTTATATAACGGAGTAACGATGGCAATGTGACATAACTTATATTAAATTATAAATATCTGTCCCTCTTTCATAATAAGCACAATTTCCTATCTGTATTAAAACCGTCGAAGAAAGCTGTGTACAAGTTTGATAACGAATGCGGCCGTGTCAAAGAGTAAAAGTTGGACTCGATTCGTGGTGTCACGTATAAAATCGGTCAACGAAATTAAACAGTCATAGCTAGTAAAACGCACGATTCGTTCAAACAAAAATAAAATTTCACTCTTCAAGTGTGCAAGCGAAAATTTCTATTTGACTTCATACTTTTCCATAACCTTAATTCAACGAATACTTGCGGTTTGTATCCAGTGCTGCTTAAATTTTATTTAAAATAATATTCGGCAAGGATATTAAAGCGATTTAGAAACAAACATATTGTACATAGATTGTTCTAAATAGATACAAATTTGAAACATTTTTTTTATATAATAGAATGAATGAACGCAGTGAGATGAATGAGATAATAATTCTAGACGTTTTAAAATTCGATTTCAAAACGGCCAATTGCCCGCGACGAATCGAAACGCGCTCACTTCCACGCCTAAGAACGATTAATTTCCGATCGAAATCGAACATTTTCGACAGCGAATTGAAAATTTTCGACAACGAATCCAACGGACGATCGAAAACGGTTGCATTGACGGACAATTTTCGCCATTTTATCGAAAATCGAACATGGACGATGGGTTTTCGCGGCGATTTCGACGCGCTGGCGTTACTCAAACCCGTCTCGTTTCGATGTACGCATAATACGATATCGTGTACGCTTAACCAGTCCGGAATGCGACGATAATTACACGTCGAACATTTTCAAGTGAGCCTTTTCGTAACGAGAGAATTTATTTTCATCGAATTCGGTTATGAAATTCATCGTCGGCGCCTCGAGACATCGTCGCGTTGCAAGTGCTGAGTGCCCTTCGCTCGCGTATGAAGTGAAATCAAAAGTTGTTGCGTTCCGAATTATGATTTGATGATGGGTGTTTTAATTGGGTGTTATCTTGAATAAAAATTATTTTTTATTAGATATCTGTGAAAATTTCTTTTGTCAAACGTCGAAGAAAGAAAAGCTTTTCAAAAATGAAATAAAATAAATGAACGATGTAAGTTTTTCACAAATAAAAAAATATATTCAAATAAAGTAATAAACATTCAGATTTGAATTCATAGATCACTTTGAAAATTGAATCAAACTGTTCAAAATAAGCTATTATCCTAAAATAGTTTGATTCAATTTTAAGAATATTTGAAATGAATGAAAATAATTTAATTTGTAGCGGAAAACCCGAATATCAATATATAGATTATTTGCAAAAGAAAAAGTAAATTTGTATTAATTTGCTAAAAAACTACTATTGTGAAATAGGAAACCTTAAAATTTTAGTGCAAAATTTAACATTTATATAAAAAAATATTCACACGAAACATTTTAATACCAGCATGACATATCCTGTATATAAAAACTTAACTAATTTCATCTAAGAAATTAACCAATAATTTCGAAAAATACAAATTAACATTCGTTGTAAACGACAATTTACATTAATATCAAATGTATACGTTTTATCAATTTCACGAAACGAAAAAAAATCTGGAAATTCCAAACACGAAAATCAACCCAGATAGATACGGAGATGTTATCTTCTACGCGAACATGACGAATCGTAAAACGGGACGCTGAAGGCGTCTTTGCGAAACTTCTTCGGCGTTGTCTTGCTAAGACGACCTTGTTGTAATTATACGGAGAACTGATGTAACAGTGCGACAAGAAGTGCTGTAAAAAAAGATCCGAAGACGAGAACCGCCTCGGTGAAAGTCGAGCCGTTTGTGTTGTTGAGTTGTAAGTGACGTCACGATGAAGCGTTGGCGTCACATTTATATGAATGTGGTTCGTTGAGAAAGAAATTTTCTTTTTTTATAACATGTCCTGATTCGATCACGAGATTAGTATTTCCGATCTGTTAATTGAATTCGATTCTAATGAAAAATATTTATAGAAGAATATCACATTATATGTGGGATCGTAAATAATCAACTGAACATTAAGAAAAAAAAATGTTATGAAATCAAGAAGATGTATTAAAAAAATAATATACTATATGAATTGATTATAAAAAACATTTCCGTTTAATTTTTGATCTATACTTGTATGTATATGAATTAATATAATGATGAATGTGATCCGTTCAATGGTCAATAACGAATTGGTTAATCATAGTTTTCATTGTTGCGAAATATTTTGTATTTGACAACGTTTCATTTGAAGGACTGTAATTGCAACATAATATATATGTATATATAATACCAAGTGCAACATACATGCTAATAGTGAATATTATTTATTATTTATAACATTTTGTAAGAATTCGATTTTAAATTGAACTCGTATTAAATAGCTGTGTAACTATTTATCATGTAAATAACTGTAATTTACTTGGAAGATCTCTTTTAATTATGATAAATATATGTTTTGCTAAGTATTCAGTAAATCATCTCAATTCAAACAATTTTCCATTTAGGTATATGTAAGTATAAAAGTCTTCAATGACTATAAATTGTTAGAAATAATAAGAATTCTTGAATATATTTACTCTTGACACATATCAAATGAAGATTGAGTGACTGTTTTGAAAATATAATTGTAATATTAAAATAAAAACGAGGACGGATAGATCGATTATGATCGACATTGAAAATCTATGCTGTATCGATTAATTAATTTATACTAGATAACATCGATTCAACTGGAAATTTTTAGCTTCGACAGTAAATCAAAACGTAAACACTATATATTTTGAAACGTCGAAATGGAACTGAATTAGCTCAAAAAATTATTTAATGGTAGTGATTGACCTTAAAAGTAACGACATTCAAAGAAGTTTTCAATCTATAAAGCGATTGAACGTAATCAAAATCCTTGTAAATTACTAAATCGACTGTGTAAATGCTTGAGACTAGTATTAATTTAACACTTTATGGAAACTACGAAAATATTAATGAAACGAAACTGAAAATATTTTTTTTATAGCTATGGACTTTGATTCAATTGCATACATTCTTATAATTGGAAAAATTCAAATTTATTCATGGGAAATCCATGTTGATTCCGATCTCCGGCATCACACTTGTTTTTAGAATATCTCACGAGTTATCTCATGGCTTTATACAACCTATCGCTTATGATAAATTATGTGCTTTGACAAGAAAAATATCCACGTTGAACAATCGTAAGTGCGTGTCTTTATTGTTCTTTTTTTCGATGCATTATACGGTGAGTGTAAGTTGTGTCATCTGCGTGAATCAACACATGAGAAAATATCTTCCTAGAAAAAAATCATACGACGGAAATTGATACAGGGAACGACAGTTAATCCAATAAAGTAAAAACATGTCAGAAGTACAGAATAAGATGAAAAACTGTAAAGCATTGTTTCTCACAGAAATATTTTCCATGAGATAAGTCACATACTTATTTCTTACAATAATTTAATAATCGTACGAAAATGATACTGATATTCAAATTGACACAATAAAAAATAAGATTCACACAGATTAAATTGTCGAACACAAACGACTCAATTGAAACCGAAAAAAAGCATACTTCCGTCAATTGAATAAAACCATTCATTATCTCTAACGAAAAACTAAGTTCAAGGTCATGCGTTTATAAAGAATATTTTAGATAAAATAACTGAATAATATTTCTTTAAACAGAAACACATTCGATTCTCAAGCACATTTCCGCAATTTTTTGCACATTCGTAATTAACCGTAGCCATAATTGAAGGTTCTCCGAGATGCGTTGCGCAACCCAACTTTCTTCGAATAAGTTCGCACAAAGGAAATCAAAATTACATAAATAGCACAAACGGAACCTACTATGGGTGTATCTTACGATTAGATACGAAATAACTGACATTTGAAGAGATATACCTTTCACTTTTTTTGGACAACCATATGTGAGGACCTTAGAAGGGGATATAAGAGCACATGATTTAAGAAAACCTTGTTCAAAATTTAATATTAATTATGATTGAAAAAAGATTAAAAACTTGTTAAGTAATCTGATGATATATTGAATATTAGTACAGATGTCAAAATAGTTAACATATTTTTTGAAATAAAATGAATGGACGTATTTAAACCCAATTACGTCATTGAACTCTAATGATTCATCGACTGCTTCTAAGGAGAATATTGGGAAGATTCAGAGTTATGGTCGATTTGACGATATGGCATCGATCGTAATTAGCAAATGCGGTGAAATTACGTTAGGTGGGTGTGTTCGTTTACTGTTAACTTTCAACTGGGCAATTTCCCTCGTTGCAAAATAACACATAGACAGTAAACGCTGGCACCGACCGCAACCGCCTCTTGGTGCAATGCAATTATTGTATGCATCCGAGACTCGCTTGCGGTCTTTTGCATTTTTTTCTAATGTATATTATACGAGTGCATTCTAAATTTTCTTTTTTTCATAGAATCGGTGTATATTTATATTACGGTCAATGTTCGAAGCGAGGAGGATCTGGTAATGGGCCGATAATTTCCAAAATGTTTGGCTAGGATCTCGTGCGCATGTTTGTGGTTAATTTCATTTCGATATGTTATGTAGGTATAATAAAATTATATGTAAATAGGCGGATATCAAATCGATGAGTTTTTATTCAATGATTAAAAGACCAAAAGTATACAACGTTTCAATCGTTAGATAAAAGTTCATTAAACAAATGAAGCTATAAAATATACAAAAATAATGTATGTCAATATCAGTATTTGACTAATAATTTGAAAATAAGTTTGATTTCATGTTTAATTCGAATAATATAAAAAAAAATCGTCGATTGAATAATCGTGCTTAAAAGAATCCGTTTTATCATCATATCAAATTTAATACCTGCGTCTTTATTTATTTGTATTGGAAATGTATATTCATTTAATTGATGATAAAAATAAATTATCTCTTAAAATCTCACTATATGACGTTAAGCAATTGACTTTAATGAATTAATAAATTTAATTTCATAACACACTAATGAACTTTTCCTTTCGACGTATTCGAAAATGATTACGTTCGTTTCATACGATCTCAATAACGGAAAATTTTGCATCATAAAATATAATATATTCCATAATATAAATAAATCATCAATGTACTCTTAAATTATATAAAATTATTATTAGAGTGTTAATTTAGCATTGCTTTGGCAACCTTTTTGAAAAAAGCACCGAATTAACTCACAAGTTTTGCAATTATTAAATTACACTGTCAAACAGAAGAAAGACGACTACGCAGTGTATTTATTTTGTGACGAAACTAACGAGATTGGATAAAATTACAACAGAATCGTTTTTTTTCATTATCCATCTTTTACAACTTCACACACTTATAGATGATTTCTATTAATTTGCGAGATATGAAAAACACGATAATCGACGTATATCTTATATACGTATAAATTGCATACAATTAGTTTGTGCGATAAAAGAACGCTGCGAAGTATTATTCACAATCATGCACGTATATAAATCAGATAGAACAATTTCGCAAAAAAATGCGAAAACATCTAGAACTTTACATACGAACATTTACATCGAATTACAACATTGAAAATTTATTTATTACAAACATATTCAAACAGCGATGCGTGATGCTGATGAACGGTTTTAGGAAGATATTCTCGTTACGCTACAAATGCTCTTAAGAATCTTGCATTTTTCATACAGTATTGTATTGTAATTAAGTAGACAGACACGCGATTCATATTTATGCGATTTCTTGAGATTTATGGTTGTTTTATTTTGAAAAGTTAAGTGCACTTTAGACGATCAATATTGTTGAAAAAGGTTCTTCAATATCAAAGAAAGACCACATTGGTCTAGAAGTCAAAAAGTGAACATTGAATCTAGTTTGAAAAGTATAGGTTTTTATCAATATCAATACTGAAAAATTTAAACTTGAAATCATCTTGAAATTCAATACAAAAATAATATTGACTGCTTCGACTATCAAGATGAAAACCGGTGACAGTATTGATTTGCAATTTCAATACAGAGTTCCAGTATCGAAGTGACATATTGACAATATTGTTGATCGCCTAGTAGGCACTTTAAATAATAGACAAGAATACAAGTTTTTTTCGATGGATCATTTAGAGTGGTTCTCATGTGAATCATCCGGATGTTTGTTCGAATCATTTGCGTTTTTCTTTAGAAAACATCTTTTTGACCTTTGTTTCAATGCCGCGTTGATTCTGATGGATATTGGACACGTTTAAGAGTTCAGTAACTTCAACTTATATTTTTAAAATTTTAAATCGCTCCGAATTAAAGCCGATTATAAATAATAACTCACATCCATGCGATACATAAAATTAAACAAAAAAATATATACTTACACCACTTCCTGAGGAAAGTACTCGTCAATTTGGCGCACAATTTATCTCTTCCTTGCATTTTGAATGAGTTTTTTTTTCTACAAAATTTGGTCGATACCTATAATACTATTCACAGAAAAACTATCACAACTATCACTAACAGTTAACTGTACTCGAGCACTATTGTGGTCAGAGGAGTTCTACTATTGTCCGAGCATCGGCACGGTTCGATTCTTGTGCTCATCGAACGTGCACGTTTTCCGCGAACATATAAATATATCTGTTCAAACACAGAAAAATAAATATTTGTTTACTCGTGGAAAGAAGTCGGAGAATAATATGAGTTTGCTTCGAGCCGTATTGTGTTATGTTGTATTGAATTTGAGGTGTACGCACTGTGGATTTACCAATTGTTGTTTGCCGCTCACGAACGGACGATTTTGCAATTTTCGCAGAATTTACATTCGATCCAAGGATGTAATGACAAAGGATGTGACAACCTTTGAGGCATACAAATTCAATATAGCGACGAAACGTCAATATTTATCCCATTTGTTCACACCGGGGTTATGGATTTGCATAACATACTCCGAATTGACGATTGATATTATTTGAGTTGACTAATCAATTGCATTGATTCAATATTAAAGTTCTATCTTTCAATCATTAGTTACTCAACTCAAATTTTATGTAGTAATATGTTGATGTTTTCGTGTTAGCGATAAGTTTAATACTTAAAAGATCGAGATTAAAAATCAATTAGATTATGAATTTTGCTTTGACTGTCAACCAAATTAATTAAAGGAAAATACATATCGACACTGTAAGTAACAGTAAGTTCGAATTAGCAACTATCATACTATGGGTATGCGAAGTTTTAAATAGCTAATTCACTGTTACTTAATAGTAGCGATAAATATGTACATTTTAACGACCACGACTCTAACTTTAACCCATCAGCCCTGTTTCATTTAATACAATACGATAAACTTTTCACAATTGAAAACGTTCATAAACATAGACAAATTAAAAAATCCTTTAATTAATGGAAGAATTCAAATTTGATTTTAAAGGCAAATTTCTAAATTCGCACGTTTGACTCTCGCTAAATTTTACGACCGTCATTCAATCGCTTTTCTGAGCACGGATTGCACTTTGGCAAAAATGTGTTTGAGCATTCGTGGGCGAGGTTCGTTTTCACATTTTCAAAGCATTTTATTCTATAGTATTTCAATGTTGACCCGCTTTGACGACAATACAATTGTGCAAGTTGACCAAAACTGTAGAGGTCGACAAATGGAACGCGACATGTGTACAGAACCCACTTTAACTTTTTTTCGACACATTCACGGTCAAATGTTATTATACAAACGCAGTGATTCAATTTCTCCAAAATTTTTTTTATGTATGTGTCTTAATTTTCGATGATTCATTGTGAATCAGACGATTTTCCGTGCGGATTAATGAGTTGTGCGCTAGATCTTTGATGAATCATTTCTGCGTAGATTTTACATCTTGGCTATGACCGAATATTGTATTTTGTATGATGTTTGGAATGTGATTTGAATGGAAAATTATGTATGCGGAAAATTTGAGTTTGAAATTTTCATAAGAAAAAAATCATAGGATCAATAAGGAAAATTGTTCGTATACTTTGTTCAATTTAATATTTTTTTATAAATAAGTGCGAATTAATTTATTTTTCTTTCATATTAAATTATACAATTTTCAAAATGTGTAATGTAAAATTTTTCTTTTCATGATATAAAATCGAATAAAACCTTGAAAAAAACTAATTGTTATTACCCGGAATCGCTCGAATAGAATTTATGATATTTTAAATACGATTTGATACTATTTGATTACTATTCCTCATATTGACTGATGATGGCATTTCCAAAATTACGTAATCAAGATATTTGAGTTCAACAAACGTTTAAATTTAAAATTGATTCAATTGTTCAACTTGAATACATAAAAACAACGGAATAAAGTATTACATCAGATGATTTACTCTTAGAATTAATACCGTTTATTTTGAACTTGAAATAGTGTAGGATTCAATTGTAAAATGAATGTAATGATTCAGAAACTTTTCTAGATATGCACACGATAACTCGTAAAATTCAAATCAAAATCCGATGAGCTTTAATTTTGATATAGATCAAAATACGAAATTTTCAAATTCAACCGCAGTTTTAGAATTGAATGACAAACCGTTAGCCAAATGTTGATTGTTACTGAAAAAAAGAGAAATCCACGTGCTCAAAGCGATGCACCCGAAGAGGCATCAACAACCACAACAGTTGTCGGCGAAAACAAGAAAATCATTCCACGATCTAAAGAATCGAAAATAAAATCGAGCCGCTTTATTGTGGCGGCTAGATTTTACTTTCGTCATTCGAATTAATCGCAGAACGATGATTTTCTTGGCGAATTTTCCGACGAATCCATTAAACGGTCAGCGTTCTATAGAAATATTGGAAAGTAAACGAAAGAATTTGATTTGGAATAGTGGTTCTAAGACGCGCTCAACAACGGAAGAGTGCTTTTTGCCAATGAGTTAGAGATTTTATCGAAAATTCGATCAAGATCGTAAATAATGCTATGTTATTTTGTTCGTAAGAAATTAGCGTTTTATCTGTAATTCGATTATTGCTAATTGTAGAAATTTTAATATTCGTACGTTGAATTCTCATGTTGGTCGATCATTTAAAATAAATCATTAAAAAAAAGACACTATCGCAAATGACGGAAAATTGCTTAGAACATCTCAATACTCGAATTGAATATATTCAATATGTAAAAACCGAATATGACGAGTGTTTAGTTATTCGATTGTATGAATACATAAATGAAAATCATGCAAATAAAACAGTACGTTTATGATGTTTGACATTGAAAAATCTCAGTGATAATTCGATGAAAAAACAATAATTAGGGTTCGCCGAATTCAAAATATAATATCCTTTCATTACATTGAATTCAATAATAGTCCAATTACAAAAAACAGGTAGAAAATAAATATATAAACGAAACGAAGCTCCATTTGACGTTAATTTTCTTAGTAATTTTTAGTAATTTATTTGACATTACAATAAGTTTAAAGAAACAGGCAAAAACGCACATTTGCAAAAAACTTTACGAAAATCCAAGGTTAATTAGTCAACGAGAAAAAATCTGATAAAAACAAACATGAGAATTCACCAATATGCGAGTACAAATACATTATATTATTCACACAAAAAAATAATTTATTATACTGAAAAAATAAGATTTTTCTCAAGGGCTTTAAGCTCTTCGTTTTATGAATTTTTTTTTTATAGAAAAAGTAAGATAATATAAACAAATAGATCTTATTTACAATTTTATAGTTAATTAAAGCATGCTTAAGTAATAAATAACTACATTAAGAAAAATATTAATTAAATTTCAATACGATTAGTTACACAATACAATGCGACAAAAAGCTTTTCAGAACAATTAACGCGTTCGCGATTTACTAATCGCATTGTTCGCATAACAAACGCGATTCTTCGACGAAAATTAGTATTATCGCTACTTATTGTTGTTATGCTCTTAATATATTCCGGCAACTACATAACACGTGAAATAATGCAAAAGCCTTTCGTTTTCGTCTCGTTTTCGTAATGAGCATCGACAGCAGGAACAAAAGGAAGTAATTTTTTTTGAAGAGCACATTGCACACGTGAAAAAAAATGATTCACATAATCGCGATTCGTTCTGCAATAAGAAAGTAAAACTCGTCGAAAAATTGTGTCAAGCGACTCGTTAGTCGTGTTGCAAATCGTTTAACAGTTTTCCTGAATCGGATTGGAAGTTAAAATGTAATATGTATTGATCGATCGATCGATGTTTGTTTGTTTTGACTTTGTGCCACTTTCTAAATATATAATCTGAATCGGAACCGTCAATTAAAATAACGATGGTTTTTCATTAGAAATTGTGCATATTGAACGATAGATCAGCCCATAATTCATACTAGTGAGTATGCGGTATAAAACCCATTATCGTAAAAAAAGTAATATTTCAATATCAAAACAAAGTAAAGCACGTGTAAATTAGCCGAGATCAAACATGTTCACGGTCTTTGGATTTGCATAGAGATTAATTTCAAATATTTACAACCGAATCGCCAATTCGGCCAAGAAGATCGTTGCATTGAAATCTCAAGCACGATCAGATTAAATTTTTACCGAAAAACTTTCTACACACACGAAAAGTCGTATGCTAATGCGAAAGTTCTATTTAATTGCGGCAATTTACAGCAAACTGCGATTTCGGAAGACGTTTCTTGAAATGAAAATCGCGTCGAATTCAGACTCGCGTCTAACACATGTCGCTCATATTGAACTGACTTTCGATTTTCGCCGAAATTCATCATATTTTCGAGGAAAAGCGACAGTTCGATATCGAAGATGTGTGTCGCAAGACTTTAGAATTTTCGCAACACACTGCGTCGAAAGGAACTGAACGATTATCGACATGTAAAGTATTGTGCGGAGTATCATTGTGTTTCTTCGATTTCGCCATGATCATCGCAACAGGCAATGAAACGTGATTATAATAATCGTAATCAACTTATGGTGGCGGTTCCGCGTCTAGGTGCTTTTAACCGTTTCACAACTTATTCGCAGTAAAAAAAGTGAATAATTAATGAAAAGTTTCATTGTGGGAGCGAGAAATGCTTGTTTGTGTCGATTATGTGCGGTTTTAGCGAGTGTCGATTTGTGTGTCGCAATCGTAGGGAGATTTAGATTTGTGATGTTATGTCATTTTGTCGCGTTTTGTAATCGTGTGTATGTGAAAAATACGTGTTGAAAAAAGTCTAGTTAAGAAATTGAGTTTAACTCTGTTGTGCTCAAAGTTCGGATTTAAATGAATAAATACGTAATAGTTATAATGCAATGATTTTTTTATCGAGTGTGTAGTAATCAGATTTATATCAAAATTAGATTATGATAGATTTCAAGAAAAAATTATCGATATAACAAATGAATCATGCAAAGGTTTTTTATGTTGAATTTAAATAAAATTTAAAGCGAACACTTTTTATAAACGCCAATTGTAAAGCTCTTAAGAATATTTTAAGATTATTGAGTTATTCAATTCTATTGTATAATATGTACATAAACATTGTATCAAACATGAAACGATCACAAAAGAAACCGATACAAAAACCATCCAGTCAAAAACATAAACCATCATAACGAACCGAAACCGAACAAAAAACCAATTCACACAGAACGAAACGCTCGATTTCGTACAAAAAACGTCGATAAAACAACAACGGATCGCGCGCCCGCGTTTCGAATCTGTCAAGATCCCGTCCCGGGATCGTCCGATTTTCCCGGGATTTTCAACCCCCACGAAGCGGGAAGCACTCTCGGATTATTCTCCGGGATATTTTTACGTTTTTAACTCGAATTACTCGGTGGTAATCGCGATGGTGTGCGCGGTTTTTGTGTCGTGGAAGTCGCGCGCGCAACAACCGACTACGGGAGCAACTCTCCGCGACTGATTCTCGATTCTCGACGACCGGTCGAACGATGCCAAGAAATCGGTAGTGGCTCGTTTGTGCCTCGGGCCTTTCTCGACAGTGGTTCTCAACTTGTGGGTCGCTGTCTCGATTGGTTTCGAGGAGTTTTTTGTGCCTTTTGGGTGCTTTTTGTGGCTCTTTTTGCGCTTCGGGCGAATCGGCTGTCGTTTTTGAATATTCTTGTTATTTTGATTTGTTCGAATTCATCTGAATTCTATATAAGTTACAGTTGAGGGAATGCTGTAGTATAGGATTATTCTAAAATTCATGTAAAATTGAATGTTTTTCAATTGGTGTGAGGATATGAGCGCGTTTTTTATAGATCCATTTAAAAACTTTAATCGAACTCTAATATTCTTGTTAATACTTTTTAGTACTAGTCTTGAAAAATAGCTTTGAATAGATTCTGTCTATTTTCATTTACTACATTTACGTTACTAATTATCCGTTGGGATATTTTGAACT
Organism: Cheumatopsyche charites; assembly: GCA_024721215.1. Lineage (NCBI taxonomy): Eukaryota > Metazoa > Arthropoda > Insecta > Trichoptera > Hydropsychidae > Cheumatopsyche > Cheumatopsyche charites. Next base: position 5,600,755 of record CM045583.1, read on the forward strand.
TCTTATCAAATTAGAGTTATACCAACAAGTATAAAAGGATATTATTTGACGTGTAGCAGTTGAAATCCCTTTTTTCTTATATTTTTTCCGTTAATTGACTCATGTCTTCTAACCAACCTAAACATTTCAATCTCTAATATTATTCGATAAAAATTGCAGGGGGTTATGCCAAACTAAATCATCACCACATAAATATTTCACCATCACAAAAAAATCATATAAATATTCAATTCAATACACAACAATTGAACAATTTCTCGACATGAAACCGAAATTATCTATCGAATCGCGCATTCGAAAAATAATAACACACGATTCAATCATAGTAATTTTTCACGCTGAATTTCGATCTACTCTCGCATAGACGATACAAATATAATATAATGAAAAAAAGTGCACAACAGCGAGTGAAAGTATTCTTAGTTCACTTGAGAACATCTGCTTCGAGTTCGCTTAATATCGAGGTATGCGTGTCTCTAACTGTACGCGTCGACGAGCTTACGATTTTCATCTGTGTTCGTATTTATATTGTAAAACGCAATCAAAACATCGGACAAGCAACAATTAGATGCGAAATCTCGGCCAGAGATGCACTTGACTCGAAAATATCATTAATTTACTGATTCTTTTGGTCTGATGTGAAAATTCAACGAATATTTCAGAATGCTAATTCCCTTGAATAGGTCTGTCGATTTGAAGTAATCGATATTTGTATTAAAGTTGTCGAAAGAAAAATATATTGAATAGTGCACAAGTAATGTTTGAGTTTCATAATTTGGCATTTCAATTGCTATTTTTTGAAAAATAGTGAAAGTAAATCGATCGAATTTTCCGTAGTCTGAAACCCTTCGAATATCAGAAGTTTGTGGATTGTTTTATGAGATGACATCGTGTGAAATTCTTAGATGTATGGATGTCGCATAGACTATAGATTTTCTGAATTGCATATTCATAAGAAGCGTTTCAATAGGATTTTAGAACGGTTCTTGGTGTTATGTAAAGGTTTTTCATTGTTGAAAATTGCTTCGGAATGAAAGGAGACTTCGGAAGCTTCCAATTGAATGAAATGTTTGATCGAGAAATTCTAGAATGATTTGTATGCATATTTAAATTGCAGATTTGTTGTACATAAGCATGTGTATTTCAATTTTCATTTTGTTAGAGCTTATGAGATGAAAATGCGTCAAGAAACAAAACTCAAATATATAATAACAAAAACTAGAGTTTATCGATACATTTAACGACTTGGCTTCGATGTTATAATCAAATAGTGAAAATTTAAATACTTTATCTGAAATACTGTGAAAGTCACAACAACAAGAAACATAAAGTTGAGAAACGCGTTGCGCAAAAACACTTCCAGAGTTTCATAAGAAAGCTCATACAAAAGTGCGATTTCCGACAAAGATTTTTATTTTATCACCCACGTGACTTTCGGACATTATTATGGAAATTAATTATTGAGAACTAAAAGATTTTTGGCGATCCTGACCACGATTCGCTTCAAATTTTGCATCGCTTTCACCTATAGAATCTCGTTGATATTCCAATACGCCTACGACACTCATGTCGACAATTTGCATCGATACCTAAAGTTGAGAACACACTATTACAGCTAGTCGTATTAAATTGTCAATAATCATAGAGCTTGGTGGTGCTATTGTGAGATTTTGCAATATGAAGCTCTTATAATATGCGAAAAACGCTCGTTAATTAAAAGTGTTTTCTTGGTTCTATTATTTATCACGTGTCAACATAATAATATGTACATATTATAATGTAAGTAAGTCCGATAGATTGATTGTTAAAGTCGAACTAATAAAAGAAATCGATCGTTAATGTTAATTCATCGATGTCTCGTGACGTTCTTCGAGTAAATAATAGTCATTTTCAACGAGTGAGTTAAAACAAATAGTCATTTGGATTATATAACAAATGTATGGAATCGAGTTATTATGCACGAGAAAGAACTCAAAGTCGTAATTGGTTACGATTGTGAAATCTTGAATTAGAACGAGTTTGTATTCAATTGTGATAATAAGTAAACCAACATGAAAATGATTGGTTCAATGTGGAAAAAATTATTGAAAATTTTGCTTCGAGACATTCTCTTTTACTTCATTACGATATATTGTTTGTTTAACTTATTAAATTCAAATATAAAAATTTAACGACGCTCCTTAGAATTATTGAAAATAAAAAAAAACACTGTTTATTCTAAAAACTTGTTTCTATGTGACGTAAATGTTTTCACATACTTGTCGGAAAATTGCTTTCAAATTGATATATTCGTATAATCATGCATACGTTTACGTTTTTATTATAAATCAATATAATTTTAATAACATGATGTCATCTGATTATTTTTCATTAATTTCACAATTTTAATCTAACAAAATATTTATCATAATCAAATTGTATTGCAGCTGCACGACTTTTTAATGAAAAAACTCATTACTCGATAAATAAAAATAATTACAGCTATAAAACAAATGACATCCTATTATTGTTTTCTAGATATAAAATCGACGCTATTTATCTGTATCAAAGGTGAAGTAGAAAAACGCAAAGAAATACATTATATTCAATGTCGTTAATATATTTATATACATTTATATTGCCAATCAATATTTCAACCTCACTTATTCTATCAATCAAGTGATCAATTGCGGAAAATTCTCGAAATACATTATAAGAAAAATGCAAACTACATTGAATTTTTCTTTTAAATATATATATAGTAAGAACATTGCTCTCACCTGGAGGAGGGAAATCATTTAATGAAAAATGCAAATTTTCAAACAAGGTCTTGGCTCTGGTTGATCAACCGGTTGAGCCTTTAAAAAATGCAAAAAGATAATAAAAAACGAACGTATCCAAGTTCCTCAAATAATCGCACAAGGACCATACGATTTTTTGCAACAAAAGTTCGAAGCTTTCAATATTTAAGCTAAACGCTCTAAAAGTCTTATCTCAGAATCGACAGATCAAACTAAGTATCATTAAGATGAACCAATTCAAACCGGTTCAATTGTTGAAGTATTTATGTTGTTATAATCGTTGAATATAAATTAAATCTAAAGGTCATGGAAAACTTTAATAAAAACAAGAAAATTCAAAGCAGTTAATTACCAACGTATCTTTGACGAATAAATTACAATGGCATGATTATTATATTGTTTGAGAAAAATTATACATTTAAATAAAGATAGAATAATTTCGTTTTTTGTTTGCATGTATGAAAAACTGCAAAAAGCTAAACTTTCAGCAACGATTTTTTCAAAAATATAAAATTCTGACATCGTGAAAATTAAAATCGATGCATTCGATGGCAATATTAAAAAAACCCATTGCATACGAATTCGTTTTCGTCATTTTTACTCGGTTCTTATGCATCGAGCCAAACTGGTTACGGTTCAATGTCATCTCGAAACGTAGTAGTAGTACTCGCGAAAGATGTCCGAACTTGAATTTTTTTTTTCAAAACAACGTTTAAAAGTTGGCAAGTTAATTGTGACATTGTCCTCTATGAACTCTAAGAATGAATAAAAAAATACATTAAGCTTTTAATGTTTTCGATCTTTGATTTTGTGTAAATTACACGTTGGACGGTTGATGATATAATCCATTTCTTTCGATATGCTCAAAAACTGGAGGAATTCAAAAAATGCAGCCGTAAAACTTTCTATGGTTTCTAATGGCCTAATTTTTTGTTAAATCCGAACATGCGATCGCAACGACGCTCGAGTCGATCTAAAAATTTTCTTTGCATGAAAATACTTTGGAAAATCATCGTCAGATGTCTCAGTTCAATGTAGAAAATAATACATTTTTTAGGTCGAAAAATATTTGGATTAAAATCAAATAATCTATATTATAAATACTGCATGTTTTGTTTAATAATTATATTCGGTATGTGGATTTGGTTTGTAATTTTTGAATACGACCTTTCGGTTAATATCGATCGGATGACTTTGAAAGTAATTCGGGTACATGCTCGTTTTTTCTCATACGTATTTTTATTGTAAATCAACTGACCTTCAGAACGATTTACTTTCATATCTGTATTATTTTTTTCATAACGAAGTCTGAAGAAAAAATTCGAGCGACTGTGTCAATGGAATAATAATAAAATTCTCAATGACAATAACTCGATAAATGCCTACGACGAAACCTTTTCGAGTAGCCTTAAATTAAAATTATAAATTTTCGTAACGATTAAGATTAAGATGCTTATATATGCATTCTTGCTGTGTTTTTGTTTTCAGATAAAAAATCAACACAGGAAAACAATTTCGCATTGTTTTTGTGCAACGTACGCAGAAAATTGTGAAAATTGTTTACAGAAAGAACATTAATTTACATGAAAAAATAGATAGTTTAAACTTTATTTGACGGAAAATCTTTATTAACTTTTAAACAATATGCCAAAAAGCACAAAGTTAGATATGATAGATTTTCAGCGAAAATTTTAAATCATATCTAGACTTAAGAAATACATAGTTATAACGATTTCGACATTTTTTTCTGTCTATTTATGAAATAACAACTTCATTGATAAACCATCGAGTTTTTTTTATATCATAGTAATTGATTGAAACTAATATTTTTTCATTTAAAATTATTTTTTATTTTCAGAATTATTTTAATATCATTCCAAAAATTCGACGTACTTAATAATGCGTATAATTTGACGAATTCGGATCATTAATTTTGTCAATGAAATTTTTGTAATTTTGCAACTTTCGATCGAACCGAAAACACGACGGCCTTCTTTCAGAACTCTGTACTTTTTTATAAAACGTCAATGATATCAAGAAATATTAAAATCTTACAAACACATAGAATGGCATAATAAAATTAATATACCTCCCATTGAAATTAAATTTATATTAAAGCGTTAAGAGATTATAAAAACATGAGTAATACCAACATACATTTTAGATTTAATCACGCATATAAAGGTCAATATTTATTTTGACGATAGTGACTCTCAACAAATGAATACGCTTTTTGCATTGCTCCACTACTCACGATCAGTCATTGCATCGAAAAATAAATAAGATAAGTTTGTATTATACTTACGACATGCTTTTATACTCGTCATTTTGTGGTCGATGATTGTAGAAACTCAGCTAATTCAATTCGATGAATAGGCGTTCTTCGAACCGTGAAGATCTTCAGATGATGCTGCTTCTTCTTATGACCACTATAGGCTTTCGAATGCCTTATTATAGTTCGGAAATTTTAATCACAATCACCTGATTTATCAAATGGTCACTGCACTAATAAGTATTTAATTTTATTTTAATGAACTTTAAGTGTTTATATTCATTTTATTTTTATCTGTAAAAAATTGGAAAACATTCTGGTTATTTTGGGTCAAATTACGAGAGAAATATTTTTTCAGCGAACAATCGGATGTATGAAACAAGCAAATTTACATAATGTAATATTATTTCAGCTTAAGTGCACTATGGTACCACTTCATATTTTAGCAACATAAAATTAAATTTATTTTAGTTTTCAAAGTGACTCAAAGTTTTTCTTTGAGGTTTCAGAGAAAAAGAAGGCACCCATTTTCGAAAACTCATGTTTTGATTTTAACTGAATCGAACTAAATTAAAATCAACGAAAATATAAAACGAGAGCATACTGTACATTTGGCAATAAAATTATTACATTGTGTAATTTTTTTTCATAGCCGACTGTTCACTGAAATAAAATTGCCCACGTATGATTGAAAATTTTCAATTGCGTGATCTTGAAATGCGGAAAATTCACAGATGCACTCATAATATATGTGAGCTTCGTGATTTTACACATGTGATGCGTGTCACATATGAATTCGATTGAAAAAAAAAGTACAATTGGTTCGAAAGAGCAGGTGATTTATGTATCTGTGTCACTCTGTACAGCCGAAATTTAACGGTAATTGTGATTTGAATAAAATTGTTTTGTATTGAATGAAGTACGCTGATTCGAGAGATTAATAGCGTATGTTATGTATAATATGTATTTCGAATGTAAAGTTGCTTTTTTCGTACACATATAATGGAAATTGTTTATTTAAAACAACGAAAATGTGGAGATGATTTATCTTCGCGGTCTAAGTGTTACTCAATACAGCTATTTTTCTTCAATTATATATTTTTTCATTTCGAATTCAAAGCGATTTTATTATTAAAAAAATGAGCGATTAACGTATAATTAATATGTTAATTATTTCTTGCGCAAACTGAGTCGATCTGTGCAATTATTCTGCGTGGGAGTAAAGTTCTATCAATTTGCAATACGTATACTGTGTAATATAAATAATGCAGCCAATGCATTTAAATGGGAATAATTTTATTAAATTCAACAGAAATTAAATATTTCCAAACTCTCTCCATATTTGAAATTGGTCTATAATGAGAATTTATTAACCACTTTCACACACTTGTAATCATTTGACGATAAAATGGAACGAATATGAATGTTCGTGTAATTAATTAAATTTAACACCAACAGATGGAAATATAACTCAATAAAATAACTAGAATCATCACTTTCCTTATTCAGTAATCTACTAAGTTTTTAAAACCATCTTAATCAAATACTAATAAATGAATTAAAATCGACAAAGTTCGATTCAAACTTATAAATTAAACCATATTCTTTTGAATTTTCTTATGAAAAAATACACTGTTGACTTTAAGAATATTTTTAAAATTACTTTATTATTAAATCACTTTTTATAAAAAAAAAACAATATAAATTCTAACAAAAATTTCCAAATGTTATTTTCTATTTTAAGTTTGCCGAAAACACACAAAAACCACATTCATAGATTAGCACAGTATAAAACTGATTTTAGTCATTTTTTTATAACGAAGAATTTTATACATATGTAAGCTTAAGATTTACAATAAGATCTTGAATGAGAGAGGAAACGTAAAAGGAAGTAGAAGATGAAGCTCAGAACTTTTGAACTGAGTTCGGACGGAACTCGCGCGAATTTAAATTAATGGCAGGCACAGAACGGAACAGTACCGATTCTAGAATCGAAATCGACAAACTAACCGCAAAATCAGAATGTAAACCATGAGAACCCGACATCCATACGCGGAAGACTGTTTTTAACACTCGACGTCCGCAATGCGTGAGGTGGTCGCGTTTCGCTCAAGAGCGAAGCAACACCACTACTGGCATTCGTTTAATATATTTATTACTCAATGTTTTATATATTTCGAAACGGTTCTAATTGGTCACGGTGCTGCGGTTCCCTCTTCTAGGAATGCACACTGAAGATCGAAGAGAGTGCATCGATCGAATGCACTTCGAAGATCACATAGGATATTCGTATGATTCGTTTGTAGAATGAAAAAATAGACTAAATAAGAATAGTATATGATAATTATTGAATATACTAGGAGATTAATTCGGATTTGAATTGTAATAGCTAGGAATTTGCATTGAAGATCGAAGAGTGTGCATCGATCGAATGCACTCCGAAGATCACATAGGATATTCGTGTGATTGGTTAGAATGATTCGTTTGTAGAATGAAAAAATAGACTGAATAAAAATCGTATATGATAATTATTGAAAATACTAAGAGATTAATTTGGATTTGAATTGTAATAGCCAAGAAGTTGCATTGAAGATTGAAGAGTGTGCATCGATCGAATTCATTGCGAAGATATTTCGATATTCGTGTGATTAATTACAATGTTGAATGGAAAAATAGATTTTGTGAGAATCGGATATGATTTGTATTAAATCTGCTAGGAATAGTTTGAATTATAGTTGATTGAAAAGGTGGTTGTTCCAAATTCCTGAATGGTTGTTTGTATTTATTTCGCTCGTTGTTTAAGTGTTTGAATTCGATCGAAGATTAGTGATCGGTGGTTTTAGTTTAAGTAACTGGCATAATTTATTGTAAAATATCAGATGTGAAGAAATTAAGTAATTTCTTAAATTTATATAATACAATTTATGTTGCAATATCTATGTAAGTATACACTTGCATTATTTTTAATCGAATGTAATGGTTAATGAATTTATGAATGAAAACTAAACCACAATAACGGTAATGATTCACATCCCATTCAATAATGATCGGTTTATGATTAATTCTCTACGCATAAGTTTAATTGTAAGATTAATATCTTAAGTGATTCATAAGCGAAGAAAAAATGTTGCGGTTTTAATAAAAGTTTTCTTCTTGAATTTTTTTAAAGATTGTTTAACCATGTACATTTCTACTACTGCAAGAATAGATAAGAGGAGTATTTGTATTTTTTAGAACAATTTTCCTGTCATCTTGTTCGTATGAGTAATATTGACTTTATGATCGAATGTTTGCAATGGCAAATCGATTTTCCTTTTCAGACTCTTATACAACTTACATTCATTGTACAGTACGATATCAAATTACAATTAGTGTGAAAGAAGTGCATGTCAAAATGAATGATAAACGATGAATTGTATTATGTGTACTGATTGTTTTCGTTTTATTACTCGCAAATGACTCAAAGAACCGAACTGAATTTAATACGTGATCTAACGTTGCCATTCTCTGAATAGTCATTATGTTCACACGATAAATAAATATTTGGGTTATTGGGATTTTCAATTCATTGCATTTCAAAAAATGTATAGTTTTACCGGCAATACTAGATATTGGAAACAACGTCGATATTGTGTTAATAACGAAAGTAAACTCGCCGAAAGATTTCATAACGAATAAAACCTGTTCGATACAATTGTGTAGGAAAATACATTTCACTCACGAATGTTAAAGTACGTAATTTGCGCGAAATAGCGAAAAATACCCACAACAACCAGTTCGATAGTAAAACAAAAGCAATCCACGAGAAGAAATCAAAAAAGACAACTACAAACTCGTCAGAACGAAATCACAAAAGATTTCTATCGGCAAACGACTTTTGAACGTCTGTGAAAGGCAAATAAGGAAAATTCTAATGACACGTCCATTAAAACATTCAGAAAGTACAATATTTAAAAAGATCATTTGAAACAAAACGAATTCCTGTACACTCTTCATTAATCACGCAATCAACATCTTAAATTTCTATATGAGTAAGAAAACTTAAAAATAAAAAAAATGAATTTGATTATAAGTATAAACTTTTATTAGTATCGATTTTTAAAAATTTTAATTTAAATCTGAAAACGTTTCAGAATTTGTTTTGGAATTCATCTGAGTGCTCAGATTATGGAGCACAGATGTTGGAATAAATATTGTTGGACCTTTTGAATATTGTTACAACTTATTGACAATATTACCGATCATCTCGGGATACTAAAAAAGATTTCATTTTTTAATATTTGAGCTTAAGTACGATAGTTGTAGAAAAATTTCAAAGGAGAGAGTTTTGGAACGATTACGAAATGCTATGAATAAAAAAAAACCTGCCGTTAACCGTACGAGAGCATTTTTTCGTCTCATTTCACCCATAAAAGAATTGGTACAAAGTTGGTCAATCGCACTTCACGACTTTTATAAATTTATTTATTTATCAACCGTACGTTCTCCGCCAAAATTCGATCGAAACTCGAAATCTGTCTTCGAATCATCGAAACGATTCGAAAATTTCGCAACGATTCGGCCAATTGGGTAAATCTCGATTAATAATGTCAATACCGTATCAAGGCGATGCGAATTCGTAACATGTGACGAAATTTTCATTTTGTTGAGAAACTGCGATTTTCATTTGAGAAACATATTCATCAGTCAATTATTATATTGCATTGGGGAAATTTCTATCGGAAATCGGATGCGATTTTACAAACTGCTCCAAATTCGGTTTCGTGTTATTAATTATTATTTATGACGTTTTTCTTCACGTTCGAAGGTTTTTCCTGCTCTAATATGAAAACGTGATTATATTGTACCAATTTTTAGCACCGAATCAATTAAGTGTGTATTTTTTTCGATGTGCCCATATCCGATTCGTATAAAGAATATCCGTATTATTTTATGTAAAACTGCATGATTATTCTTCGTAATTATGGTATGGAAAACATGCTCATTATAAACACATATCGTATTCAAAATACCTAAAATTTTAACAATGCTATAAAATAGTGCTCAATTAAATTCGATTTGAATCTGAAATAAGTTTTTATCTGAAAAAATAGGAAATAATGAATATTTTTGTCCGAATTGTGCCGGATAAGGGACGACCTTCATTGCGGTATAATTTTTATTGCAAGACATTATCATTTTTGAAATCGATGTTTAACGTTATTGAATAATCAAAAAATACAAAATAAACGAATAATATCATTATTTTTTGTATTTTATTTCTTACTTTTATGTAGCTACGATTTCATTAATTAACTATTTTAGTTTATGAAACACAACAGATACTAGACTAGAATTAAAATTATTTTAACCAGTTTTTATTTATGCTCATAAAATTTATCAGAAATAATAAATAATTATCTATTTCCGCGAGGAAGTGCCGAATAATTGATATGTTATCATTTTATAAGTAAAGCAGGTGAATTTAAACACTTTAGATTTTATTAGTATTAGATTCAACAGTAGTTTTACAACGATTTTGAATTAAATTAGTCGATAATACGTCATTCCTTCAATTAAATTAACACTTATTTCGATTCATTACAGCCAAACGAACATTACAATAAAATTCACACATTGAACGGAGTAATGCGAAAATTGCAAAAAGCAACAAAGCCAATAAAATTTCCACTTTACATACAAACGAAAAGTCTAACGACCCGATCGTTAAAACCGTTAACGACAAACGGCAGATTCAGCACACAGATCGACTTATCACAACTATTTTACTAAAAGGATCAAAAAGCGCGCGAACTTCGAAATTTCACTTTAAATAATCCAATCCCATCGAAAGCAGGAATCTGGAGCGACCTTTCGAACTATTTTGGTTAAGTGCTCCTAGTTGATTCAATAGAAATAATATGTATTAGATTTACTTGTAATTGGGTGTAAATCAAAAACAATCTTATTAGAAATGTATTGCACAAGGGAAATCTTTGCTTTTTCCCTTTTCCACCCAAAATTTAGTTAGAAACTGTTGTCTTTAAAAAAAACACTGAGGAAAATGAAGTGTCCACAAAGAATTTCATTAATGTGAATCAGATCAGTGCAGACATGAACATGAATCAAAGTAGTTCGAAAAGGTTTTCACTCCAGATCCTTGGACTCTCAAGAGTCTTAGCACTTCTGAGGATCTATAAATATCGGATTTTAGCCACCATCGTCGATCCAGATCAATCTGGACTGCGACGAGCATAATGTTAACCGTTTAAAAGACAGTTCATATTAAAATTGCACTTGAAAAAAAATCAAAACAAAAAATGGAATAAAGAAGTCGAGCGAAATTCAACCGTTTTAAACCAGATCAAAAGCGAAATAGTCCGAAAAGGCTTCCGCTCCAAATCCTTGAACTTAAGAGAGTCTTAGCACCTTTGAGGATCTATAGATCTCGGATCTAAACCACCATCGTCCAGACCGATCTGGACCGCGACGAGCGTACTGCGAACCGTTTAAGTGTCCGTGGTAGACTGGCCGTTCGCCCGAGCGACTTCACAATGCCGATGCAGTTTTTTTTCGATCAGTAAGTAAGTAAGTATGTATGTACGTGTGGTAAATGCCTTTTTGTGCCGTACGTGATTCAGGGTTGCCGATTCGGGCCGTTTTTGGCGGGAAGTTCGGCGTTCGTATGTGCGCAGTTGGCGGAAGTGCTGTTTTGCATAGTTTCGGGGTTTTTAACGAACGTGATCGAATGTGTGTTTTTTTTTTTAATTTGTTTGTTTAGAATGGGATGATTGTTATTTTTTTGTTGTGTTAGAAAGCGGTCTTCTTCCGGAAAATCCGGGTTCAGTGGTCGCGTTTGAATTCGATGAGAAAATGTTGCTTGGTGTTAGGAAAATTTTATCGAATTTGTTTTAAATTGTTTGTATAATATAATTATTGATGTGTAATATGAGCTCATTTTTGTATGCTTTGTGAGAACGAATTAGTATAGACATACAGAAAGTAATATCTACAAAATGCTAAATCTCTGTTTAGGAAATATTAGGTTTTTTTTTAAATGTGGAAATAAAATTCGTACTATCGAAGGTTTGATTGTATTGTATTTATTTACAAATAAAAACTAAAATATGATTCGTTGAGTTTAAATTCTTATTTTTTTTTCGATATTTATGAAGATTTTCAATTATTATATTATATTATTATATAGATTTTATTAAAGTATTTCACCCATTTTTTCATCTGACACTGATCAAAGTTAAAATTCATAATTTAAAACATGTACACATATATACATATGTATTATTTAATTGAATTTTATAATATCGATTGAAATTGTCAAATTAGTATTCTTCTTCTTAATTTCATAAAGATTACGTTTTTTTTTTCATTTTAATCAAAATTGTATTGAAGAATTCTTATGTATTTTGCAATAGTGTGATGTGAAAACGGTAACCCTATTTATTGGTCAGTGTTTTTTGTCATTTATGAGCATTTCTGCAGTTGTGAGCAAGTAGAGGAACAGAATTGTGTTTCACTTCCACATCATTGTATGTTTCGATATTCCATCATAAATAGGTTGAATGAAAAAAACAAGGAAATTGTATGTAGGTGTTGCGAAAGAAATTCAAAAGTCTTTGTATAGAAAAAATATTTAAATGAAAAAAAAACTACCTATCTTGTGTATACAATAAAGCTTATAAGTAGATACGTATTATAAAAATTATAAAATAACTTTTTTTCAGTATTTCGATGACTGCCTTAAGTAAATACATATATTAATGTATTATGATCATAAAATAAATTTATGTCAAATGAAATCTGTTATTAGTTTTACAAATTAATTAAAATCAATAATTATTGTATATTTTATATCTACATACTTCACTTAATTTACTTACAATTAGAAGTATTAAAAATGCATATTTATTATAAGTAATATAAAATAAAAGTTTGTCATGAAAGTCTTCTTCTATGTACTTAGTTACTTATTCATTTTATTCGAAATGTGAATAATATAATACTAATTATAAAACATATTCATCACAGAGATTCGCTTTTTCTTTGTTCATAGTCAGTATGTTTTATAAACTTTTCACTTGAATCATTTTCTTGAAATATTATGTTATAAAAGTCTTTAATTATTTATAACTAATCTCAATTCACCCTGATGAAACTTTCGCTCTCACAGCCATTATTAAAAATATTCCACTAAAGATAAATGCAGCAATACAACCCCACATCAAAACTAATTGAGCTTGATGTGCACTGAATGTAGCGTGGTAAATGAGCGTTCTAATTTCTTGTGGTAGTTCATTGATTCTCTACAACAAAATTTTAGATTCATAACTTAAAAAAGATTTTATAGAATTAAAAATAATTTATATTTTTCATACTATATCCATCCATGCCACTGGCAAGAATAGATCATCGGGTAAGAAATTAAGATTTGAGATTCCGGGTGATTTTCTTACTTGTATGTTGATTTGCATTCTGAAAATAATCAAATTATCAAATTTGAAAAAGTTTTTTGATAAATTGTATAAAATACAATGAAAAATAGTGAAATAATACTTAGTGCTAGTTTGTAAAGGCATTCCTAGTGTAGGATGTAAATCAAGATAAGAACTGTGTTTTTCAGGATCAGGTTTTAATCCTTCTATAGTATCAAGTAAAGATGGATCACCAAGATAATAATGTGGGAATGATGCAAAAGCTGGTGCACCTTCAATTCAAAAGTATGTCAGTAAGTCAATTTAATTAATAAAAGATTTTTTTGATAATATATTAGATTATTACTATTTTCTACATACCGAATGCACATGGACTAGAATTAAACAGCCCTTTAGGAGGGCACGTTCCTGAATCCATGTGACAATAACATTGGTTTAATGAATTTGTTGTTGGATCATCAAACACATTTTTTGGGGGAGCATATCTCATAGCTGGTATATCATTGAATGCCTGAGAATTAAAATGAGTTGCTTATTCTCTACTATTAATTAATATTTGATATACTTATTGAAATAATTTACTTTTATATCTTTTTCATAAACAAAAGGAAATCTTCTACACAGTTCATTATTGTAAATGTAAAGTGTTTTCTTACGATCAAGCATTGATGGGGGAAATATTGGACCTTGTATAGCGTCGACTCTAAAAATGATTGCTTTATTAATAACTGATCAAACTATGCATGATTTTCATTTATTAGAAGTAGGCATATTACCTATTACATTCATCTGTACCCCAATGTTCTAATTTATTTTTACCATTGTATCGATCGATAACTCCAATCAAATCTATGTTTTTCTCACCAGTATTAATGGTAATTATATCTTTAGATGTACCATTTTTCTTTATATAATTTAAATTTAAGAATTAATATTATTGTAAAATTTATTTATATCTGGAAAAGATGTTTTTAACTTACTGTGACGAGAACTCCAAAATTATCATAAGGCATTTCACCACGTAATTTAAGATATGGCTTTGCTAAATCAATCAATTTATCTTCGTATCCCCAAAGAAATCGGTGTATGGGGAGAAATCTAAATGCAGTTGCTCCCATTCCTGCAAATAGAACTGAAAGTCCTGCTTGTGCAACATAAAAACTTTCTCTCGCCATTGATACAGCACTCTGAAATTAAGAATTTTCATGTTAAATATGCGTTAAAAATTATTTATTGATCATTTAATAATGTTGATAAAAACTTATTTACCAATAAAGGAAGATTTGGTACATAAACTTTATCGTACTGGACTCCAACTGACTCTGAAGGTACAAATTGATATGATCGTTTAATTTGAAATGAAATCGTTCCGTTAGGATGAAATACTTCATTCACGTGAGAAAGAGTTTCACTAGAAAATGAAGAATAATTGAAAAATTATAAATATTGCAAAAAATATTAATATTTAATTACCTATAAGTATATGGCCCAATATCATTAACTTTTATTTTAGTTTCTTTGCCTGACATAATTTCTTCTGCATTAGTATAATTGAAAATGTATACTTTCATTAAAGGACGTACAGGTGGATTTTTCCAAGCGTCATAAGCCATTGAGTTATTTTTTATTATCATATTCTTTAAAAAAAATAAAGATAATTTATAGGTTTTATTTTCTACAAAATATATTTGAGTATAATCAGACTTACTGATATAATTGTTGATGAAAATATGTTAGTAGTGCTCAATACAATAGATCCTATAAAACTAAGTAATGTTAGAAAAATTAGTCCTCCGAGTACTGAAAAAGAGAAAGAAAGAAATTACTTACAATTTTTTATTAATTACATGCATTATGATAGCTTATTATCATTTTAACTATTTTACATAGTAAATTTACATGGTGCACCAAAAATTATTGAGAAAATAACGAAATGGAGATATTATGAGATAAATTGACCTCCAGACATTATTTTGACTCTTTTATCAGAAATGTATAAGTAAGGGGTCATTTCGTTCAATCCAGCTTTAGATTAAAATTTAACGTGAATTATTTATATTGATAATTTGTATAAATGTCCATACATATTATAATCTACAAATTTTATTTAAAAAAAAGTAATTGAAACATTGACATGTCGAACAACAGATATTAATATAGAGATCTGTTTAGTGGAGACAGTGTAATTAAAACTTTTATTTTGATAAACAATCTAAAGTGCAATTTTGTGTCTAGACTAAATAAAGTCTATTGATAACATATTATAAAAAATATTGTTCAACATAACAAAATTTAACCTAATATTATTAAAAAACACCTACACAAATCCTGTATACACATTTACATTTTAGAATATATCTAAATGTCAATATTGATTAGGATTTTCCTCTCTAGGGAAATCCTAATGCTGATTTATATTTATTTTTTCATTTTGTAAAATGGATTTTTATAATGAATGGAAAAATGTTGATTAGTTTGAGCCCTATTGTTGAAAACCTGTTATTACACAATTGTATGATATTTGATAAAAAAAAAAAAATCTGCCAGTTTCTTGATGAAATAACGTTTTTCGTATTTGACCATCACCTTTGGTAAAAACTAATAAATTATTCAGATTATTACTCATACGAGAATTAAACAACTTTAAGGTTCTTGAAAAATTTTGTGACCTTTGAACAAATTTTTTAATCGTTTTCTGTATAATGCACAACAAAACCTGCCTACCTATATAGATTTTCATGATAAAATAAGATCTCATTCAAACCTTAAGGTCAATTTACATATAGGTAGCTCCAGACATTTGAGTACCCGTTTCCATTCTCGTTCTGCATCTAACTTTTTCTCATATGAAACAGCAACAAGAATGGCTATATGTAAATTGTATGTATGTATGTATGTATGAGCTGTATATAAATTGACCTTAATAAAATACATGAAAAACTCACTATAATTAGAAGACTTTTTCGAACTCCGCTGCCAACACAGGGTTGAAGTCGTACACTTAATTTTAGCACAACTGATCAACCTTCCACCGGTACAAGTGGTGCATCCAGCTACCACGGTGTCTTCTCTGACCAGAACCTCACCATGAGGACCCACCATGACCCTGGCCGCTTCGATGACACTCTTGCATGAATCGTCACTCAGACAAGCCTTAACAGTCTTGTGCGTGTCGAACTTTTCCTGGATCAGCTTCACGTTTTCTGGAGAATTTGAGTTTTTCAACGATCCGTTTCGGTAAATTTTCACTTCTGGTTGGTCGATTTTATTGTTGAGTAAAACTTCGTTCTCGTGCTGGTCTACTTTGGATGTCGTGTTGTCCTCTTTGGGATTCATCACTGAGAGTTTTATATTTTTCTCGTTCTGCAGCATGTCGACTTTATCTTCTTGCCACTCAGATTTTTTATTTGTTGGAAAATTGTGGATGTTATTTTGTTCTAAGGGATCGTCGCTTTGATTCTCCGGGTACATTTCTGATTGAGCCTTGGAAGATTTTTTAATTTATAGCACTATGTTGATTTATTCATTTTGGCTGCAAAAGAAATATACACGTGTCATTTTTTTATGTTTTTATTTAAAACATGCAAGTGAACGCCAGTGTCATTTAAGACACTAATCATCACAAAAAATGGGTCCAAATGAATGTTTTTTTTATCCCTTTCAAGATTGTGTTATGTTTGATCTGAAGATATAGAATTTTGAGTTATTTCAGAAAAAAACTTCACTTAAGAAAGATTGACAGTCGAATAAAGAAAAACTTATTGAATATTTAGACTTCGTTAAACATGTTTTTTAAAAATTTACTCTAATTGTAAGTGCATAGTCAATTCAATATTACCTTAGCGTTAAAATATAATATTATACATGTATTCACAGGTGTGATGTGATTTATGATTCTTCAAAATTAGCTTATGTATTTTTAACAGTCACATTAGTGTTTAATAAACATTTTTTATATGTGTGCTTATCGCATGTATTATATTTCAAATCGTTTATGAAAATCTGTTTACTGTTTTGTATTTCAAATAATTTTCCTAGTCGAAAACATCGTTCGATATGAATTGCAAAATTAATGACTAACAAAGGTCACAATTATACCCAACAACTGTAAATTAGTATGATCAGACTTTTTTATTTGTTATGTAAATTTCGAATTTGAAGCTTTTACGTTGGTATTTAACGGGATTTCATAGTTTTGGAAAAGCTAAGATTGTGTCAAAAGGATATTTTTCTCAGAATAAACGGTAAAAATCGATTTGAAAAGTCATTGATCTTATCACGTGCAAGAATGACTGGTTTTTTCATAAATTAGTATGATAAATATTGAAATGTGTAGGTACAATGTTTGAATGAAGTTCAAAATTCGACAAAATATTCAAAGAGTAATAATGTTAGATATTCCTTCTCATTTTTAAATAATATGAAGTCAAATTATAAAAAAATGGTCTCTTATTTTTTGTTTAATGATTCATATTAACATATTCAAATCATATTTACATTAAAAAAATCGGAGAAATTCAATATTCATAATTCATTGTAATTCTGCAAAATCTAGTGGAAAAACCATGCTGAGTTTTTCTAAACTGAAGAAATTAGATAATATGTAAAATCAATGATAAATCAATTGACCTTTGTGAGTTTTTGATACTTGTGCAGATTTATTTTGAGACGTGTTTGAATTTAAAGAGTATATTTTTATATCAATATTAATTAAACCAGATTGTAAACTTTAAAGATTGTTCACTAATTTTTAGTGCACTGAATGCAATAATTTTTTTTGAATAATAATTAGGTATTTTTTATAACTTCTTCATCAAAAAACTATCGTATATTTTTAACAGTTCTATTTTTTGAGATGCAACTAAACACAAACCATCGATGAACTTTGATAAAACGCGTATTTATGATTTAGTTTAATTATCGTGACACTCATAGTTCACGCACTCAGAAAATTAGTGTTTAATTCTGATAAAAAGATTTATAACATGATGTGGAACCGTTAAATACCAAATCTAAGATTCAGCATAATAAAACGATAAAATTTATCTGGAAAATACCAGGAAAATTAATAAAAAACTAAGAAATCGATACTACGCGAAATTCTTATAATTAGGATAAAAATGCAAAAATGTGAAATTTTTATTTCATTTTGGTTCCATGTTTAATTGGATTAAATTCGCATTTGGACTCGAGAATAAGATACGTATTTACATATTACATGATTTTCTGATTATTTTTAATTTTCCAATTTGAATTTATTTTTCTATCTATCTAATCGTTTCAATTGTTTCTATTCTTTTTTTTTGTTATTTTGTTTAATTAATTATATTATTTTGTTATTGTTGTAAATTTTATTTGTATACTGTGTGTAACTATTATGTGATTGTGATCATAATTGGGTAAAAACCTATTAAATAAATAAACAAATATTTTCAATATCTATATATAAGTCAAACTAAATTAAATAGTTCATTACCACCTGAACTAATTTTCTCGACTTCATTCGACTCAATCTCAACTCAATTTAAATCAATTTAACCCCATTTAAACCCAACTCAATCCGAGAACAACTCTAACCTAATCAATGTGTGAGTTTATCATCGATCGAATTGGAGCAAGTATACGAAAATATTATATAACAATATAAAACAACCACTAATTAACTAACGATTATCTTTTTATCATGTTGTATAATAAAACTATATTAAAAGCAATCAAAAAATGTTTTAACGGTCAAGGTTTTGATGAATCTTGTGCGTAATTATAGCTCAGTTCAATACAATAATTAAAAAATGCATGCATTAAAATAATCATTACAATTACTATTATAATTGAGTAGTTGATCTGGCTTGAATAAAATATATGACGAACATATTTCATTTATGAAAATTTGAATGTAAACGAGCTCTCTGAAGAAATTTTTTCAGGTTCACGCTTAAGTTTATGAAAATATTGATTCTATAGGTTTTCGAACGAAAATAAAATTGGGTTTTCCACGAAGGTGAATGGGATCGATATACGAAAATTTAACGTGTTTAGCATGACTTTGAGAAAAACATATGTATGTCAGACAATTATGACACACGAGCTGGCTTCTGTAATAACAAATGCATTTCAACATGTTTTCTATACAATGTTTTCATAATAAATTCAATTAGATAAGATTTTATTGACTAGAAGAATGGGTGATTCTATAAAGACTAGTTTTTCTCGGTTTTCCTTATTTTAATTGCTAGCTCCATTACAACAAAACTTTTATCGATTAAAATATATTATATTAACGATATAAACTCAACGGGTCAAATTAGGTTTTAAGTTAGATTTTTTATTAATTTTTTTAGCTTTGGTCAGATAAGATCGAGTGTCGTTTCGTTGATTTAACGAATGCTATGTAGTTTGAAAAAAAATGCAATATAATACATCGAAGACTCATTAAGAATCTATAAAGCGTTGCATTTCTGTAATTGTGCAATTGATTACAGAAATTATCACTATTCTTTAATTAGACTTTAATGTATCCCGGATACATTTGACGAGTTAAATGAATCTTATAGTACTCGTGTATCATAGATGCTGCCGTATAGTAATTTATTTATGTGGAAACAAACTAATCCGTAAGAAATTGCTCGTAGTTTTCTTATCATAATTACTACGTGTCATAATTAACATTGAATTATTTAATTGCATATGTATATTAATAAATTTGTGTGTAAACGCATTGAATATTTATTGATCGTTTAATCTCATCGAATTGTGCAATACATTCCGATATATGAAAATAATTGAATTTTCGATAGTTTTTAGCTTATTCATCGACCAGGAAGAAAATAAGACACGCGATGAAACACACGCTCAATAATCGGATTGGAGATTAATAATTAAATTCCAATATGACAACTTTGAGTTTTAATTGGTTTAAGAAGTATATCTATACAATAAAATTTATATAATAAAATAATTGTTGTTCATTAGGTTCTGATCATTGTCACATATTCGAAATATCGCACTTTGTATATTTTAAAAAAATAATAATACACGATTTTATAATCAGTATTACATAAATGTTAATCGGATGATATATATGAATATATATATGAATATTTTCTAAAGTACATCAATAATCATTTTCTAAATTATCTGAACCAAGGTTGACTTATTTTACTTTAGATAAAAGAATTCTTAATGTAAATGCATCGAATTTTTTTATATTAGGTATATAATTCAAATTCAAGGCTACATCGCATATTCTTTAAAAAACGAAGTGTTAATCGTATCAATAATTAACGAGTTCGAGTGTTGATTGTCTTTTTATATTTGAAATTCCCAGTAACATTTAAAATTGTGATTCATTATTACATTCGACAGTTTTATATGTATGTATACTATTTTGATTAATTTGAAGATAATCGTACATTACGTACCTATTTTTTGCAGTTACATAATCTTGATGACAGAATGGAATAATATTTAATCTTATATTCGTATACTTGTTTCAGTCGAATGCATTTCAATGCAAAACTCGTTAGACTACGAAGGTTGAAAATTTTCAAGATAATCAAGACTGTTGATCGAATGTTTTCTTAAAATCTTATATGAAACTTTAAACATATATTTTACACGATAATCACAGAATACAGAAAAGCACTTTATGCACAGGATGTCTCAAGTCCTCTTAATTGAGCCATTCAGAACTAATTGTGACTAACTCCATCAAGCATGAAGTCGAAGAAAATGGTCGACGAATTTGATGCATTTTGCGAAATACCTTTATTTACTTTGTTATTCCATTTTTCAGGAATTACAATATAATCACACATTTTTTTATTTAATGATATTTAGCTCAATTATTCAGGAAAGATATTTTACACATAATAAATTATTTATGACTATCCCAAGTGCTTTGACATTTTAATCTCATTTATGTCGAAAAGTGGAGTTGGTCAAGATCAGCTCTGAACTGCTCAATTGTCACTTAACTACATGATCCGTTTCATTTCTCGACCGTTAACGACGTTAAATCAGAAATTGACGATATTAAAAAAGAGCTTGTTAAGTAAAAATATACCTACCCGTTTTGATAATTATTTTAATGCGATTAAGATCTTACTGTGTTATTTTGCGAAAAAGTCTGTATTTAAAATCGAATCGAGTCACAAGATGTGTTGTATAAATATATCATATAAATGCGAAGTTAAGTGTATCAATGAATTATTAATGACTGAAGATTTAGTATACGATTTCAATATAGGATGCATCGAAATATATTTTTTCAAGATTCGATATATGTGTCCTCTATCGTTAACATAGATTTATAACACGATAAAAAATGAATTAATTCATAGAATTGAACGATTCATTTGATTGTATCACTTATTATTTTCAAATGCATGAAAATGAATTAAACGAAAAATATTATAAGTTGGTCTCTCAATCGATCGATGAACAACTATGCAACTTATTAACTTATTTTCTTATAGAATTTAATACCTCTTATTTCGAATTAATTGGTGACATACGATCGAAATATCAAAACGAAATAAATAAAGCTTACACCACTGTCGTAATGTACAACATTTTGAGAATTGAAAAATAACAAGACTTTTTTGTACAAATATTATATAAATAAAATAAGATTACACTGGGTCTATGTATATTTTCATTGAGCGAAGATAATAGCTAAAACAAAAACTACGACACAGCGACAGCGTAAAAAAAAGATATTTTTTCAATCGAAACACACAAATAAATTAAGAATCCATACACTGGACATACCTAGAGTATAGGAAAAATCAATACATTTCTCAAAGTAAAGCGAACAGAGAACACCGTCACTGACGACTGACGAACCTCGAGAGCCACACAACACTGTTACAGACGTTCGATCGCCAACTGTTAAATAGTTTCAGAACAATTCGACTCTGAGTCGATAAAAGAGTGCCACCGAGTTCACAATACCGTCGATAACGACGCAAGATAAATCTTATGGCACTGAAAGACTCATTCTTAGATTTTCTCTCGAGGTTGTTAACGGATTTTCTCGTTTGAAATGGGAAAAAATTCTAAACTCGGTGTTGAAGGGTTATTCATTTTTTTTTTTCGATAGTCGACGTGTTTGAGTTTATATTAAAAGTGTTTTCTGTTTTGTCTCGAATTTAAATATTTGTATGGAATCGCGTATTAATGATGTCGCAGTGGCGTCTCGTTGTATGTTTGAGATGGTTCGATTGTCTAGGGCCCGTTTGTGAAAATAAAAATTTAAAAATCGATCATTTTTTAATAAATGTAAAGGAATTCATTTCGAAAATTAATTAAAAAAATAACGTGCTTAATCATCGACGTAATCAGTGTTTTATTATTTGAATAGTAAATATGTATAACTATTTCCAATCGTTATAAAAATTAAAATTACGACTTCTAACTTATTTTTAAATTATTATATCAGTTTTTTTTCTAAAATATCGACTAATGTCAAAGGGTTAATACTATGCGTGTCTTATTTTGTTTATGTTGTTAAGAAAATGCGAAGGATTAATTTTTTGAGATCGTTCAGGGTTCATACTATTGACGGTGCGTCATTATAACTACGTGTATTTCAGCATTTTTTCTCATACTCAATTTCATATTGTAAACAATATGGTTTTTTTATAAGTGTCGATTTCTATAAATTATAAAAAAAATATAAGTCGTTAACAAATATTTTAGATATATCAAAATTTCAAAGTCTAAATCCCAATTAAAAAATAATTCTATCAGTCATGCATTGCTGCATTTATTGCGATTTTTTTATATATATTGTTTTCCGTTTGGGAAAGAGTTTTATATTTGTATCACAAGGTTGCATATTCCCGAATTTCTAAATTTATTTTCATAAAATTTGACGAAATCTTTTGAGACATATTATACATATATGATTCGTTTTGATCGACAATTATCACATAACCTTGAGTTTAAAATTGAAATTTTATAAGGAGCCTGTGGGTATAAGGTTCAGCAAATAATAGTACTAGCAAAAAATACAGTAAATTTTGTCTTTACATAATTTTGCACATTTTAAACAAGAATGAGTTGATAATTTAATATCTGTAATGGATATTTTTTCACTGATTGTAAATGTGAAAGTTATTTTTATAAAATAAAATAATAATGTATGTATATTATTAAGTTTTTTCAGGTGTTGCTAACATTTTATACATTGTGTGTATCAGTTGGTTGATTTTATTATTGCATTATTATTTGAACAATAAAATATAATAAAGTGAAGTGAGTTTAATTTAAATACATATTGAGTTTTCTTACCTAGTCAGCGTTGTCGGGTTCAAAATACATATGGACACATTCTTAGTAAGATGTTACGTCTCGTCCTCCTATTTATAACCCAAGTACTCTATAGTTCTAATTCTAATTGTGGAGTACTATAAAATCAATAAATGCATATAGGAACATACTTTACATCACTTATGAGTTAGATTTAGTAAACATGTTGATGTCCTTATGAAAAATTGGAAAAATCACAATATTAACACAAATATGTAAAATTGATAATTAAATGGTACATATAACAATTCATAAACAAATAAAATATATTCATAAGAACTTATAAAGGTTTTCCCCGTTTTGATATTTGAAATATTTTTTATTTGAACAATTTATTTGTGCAGGTGTAACGAAAAAAAAAATTGAGGAAAATTAAGAAAATACTTTTCAATGGTGATAAAATGTAATGGTATAAATTATAATAAAGAAAACAATATTTTTTCGTTATGTTTTATTTTTCCATATAAAAATATATTTTTCATAAATATAAAAATGACTATGAATATAAATATAAATATAAAAAATAACTTACAACAGCCATATTGGAAATTGAATTTGATTTCTCAATTTGAAAAAGTAAAAAAAGTTTATGAACGAACATATTCCTTAATGAGCTCACTTGCAATGATAGACTTTTGAACATCAATAACTCCACCATATATTTTGGTGACACGAGCATCTCTGAAACAGCATATTTTAAAAATTGACGCATATTGCTATTAAAATTTGAAAACCAGAAAACTAATCACCGATAATGCCTTTCAGCTGGTAAATCTGCAGCAATCCCCATGCCGCCCATAATATCAATACAATTATCAGTAACAAAGTTTGCACATTCAGTAGCTGAAACTTTTGCCATCGAAGAATATTTGCTGGTACGGTCTCCGGAATCATATTCCACTGCTGCTTTCCATGTCAATAAACGAGCAGCTTCTATTGATATTGCCATTTCAGCCAATCTGATCTGCATTTATTTGATTTCAGTGAAGTCTAATTAATTTATTTTGTGCTAAAGAAAACATTCAAATTAAACCTTAATTT
Organism: Cheumatopsyche charites; assembly: GCA_024721215.1. NCBI lineage: Eukaryota > Metazoa > Arthropoda > Insecta > Trichoptera > Hydropsychidae > Cheumatopsyche > Cheumatopsyche charites. The sequence continues at coordinate 5,625,591 of CM045583.1, forward strand.
CTGGCATACGGGCGATGGGATAATTGAAAGCTTTACGCTGAAGAGAATAAGAAATAGCACAATTTAAAGATTCTTGAGCTATGCCTTAAAGATAAAAAATAAACATACATAAATGTTTAAAGGTAAATATAGAATTGAATAAGATTTATATACAAACCAATTGCTTGAGCAGATATTCCAATTCTAGCTTGATCTAATTGACTCATTGCCAGTTTAAAACCTTCTCCAACGTTGCCCAAAACATTACTTTTATTCACTTTTACATTTTCAAATTTAACTATGCAACTTGTTAATGCCCTGAAATAAAATAAATATTATAGAGTAAATCTAAAAAACATTCAAATGCATTAATTATGAATTACCTCGTTCCCATTATATTTACTTTAGGTCCTATAGATATGCCTGGAGTATTTTTATCAACGAGAAATGCTGAAATTATTAACATTTTTTTCATTATGAAATAATGTATAAATTAAGTTGTTTCTGAATAAAAACCTGTGATCCCTTTATGCTTCAATTCTTTATCTGTTTTTGCAAAAACAATAACAGCATCACCTTCATGTATAGAAGAAACCCAAGATTTGATACCATTAATAGTCCAAAAATTTTCGTTTTCGATTGCAAATGTTTCCATATCAATCACATTACTACCAGCATCTAGATGTTTTGCAATCGAAAAAAATATGATAATGAAATAAACAAAGTTAAAAAAAAATAATTGTAATAGAATGTTACCAACTAGGTTCACTAAGTGCAAAACAACCAATTTTTTCTTTAGTAAATTCATCCAAATATTTTGACTTTTGTTCAGCTGTTCCATATTTATCTAAAGTATTCACATATAAACAGTTGTGTATTGATACAATAACTCCAGTTGAAGCACACCCTCTAGATAATTCTTCAACGGCAATTGCTAAACTCAATGTATCATGTTTTACAAAGTTTTTAGATATACCAAGATAACCCATTTTTCCCAATTGCTGAATCTAAAAAAATGTAAAAAATAATAAACAGAAATAGTAAAAGTTTGCTGATAATTTGTAACAAACAATAAAAATTGTTATCAATTTGAACTTTAAAAATGAAATAACTTACTTTATCATGGGGGAAAATTGAATTTTGATCCAAATGAGCAGCAATTGGTTTCAGTTCTTTTTCAGCAAAATTTCTGCAAGTCATTTGAATAAATTGTTGTTGTTCAGAAAGTTGTAGATTGAAAAATCTTTTAAACACGTTTATATTAGATTGCCTAGAATACACTGAAAATAAGAAACACGTTTAAAATATTCATTACAAAATTTCGGTGAAAAAAAATCTTGAAAATATGTAACTGTGTACATACCTGAAACGAAACGATTGATATACAAAGACATTTTGACGAAAATTACTCTATATTATTAAATTAATTGAAAATATTTGAAGAATGTAAAAGAAATCGTTAGAAAACTTGTGAGTTGCTAAAATAATGAATTAATGAAAAATTTTGCTGAAAAATACGTCAGTTTGACGTATTTGACAGCTTGAGTAGTTTTGGAAAGTTTGACATATACCTAAAACTTAAAAATTTTGGCCATTATTTTTGGTTTATGATCTTATTTTTTTTAAATTAATTTATGCTTTTAAAATAATTATTACTTAATTTAATTTAATTATAATAATAAAAAAATAATTTTGAGTAATTGATTAATTTTAATTGAAATTGATTAAAATTTAATTTTATTAACTGGCAACATAAGCATGCACTGCCAGTCAGTCGTCCAATCGAACCGTGCGGTGTTTTGACAGTTAGTTTTAGGTTATGTCGCGTGTTTAGATTTCATTATTATTGTTTTTCTATTTTATATGTTATATTTAGAAAGTATTTTTTCGTGGAATTCGTTACATTACACATTATATTACAAATGGGTGAAATCGGAGAGCACGTAGATGGAGAATGGCCTCCCAGAAGAAAAGATTTAACCAAACCGATTAAACAGCTCGAGGTACTTACAATATTTTATTTTCACTGAAATTATACATTGCGATGAATCCTTAGTTGAAAAGTATGAAATAACCTAATAGAACTTGATATAAAGCTTCATAAATTTATAAAAAAAAAAATTAAGTAAACAAAAACCTTAACCTAACTCATTATTGGCCTCTCTGTATTAGAACATTAACCTATCTACTGAATGTCGTTCCTGTAAAATTTAACCGATAAACTTTTATATTTCCAATAAAAAGATAATGAAGAGATGGAAAAAACTGATAAAACATAATATCCAATCTATTTACATACTGATACTTTTATGTGCTGAATATACATTTGATATACACCCAACTTTCGTTTTACATGGTGGATAGGGACCAGCAAAAACCGTGTTAGACCAAATAAATTGTGTAAAAATTTTTTTTTCATTTTTTCAAACCGTGTTATTTTAAAACTGTGTAAAATGAGAGTTGGGTGTATTTTGAACATACATTTCAATTTATTATTTTCAATACTTAAAACAATCTCAATAATCATATTTTTTTCAATTTCCAGGATAAATGGAAGCTCGTTCCGGCATTCTTACAAGTGAAAGGACTTGTGAAACAACACATAGATTCATACAATTATTTCATAAATGTAGAGATCAAAAAAATAGTTCAAATTAATGAAAAAGTCTATAGTGATGCCGATCCACTGTTCTATGTGAAATATTTGAATGCTTATGTCGGGAAACCTGACATCGAAGAGAGTTTCAACAACTCTAGATCGACCACTCCTCACGAATGTAGATTGCGAGATTTAACCTATTCGGCGCCAATCACTGTTGATATAGAATATACAAGAGGAAATCAACGGGTTATACGTAATAATTTGATGATTGGAAGGTACGTAACCAAATAAAAAAAATAATTATTATAAGTTTTGATTAAATAATTATATTTAATAGAATGCCATTGATGCTTCGCTCTTCAAATTGTGTGTTAACGAATAAAAATCATTTTCAACTATCCAAATTGAACGAATGTCCACATGATCCCGGCGGTTATTTTATTATCCGAGGTTACATATCATTATTATTTTTTTTAATTATTTTCAATAGTAAACATCTGATGTATTCTGATTTTCAGGTCAAGAAAAAGTCATTTTAATTCAAGAACAACTATCACGAAACAGAATGATAGTTGAAGAGTTTAAAGGAGCCATTCAATGCCAAGTGACGAGTTCAACTCGTGAAAAAAAATCTAGAACCATAATAATTTCCAAAGGTGGAAAATATGTTTTGAGACATAACTCCTTTACAGATGTAAATATTTTTCGTTCGATTCTCAATTCCCAATAGTTCAAATGTATAAATTTTAAATTTGACATACAGGACATTCCTATAGCTGTGATATTTCGAGCTTTTGGCATATGCAGTGATCAAGAAATTGTACAGCTTATTGGAACTGAAGAAAATATTATGAAAAAAGTGGCACCGTGCCTTTTAGATTGCCACAATTTGAAAATATTTACTCGTAAAAAAGCATTAGAATATATGGGTTCTAAACTCAGAGTAAAAAGGTAATACAAATTAATTATTTTTTAACATTTATGTTCATGTACTACAAGAAAATTTTTATTTTAAAGATTTGTAACAGCTGCTAGCAAAATAAAAACTCCCGCTGATGAAGCCAGAGACCTTTTAGCCACAACTATATTGGCCCATGTTCCCGTAGAGAATTTCAATTTTTATGTTAAAGCTGTTTATGCAGCATTGATGATTCGCCGTGTTATAGAAGCCGAATTGAATAAATGCGCCGTTGACGATCCAGACTATTATGGAAACAAGAGATTAGAATTGGCAGGATCATTATTAGGATTGATGTTTGAAGATTTGTTCAAAAGGTTCAATTGGGAATTGAAATTGATCGCAGATAAGATAATACCTAAGATGAAAGCGGCACAGTTTGATATAGTGAAACATATGCGACCGGATTTAATTACTAATGGATTATTTAGTGCTATATCTAGTGTAAGTTTTATATTTTTATTGTGTAGTAAAATCAACCTTCATTAATAAAAGCATGAATATAGGGAAATTGGATCATCAAAAGATTCAAAATGGAACGGTACGGAGTCACACAAGTCTTGAGTCGTTTGAGTTACATATCTGCACTGGGAATGATGACAAGAGTTAATTCTCAATTTGAAAAAACTAGAAAAGTATCTGGACCGCGATCTTTACAAGCTTCCCAATGGGGCATGCTATGTCCTTCGGACACACCTGAAGGAGAATCGTGTGGATTGGTTAAGAATTTAGCGCTCATGACTCACATAACCACAGAATGCAACGAAGGTCCAATAGCTCGTTTGGCTTACAATGCCGGAGTAGAAGACGTTCGTATACTCGGCGGATATCAAATTCATCATCCGAACGTGTACAAAGTGTTTCTTAATGGTTTGTGTTAATTAATTATTTTTGTTTGTTTTAAATAGCTTATTTTCAATATAAGATGATTTTAGGTAACATACTGGGAGTGACTACAAACTACAAACGTCTTATATGCGTTTTTAGAATGTTGAGAAGAAAAGGTCACATTTCAGAATTTGTTTCCATATATCCAAGTCATAAACAGCGTACAGTTTATATAAGCAGTGATGGCGGTAGATTGTGTAGACCATATATTATAGTGGTTAATGGAAAACCACTTGTGAAAGAATTTCATTTAGAATATCTTGATAGAGGGATAAGAAAATTCCAACATTTTATAAATGATGGTTTGATCGAATACCTTGATGTGAATGAAGAAAACGATAGTCTCATTGCTTGTACTTTGAATGACATTAAACCTCAAACCACTCACATGGAAATTGAACCATTTACTATCTTGGGTGTGTGTGCTGGACTGATTCCATATCCTCATCACAACCAAAGTCCTCGGAATACATACCAATGTGCGATGGGCAAACAAGCTATGGGTGAGTAATATGGTACTTACTATTTTCCCAGTAAAACTTTTTCAACAATGTTCCTATAATTCTCAGGTACAATTGGGTATAATCAGCGAAATCGCATAGATACACTGATGTATAATCTCGTATATCCACAATGTCCTATGGTGAAAACCAAAACTATAGAATTAACAAATTTCGATAAGCTACCGGCTGGACAAAATGCATCAGTTGCTGTTATGAGTTACAGTGGCTATGATATAGAAGATGCCTTAATTTTAAATAAAGCTTCCATAGATAGAGGATTTGGACGATGTTTGGTCTATAGAAGTGCAAAAACAACATTAAAGCGTTATGCTAATCAAACATCAGATCGAATTTTAGGTCCTTCTAGAGATGGGACGACAAATAAAGTTATAAAAGCTCACGAAGCATTAGATTCTGATGGAATAGCGGCTCCAGGAGAGATGATTGAAAACAGACAAGTGCTCATCAATAAGCAAATGCCATCTGTGACAATTAGTCCTGTAATGGTTGGTCAACCTCAACAAGTTGATTATAAAGATGTTCCTGTATCATACAAATGTCCTGTGCCGGCATACGTTGAAAAAGTTATGGTTTCTTCTAATGCTGATGATGCGTTTTTGATAAAAGTCTTGTATCGTCAAACACGCTGTCCTGAAATCGGAGATAAATTCAGTTCTAGGCACGGTCAAAAAGGCGTAACTGGATTGATAGTAGAACAAGAAGATATGCCATTCAATGATAATGGAATATGTCCAGATATAATTATGAATCCTCACGGATTTCCTTCTCGTATGACCATTGGGAAAACAATAGAATTGCTAGCTGGGAAAGCTGGTCTACTAGAAGGGAAATTCCATTACGGTAATTCCAATTTATTATGCACACATTTCAAAATTGATTGATTTTAAATAAATGCTTTTTCAACATAGGTACTGCATTTGGCGGTTCTAAAGTTCAAGATATTTGTGACGAATTGGAAAAGAATAATTTCAACTACCATGGAAAGGACATTTATTATTCTGGAATCACGGGAGAGCCATTAGAAGCTTATATTTATTCGGGACCTGTAATATTCTCAACAATTCCTCTATTTTTATTGTATTTTCAGTTTTTAATAATCATATTTAAATTTTAGGTATATTATCAAAAACTCAAACACATGGTACAAGACAAAATGCATGCAAGAGCTAGAGGTCCACGTGCGGTTCTCACCAGGCAACCAACAGAAGGAAGGTCGCGTGAAGGAGGTTTACGTCTCGGTGAAATGGAAAGAGATTGTTTGATTGGTTATGGTGCTAGGTAAATTAATATATTGTATATTTCGAAGATTGTTAAATTACATTTCTTTAGTACATTTTTAAAATTATACTTTCAGTATGTTGTTGATTGAACGTTTGATGATATCATCCGATGCCTTCAGTACTGATATATGTAATGCATGTGGTCGACTCGCTTATGATGGCTGGTGCCACAGCTGCAGCAGCTCAGCATCTGTCAGCACCATAGAAATACCCTATGCTTGCAAATTATTATTTCAAGAGCTTACTGCGATGAATATTGTACCGAGACTAACATTGAAAAAATATTGTGAATAAAGGATTCAAATGAAACACGAATGTAACTGGTGTATGATTTAATATACAATAGATCATTGCTTTAATGCCGCTAACATCAAAATGAGTGCAAAGTAATAAAGAGAAAAATATATGTTTTCCGAACGTCATAATATGCTAAAGACTAGTTAGATTAGCTTTTGACTATTTTGTACTACAAAAAAATACATTATCAAAATTATTTGAATCACAAAAATTAGTATCTCATCGAGATTTCATATTCTCCCATCTATATAATTAAAATATTGATATAATAGAACTATTAAAAATAACAGTATTTTTTTTTATTAAAATATAGATATGAAGGCAGCTTCATCATATGCGCAGTTAAATTCTAACTAAAAGAATATTTACAAAGTTGAAAGTACACATATGCTTGCAGTGTTCAATGCCGAGAGAATAAGAAACATTTTCGACATTATATCAATTTTCACATTAAGTTTTGAGCCTGCAAATGTTAATTGTTTCACATATATAAAAATAAATTTTAAATCTATCGATCTGGTGTGTTGAGAACTCTAACGACGAAAAAGCCAACGACTGTCGCTGCAGCTAATCCCAATCCTGCCTTCCACCAGGTTGCATTTTCGCCCGGTATTAGACCAAATTGTTTCAAATGTCTGTAAAGAAACAGATTTCATATTAAATTTTAGTTAGTGTGAAATTTTCATGCTACTGTTGTAATAAAAGCAATTATTTTAAGCCTCAAATGTAAAAAAAGTGGTATGAATTAATAATTTGTGCTATGTAAAATAAAACTACAGTAGCTAGATATGTGAACCATTAATTAAATTTATTTCATTTAATTGTAAATGTGAGTATTTATATCGAATAATGAAAAATACATATAGGTATGTAACTATACAAGGTGTACATATCTAGACTTCGATGTGAAATCATCAAATCGAATTTTTGTAGATCAAACATCGATGAACAATACATGACAGATTTATGTACCTAGGTATATAAAAATGATTGTTTTGCCAATTTATGAGAAATAAGTTTAAGGTATCATGAAGTAATCCATATAAGTGGTAGGTAGTTTATAATGTGCCCTTCATTATGACGATAATATAAGTCATATTTCTATCGTTTAAAAATATTTAATACTTTGCATTTGGCTATGTTAAGCACAGTTGAAAGTGTAAATAATGCATCTTATGAAATTCTTTTATTTCTACAAAATATAGAATATTTGGAATATATAAAAACCTTTACAGTGATTTAAAAATAAAATGAGACAAATTCATTTTTTTTTAACTTCTTGACTTATCATTAGACCATTCATAATCACGGACACGTATGAATGTTAAGAATTTAAATCATTTACAACATGACACGACAAATACATGAAATTATTCAAAACGAACGTAACAGAAGAGTAGTAAAGCTTAAAAAAAGTAATTTAACTCTAGAAATATATACTATAACCAATATTCATAAAGAAGAGAATTCTAAATAAACATGCAAAAAAATTCAATTCTAACACATTGTTCGAAATTTAACAGATTTATGATAATCCAAAATTTTTAAGATCCATAGCAGATTCATAAGTAATTACAACAAATCAAAAAAGTTACAGATAAAAAAAAAACTCAAATCGTACATATTTGAGAAGCCAATTTGATTTGTTAGTTAAATAAAATATGTATAACTATTTGTTACAAAATCAAATTCACACCAAAACTTTGATTCACAAATATAAGTTTTTATTTTCGTTTTGTAAATATAATCAGAATGACTTCCAAATTATCCGATCACAATAATACATGCAAGCAAACGTTATACGAGAGTGATACGTCTCGTTTCCACTCGGCATGCAACCGACTGACTTCCACAATATTTCATCTAAAATGCGTACAGTATCCAAAACAAAAAAAAAAGAAAACAGTGTAAGCGTATTCATAATAGTGGTTAGTCCAACTGATAAACATGTAAAATAGGGGTATAAAGGGAGGCTGGTAACCTTGCGCATGAACTAAACCACTCGGTTGGTAACGGTCTGAGGTATAGCATGTCAATCATGCGTCGCAGTGGACTGCAACAAAATAATCGAAAATTTTAACCCGCAATCACTGCAACATGCATTTCAAGTTCATAGCCAACACTAATTTGTTAAGATCTATCAACAATTTTCCTTTTTTCCCGCCTCTCGAAAGTTTTCCAATTGTTTTTTTTTTCAGCCAATTTCATGTCGCAATTCGGTACTTTATTGAGTTTTTCTTGAAAAAAGTATGCAAATCAAATAGCCAATTTATTATTTTGAATTGTTTTGTATATGTTAGTGTTCAAGTATTCATTTCAATGTTTTCATAAATATACTAGTTCGAGTATACACATACCATAGATTTTAGTAAATGTACACTTAAACTATACATACATATACAAAATAAGCATATGTAGAACTATAGATACATAAATTTGATAGAATTTTAAATAAAGAATATTTATAACATAAGCAAGACCAACAAGGGCTTATTATACACAATGATTATGTGTAAGAGTGGCATAAGTGTAATTAAGAAATGGAATTGTGTAATATCTTTTCCTTTTTAGAACAGATACATATGCCACTTGAAAATATTGTACATACATACATAGTGTGTACTAGACAGAATCAAGCGAAAATAAAATATATTTATATTTTTGTTCCATGTTTAACACTCATTTGTTGTCTTATCGAAAATTTTATGTGGAAACGGCGGTACAGTTAAAATATCTAATTAAATGATAACGTCTAAAGCGACTCTCGAAAATCATTAATGTATTCACATAGAACAAATTCATAATCAAAAAAACCAAGATTACCAAATATGTATCGACTAATAGTGCGGTTTAGCTTATGTGACTAATGATCAGCTTTAAACAAATATGTTACGCATGACTTACTTTGTCAGGTGGTAAAACTTTCACCTACCTGTGCTTGTGAAACAATATCCAAGCTGCTTGAAAACGACTAATAAAACAAACCTCATGAATACTTTCCGAACATTAAGTTTTTATAAAAATTATGAATATGTATTCATATAAACAGTATTAGTCTGATGGTACTCACGGAAATGCAGCCATAGTCGCAAGCTTTACGAAGATATCTTTCTTTTTGTCTTTGGAAGTGTAAAATTGTGGCGGAAGAATTTTATACTTAGAACAAAAGTCTGAAGGTTGAAGGAGATAATCCTGATTGACTGGTTCCAAATCAGATTTAGTTCCGACAACAAGAACAGGAATTTTACTTTCAGCAAAATATTTCTACAAGAAAAATGTTGTTTATTATATTTTTTCATTGTATGATATTTATATTACACAAAAACATACAATAAATATTCTGGCAATGTATTCAAATGATTTGGGATGTGTTGTATCGTAAACGAGACAAGCAACATCACAGTTCACTTCGGATGGTTGTAATGGATCTGAAACTCGACTCACTCCAATATCCTTTAGTATCAAATATTTTTCTTGAGCATACACTTGTACAGTGTTTATGCAGCAATGGATAGATTCACTGTCACTATCGGCAGCAGGACTCTTTGATTTCTAAAAATTATGTCGAGACATGAAAATGATGAAATTAATAAAATGAAGATATCAAAAGGGTACATACTTTAGTTCCGACTCCAATAAAACTTCTGCAAAATGTGGTTTTTCCTGAATTTCGTGGACCAATAACATGACATTGATAAACAGTTCGACTAGATTGTTTTTTAGCTAAATCTATTTTTTTCTCACGTGTAACTGAAAAATGGAAAAAATAAGATTGTACATTTTCTATAAGGATATTTCAAATTAATTATTAAAACTAACCTTGAATAGCAGAAGCTTGGGATTCATTTTCATGGACGTTGAAGCCCAAATAGGCCAGATATTCAAGAGTGCGAGGTAATTCGGTCAGAGTCATCAGAGCCCAACGACACAACCAGCCCTGAAGGGTAAGGTGACCCTAGAATTGTTAGACAATTGTTTATTAACAAAAATAATATTTCCATAGGAATTGGATATCAAATAATGTTTTATAGGTACTGTCACTAAATATTCACAAAAATAATGTTGAATACCTTTTCATTTGTGGGTACAGTTTGCCGCAAATGATGCCAGGGGACTTGAGGACAGCAATTGAACACATTACGAAGTTCAACTGTGTTCAATGCACCATCTTTATCTTTGTCATGACGATCGAATAATTGTGTCAAAAATTGTTGGCCCCTATGGGATAATTCTGTGGTGCAACCAGAAGGAACTTTTATTCTGTTAAATAACATTTTAATTTAAAAAAAAGATAATTATTATTATATACAAATTATTAGATAGTAACTAACACTGGATATAAATATTCAGTGGACATTTCAAGACTTTCATTATAACCAAATTTTCTCAATACAGTCCACGTAGTTTCGTTTCGACCTCTTTGAATAAACAGGCAGTGTAAAAATAGGAAGCCCTTGAGTGTTATAGAATCTCTTTCTATTCCTCCTGCAACATTTTCAGCCAAAACTGCTTTCACTTCATCTAATACCTGAAATGATACAATCGATAAATGTCGATGTTAATTTTAATCATAAATCAATTTAAGAATAGACTATACAATGATATAAATTTACTTTTGGTTTAAGAGGACTATCGAAACATCGTCTTTGAAAGTGATTTAGTTCATAATCATTCAACAATCCATCACCATCAATATCGCACACCTTGAATATCCTTGTAAGTGCTTTTCGGCAATTGTCTGTCAACTGGGAATTGAATACATTTTTAAATATCTATTTTCACTGAATACATAAGAACTAAGATAAAACAAAATTACATCTTGTTGCTCCATTATATACAAAGGTGATGTAGGATGTAATACTGCTCGTTGAGCATAATAAAACATTTCCGATATATTGCTCAGCGTTTTCGCAGAGCATTCTAAACAACTATCAATTTCAGGAAAACCATCGGCGATTTCCAAGACAGACTAAAACATGAAACAAAAATGGAATATAATTTCTATTATATTAGTTGATAGAATATTGGAATTTGTATATAATAATTACATGCACTGTGGAATAATCAACGAGATCGATCTTGTTTCCAACTAATATAACGGGTTTCTGCTGGTCTTGGCCACAAGCTTCACGTATGAGAGGTAACCAGTGAGATCTGACTCTGTTTAAGGTTTCGTCATCGTCCACGGAATAAACGACGCAAATCACATGGGATTTTTGGATTTCCTCGGTCAGCTGATCGGACGTTTGTTCGCTCGCTGTAAAATTGAAAAACGCGATTAATTTAAGTCGTTTATTTGAAGATATATTTCTGAAGATAATCACCGGAGTAGTCGACTATATTGGTGGGAACTTGTTCCGGCGTTACGTCGGCAGGTATCGTAATTTCTTCCGCTTTCGGTGGAACGTCTTCCGCGAACTCTTCGCTCACCAACGAGAGTATGAGAGAAGTCTTCCCCACTCCCGAGTCTCCGAGGAGGAGTATGCGCACTTGCCGACGAGCCGAGCTGCCGGTCACCATTTTGATCTGTTTGCAAATATCGCAAATTAGAAAATTGTACGCATCATTATTGTGGGATATTGTAGAAAATAATAGAATAAAAAAAAAAAATTAACGCAGAGAAAACGTGAGAACTTTTGATCTTCCCCATAACAATAGAGATGAGAAAATATCTCGTGTATACCTAATAGTGTTATACGTTCAAGATCAGAGCTCAGATTGGGTTATGTTATTAATTCTTTAAATTTGTGCAATTTTACTAGATATTTTTTGATTAAGGTGTCGAAAATTTTATCGCTTTAACGATGGAAAGTCGTCGATACGGTAGGCTGTTGGTAAATTTGTGATTTATGACATGCGATAAATACACATAACAATAACAATTGATAAATAATAATAATAAATATCGGAGAATGGCAAATATACAATCTAATCTTGAATTTAAAAAAAACACTGTCTCACCGGTTATATTTACAAATACACCGAAAAGAGCGGATGCTGCGACCCCTAATTTATATAATTGAAAACAGTAGTATGAAATGAATGAAATAATCGATGAATTTTGATCGAAATTGCACTAAAATAATGAACGACAATACACAGATGGACGAGATGATCGTTGAACTCTCGACTATGAATACAATGATGGGAAAAACGGTAGAATGCGCGAATAGTAATTTTACCGTAAAATGGTAAGAGTAATAGTAGAAAATATTGAATGAAAATAAGCGTATAGTACCCGGTTGCAATGTGTAAGGGTAGTATTCGCCCTTGACCCGGTGACCCTAATTGGTATGGAGCCGGCTCAACGCTTCGCGACTCGACCCTCGACCCTCGACCCTCAAGCTGAGGGAGGCGCTCCGCGGCGCCGCACAAAACCGCGGACTGTCAAACTGAATTCGTTCGACTATTTATAGCCGCCGGGTTCGATCGTTGCACCGTTTTCGTCGCCCGCTAATGCGATCGATTTCAAATTCAAAATTTATGTTATTTTCGCTTCTAAACTTAATAAATATCTTTTATTATATTAATTTTTATATATTTTATAATATAATTCTATTTTTTAACGTCTATACTTGTATTTTGATTATTCAAAATCACTACGTATAGAGCCACCATTATAGCTATGTATATAAAAAAAAAAAAAAAAGACATTTTTGCACACAAACATTACAGGGAAAGGTATCGTAGCAATTTTAGCACGAACGAAACCAAATTTGCAAGCAATTATGAGTCTTAATAATATCACCACGGAGTTTATTATTGTTTAAAATAAATTAAACATTCAGTAGATAATGCACTACCTGAGAATCAACTCTCCAATACAAATATTCATTTCATTTTCTATGTTCAGTAATGTTTTATCACTTTCAGCCTTTTCAATTTTCTTTTTAAACAAAAAAACGAAAATTAAGCAGACGAAAAATTGGGTCAAACTAAGATTTCTAAACTTTTTATTATCGGTAGGTATTCCACTTCATCGATGGTTAATTCTAAAATAACTTTTGAGTTTGATTAAGTTTATTTAAGTAGTACGTTTTTACAAAATTTAGCAAAATCAAATATTCTCAATTTATCGTTATACACTGATTGTGAGCAGAATTTCAATACAACACATGATATTGAATGCACAGCAATCCTACAACTAGGAATTGTCAAAAATCCACATCCACGTGGCAAAAGCAGCGACGCACGTACATACATCTCTCTTTTGTCACTCGAGTGGATTTTTAACAGCGTAGTTAAAAGACCTAGTGTAATTTTTTTTAATCCATATTACATACTTTATTTAAATAACACACCAAAATGAACACAGCAAAAATATCGATGAAAAAAAAGTTAAATCTAAAATTATATATCGAGCGTGTATTGCATGAGTTTCTTCTTTGTACGCATTTAATATTTTCTAAATAAAACTTTGTGGAAAGTGGATATGTCAGGTACAACGCTTGAATTGCTGCTCGCAGGCAAGGTCGGTTTCGAGGAGCTTAAATGTAAAAACAAACAAATCATTTCAATTTATAAAAATGAGAAGTAATAAATTCCGAAAGTTTGTAATTTTTTTTACCCGAATTTCGATAGTTCTTGAGTTGTACTAGGTGGAGGATTGCGAGGATTAACAAGAAAACATTTCATAGGCTGCCCGTCTAGTTGTCTATTGTGATATACATCTACGGCTTTTTGTGCATCTTTCAATGAATCATATATTACTTCGGCAGTTCCCGGTCTGACGAGTCTCGATTCTTCCAATTTTCCAATATCACCAAATAATTCCTTAAGCATAAAACAAGATTGTAAATTCCAAATCCAAGAAATATAAAATATTCAAATGTTTTACATGTATATCTGAAGCGGTGACGCTGTTTCGAAGATTGCTCACAACAATTCTAAATCCAGCAGATTGAGGAGGCGAAGGTGGTCTAGATATCTTTTGTCTTGGTGTCAATCTCGGTGCTACAGAAGTAGATGTTGGATCATATCTAGATCGGATGGGAGATGTGGCCACTCCTCCAAATTGACGTTTTTTCAGTATTGATACGGGATTCGTTGGACTGGTGTCTCGAATGAATATGGGATCATTTATTCCATGACCTCTGAAATGGGATATAAGGCATGTATACATTTTTATCATCATATTTTTCAACACTCATAGGTCAATATACAGGTTTATCATTTTTACTTCGCATTTCAAATATATTTGAAATTCAGTAATCAATGATTTTGTAAAAGCTGATATATTGTCTTTTATAGAATCATAAATATACCAATGAGAAAAAATGAAGATAAAAAGATTTAAATTAGATGAAAATATAAAAAAATAAAATTCAAATAAGAGAAAAAAACTCACCTTTTCAATATTCCTGAATTTGAAATTGGAGATGTTCGAACATCGTCATTTTTAGTCACTATTTTGAAATTGAATCCTGATCTTTTGTCATTCATGAACGGATTTTTAGACAAAGATGATTGGCTTCGCATTCTTGAAAGTGGGGAAAAACTAGACATTGGTGGTAAATAATCGTTTATGTCATTGTTTATTGATCTCACTATTGGCTTTAAAGGTGCGGGAACGTATTCTATCGAAATGAAATTACGTTGAGCAATCGTTTTGTGGTGATAAAAATATTTCAGAAAATAAACTACCTTCATCCATTGAAATGTCTAAAGAATAATCTGAGGCTTGAGTTGGATTGATTCGAGAGAAATGTGACAAAATCAAAGGTGATGGATGAACTTGTCTCGTTGAATCGGTAAAAATTCCTGGAAATTTATTTTAACATAATATTTGGCAAAATTAAACGAAACCTTCTTAAATATTATACCTCGATTTAACCGTCCTTTAGTTTTCAAAGAAAGGCTGCCATTTTTATTTTTCAGAAGGTTATTTCCGAAGGGCATCCTATTAATGTTTCCCACCTTGACATGCTGAAATGCAACCAAAGATCAGACTTGAGATTAATTTTATATTATCAAATTAAAAATTAAAAAAAAACATACTTTTTTCATTCTGAGCTGCTCTAACTTTTGTCTAGCGTCTCCCTTTTTTGCAATCTCGGCAAGTTTATCACGGGCATCAGTAATCTGAGTGCGCTTTTTGAGAATTATGTGGTTTCGGGCATCCTTCATTTTAACGATACCTTTTGGAGATTGGTTTTTAGTTATTCGAGGCTTTTGAATTTGCTTCAATTTTTGTTTGTTCTTTTGAACATTTCCACCAGTTTTTGGCACCCTAAAATCATAGTTAGTAATGAATCAGCAACATAACAAATTGTATCATATCATGTCACATCACATCATATTGTATCATACAATATATCATAATCGTATAATTGCTATAATGAGTGGTAAGCGTATACGTATACATAGTATTTATAGTTTCAACATTTTGTCTTGATACGGATGAATGACCGTATCGATGGAATTATTATTTGCTTACGAATTTTGATTTGAATTATTTCAAACTGAAATACATGCATTAGTGAGTTTTTCTAATTGAAATAGTTTTTTCTAAATGTCAACCAAATTTAAAATAATTGATTTTTGAATTAAAATTTCTGCTATTTAACAAGAGACTGATTTGTATTTCAATGTCTTGTAAATGTCAAAGTTGTTCTAAAGTACAAAAATATTAATTTGGTTCCAAAATAATCAAAGATTTATTAAAAAAAAAAACAAACATGTTGTTTTCTTATAATTATGCACTGAGTATACAATACATGCACTATATAATGATAATTTTCGTAATTTGATCTAGCAATAACTGAATTATTTGTAAGATACATAAAAAGTTTAATATTTGGCCTATGTATGTTTTTCGGCTATCGGTGATTAGCCTATTCATATTAGTTCGAAATATCGAGAGTACATTGTACTTATATCTGAATATAATAAGTAATTTCAACAGAGATAAAATGACACATGCGAGTAGAGATCAATTGAAATTCACAAACGTTTACCTATTTCGAGTTTGTTTTTTCCGCTTTATGATGTCGTCTAAGCTCAGCTCCATGTCGTTAGATATGGGTTTTTGTGTTGACCTTTTAGACGAAATTCAGAGCTTGAAAGAAAAAATGTCACAAATACTTAACGCGAACGTCACAAGCGTCAAACCGAAACCTGACACTTGACACTTTCTCGGGTTTTAACCGCCGGCTTCTTTGACCGCCAACTAGTCGGTTCTCAACTTTTATTTAAAATCCATTGAAATATAAATATATCGATCGATTTTTGAGTGTATATTGTAAATTTGGGATAAAAAGTAAGTGCTGACGTATAAGGAAGTAGTGTGATAAGCGAAAAAGTACGAAATTGTTGGTTTATGCAGCTGGCGGTTTATCCGACGTTTTACTTTCGCCAGCGGTCGAATGTTGACGTTTCACTTGCTTGGCTTAAATGCCGCGTTCTTCGAGTATGCACTGAATCAGCGATCGAATCGAAACTTTTTTTGTGAACTAGGAAAACAATTGGATCCACTGTAATACAAATACGTGTTTTCGAATTATATGTAGATGGAATATTTATTGAAATTATTGTTGCTGAAAATTTATATATGCATTATCAATTAGCGGTTACTGTAACGAGCGTTTATTTCACATAGAAACGCGCGTCGGACGCCCATCATGAGTTGGGGCTATAAATCAAGTGTCTCCACCCTCTCCTATGAACGTTTTCCATCCCAACTTCAATATTTCAAAAATTATAAGCAAATGAAACAAAAATCATTTTCAAAACAAATTTATTGTTTTCAAATAAAACAAATTAAATTCACTTCGCCACAAAAATAAACGGTCCAATGTTAAAATTTTTAGCAATGTTCTTAAGGCGGAAACACATCTGAGAAGTGATTAAAGAAAGAGATGAACAACCGTTAAATTATTTGTGCGAATGCAACAGCATTACGCACCCCCTCTCTGGTTCTTTCGCTTGCATACAAAATATTGAATGGGTTGCTTCTTTCTTTTATTACTACTTAGTCGGTGTGTTTTAGTCTTTAATCGCATTGATATGAAATACAAGCTCTATTCTCTCATCTCAAAGTACTTAATATGGGGGAGGGGTAGATGTCTGGGCTATAGGTTTTGTTTTCAGCCTCTAGCTTCTGTTTGAAAAATCGTACTAATCGTAAGATGAAAATATTGTTTAAACACTAGGAATTTAATTGGGTTTACATGATATAAGCAGTATTTGAAAGTTTGTAGATTTCTTAAAGAGCTCGCAAAAACGAGAGAATGTAATAAAAAGAATAAAGAGAAATAAAAAAAATGTAATTTAGTTATTTTGATCATAACTATAAATGTGTGTATTGAATGTTCTACGAAATTTAGAGAATAAATACAGAGCGAGTATTTAAGAAGCACTGCCAACAATTAGGGAACTTACACTAAGGTTTATTATACAAAATTTAATGATAGTTATATAAAAAAAATGCAACTATTCACAACAACAAAAAAACCTTGATTTGTAAGCACTTCAGGTTTTCAATTATAGCATACATATGTATTAAACCTCTTATTTGTAATACTTATGATATTTGATATAAAAATGTTGATTATGTACAAAAAAAAAAAAAAACGGTTTGAACTCTTAGAGGAGTTCCACTTGTAACTAGATACTTGTTACCTTTGATCTAAAAGATATTGTGCGATTCAGTTGGTATAAGTTTTACGTAGAAAATGTAAAATTTAATATTTAGTACACACATGAGTTAGTTTTAAAATTTTTGATTACGCTACTAATCAAAGGCACAAGCTTAGATATTTTCAGGAACAAAGGTACATGATATAATGTTCTTCAAAATTGAAAAAGTTTGTAGTGCAAAATTCTTATGTTACAATCCAATATGTACTAATATGAAAAACATGTGGAAAATTATTTAATATTTATTGTATTATTGTCATTTAGAATGTGTAATGAATATATTAAAATATTTTTTTATACATGTATCAATTGTGTTCAAGAGTTTGTAAAATATTATTATAAAATGTCAGAATTTAATATATAATACCAATAGCAAATTTTATGGCTTTAACGATATTTCATATACTTAAATGACAATAAGATTATATAAAATAATTAGAAATAAATTTTAGCGATTTGCATTTCATAACCAGGATATCGAAAATTTTTCTTTTTATATAAAAATGCAAAATAACTACAATTAAATATATTAAAGCCCATTGTCCACTGGCTAGCGGAACAACAGACTAGGGACACAGCCATACAAAAGAGGGGGATAGCCGCCCTCTTCTTTCGTATATGTATGACCCTAATACATCTATATGGCTATCTCCCACTTTCATATAACTGTGTCTATAGTCTGTTCCGTTGCGCTAGCCAGTGGACATTGGACTTAAAATTTTACAATGTTTTCATAAATTATTTAAACAATAAAATATGAAAACAAAGGGTGAAAATATTTTCATACATCCATCCAATGAGACCGAAATAAATTTTCAAGAATATTAGACATAAAATTCTAATGTTGATAACAATAATCAAAAAATCTAAAAAGATAAATAAATTTTTGGTATATACTAATCTTAATGATTAAAATTGATATTTGGGGTCTACATAAAACAATTTATCAAGTTCATAATCAACATGTTAAAATGATAAATCAAATGTAATATAAAAAAATGAAAAAAAATTCTACATATTGTATCCAAAATATTCTATCTGAGCGCACTTGTAATCATAAGTATATTTTCAGAATATTCTTAACAGCTACTTATTATATTTTATCGAAAATAACGACGAGCACTCATTTAACGATAATGATTATTTTTATTTATTTGAGAAAAACAGTGATCAAATATTGATGCAACTGATGAAAATTCAATAGTGTATTACTAAGGCAATCGGTTAATGTTTCAATGAATTTATATAATATATAAAAAAAAACAATATATGTAGATTCACAATAAACACGAGATACAAATGAGAGTACTAAATAGAAAAAAATTGTTATTTTAGTCATGTGAAGATGGACCAAGAAACGAAAAGTGGTGCAAGGGTGGAGAATAAAATACCAGCTATTAATCCCGTAATAAGCATTGCAGCTCCAAACATTCCAGCTTGTGCTGCATATTGCGGTTCAACAGTTCTGAAATTAAGATAAATATAAATTTAAATTGAATGGAAATAGTTTCATAAGTAAAGCCATTATGAGATATTCTTACCCTGAAACATACATCATCGCACGAGAACTCAAATGACCGCTTGACCAAGCAAAAATTATAGCTATTCCCCAATAGATCCAATCATTATTGATATAAATCGGTAAAGTTCTTGTTACGGTCGCCGGAAGATAATTACAAAACAAATAAAGAGGTATAAATATCAATCGAGCCCAAACGAATAAGAAAAGATATTTTGGACTGGGCTGAAAATTTTTAGACGTTCAGTTAAAAAAATACATTGAAGATATATTTCAGGAGAAAGAAATATTATGGAAATACCCAATTAATAACGGTAGCCGTTAAGCTTCCAATTGTAGCACATACATTGAATGTTAAAAAGCATAAAACTTGAACATAAATATCCGAAGGTATCCAAAAATCAGGATCTGAACGTTTAATATCTGAAAATTTTAAAATAATGAGTAATAGAAATTCCAATGAACGTAATGATGAATCATATTCATTCTTAATATGAATTGAATTCTTACCTAGATGAACAGCCGGAAATACACTCAATGTTACGAAAAATATCATGAAGACATTCAAGAGTTGCGGAAAAGCTTTGCAAAATATTTTAAAGTAAGGTGGTCTTCCCTGTGCACTTCTTCCTGCATTTGCTTTTGCAGCCATGAGTTCATGATATCGATAAAATCTCTGAAAATTTGTATATTATTCAATAAAAAGTGTATAAAAAATATACAAATTAATGAATATTACGTACGTTCAAAGGCAATGCAAAATATGTGTCGAAGCATGCAAGTAAAACCAGTAGCGCAGTTAAAAAGTAATAAATCGCTGACGTTTTAGGTCCTGGTGCAAATTTTGTCGTCAGTGCAGAAGCAATAGCGGTAAATGCACCTGAGATATTACTTCCGAGAACTACGGCACCTGTATACTTAGGCGGCAAACGAGCAGCTACACCATACACCGAATTTTGGAAGATGCCACTGAAAACTGTATACTTTTTGTAGAATAATCACATCAACCAGTAAAAAAAATCAGACTTAAAGAAATAAAGAAAACTAAATAATAATAATAATAATTATTACCATTAATGAATACAACAGTGGCCATTGTTAAATAGAAAAATACTCCTGGATATGAAGATGTATCAAGCATAGCTAATACAACTGTAGCTACAAACAAAAGAACTTCCATAGAGATCGACCAAATGATTCGAACAGTGAGACTTCCTCTATAATTTGATATAAATTAATTTGATTCTTGAAAAGATAAATTGTATCGTATGTGAAAATATAATTACTTTAATTGAACAAAGATGTTCATCCAATTGAAAAGGAAATTCGGAAGTTGCGAACACAGCAATATATAAGTTACGAAATATTTACTATAAGGTAAATTTTCACCAGTGTATTCGGGACTTAACTGAAATGAAATAAAAAATAAATTAAATAATCAATGATGTATGAAATGGTTAAACAAACAAATTCTCAGCATACCTTATAATCTGTAAAGTACTTTGTTGCCGTGATGAACATATTCCACGGTGTCAGCGTGCCAATGCCATGCAAAACTAATATCAAATAAACTAAGTTTTTTCTATCTGTTGGAGGTTCTACTTCTAAGGTAGCTCTCTCCATCGTAACACCTGTAAAGAATACAAATACGAAATTTATGACAAGTGTTACAATTCAATAAACGCAAACAAAGACGATCATAAATGACATAATAAAACTAGTTTTAGGTATGAAAAAAAAACCAGTATTCAGTGATAACCTAAGAGCATCAATAATACCAAATTGTGATTTAACCTTTCAAATTGAGTTGGTCGTTGGGGAGATTGCAGGCTTCCCATGCTGGCGTCAATTTAACAGGTTCTGCAGCTAGAAACGGTGTTTTTTCGTGAATTACATCACTTCCACCTAAAATATAAAGACATGTATTGGTAATTTGTTTATAACAATGCAAATTTGTGTGTGTGTGTGTGTTTGTGTGATGGTGTTGCTAAAGAATTCATATTATATTGGTGCTATAAAAAAAAAATTCCAACACATGTTATATTTACAACTGAAAACTGTACTTTCATTATTAACTAGGGTTTAGTATCCACCATTGCTCGGGAGTTATGGACCTACCCACCTATATAAGTCCAACTTCTGTGCTTTATATAACAATGTATATAGATAGAATAAATTTTTGTACGAAAATAACTTTATTATAAGATAAATTGAGATCAGTGCAACATATCAAAAAACGGATAACTTCTAGACATTATCTGGCTTTCAAAGTATTATCGTGCCAAATTTGGTCAAGCTTCGTTCATTAGTTAAAAAGTTTTTGGATTTTTACATACATACAACTTTTGCGCGTATGGGATATAAAAATGAAACAAAACTTAAGCAATCCTTTGATTCACTTGAATAGGATCTTTTGTCCATTTTATATGAAAATCGAAAATATTGAACCTCTTTATATAAGTTTATCAGGAAACAACTGATAGTGCAATCAATGGATTTCATTGTAAGTTAACAAATGTATAGCTGTGTTTCAGATTATATAAAATAAAAGAGAAACAAGAATTATTTGAATACTGAAAACCATAGCGAAAATCACATTTATCTTTTACATATGAGAATACAATAACAGTTTTAAGTTATTTTGAGAGAGTAGCAAAGATAATGAATTTTCTGCAGAACTAACTAAAACAAATTGCTATATTCAAAGGCTCACATTTAAATACAGTGAAAATACGTACATTTCAAGATACTACTCAATATATTGCTATTTCAATAAGAAAATGTGAAAAAAAAAAAGATTTTATCCGGTCATTTTTTAGTTCATTGACTCGTAAAATAGTGTAGTAATCGTTCAATGATACATATGAATAAAGACAGGAATTTGAATCAATTGACTGCCGTCAAATAGATTATATGAAATCACAAAAGATCAATATCATTGACTGCAATGCTCTTCACCATGTTAAACTTATATATCAATTTGATTCAACACCACACAAAAGCCAATTGCAGTCGGCACAGTGACCTATACAGCTGAACTCGCTCACAAGATAATCTTACATTTTGTTGATTATGTGAAATTTACAAAAATTGAATCAACGAAGAAATAATATATTTGATATAATTTTTTGTTATATTGAATATGTATGTTGCAGTGTTGAATGTTATCTGTTTTTATCTCGAAACTCTGTGGTTTAATATAAATTATATATTATAGTATTCGAAGGTCGAACGATTCAAAATATCAGCTTACTTCTTCTGGTTACTATAGTTGCTGCATCTCCTCTGGAGTCGTGTAGTAGACCTCTGTCTTCCGCCATTCTTTTTTTTATAGTGTCTGTAAAATATATCAAAAAGTTGATGATGCCAAATTTAGATATTGGGTTGATAATCTACGTTCTAGAGATTAAATGAAAATTTTAGGTCGATCTGTGTAACAAACAAGTTATGCAATTGTTGATTAATTATAAGAAGCAAATCAAAGTTCACACATTATCCATGTTAAGCATAAATTAAAATCTGAGTGTGATTATAAACAATCTGCATATCTTGTGTAAGCACACAGAAGTTAATTATCTACATACTTAATACTACATACTAATTGTAAGACTTTATTACTCTCAAAAGTCAATAGCGATTGAAACATCATCGCACATAAATTACACTTCATTTGCATGAATATATTTACCCATCAGTTTCAAGAAATCCATAGAGACGAGTTAATTAAAGAGATACACGAAAACTTTACCGTTCCAGCATATGAATAATACTAAAAATAAAATTCAGTCGAAATTTGAATTCTCACAATTTGTTCAGTAAGACAGACTACAATGTTTAGATATGATAATTGTTTCAAAACACATACACTGAACGCAAACAAATTTTTAAAAATTGTGTCGACATGTTTATTTTTTTTCTAGTCCAAAGTAGTAAATGGAATGTATGAAATTTGCTACGCATAAATCTATTAATAAAGTTTACTACTTGTAATCTATTTATAAGTTTTCACATTGATTTCTTCAATCAAATAAGTGTTAGCAAATCGAATAGAGGTCGAGATAATAAAACATACAATACATAATTATTTGTGAAACAAGCGCCATGTGATATTATGAATATAAATATATCATTTGTTTAACAAATCTAGAATAAGATAAGTAAGTAAGAAGAATATGGAAATGT
The DNA here is from genome assembly GCA_024721215.1 of Cheumatopsyche charites. NCBI lineage: Eukaryota > Metazoa > Arthropoda > Insecta > Trichoptera > Hydropsychidae > Cheumatopsyche > Cheumatopsyche charites. The sequence goes on from CM045583.1 coordinate 5,649,457, forward strand.
AGAATATGATCTACTTGAGTAAAAAACGTTTTATTGAGACTAAAAGTAATTGGAAACTCGAGCATTTCGAAATAAAATTCTTCTTACTCATCAACACATTTGACCTTTTAACGTCTTGCACGAAAAAAAATCGTTAAATTTATTGTTGACATCACATTTACATCGCATTCATAATATACACCATTTTTTTAGAAAATACGAAATAAGCCCGAGTCTCATATTAGTTTTAAGCTTGAAAAATGCATTAGGTCTTATTTTTGAGATAGAATATTTGGAAGAGGGACAAAATTAATCAATCTTTCGAAGATTAAAAGGAAATGCTTTTGCTGATAGGATGTTTGTTCATTGGGTCTTATTTTCAGGATGAAAAATAAAATCAATTCTCATGCCTTTGCATTTAATGTGAAAAAAATGAAATGTTTGACGTATTAGGTCTCACATTAGAATCACGATAGATCTCCTTTCCAGGCTAGATTTCGTGGTAAGGCCATTTGTTAGAAGTACATAACAGGTTTTATTTTTGTGATAGATTTATTATCGGGACGGGTCTCTTATCCAAACTGTCGGTTGGGTCTTACTTTCGAAGAAACGCGTCTCGAACGACAGCAAACATCGATACAAAACGCAAAATAATAGAAACCGGAAGCACGTGTCCACATTTGGCGGGACGGACAATGCTTCCCGTCGAAACAACGGGATTTTATAAATAGAGAAACGCGTGTCGGATATAACCGCGCAACCGGAATAACGGAATGAAAGAATGCTCTCACCTCACCGCTAGCACTGGACGTTCATATATCTTTATTTTTATCTTCAGGATTTATTCGAAATGTGCAAAAACATCGATCGGCGGCGAACGTGTTACCGAATTTTTGTCGCGGATTGCGATACGCGCGTGTTTGCGTATCGAGAGTCCTCGCGAGACTGAATCGAGCGTCGCGAGCGTCTTTTGCTTCTTCCGAACGTTCATGACATGTTTACTCCGTTATCGGAGAACTGTTATGTTATATGCGTTATCGTGTGTCGCTGGTGTGAAATTTCAATCTCGCTATATTGCAAATGTTCAAAATCCGGCGAAATTTCGGGCTTTTCGGCGGTTTTTATTGCGGAGCTGTCCGCAACGAGCCCGTCGCGCGCTCTATTGCCGCGTTGCACAATTATTGCTGCGTCGTCGTTTAGTCTTTAATATCGATCGTGCAATTTGAAGAATTTGAGTTTTTTTTTTATTTTATGGGGTTCACGATCTATTTAATCAAGGTGAATTGTAGTTTATTGGGAAAAAGCTTTTTATTGGTAACCGTTGGTTGCTCGCCGTCTCTTTAAAAATGAAAGAAATCAATCAATCTATAAAATTTTATCAAATAATATTTTTTTTCTTAATGATTATGGTTTTTTAATAAGGAAATTTATGATTTTGTACGGTGCTTGTGTAGAGCTAGCTGTAATTGTACTGCATTGGAACCGGAAAAGAAATTATTGTTTTGCGTCAATATTCAAATTATTAGTTGAATGATAATAATTTACATATTTATTTATTCAATACAATTGTGAAATTAATTTTCAATTCAAAATAAAATTCGCAATAACAATACCTTGATGTTTTTTTGTTCATAAATAAATTGGTAATTTTAAATGATTTCAGTTCTTTTCATAAATATTTTAATTTTCTTTTCAATTCGTTTAACAAATTTTAAGAATAACTACATGGTTTAACAGCACATAAAAGGTCTTTCACGTTTTCTACAAGTTTCCAAGGGATTTTTGAAACTACAGCAACAGCTTCAGGCGTTCCATGACCTTTTATCAAACTGTACAAATCTGGATAAAACTAAAAATAACAGAAATATGATATTTTAAAATTTACTAATCTAATGTAATATCAGTTTCATTTGTTTACATCAAGTCCTTCAATAGGCTGTGTAGAATATTCTGCCGATACTTCTGTTGCGGTCACTAATATAGCTTGGAGAGGTGTTACATGCAGAACTTCAAAAAACTGTTTATTTTCAGGAAAAAAAAATGCATTTATATACCTAATTTATAATGTTCATTGAAAATAATTAAATCGTTAACTCACCTCACTGGGTTGTTCTAGATGTTCTTTCATTTGTTGAACAATAGCACGTCTTCCAGCAGAAAGATTCCATCTAATAAAATTATTTTGTTAATTTATAATCATTCATCTAAAATTATGTTTCTATTTTTCATAATAACCTAGACCAAGTGAAATTGTATGCTGTGCATAAGTGTGCCATACAATGATACAAATGGCTTTCTAAAGTCCATTGTTTCAAACAGCTGCCTTCAATCAAATTAGGAGCATCTTCAGAAGGAAAAAAATCTACTCCACCTGCCTGCAATCTCTGAAGAATTAAAATCTAATAAAATTTAAACTACCTACTATCTAATTTCATCTAAATTAATTGTTAATATATCTACTGTACTCCTATCAATTCATTCAACGAAAAAGTCTCATTGACCATATCTTGTAAAGCTTTTGTTGCTCCATTTTGCAAAGAATTCAATTTGATACCTTCTTCTGAAATTTCAAATTCACACACTATTATAGCTCCCATGATAGTGACAATTACTCTAGTACTAAAATTTTATAATTAATAAAAAAATAGCAATTATACTTTTGTGTTGTTCAAATGATTAAACAGTGAAAACATAAGTACTTATTATTATTCGGTTTCAACTCCCATCCTTGGTAAGGAAGATTACTGTATTTAGATGTAGCAAAAGCAATTGGACCTTGAAGATAAAGAACAATGAATATAATTTACGTGCATATAAATTATAATATGGAAACTTTGCACTCAATTGATAGAAATATCATCTTACGCAATTGCCCAGTTCTAAAATTAACAGTGAATTTATCTTCATTATATTTAAGATCATGGATGTCATCTGTTGTCCAACAATTGCGCTCTATATTCCAACAACAAACAATGGGAGGTTCTATCCATAAAACTGTATCTGGTAATCTGTACGTAAAAAAATAAGAAGGAGATAAGAAATATTTAGACATTACATATTAAAAAATGTGACACTCGCGTGTCAAATTAAGAACTCACTGAATGCTTATCAAGAAAAGACGTTCAAGTGCAGCTTCTTGTCTTCTTATATCAGCTTCGATTTCTTCAGGAGTTCTAACCGCACCTGGAGCCGGTGGTGGTGGAGGATTGTAAATTTCTCGAAAATTAACTTCAACCAATTTATCGTTCTCCACTGAAATATCAACGGCATAAAAGTATTTGGAGACAAATCTTTCTACTACCACGCAGCCATAAAGCGCTTAGTGAATTCCTTATCGAGATTCGTCAATTGTTCGCTTCAATTGTATCTTAAGTCGTCACGAAATAAAATATAAATTAATACATATACATACATATGTATATCTAATCTTTCTCGATATCGCAGACTCAATTCGACTGCTAATCGATGCTGATAGTGTTCGTTTTTCAGCTGAAGCACAATACAATACAGATCGTATCGGAATCGCGATCGACGATTGTTCTCTCACAGATGAATTTCTATACGATTGTTTTGCTCCATTTCATTATCTCGAAATTTTACAGTCACAAGTCGTCATTCTCTCGTTCGAACTATTCGAATATCGTTAACGAGAGCAGTGTTTCGATTGAAACACGATAGAATTGGTCGTCGATTGTGGTTTATCTCAAAACGCTGCATTTTCGAAATGTTTGAGATATCTTCGAGTGAAATTCAAGTAAGTTTATCGCAAATACCTCTTGCACACGTTAAGTGTCCCCTAGACGATCATATTGTCAATATTTCGCTTTAATATTGGCCCTCTAATTATTATATTGAAAGTGCGTATAAATATTGTCTCAAATATTTAAGTGGTCCAGAGCATAACGTGATTGACTCCATAAAACAAAAAGTCTTCACAATTCTATTTATTCGAAATTATAAACTAGCATATTTATAATAAGCTACGGATGAAGTCATTTCACAATAGAGTATAAAATTGATTAAAATGCCCTTTGAAATAGGTTACATATTCATTATTCATTATTAATCAATTATTCATTATTCTATGGACAAATAAATTACGTATGTCATTTAATGATTTTTATCTTTATCGCTCAGGAAATTTATTATATTTCACACATAAAAAGATATCACTACATCAAGTGGTTTGGCAATTAAATCTTTTTTCTTCTTCGAAAAGTGGAGATAATCATTTTGTGCACTGAACGAATAATTTATCCTGACATATGTAATTAGTTACATAAAGTCAGACCATTCAGTGATATTTTTGATACGGATTTGAAAATGTAATTTTAGTCTTCTTTTATATTGTAGTATTGACAATATTATTGATCGTATATGGGGCACTTAAAAAACATTCGACATTTTTGTGTTTCAGATATCTTGAAAACCGATTGAAAACGATGAATTTGATATTTTGTAAAATAGTGTTTTGAAAAATGTCTTTTCCGATGCACGATTGAGAATATAGTGATTCGTAATGATAAGAACTTCTGATCGATTATGTCATATCGTGAAATATTTTTCTGTACGATCATTAGTCATTTTAGTGGTGGTTAAATCAGTTTTTAGTGATGATACCCCTTGTCTTACTGGAGCATTTACTGATGTTCAGGATTGGGCATTGGAAGATGGTTCTCTGTCTCCAGCGATAAGTATATATTTTTTTAACTCTGATCGAATCGAAAAATAGTTATCGAACAGAAAGGTGAATTCATGAATTTTTGGACTATTTAAGATTCTTCGGGTTACGGATTGGATTTATCGAATCAGCCAGAAGTGTTAACTGAACTCAGACTTTTGTTGCTGAGATTCACAAGTGAAGGCGATTATCTAATGCCAGAAAAAGATTTTTTCAATTTCGACGAAAATCCTATCGAAATTCCGTCTCACGTTCACGAATTTACAAATGACACACTTGGCGTTCAAAACGGAGAGCTTGAAATATCAAACTTTGATAGAATAATTTATTTAAGTTTAGCCAGAAATAATTTGGATAGGTAAATTTTTCAAATTGTAGATAAAAATGGATTTTATGTAATATATGTATGTAATGTATTTTCTTATATAGGATTCCACTATTTTATATCGATTCGGATGATAATCTAAGTTCGAATTGGCAAAAACTAAAATATCTTTCGCTATCTGGAAATCATTTCTCGGAAGGTTTTTCGAAATCAAATCCCACTTCGAAATCAGTCAATGTTACATTAAATGCTACAGACTATCAAGAAATCAATACAGGACATTACTTCTCATATTCAAAAGGTATTTAACGCATTAAATTTTTTGAGAATATTAAACATACATATTAATTATTTCTCACTAATTTTCAGAAATATCTAATTGGGCGTTGGATTTAATCAGCCTAAACTTTTCTAATTTGATAGAACTAGATTTGAGAAATTGCTCGATTCAAACGTTGCACAATAAGACGTTTGAATCTCTACCGAACTTACGTAGACTATATCTTTCTGATAATAAGATCAGTCAAATAGATTCCTTAGCATTCATAGGCTTAAGAAATCTAGTACATCTGGACCTAAGCAAAAATTATGAGAAAATGAATTTTGGTATCAGCGATGGAATAACAATCTTTCCAGAAGCATTCGTGCATTTGAAAAGCTTGAAATCGTTGGATTTTTCCAATACTAAAATCGTTCAAACGCATCTAGCAGTTTTTGAAGAACTTAGCAAAAACATGGAGCGACTTTCATTGTGCAATACAAAATTTCCACATATCAGCAACAAAATATTCCAGAATAAATCTTTGAAATACTTGGACATATCTGGAAACGTGGCTTTTGAATTTATGGATAAAGATGCATTCCATGGGGTTGAAAAAACTTTAGAAATACTTTTCGCGAACGATTTATCCATCACGCATTTGGGGCCATTGCGAAATTTGCACAAATTGAAAGTATTGTCGTTAGTCGGCAACGATATATCTGATATCGAAGAACAGAATTTCAGCAAGTTTCAGAATTTGGAAATTTTAGATCTTTCCTCAAACAGAATCACGTCGTGGAACAAACAAGTGTTCAGTGGGTTAAAGCGTTTGGAGCTGTTAAACTTGCGTGATAATAATTTGAATTTACTTTCGGGTGAGATAATGCAGGATTTTTCCAATTTGAAATACCTGAGTATTGGAAAAAACAAACTAGTTTGCAATTGTATTTCAAAAGATTTCATCAAAACTGCTCAAAAAAATTTTATATTCTATAACCAGTCTGGGGATACTGCATATTTTCCCGATTGGTTTGTAAACAGTACGATTAACAGTGGAATTCCGAATATTACCATCGATCCAGACAACGATGATTTTTTCATAGAACTCAGTCAGAATATAAATTTCCACAATGCGTACATAAATTATAGTAATTTGATAAGTGAAATAAATTTCGTTCGAGGAACAGATGATGTGATAGATCTTTCACTGTGGGTTTTTCAAAGAGCGATTGAAGATAAGGAAAAGGATGACTTGTTGAATTTCGCTAGAAATTTTTCATTTTTACTCTTAGATTATCACGATGACGATTATTTGTGCACAGATCTTACCTCGAACAGTATAACAACGTTTTTCAATAGCCCCAATTGTACAATCGAAAGTCATAGGAGCAGAGGGGAACGATCTTCTATATTGGTAATTTTATTGGTAACTTTAGCAATCATTATTATGATAGTTGCAATAATAATATGGAAATGGTGGACTGTAAGATATTTCTTTTTAACATTAAAAAATATTGCCATTTTGAGTATTATGGGAAAAGAAAGACTTATAGAAGGTAATGATCTTCTTTGGATTGTAATTATATGTTTCATTTACTAATATTTTAATAAATTTTTCAGATGCAGACAAATTATTTATTTATGATGTATTCACAAGTTACTGTGATGAAGATAGACAGTGGGTTTTAGATGAATTTTTGCCACAAATAGAAAGCCATCCTCAAATTTCTGCATGTCTTCATGAAAGAGATTTTCAAGTAATTATCACATTATATTGCAGTGTGAGCAAGTAATGTTTAGAATTATCTCATTGAAAATTTGCAGGTTGGAGTATCTATTTTAGATAACATAATTTATTGTATGGATCGGTCAAGAGTTTTACTCATGGTAGTTTCAAACAGTTTCCTCATGAGTCAATGGTGTCAGTTTGAAATGCATTTAGCACAACATAGGTATGTTTTTCGTTTTCATTTTTTTTCATAAAAATGCATGCCAATAGGGATAACAATAAAAATGTATTCTTTAGACTTTTAGAAACAATGCGAGAACAGTTGATTTTGGTATTATTAGAAGATATTCCTAGAAGAAAAAGGCCAAACACATTGCATTATTTAATGATGACTAAAACTTATATTGTGTGGCCGAAAAAAGAAAAAGAAAAGCCACTATTTTGGAAAAGATTGAAGCAGTCAATTTTGAATGGGAAAGCTTCAGAAAATTCATCTATTGCTTGATAAGAAGTGAGGTGTGTATGAAAAAAACTCAATTGAACTTGTGGTATTAGTAGTAAATATTGAAAAAATAATTATTCTAATGTAAGTTTGTTGTAAAAATGAAGATTCAAGCTTACATAAGGTCAATACAAGGTCATTCCTCATTTTTTTGGGCTTGGGAGGCTGTTGGAGAAGTTGTATGTGAAGAATACCCCCGCAAGGGCGATGAGTTCTCAAATTTACTTCATTATCGGTCACAATGTATTTCAAGGAATCTAAATATGCTGTTGTTTTCTCATCTGAAATTGAAAGTATTTTAAGTGAAACAATTGTTTCGAATTACAATAATGTTATCTGATGTGATGTTTACATTCTTCTTTAATAAGTAATTCTCTGGGTAACATCATCGGTTCTGGTTCCAATCCAGCCAATCTATCAATTTCTAACTTTTCATTTTTCAAAGCACCAAATCTGAACAAGAAGATTATTCAAATGAAAAATATTGGTTTATTGTGAATTAAAATCAAAAAATGTAAATTCACTTGTCTTCATTCAATAAATTTTGAAGAACATCTGTTTTTTCTTTGATGTCAGCATAAAATTGTTTTATTATATTTTCTTGATCATCCCTCAATTTGCACACTCCTTCATATTCGTATTTAGTAAATTCATATAAATCTTTATTAAGAGAGACAAATAATATGATATGGGAAATTGAAAGGTACTTTTATTGTATTTATGTATGTAATTGAATAACATGACTGAACTTGTTTTGTAAGGTGTGTCCATCGGTTTTGGATCTGTGTAAGATTTACAAGCATCAGATAATCTATCTTCAATAAACCATATTCCTCGTACAATAACATCTCTCCATGAATTTTTCCCTGGTAAAGTTATATTCACTCCCATTTCAGGAAAATCAATATCGATGGCAGGACTGTAATATTTTGTAACATTTAATATAATATGATATCTAGGTACCTATATTATCAAATTAATACAATTACCTTGGGGGATCTTGAGAGCGAGGTAAATGCATAGGGAGAGATGCGCGCAACCATATTTCCAAATAACAAGAGGCTGCACGTTGAGAGAATTTGGCTATTCCTAGTTCTGTAGGAGCATCGAGTGCCCATGCTCTAGTAGCTGCTTCTATCCAAGCAGATGCTTCAGCACTTATTTCAACACGTACCTGTTTGTTATATTCTATTTTACATGGCATAATTTTATTTGAAAAAAATATTTAACTGTAATAAAATGGTTCATGAAACCTCTTTGAATACTTTGAGTTTTTTAGAATCTAAATCATTGGAATGTTTTATCACATCATCTAATACTTTCAGAATCTAAAAATATTTAAATGAAAAATGTGAACGTAAAATTTGATACAGGTTTCAATATTTTTATTGAATTGTATTCATACATTGTAAAGTTCTTCATCTTTCATTTTGGCTTGCTCAAAGTTGCTACCATTCTCCCTTTGTTTTTGCCAACGATGAAGTGCACAACTCAATTCAGGAGGTTGTCTTGGATTAGGTCCACCATCAACTGATAAATATTGTATCCACTTTAATTTTTTTCAAAACATTCATTACTCAAATGTGATATAAAATATTTTTGTATATTGTTGAATTTTATATTCACCCAATTACCTCTTGTTCAATTGCTTTGGTTTTGTCTAATTCTTGTTTTTTACGTATGGATTCTGTCAAATTCATAAATTATTGATAGTAAATGAAGCAATAATTTGAATTACGTATTAAAATCGATTTAATAAATATACCCTGAAATTGGAGAACTACTTTCTGTAAAACATCATTTCGAATAGCTTGCTCTTTATCATCTTTTTCTGCAAGTTCTTTAGTAGCACGCTTGGCAGCTATTCTTCTTTCTTTTACTTCTGCCAAGAATGCTAGCCTTTAATTGAAAGCTAATTAATAATTCAGTTGCATATTTGGCAATGTTGGTTGTATATAGATTTCACCTTTCTTCTTCTTGTTGTCTGCGCAGTTCAGCAGCTAGTTGTTCCTGACGTGCTTTTTTCTCTGACTTTTTCATTTTTAGAATGTATTTCGAATGATTTAATCTTATGAATAATTTGAATCAGAACAAATTTGACTGATGAACAAAAGTATTCTAAAACTAATTCATATTATTATTTTCAGCTGAAATATTGATCAAACAATAATGAAAATGAAATAGTGACATCTACTTAAGACTGACTTATAGTAAAAGATGTCCTCAAAAGGTGGCACTGAAAATCATATGAAAACGAAGAAAGATTTGTATGTTTTTGAAGAATATACTTACGTACCTATTATAAACGCTTACAATTAAATACTATACCTTCCTTCATCTAATTTAATTACATAAGTACAATGATAATAGGTAGAATATTTTTTATTTGAATACGGATCGCCACAATCATACACAGGAAAAAATAGGATGTGTTTGATTAGGTTATATACTAATTATTATATAATTTATCAGCTTAAAATATTAGCTGACAGGATGAGAGTTGGATGGATTTAGGACAATAGCGAAAATAAAACCATTTTATTGATTTAATATTTAAGATATTTTCCTTTATATTATAATTGAAACATTCAGTATCAAATTGAATCCTTTATAATCTACATATTCAAAGTCAAAAATCACAAACACATTCAAATTCCCACACATTCGAGCCAAACGAACATGTAATCTCGAGGAAACATCGTTCTATTATAATATAGAATCCTGAAATTTTCAGAACAACGACGATCGGGCTCTCGTAATCTGGTGAAATTGGGCTCTCGACGTGAAAACTGACACTAAGTTGGCCAGGATATCGGCGGTGTCCCCTTTCCGGGGCTGATCAGCGCTGATGGGGCCCTAACAAGGCCCCCGGGAGCCCCCGACGATGTGTGCGCCCCCAATTTGGCGGGCGATTATCTCCGAAGCGGCTTTTCGGGGGCGCACGTGGACGATTGTTTAAATTTCTTTCGCTTTTCTTGCTAAACTGAATATATTGGCTCGAATTACTATCGTTTTAGAGAATCTTCTAGTTTCAATTAATTTGAGTAGTCTCTACTTTGGTTTGAAATCTCGTTCCATTATGTGTCTGGGATCTTTATGTTAATATTTAGATCATTGTATTTGTGTAAAAAATTATAATTATATTGTTTCTCATGTGTTAAGAATATTATTAGAGGGAAGAAATTCGTAGGAAGCTCCGAAGGTAAGTTGTTTCGTCACTTAACTTTCGTCGCCAGAGTAAATAAGAAATCGAGCTAATAGTAAAAAAAATCTTAGCACAATAAGTTCAACCGATATTGAGAATTATCTGAATAGAAGAATATATTCAAAACACATATTTAATTCAACCACCATTTTCTAAATACACACAATTGAACAAAACCAAAATCCGCTCAACAATAGTCGAAATCAAACAGCCCAACGAAATGAGTACGGAATAATTAAACGGAGCTCATAGAAGACACGCGATAGATTCCTAAGGCACAAAAGAAAGTTAAGCAGCATCCATGGCATTCGACAAAGGGATATCGAGCAGAAAAAAGACGTAGTTTGATTATCCACGATGAAAAGGCATCATCAAACGCAGGCCAAATTGAGCGCTGCGGAACGTGGATCAAATTAAACCCGACCGTGGGGGAGGACGAAATGCACTTTCGTAATTTGATTTGGAAGCTTTATGAAAAATCTCGATCCGAAATATGTATTTTGAATGCTTCGTGTGATTTTGCGATTCGTTCTTGTTATATGTCAAGTTGTTTGTTGGAGGTTTTTGCGGTCGGATGCCGCGCGGAATGAATTCAGGATTAGTCGTTTTCGATCGAATTTTGCTATATTTTATGTATTTTTTTTAATGTGTGTATTTGATTAGATTTATCAACTAATTTTGTGAAAATATTTAACAAAGAATAATTATTTGATGATGCATATTTATGCATAATAGAAAATCATACGCATAAGATAGATTCAAGTGCAATGAAAATTTTGTATATCTGTAATGATATGCTTGTTATAAAATATGATATAAACCGATGTTTTGAAAATTTCATTTTAATTATTAAATCGAAAAATGGATACTGTTCGTTATTTCAATTTTCACGTTGAAGAATAATTGAATTCACGCTCCTATGAAACGTGAACCATTAAAATCAAATTTTACGCTGCAAATTTCGTTTGTATAGGAACTAACACTTTTCCGACGGCAGTTTCTATTTGATTTCATTATTTTAAAATTCATATGAAAATTTAAAAAGTAAAAAAAAATCGGTAATTTTCAATTAAATCCCAGTAATAACACAGTCAAAAGAGTATTTGCAGATACTCATTAACCTACTACATAGTTTTTTTAATCAGACCGAGCTTTTTTGCAATTATTTCATTGAATAATATATAAGACCGAATTTCTGAAACTTCGTTTAAACTTAAATCTATAAAATTCAGCAATAATTCATGTATAAATTGAATAAAAAATATCAAAATTCATAATCTCGAATCGTCATTTCACACGATGTGAAGCATAGCTTAAATTAAACCGACTCAAAAAACTAACTGAGAACACTACTCCAAATTAATTTTCTACTGATAAACACCATATAAACATTACATAAAATATAATTCTTACCAACATACGAAAAAAAAAAATCAAAATCTCAAATCCGAAACTCACCAAATCGTCACTGGACTCCGCCACACGTTCCGAATTACTCTTCCCAAAGAGGCTTACGTAAATATTGTGCGCAATTAGTCCGGTAATTAGATACGGGACACGAGGGGAAATCCCTGTCCCGATTAAGCGCAATAGAAGCGAACAATAATCGGGACGCTAACAGGCGGCGACGGGACACGCGTCCCGTTTGATTCGCTCGCTTATGTTCTATTTACTGGCAAAAATCGAATTATGTCCCGGTTCGATGCGAATTTCTATTATTATTCGTATGATGAAGCATGTGAGAGAAAATCAGGGTTCAGTTTGGGAATTGTCGAGAAATTTGTGTAATAAGGTTTGTGCGAATTGATGGGACCGTTGTTGGATGATTGGTTTTTGTGCTTATGTATTATTAAGTGTGTGTTTTTCGTGTGAAGTGTTTTAAGGATTAAATTTGATTTTCGATGAATCGAATTAGATAAATTGTCTTTGTGATTAAACAATGAAATGTTTGATGATTTGTAAAAGTTTAAATTTACGCGTGAACTTTCATATTTGAAGTGAAACACTTAATTTATTTATCATAGTTTCTTGTTATTGAATTTTGAATTATGCTGTTATAGATGTTTGTTTGATTTTTGAATAGTTCAGAAAATTAAATATAATATTTTTGAATTACAGAAAGTTTTAAATGTGTTGTGAATATTTTTCAATACGTTTCTTATATTTGAATGTGAATATAATTTTCACATACAAAGTCGAACGTCACCATACTTGAACAGTCAAATATTATAAAATACTCGTATAACAAACTTCTCTTTAGAAAACAAATTTGATTGCATCACTTCAATCCCAATCCGACATTTTATTCAATTACCCAAAATCAACTACCCATACATTACACAAATAAAAATACTCAAAGCTTCCGAGCATATTATCCCGTCACACGGAGCATAAAGCAATAACAAATCGTAATCGCTCCACATCGAACTAAATTAAAATGACGCTTCGTATATATAATATAAAGAGGGGTGTTATTGTAAAAATGAAAGGGTGTAAGCGTCCGCGCCCTTTGTCCGCCCTCAAAGGTGACTTATTAAATTAAAGGACCTCCCGCCTACATTTGCTATGAGCAAAAGTACCCACCGGTTCATTTATGGAGCCCTGTGCAATTATTTGCTGCATTTATTAATTTAGCACTCGCCCTTGTCTACGGAATTTGTGGTAGTTCTTGGATCGGAACGTTTCGTTCATTATTTAGGGCCGATCTTTCCAGTAAAGACAGATCTTTTCATTATGAACCAATCTTTTCACTGCCTTAGTTAACTAATCATCAATATAATAATTTTGCTAACGTGTATTGTACGGACTTTTTGTATGAAAATCGCGTGTACTTTTGTTCAAGCATAAATTTCAGACGATGCAAAACATAGCAACTTTGCATCTTGCAACGAATTTAATTTAAAACTAAAAAAAATAATAAGTTAATTTAGATCTTACGGCATGTGCTATAAGATCTACAATCGTATCGTCTGGATGTTTCGGAAAAAATCAGTATATAAATGTCTTCATACAAATCTAACCCTTAAAGCAGATTATCGATAGTAGTATTTTCGAATATCAAGGTCACAGCGGTTGCTTTGTTCACTTTTTCAAATATGATAATTAATTTTTCGAAAACAATTATTTTCAGCCGTTTGGGTTTCTTCGAAATAAGGGTTAATTCGGCTTACCGAATTCTCATAGGTATATAAAAAAGTGCATTAAAACATTACATTTTAACACTAGTCATCTTTAAGCACCTAATTGTTTCAATTTTATCGTAAAAAAGTGTTCACTTCACTTCACCCACTCCACTGAACACTTATACCAAAAACGATCGTTCGATCTTTGTATATGTACACTTAAACACTAACAACACAACACAACACTGCACTTTAATTGTATTCTAAACGCACACACACATAAACTCACAAAAATGCACAGAAGAAAAAACGAAATAATATCAATAAAATAAATCGCAACATATTCGCATACATATAAACATACTTATACATTAGCATAATATTTGCATAATTTGCATAATAGGCAATAATCGATCGATAAAAAAAAATAAGCATCGATAATGAGGGTCGAAGGGTGTATCTATTTATATTATTGTCTATGCAATACAATAGGATAGGTTTAAAAGGATTGACGACATCTATCGATTTTCAGTAGTACTAAAAAAAAATATTTAAAATTATTTTTTTTTTGAAAAATATGAAAATTGAGTGTTTGAGGATTCATAAAATATATTTTTTTAATTTTTTGATACAAAAAAAAAAATATAAATAAGAAATATTCATGTTGGTCTTGAAAATGGTGTTAGCGAGCTCATCGCTCAGACTCGTGGCAGAAGCTGGTCATAGATAAAAAGTCATCCCTCCAACTACAAACTGTTATAAATCCATCTCTATTTCAGGCATTTTTGACAACTCCTAGTTGGAGAACTGATTGTAACTCTATGGTTAATTAACTTAAGTAGTGGAGATATCAGCCCTAACTTTAACTAAACTACAATATATCTAATGTTTTTTTTCTATTGAATCTAACAACTGTGAAAAGATCGGCCCCTATTAGCTAAACAGTTGTTATGTTATGTGCAAAGATCGGTTCTTAATTGTTATATTGTTTTGATCGAAACTGTCTTCGAATTTTATGGATTTGATTAAGATTATTTATGTGTTTATTGATTAATCGATTTATTGCGTAAGATCATCTGCAGTTTTATAATAGGTGAGGTCAATCACATTGGCGTTCTAGTGTTGTATTTTGTGTCTGGTCAGTGATTGGTGTTTTGTTTGTTTTAATGGCATTGAAAATAATCATGTTTTGAAATGAAAATGATATTATTTTTGATTGTATCAGCTAATGATTGATTAACATTTGAAATATAGTTTTATTAATTGCTTATCGATTAGTTGATCGGCGTTCTCAGTATTTTAATCTTATCGTATATCATTGTTTATTTGCTAAAAAATATATAGGTATTTATACCTATTTGAGTAATATTTTTCATGTTATGAAAGAAATAACTAATTTTGGATTGTATTTTGCAGAAATAATTTATGATTTTCTTTAAGTAAAATTAATATCGCGTGCTATTCAAAATGAATGCAATATTGCATTCCGTTGCAATTAATGATACCAAATTGCAATATATAGAATAATAGACGAAGTTTCTATTCAATTAAGCAAATTAGTTCAATATGATAAAACTAATTGCTCCCTAGCAAAATTAAATTAGGTATGACTGTAATGAAACATTTTAATTAAAGCGGCTGATTTTTTTCACTACTTTATTATGAATCGACCATCAATTCAGAACAATATGGGGACATCAATAAAGAACAAAACGATGCAAATAAATCAAATGTATTAAATTAAATTAAATTTATTTTCATATACATATTAGTCACTATTACATAAATACGTCAAAATAACTTGTATAATATTTACACTCATATATAGATTTACATGTAATGCGACTAGAGAATGTGTCTTAAACACTACGCGTGTGCTGAGTTAAAATGTCAACCGGTGGCTCATAAAATCCTATCGTATAAAACTATCTAAATTACGACTAGTTTTTCCCCAGCAAAAATGAACTATCCATTGTATGAATTAACACTGTTCTCTCCGACAATATCGATATCACTATCACTATGATTGGACATATCCGTGTCCGTGTGGTCGTCGTTATTTCTAAACGGCAAGATCGGATATGAATCTCTCGACGGCACTTTCAATCTTGGCATCGAAGATATCTACAATTTTTTAAATAAAATTTCGTATAAATATAACAAAAATTACTGTATATTCAAATCAAGTTTAAAATTTTTGCATAGAGTGACTTTTAATGCTCGATCTTTCAATCGTATATTAAGCTACTCAGTAACGTTTTAATGTGTTTTTTCAATAGAGTTATTAATTAATTGGTAACATACGATTAAAAGATCGGCTCTGAGTTGTTGATATGGTTTGAAATAATTTTTACCTGTGATCTATCCGGTGATGATTGTTTATTAGAAAAATCCACAACAGATGTATCTGAAATAATTAAAACATTTGAATCGCAGTAGAATTTCAATTATATGAATCGTTTAAATTTGAAAAAAAAAACGAATTTTCTTGTTTTCAATGAAATGAATTACATTTACCACTAGACAAAATGTTCGTACAAAATGACAAATTACACCTATTTGCTAATCCTTCTCATTTTGAAGATTTCAGAGTTCAAATTTCGCCATGTAATGATTTGAATATTTCAATGCCCATGTGATTTTATATTATCTTTTGTAGAATTGTAAAAAAATGATGATTATTAAATCAAAAAGTAATTTGTCATTGAAAATACACGCAAATCTAAATAAATAAAATTTATTCATATCAAATTCGATCATCGACCTATGTCAATCGTATTTTTTTAGATTAACTAGATTTTCAATTATTTGGATGTTTCCATTATCCGGACCATTTAAATTCCAAATCAGTTCGAATAATCGAGATCGTAGTGTATTGTAAGTGAATAATACGAGCATATTGCGCTATTTTCCGGGAAACTTTTCCAAGATGGCGTCGTCGCGCCCCAGCAACATTCCCGGTTTTTCTTCGGAAGACTTCTCGTTTGCCATTGGTCCATCTGCACCCCATCCAGTTTTCCTCTCGTGGAAATTCGCAACAAGCAACGAGGGGAAGAAGGGAGACGAACGTCTTGGGAGACATCTTGGAACAATTACAGTACTTCGTGTCGCGAATGCTTCTCTATATTTAATTCAATAAGCGAATTTGTGACGAAGTGCGAATTCGGATGAATTCGCATCGTTTTGTCAGCTCTATGATATTATATTCGTAGCACGATTTCGTTTTACAATATAATATATAATAGAATTGTGTTATGTTCGAAATTTCACACAATTCGGCTACAGTATGGATTTGGTCATAAAATATCTTTAGAGAGAGTGCTTCACCAATGATTAAATTAACTAACCACAACTATAGTTTTGTACTTAAAAATTTAATAGTTAAAATTCGTGTTGATTTTTTATTGTTATATGATTATTGAAAGAGCAAACATTACTCTCATCTGGATCTAATGATTAGGTACCTACATATTGTGAATTAAAGTTAATTATTTGACTTAAGCTTTTATATTTAATTGTCTATAAGTATGTATATGAAAAAAAAACTAGGATTATTATGATTTCTAAAAAACAGATTTCTATCGTTTAAATGTATTTTTATGTATACAAGATTGCATTGATTGGATTTTTATATTCATCAAACATTGGTTTAGTAAAAATAAATTAATTAAGGAATACATTATATGAGATATAATATTAAATGGTTGTACTGTATCTTCGGTGTATCCTGATTCAATAATGTAAGTATTTTGAGCGCTAATTGACGAAACAAGACAAGATGGTGACTGCGAGCAAAACTGATTTGCTCCAGTCAGGGGTTTTCAATAATGCTTTAATTGCGCATTAAGATAATAATCTGTAATTATGATGCCCGATCTGCTCGTATTGATTTATAATAATTAAATATTCGGATAGCTTCGACGGTAATTTGCTTATCGGAAATCGATGCCGTTTTGAGAGTTTTATACGATAATTGATATTTGATTTTGCTCACCTGGCCTAGTTCTGTCTTTGTCTTGGTGTTGGGCTTTCCTAAGTTGCTTTTTGTGTTTCATTCTTCTATTTTGAAACCAGGTTTTGACTTGGGTTTCGGAAAGGCTGAGCGCACTCGCTAATTCGACTCGTTCGGGGGTTGAAAGGTATCGTTGCGATTCGAAGCGTTTTTCCAAACCTAAATATTACAAAAAAAATGTTACATTACAGATTTATTATAATATGTATTATATATCTAATAATAATGCGTTAAAAAATCAAATACTTAAAACTACATGTTAAAAAAAATGTAAAATATTAATTTATGTACGAAGGAAGTTTTGGCAAATGTTGTAAGATGATTATTTATAAAATGTTTTCAGTATGGTTCGTGTGTATAGAAAATAAGTACCTGTTAATTGAGGATCTGAAAAAACTGTTCTGGCTTTTCTTCTTCTGCAGTGTTTTAAGGCTGATAAAGAAAGGTCAGACGGGCCAAAAAGAGCATGATATGGTAATCCTAAAGAAGCGAAAAAGAGCCATTTAATCACTATTCAATTAAAATACATACATATGTATATTTAATTTCAGATATTTTTATGCTTAATTATCACATATATTTCCTTAACAGAAATCTAGAGCAAACGCTTTTTCCGAGATATTTTGTTTCAAATCTGCCCCATGCTCAAAGCATAATATATTTATTGAGAGTCATATTTGAATTTAATTAAATTTACATAGAGAAAGATGAAGATCTGAGGTAAAGTAGCTTCGAAAGAATGTTTGCTCTATATGCTGAATATATTGAACGAATTTATCACAAAATATCAAACTATCAAACGTTACATCAACTTACACACCTTGAGACAGAAAATACGGAGTCTCCACGCTCTTATAAGGTCCAGGTCCCGTGTTAAGATAGGCTCCCAAAGCTCCCATAGCCACTTGAATATAACCTTCATGACCAGCCATAGCAGGAGGAGCCGT
Source organism: Cheumatopsyche charites (assembly GCA_024721215.1). Lineage (NCBI taxonomy): Eukaryota > Metazoa > Arthropoda > Insecta > Trichoptera > Hydropsychidae > Cheumatopsyche > Cheumatopsyche charites. Next base: position 5,668,221 of record CM045583.1, read on the forward strand.
CGGCCTGAACCCATGACCCTCGTTCAAACCACCATAACACCCTTGAAAACCGATTCTTTTGGGAGACGAGCTTCTTCCGGCTTCGTATCTTCCTCCGGGGATCATTCCATCCTGTTCCAGGTCCCGTCTCTCTTGTCTTCCAGGGTTCGGTCTCTGTTCGAACTGCTTCGGCTTGCCCCTGAAGAGGATGTCTTCGATGAGGAAAGATGTCTTGCAGGTCGGTTCGTCTGCCGATCTGTTGACGAGGCTGTCTTCGGGTTCTTCGTCATTTTGGCGAAGTAGTTTGGGATTGTCGAAGCCCTTCCTCAGCTCCATGGCTGCGACGGGCATCAGCATTCGGTCATGGCACTGATTTATGGAAAATTTTCATTATGATATCGTTTTAATTGATTTTATTTAATTTATATACAAGACGAATAAGTGTAAATGTTAAAAATTATAACCGGATAGCGTATTAATGTGAATGATTTAGGAAAAAGTTTGATCGTTGGTCTTAAATTTATAAGATAGCAGTTGTGCCTTCAATGAAACTAATCAATTCTTGATTGATTTCAAAATTTGAATAAAATTATATTTGGCATATACTAGTTGATTGAAAGAGTTGTTTTAAATATATTTAATTTGATGGAAATGATTTATAGAGATCAATTGAAAAAAATAAAAGCGTTCTTGTTTTCACATACCTTTATGTTATTCACACAAAAAATTGAAGTGAATTGAAATTTTCTGTTAAAAAATATTCCCCTCTATACAAAATTGAATTTTCTTTAAAAAAATGGCACAGCGAGGGTGTCTATGATGAACCATATAAGAGCTTTTTTCGTCAACGAAATGTGTTGAATGCAATTTTTATACCGTATCACAAACACCATAAAACAACAGGTACAAACAAAAACAAGTTCACACAAATCTCCTTAAAAATTACTAAAATATTTAAAGTCGCAAATAAATTACAGATTATAAGAAAGAATCTTCTTTATCATACAAACATCAAAAACAAAACGAATCAACCGGAAAAAAAAACATTGCAAAAACAAAAGACGTTCGATTTCCACTGAACTTTTCAACATTCAAAACGACAAAACACTCAACTATCTCACAATATAATAATCGAAACACCATCTGATCATCAAATTACAGTAAAAAAAATAATCACACGATACTTTGACGTACTAAACAATCGGTAATGGGACAGTTATGGGGAGGTGTTGTCTGCTTAATACCGGGCCGTCGACTAACAATCGAGCTCCCGAAAGGGGTCGGCCCTGCTTCCCACTCTTCGCCCTTTCCTCCCAGGGGGTGGCTCATGGGGTGGTTTATATGGGGGTGGTTTATAAGGGGGTGGTTTATAAGGGGGTGGTTTATAAGGGGGTGGCCTAGGGGGTGGTTTGTGGGCGATCTTCTCGCGGGAGGAGCTCGAAAGCGGCGGCATTATTCAAATGGCGCGATGCTCTCTTCGGATTTTGATTGTGGTGTGTTTTCGGAGGATGGATGCTGTTCGATGTGGGTTCGGTTTTGTTTAGGGGTTGGGTGATGTTTTATTCATGTTTGATTTGTTTACTTGTTAAATTGTTTGTGTTTTAGATGTTCATTGATTTATGTTATGAATTAATGCGATAAAAATTGTTTATGTTTGTTGTCGGTTAAATAATCAGTTAGGTCATGAATGAAATTTATCAAGAGTTCAATATTTCTAGTGGGAACTTCAGCCAACATACTATGTATTTCGAATATAAACCAATTTTACTAAATAGACTGTTGTTACTTATGATATTTTTATTGGTATTATTCATCCATAAAAAGTACATACTAACCTTCTAAGCTACTTATTGTAAGTAGAGTTGTTATATCGTCGTTATTGATCTGAAAATCTTCAAAAGATTGAATTTCAATTTTGACGAATTAAGTAAATAAATAATGTTTATTGAAAATAATAAAGTATATGCATGAAATTTTTATTAAAGCACATAAAAATTGCCAATTTTATAAATATAAATTCTAAAGGAAAACGAAATGTTGTTTTTGAAATAAAAACGGAAAAAGTATGTTGTGCTCGAACGCTTTTCCGACAGTTTTGATGGATTGAATATGACTGTCATTTTCTCATATTCCATCAAATTATTTTCAGAAAAAAATAAACAAATAATCATTCTATCATATAAAAACTACCAGAAAATCATTCACAACCAAAACATATACCTCAAACATACAAATTTTCCGAAAACTCAATTTTTTTTCACACAACTTAAACGAAAATTTCTCCAATTATCTCGTTTAAAACCATAGCACAATCAAACAGCACATAATGACGATTCGCTTCCGCGAAAGCCTCGATTAATTGCCTCGACGATAATCAGCCAGGGTTGTCCGGGGCGGCGAACGATTGCGCTTTCTGGTCTCGTCGGCGATTGGATAACGCGGGGGGCGTGGCCTCTTCCTCATTGGTCCATTGGGTGGTGGCCACGCCCCCGGCCTCCCCCTTTCGCCACCCCTCGGGCGGATTAGTGCACCCGAGGAAAGTACACCCCTGTGATTCTGAATCCCGGAGTGCGAAACGAGATGGTGGACTTGAGGAAGTTTGGATTTTGGAAAGTCTGGTCGGGTTTGAAATGTTCGTTTTCGATCTTTGGGAAGATTTTATTTTGGGAGTTTTTCATTTTGTTTTTTTTTTTTCGATTTGAAAGTTTTTTTATTTTGGAAGATTTTTTTGAAAACTTTCCATTTTTAAAAGTGAGAAAGTATTTCAATTTGGAAGATTTATATTTCGGAAGCATTTCAAGGAGATTTCCATTCCGAGAACTATTTATTTTAAAAGATTTCCATTTTAATAGGTAAGAAAGTCTTTCAATTTAGTAGATTTATATTTCGAAAGTATTTCAAGGAGATTTTTCATTTGGAAGCTTTCCATTTCGAGAGTTTTTAATTTAAATGATTTTCATTTTAGTAGCTTTCCAATCAAGAAGATTCTCATTTTGGACCGTTTCCGTTTCGGATGGTTTTCACTTCAGAAGATTTCCATTTTAAAAGCATTTAATTTTGATGGTTTTCTAATTTAAAAGCTTTATATTTTAGAAAATTTTCATAGAATTTTAAAAATGTTTATGAAATATGGATGTTTTTAAATTTCAAGTGAGCCGCTTCATAGCACTGCGATAAATTTATTATTATAGAAAACAATATTATAGAAAGGATAACTCATTTTATTTACCAGTTAATTGTTAAGTTTTAATTATTATTTAGATTTCTTCCAATGAAAGAAATAAATATGAAAAAATAAATTTTATAATATCGTTTATTTGTTCAAATTTAAAAAAAATCTATTGTTGAAATTAATATGAAACAGTTTAATTCAATTGTTGAAACATTTGACTCAAAATGAAAATCCTGTATCAGGTTTTGCAAATGCAAATGTTAAATTTTGAAATATTTACCGATTTTTTTTCAATCAATAGAAACACTTATCGATATCATTATTGAATCGATATGAAAGTACAATTACATAATTTCAAAAAAAAAAAAGTTTTATTAATATGTATGAAAATAATAATTCAGCATTTCATTTGAAAACATACGTTTCCGCCAGTGTCGGCACAATCTGGTATGAAATCTGTTTAATGGGGATGAACGGGCGTTGCTGGTACCCGAAGACGAATGCAGTCAATCTGTTCATCCAACAGGATAACCTCACCAAATTTACCTAAATAAACCGACTACTAAAAGCAAAAATTCATTAAAATACTTAAACCACTAAAACACCTACAAATCGATCATACAAAATCGAACAGTACGTATACATACAACAAACGAACACAAGATATCTCTCTTCTTACACTCGAGAAAAAAAAATGCAATATTTTCTTTTAGCGGTACGTAATCGAATCAGAACGTCATAAATATACTTATCCATGTCTGATTCGATTACGAGCTCGATTTGACGAATTTAGTTGCACGGAGGAGGGTTTAGTTAGATTTGTCTGCAAATTGGTTCATATTGAACGGCATATTGGCTGGCTGCTGGGGTGATCGTTCACCACCTCTCATCATCCCCATGGAGGCCATGGGGGTGTGTATTGGGGTGGGTGCATTTAAACCCGAAGCACATCTTCGGGGGTGCAGCTGGAGGGAGCTTATATGGAAAAGTTTGCGATCGTGACGAAGAAAAACGCACCGTCTATTTGCTCTATTGAAGTGAGTGTTCTTTGATTCGATTTCGTCTGGTTAAAGCGGATTGAGTGTATTATGGTGTGTTTATGGACTGGATTGAAGGTTCTTATCGAACATTTATGTATATGTTGGTATGAATTGATTATTTTTATGTGCGGTCATCTTAGGTTTATTTCATTTTTTCTGGGAATAAATTGGAAGCGATGCAGTTTGTGGTGAGATATTATGTAAATTGTATACAGAGGAAATTCAATTTGTGCAATTGAATGAATTTTCTTCGTGGAATATAAAGGTAGTCTTTTCGTAGAAATCGGAACAATGCAGAAAAGCTTCAGATGTATTTTGAAGAGGAATTTAATTTTAATATTGGAGAAATTTCAATATTAAAATGAACAACGTTTCAATATGAAAGAAATATATTTCTTGTATTTTAGTGAATAGTTAAAAAAGAAAGAAATAAAAACAAATATATTTTAAGCGGTTGATATTTCAATTGATAAACAGAAAATATATGCCTCTGATAAGTTTAGAAACTTCATAACAAAAAATGATCAGTATTTAACCGACTATCTTAACTATCTTGTTAGTATAGTTACTTAATTTGATTTTTTTTTACAGAAAATACATTCCTATATTTACGATCTGTAAAAAATCCGCGGGAGTGGCGAAAGATAGAAACGGCAGAATGTACTACTGTACATACGTCCATCTCTGTCTTTTATCATTTCGATTCAAATAGAGAAATGAATGTACTCATCCAGTAACTAATCAATTATTCTTATCCAAAATCTGACCAACTATCTGTGTTAAGAATAGGTACAATCATCACCTGACCAACTACATATGTTTGTTAAATTCACATTCAGCACAAAAACCAACAATCCTTACTCATTGCATATTCAGTACCTAACCAACTATATTTTTCAGTAATTACCTAGCAATAAATAACCATCCTAACCAAGCACACAACTAATACTACTCATCCATTACCTAACCAATTCATCAAACACCTAACCACCGATCACACAAGACAAACCGACACCTCCTAAACAGTCACACCAGACCAAAACCAGCACAAAACACGAACATACTTACATATGACGATCGAAAAGACCAAGGGGTACAAATGACATTTTTGCCAAAATTGAATTATATGCACACGCTTCTATGCACGCTCATTTATTCGGTGGCAAAATGACATAAACGAATTCGGAACGTGCGCCTCAATATATCATCAAATCAGTCGACCTCCTCCCGATACATGTAGGAACTTTGAACGCGCTTTTCTCGAAATCACCGCAAAGTCTCTTGTACTCCTCGGCCTTTTCAGTTGTCATATATAATAATATAACCCAAGAAGACCACTTTGAGGTCCTCGTGCAAGGAGCGAGGCACGTTCGAGGGTGGAGCCCCCATCTCCTCGTACGTGTCTTGACCGTGTTTCCCAAACACTCGCCGCTCCCAATTAGCGCAAAGTTTGCCCACAAGAGACGGGGCATGGGGGCGCAGGCTCCGATAGGGCACGGACACCTTCGTGGGAAAACGTCCTGATGGTGCTCGACGGTGTTTTCATCGTTAGTCGTTTAGTTTGAGATCATTTTGCGCGATTGTTAAGGGGGTCTGACGATTTTTTTTCAATTTATATGTTGATATTGCTGTTCGTGTTGCCGTTGTTATGATTGATCGCGTCTAGTTTTTTTTTTCATATGCGAGAGTAAGGGCCGGTCTTTTCACCTCTTGTTTGTGAATGAAGGAATTTAAACTGCATGCGCTCCCTTCGACTGTGAGCTGTCAAAAGAGAGACAGAAATACTACAGTCCGTACAACGAAGCATGCATCCATCTCTTTCTTACAGATTTTGACAGTTGGTAGTCGGAGAATCACGTGTGGTTTAAAATCGTTTTATTCTCAAACCAGAGGTGAAAAGACCGGCCCTAAGAATAAATAACAATGGCAACGGCAACACTAATGGGAAAGGTAACATTTAGGTTAGATTTGATTGAGTTAGATGAATTTATTCAAAGATAATTAAAAAAATGTAGAGTGAAGACGAATCATCTGATTCACAATAAAGGACTGTTCACTCATACTTTTTATTATTTAATATTGGTTATCATTTATCTTGAAATGATAAATCTAATTATTCAAATCGTAATGTAGGTAATACATAGGTATCCCTCGAATGATGGTTATCACCCCTATGACCGTACATTTGATCTACCTGTGCAATCTACAACCAAACACGATGAATATATTATATGTTTCTAGATTATATCTTTAAATGGAAAAAAAAATACAAATAAAAAATTACTTGATTATAAGTTAGAAAAAATATATTTTAAATTATAAAATATGAATTATAGAACGTGAAGTTACGCAGTTGTGTATAAATTTCGGGTCTCTAGAGTGTCGCCGTGTTTTGTTCTCGGAACACTCCTAATAGGTTAATGTTCCGGAAAATATATTGCCTTCAATACAAAAGGGGTTGGTAAAAATGACATTTAATCGGGCATTAGGGAGTTAATGAGCGTGAAGCTTTGACAATCGTAAACTGCAAAGAATAAAGGCTATTAGGTTGAAATATCATCGAAATTTTCTCAAATGAAGTTATAAAATAATGAAAATATTGATTGATTATTTATTTTTATTATAAATTGTTAAAGTATAATGACATATTACAAATAATAAAATTAGAAAGTTCATTTAGAAATATTCCTTTCAAAACGAATTTTATTTGAAAAGAAAAATTGAATAATAAAAATATTTAAAACAAAAGAAAATATTATAATTGAGCAAAATTATAATTAAATAATTTTTCAATATAATAAAAATTACGTGTTATCAACGATTAGACGTTGAAAGGGTGCTGTTTATGAATGACATTTTTTTGTCCCCAAATGTTGAGAAAAAGGTCGATAGCACCCTAGGGGACAAACACACCCCTAATATATGACGTTATGAACGAACAGGTTTACGCGAAAAGTCATCATTATACGATTCTTATACGAAAATTAGCAAAACAACGAATGGCACATCAACGAACATCAATTCCAAAATAGACGCACTTTAAAAAATGACATTTCGATCCAAAACAAGTGATCGATTATGATTATATTCAAGCAAATAATCAGTAGGTTAAATACGTCAACGCATGTTTGGTAAGAATTAAGTTATTTAGGTTTGGTCATTTCAATGATTTAGTAAACTAACAAAAGAGTTATAGTCTGTCTTCCAATTATCGAAAATCCGCGAACAGATACGGATTATTGATAGCAATCTGCGCCTATTTCATGCAATCTTCATTACACCAGTGTAGAACACATTGCGACTCGAGCGTCACATGAACGCACAGACGCACACACAAATTAGTGCTATTATTATATTAAACAATCGATAAGAAATTGATTTTTTTTTGTAGATTTTATGGCAACTAAGTAGAAAAAGGCCCTCTTTGATATCAGCACAAAAGTTTCAACGAGTGGGCGTTGAAGCGGCGACATTTAATCCTGATGCTCTCCAGAGTTCTCTCCGGGTTTTCTTAACCGACTTGACACCGCCCACTTATGTCTTTACAAGGGTTGACAGACATAATGAGACGTCAGGTCAGGGGTCGTTAGTCTAATTGACATTTTTCTCCGCGCTCCTAACGCTGCTCTGATACGTCATTAGTATTGGGATACATGTACATGCTATACGTATTAGTATTATGTGTACAAAGTCTATTGAGGATCAATGAATAAAATAAAAATGAGTATTATACTCATTTGGGTGTTTTAATTTAATACAATTTTCATTCAAGAGACATCTGTTTATAAATGCAATTATATTTATTTGACTTTTAGTACGTGCTTGCTTATACTTAATCTTCAAAAATCTATGTATGTATGATGTGTGTTACCAATTTATAGATTGTAGCTCATATAAACATTAGAACAGATTAGCGAGAAAAAAAATATAAATCTTTATGCATTTAAAGTAAAAATGAATAATTATATCAAATGTACGATAATTGATGAGTTGGCTTAATGTTAGATTAGATTTATCTTCTTTTACTTAGGTTAAATTGAATTAATTTCAGATTAGATCGAAAGTATTAGAGTTATTATAGTCATTTAATACATTTAAAATAAGTTACTTATTTTAGGATCAACTTTTTAATCATTAATTAACATTTTATTAGATCATCTAATATATTTTTTGGAGATGTAAGTAAAATTAACGGTTGAATTGAATTGATAAAAAAATAGTAAATAGCCGATTGAAATATCGTTCTTGATAGATACTAAGATAATGAATAAATTTATAATAAAAGGCAATCGTTTAGTATAACTGATCGATGAGTTAGAAACATTCGAGATTCACTACAGTCATGTTGAAATAAATAAAAATTGATTCGATTTTTTTTCCAAGCTAATCAAACTAATGGTTGGCAACGTCTCGCACATCTATGAAACAATGGCGTTTCAGAACAATGAGGGTTCTTTTATGGAGATGCTGCAAAGACATCGGGGGTGACAGCCACTCGACATTGCGCCCCCTTTGTCAGCTCGGAAGACAAGCGAGTGGAAGACTTCCGCAATGTGATGCGGATGGAAACGGCTCTGCAGCAATAAACGGTGCCAAAAATGGTCAATGGAAACTGTTGAGGAAGGCGGAAGAAGTCGTCTTCATACTCTCGAGTGGTTTAAGTTGAATTGAGCGATCTGCGCTAATTATAACGTTTCGTATCGAGTGATCGAGTTGGGTTGATTTTTTTAATAAATTTTTTTTCCGATGATAATCTATTTATTTGTATTCGTATTGTACATTTTGAATAAATCGATAATTACATTTATGAAGATTGTTGAAGTTAAGGGTGCAGTGCGCACGACTTATTTCGAGAAAACCATATTCAATGTTAAAAATCTATTATGAATTGAAGAAATATTGAATGAAAAAAAAAATTGTCTTGAAGTCTTGAAATCCAGTGATAAAAGTTTGAAATTCATGACTTGTACCCCTGGTTTCTAGATTACTCATAAAAATTCACTCTATTGATAGATGCAATTCGAAATTTTGTGCCATAGTTCCTTGAATTAAATTTTTTTCTTCAGTCGAATGATGCGATTTATCATTTTTGCACGAAATTTTCATAATCATTCGACGTAATTTGTGTAAAACAAAAAATATACAATGAACGATTATTTGTATCAAAATACAACCAGAGCAAAATAGAAAAGCTTTTTCAGCTTTTCTCCAATCTGTTACGACGTATATGTAAGGTTTTTCTAATCTGTTGAGATAAATAAATTTTATTATCAAATTGAATTGTTGCGAAAATCAGCAAAATTTACTCACCTGTCTGTACCACCGTATTCGTAATATATAAACGAAAATAAGCTGTAAGTAAAACCCATCAATACAGGGTATATCATGTGCTTTATTTTCCATGATAGATGAACGAACCAAAAATCTATAAACATAACCAAAGCATTGCCACCGTGTGTTAATATAGTTATTGAGTTTATTTTTTTATCTATAAATTCAAATCGAATTATTTTTATTAACGGTATGTATCTAATATCACAAATATTAACGATAAATTTTATTTATTACCTGGATTATGAATTGCAGCCCAATATAACCCTGTTATCGTTATAGATGTCACCACTGAAATAATATACAAAGCATGGTAAATTTTATACCATAGAAAACCCGCATTTTTTTCATCTGAAAAACAAAAAGTTCTTGACTTTGTTGATTGTGTTATTGACAGTTTAAATATTACTTTAAAATTTACTATTTATTTTTAATGTAATTACAATCACTGCTAAAAATGATTGAAATACGCATGCAAGAAATGTCCAATTGGTGAGATATATAAACCATTTCCATCTTCTAGAGCCTTGTTTGACGAATTCACTTTCTTGTATCATACAGTAAATGAATACTGTAAATAATGCAATAAATTGGGATATTCTATAGAATAAATACCATGTATTAGGATTGTCTCCTTTTTGAAACTATAACAGATGAGGACAAAATTTTAATTAACTTTTCAATTGATGAGTCTGCATTGATACAATTGATGCATTGTAATTACCAAATGTTTGTCATAATTATGAAATTTTAGTTGCATAATCGCACTTGCTTATATTTATCACTGAAAATATATTATAACATTATATTGATGTGGTTGAAATAAGTTAATGAGATATTTATTTTAAGAATGCATTTAGTGTATGAAAAGTAAATTTAAATAAAGAACATACCGAAATTACTGATGCTTTGAAAAATAATTGACTTACCTTGAAATAGATAGTTAAATTCTGCGATGACAGAATGTTATTGTAGCGATTCAATATAGGTTATGATAAATGATACGAAATAATCAATTATTTGTCAGTGTTGCCACTGATATTTATTAATTGAAAAAATATATGGATTTAAATTATTCATTAATAAAATACAATTCGATTGATTTCATGAATTAATTTATTTTAATCAATAATACATTGATTTTTTGTTTGAAATTAAATAAAAAAAGTGCTATTCATTTTTTTAGGAATTATTTACAATTTGACATGAAATTTAATTTAATTATGTCGAATAACATAAATTTACTGTAGCTCGCCATAAGAATCATCGCTTTTAAGAATTCTCTCGATGATTAGATGACGGAACTTAAACAAACAATAAAATGCAGTATGTGCGATACAATGACACAAAATAAATCCGAAAGTATATTGCAACGAACTTCCAATATTTGACCAACGAAATTGAAGGTATATGTACGGCTTTCCATATCTGCTAATGAAAAATAAATGACAATCAAAAATGAAATAAAAATTGATTAAAATGTAATATATTATGTATGCACCTGTTAGAACCTCCAAGTTCGTAATATATAAATGTGAAAAAAGTGTATATTACGAAAAACATTACAGGATGTATCACTTGCTTTATTTTCCATGCATAAGGGACGATCATAAAATCTATAAACATCGCAATAGCACTGCCACCATGTGTGAAAAATACTGTTGGATTCTTGTGATCTAGCACTGATTAGAACGCATATTTAGTTTATAATTGTATAAGAAATATATTTTTTTGCTACAGAGAAATCAATATTGTCAGCAAAATCGAAATTTAAATTTTTGAAATAATGATTTCATTCGTTTTGCTAACGAATGTACAGTTTCACATGTGTTTTGGTCTATGAACTGACAGAGTTTTTAATTTTAACTTTCAACAACATAAAGGGTCAAACTTTCAATCGTTAGTTACTTAACTCGAGTGCTCAGTAGCAAAAGTTTCATTTTTTTCTTAATGATAACTAATGACAGTTCTAATGCGTTAAAATTCTACAGAAAAAAAATGTCAACGCATAGTTTGATAACATTCAATTTGAGTGACTAACGATTGAAAGATCGGAGCTCTATTGAATATTGTAATTCCATCAGTGAGTTTGCAAATTGGTTTGATTTCACTGTAGCATTTACAAGATGTATTCAAATATATACATGGATCGTAAACTACAGCCCAATAAAGTACACCCAATGTTACAGAAATCACAGTGCATGTAACGTATAAAACACGGTAAATTTTGCACCATACCATCATTTTGCAATCATCGTCTAAAATTTTTAAACGAAAATTATAATAATAATAAAACATAAAAATTTAATTTGTTTAATTTGACTCACTCGGGATTGTGTCTTTTATACTGGCGATCATAATTACCAAAGCCATGAAGGATTGAATTGTGCACAAAAAGTAAGCCCAATTTGTGTAGAATATGAAAAACTTCCAATCACCACCATAATGAGTTTCGTTTATATAAAGACACCATATGAAAATAGCAAGAAACGATGCGAATTGGACTGCTCGGTAAATACAGTACCATAAATAAATTCTAGCTTCGTTTTCATTCTGAAACTGTAATAAGAAAAAATAGATTGAAATTCAGTTGGTTTGAAAGAAAAAAAATTTTTTTTTACTACCAAATGTTTCGCATAATTTCGAAAACCATGTCGACTAGTAGAATTTGAACCATCCATGATTATATTCAATTTATAATAAAATATTTGAATTACTGAATAAAAATTTGACGGATGTAATTTTATATGATTTTTATCATAAGTGAAAAAAAATACACGTCAATATATTCAGCAATTAAAAAGTTCGTTTATTATTAATGATGTGTATGTAAAACATCGAAGATTACAAAATTAACGAATTGAATCGTTGAACCAGTACCAATAGAAATGAAGCACTAAAGTTTTATTGTTGCAGAAATACAGATAAAATTAAATAAAACTTTCAATAATTTTATAATTTGATACATGATGGTCCAAAATTTTTGTATTATAAATTATAAGGATTAATTATTAGTTTCAATTAGATGATCTCTTGAAGTGATTCGGATTTAAGAAAAAATGATGGATTTTAAGTAATGAAGTTTTTTAAAAATATATATGTATTAGGATTTAATAAACATTATGAGTTTTTAAAGAGTGTGTTCATATAGGTACATATTCGTGCTGGATACTTTGGTTCTAGGTTTTATTGTTTTGATTTAAATAAAACGTCTTGTTTGTGTCATATAATTTTTATTTAAAATTTTTTGATCGCTTAAAATTTTTAAGAGCAGCAACATTTAATATATTTTCAATAATCTCACATACAATATCGTTTAAACTTTTATTAAATATTAATAATTAACGGCGATAAGACATTAATTATGTAATAATAAAGAATTTATAATATATTTTATTATTTAGATACTATGATTGTTGTTTCATTTTCGAAATGATGAAAATTTCAAAGTAAGTAATCCCTTGTTTATGAATCCGATGAATGAAATTTCATTTTAAACTTTTTCGCTAGTTAAATACATAGATTTGATAAATAAAAAAAATAGATGAATTATTTGAATTGGAACAAATAAAAATTATACCTATGAGAAATGTATAATTTTTATTATTTCAATTGAAATATCTGGTAGATACTATCGCACATTATCATGCATTACATGATAATATCTTCACTTATCACCTTAAAACCAATTAACATTAGTAATTTATTTATTTATATAGTACCACACTAGAATCATAGTATATTATCACAAACCATACAGTTTATACGATTGGTTATCTTTAAATTCTAAACTATAAGTATAATATAACAAATAATACATTATAATGTTGTAAATAATAATAATTAATTTATGTTGTATGTATAAATGAACACAATGTTCCTCTTACCGTAAGCTTTCATTTCAAATTTATTGCTCTTCTTAACCCTCTCCCGTATGCTTAACTAAATTGGCACATTCACATTTGTTAACTATTTTCATTAAATAGATTATTTATTTGATAACGGATGTAGTAATCTGTTGACCTTTTAGATTAACTTCAATAAATATTCAATTTTACATATGCATAACGAGTAACATGATATAATTCCCAGAAGAGTAAGAGTAAGATTATTTGTGTCAATTAAAGAAAGCTGAGACTTTTTATAGTCTATGTGAAGTCATTGTAATATAATTTAAAGTAATGATTAGTTGTAAAATATAGTATTAACTATTGGTAGTCCACATTGATATTGAAAATATTAAGTAGTTTTTTACAATATATACTGAAAGGACGGGAATAAATATAATAGAATATTATATTGTTAAATACTTTCAAATTTTCATGTTTTTTAAATACGTATTTTCAGTTATTTCCAGTAGTAAGAATAAAAGTTAAAAAATTAAGATTTTTTTTAGTTTATGCTAGTACAAGCATGTAAGGTATAAGTAATATTAGTAGTGCAATAAATATCTAAGTGCATCACATTAAATTAATATACTGTATATCACATTATTTTGAATGAACTAAATATAATATGTATATAGATTAGTACATTTTAAACTCTGTTTAATATTTTTTCCATTAAATTATTTAATTACTTTGTTTAATTAGTGAATATAACAATTGATAATAGGATATGATCAACTAAATAACAGAATGAGCATTTTTCGACAATAATAAAGAGGTAGTGAGTTATATCAGGTGTTATGTAGCGTAAGTAAGTAAGTAAACTATAGGTATATTTTTTAAAGAAGTAAGCTAATTTAGAGCAAATAACTGGTATAACTAATAAATCAATATTAAGCACAACTCATACAGGTATTAGTTTGGAAAAAGCATGCGAAAAAACAAATATTAGACGAGTGTAAATTGTGAAATATAAATTTAATGATTCGATGAGAAAAATGTATATTTCTACTTCTAAAAGTAATTTTATATTCAGTTATACTCATATTATTTTATTTTAAACTATTTACAATTCAATAAAAAGTCATGCCATACACCCTACCATAAATTTCAGTTGAGTTATTCTGTGAAAATCGAATCAAATCATATAAACTTATTTACAAAGTGAGTAGAATAGAATTATTTTTAAAATAAATGAAATGAGTTGTATATTGGTGTCAATAGTGAAATAATATCGTATAAATCTATCTCACACAAATATACAGCACATTTGCTTATAAAACATTGTGCTTTTACATTCAGTCTCGACAATATGCCATCATTAATTTCCTTAATAATTGAAGGGTTAACTTTGACTTTTTAGCTTATCTTTAAAATGAAATATTTTACGATATGTAAATAAAAGTTAAACAGAGTTTTGGATGTCACTAAGAAATAGAAAACATTTCATTTCGTTTCAATTCAGATGATTTTTTCAATACGTTGCATTTTATATGTATAATCTTGTTGCAATTGTTCGTTTTCATTATTAAGTCTATTAAAATTATATCTTCTAAACACTTGAAGTTATCTGATGACTACTCGTGTCTGAATTAAGAGTCAAATTAGATGCTCTTAATGATTGTGGCAACGACGGAGGAGCAAAGAAATCCTAAAAAGGTAATAATGTAATCGATTATGTAAAATTGTAATTTTTGTCAATATATCATTTTAAAAGCATTATATCACTTGTAATTCAGAAGCATGTGGTGGTACGGGAGGAGGAGCTGATAGTAATGCTTTTGAAGGAGATAGACATGCTGGACAGCCTCTAGAGAGCGAAGACGTTGTTCTTCTTTTCATCATATCAGTTACACATCTAAAATTGTAATGAGTTCAATTAAAAGATTTTGGAAGAAATCAAGGGTTTTATTAGAAGAAATGTAACAATACCTAGCATGTAGAATATGAGAACAAGGCAGAGCTTCTAATGCAGCAGGAGTCGTTCCTAATGCAAGTCCACAGTGTGGACATGCTGGATGTGGTGCGGCAGTATCGGCTGCCCTTTCTTGTTGTTTTCTAGCTTCTTCATCTCCTAAGCTGCCATAGATTCCAGCTAATCTTCTTCTCACAGTTCTTACTAATAGCTGAAATCACAAATAATCAAGTTATGAATATTTTAAAATTGATAATAATTATATTTAAATAGTTTACCTTAGCACCTACTGATGTTGCCACTTCTAGCAATCTCGTATTAAATTCTAACGGGCGGCAATTACAAATTTTTTGTTGCAGTCTGTAATAATAATATGGTTATAGTATAAATACATAAGCATAATACCTAAAAATTATATTTTAAAATTATCGAAACCGTAATGCTTCTAAACATCTAGCTGCACCATCCATTGCTTCCATTTGAGCTAGTCTATCACCCATTGCTTGACCAGCTCCCATTGCTACTTCATATTGTCTGAAATATGATATACAAACAGTAAATTTTAAACGATCGAAAACTTTTAGATATTTTAGATAGTATATTAACCGTAAGGCTCTTCCTATGTCACATTTTCTTCTATATATATCTCCAGTTATACGCACGGCTCTGGCATAACATCCTTGATCACCAGCCACAGCCGCTAGCCTCATTGCTTCCTGTATTTCAAAAAAGGATTCATCTTTAGAAAAATACTTTTTTGAATATTAAATAAATTTAATTGTATGACTTAAATTACAGTGCAATAATCATGTGCATCGCCTAATTCTCCTTGTCTTCTTAATGCTGCTGCCATTTGTAATAATGCCGCTCTATGATGGCGAGTGTTTAAATCTCCTGGTTGAAGAGATCTACTTAAATCATATGCTCGAGCAGCATGAGCTGCTCCTCTTTCTGAGTCTAATAATCGACCAAATAGTTCAGATAATCCTACATATACCTGAAAGTTTGAAAATATACAACAGAAATATTTTATATATTTGTTCAGAGAGATATAAAATATAAATAAAATTATTTCTTTACTTGTAATAATAATGCATTATCTTGTGTATTTTGAGCAGCCTTATGTGCTTTTTGAAAGCTATCGACTGCTTTTGTAAAAGCCCCAAGTTCTAAAGACACCGCTCCGACTGTCAAGTGAACGTACCCTAATGTAGGACATCCTTCACAATCATTATACAATGATTGACGAGCATAAGATAGAGCTCTGAAAATAAATTAAAATTATATTAATATATTATAAATCGATTAGTCGTAGATTGAATATGTTTTACCTTTCCAATCCGCCTAAAGTTTGATGTGCACGTGCTAAATTCAAATATGCTTCTGCTCTCATAGATGGAGAATCTAATTCCTCAGATATTCCTAGTTGCCGATGAGCGAATTCTAACGATTCCCTAAAATAATCAATGGATTTTTCATAAATTTTTATATATTTTTTTTTTAAATAATACATTGTACATATGTACATATGTATTAAAGGAGATATACATGAATATTTTCTGACCTGTATTTTCCGAAATCCATATATGCTTGATATAAATATCCAAGAAGTTGAAATTTATCTCCACGTTGTCTTATAGTTTTGAGAGCTGAAAGCCATGTTTTTACAGCGGCTTGTTGCTTATGACATGCATATAGTTTTACTCCTTGCTCTATCTGAAATTTAATGTAATACAATTGTCTTTTGATTGTTCAAGATTATTTTTGTTCATTGAAGAGAACATATTGATTATGAAACAAAATAGGGCTTTTTCATTATGGTTGTTTTTCCAATAAGAATTTCCTTCAAGGGTTTTTCCTAATAGAGTTTCAAGCACGCTTTCAAAGATGGCGCTGACTTGTACGTATGAATTGAGATTTTCGTTTCAGAAATTAATAGACCAATTTATTTAAAAATTATGACTTTTCTAATTTATCAAATCAATTTATCATTCTAGGGATTGGTTTTAAAATTTTGTTTAAACTATTTAATTAGCCAAACATTATTTTTCTTAAAAAAATTAATAGATATAATCAATAAACAACTAACTGCTAACAATAAGTGACAATTGAAAACCATGTCTAGGATATTTAAGAAGTTTAGCAATTAGATTACCTTTCTTTTTGCAAGATATTGATGAATTCTAATTCTGCAGCCTGCAAAGCAATCAAGCAATCGAGCAGCAGGTCTGGGTCGTCTCGGTGGCCCCAGCCTGGAACCAAATCTAGGAATTCCGATTCCGGGTCCATTTGGTAATCCTGGAAGACGATCACCAGCTTGTGAAAATTCTTCAGCAAACGGATAGAAATCTGAAAATTATCAAAAATATTTTTTTAACACTTGGAGATAGTTTTTAACATTTTTTATACACAAAGGTATATTTACCTGATGATTCGTCTAACGGATACCGTGTATTATCAGGAGAGCCAAGAAGCCTGGTTGCTGATAGCTGATGTGCAGGCACTCCGCTAAGGGAAAATAAATCGATTTAATAGCTTTGCAAACAGTCACGGAAAATAGAAGAATGTGCATGTAAAGAAAATAAAGAGCTAAAAGATTGGCGTCTCTTATATTATACATATGTTTAGCAGATGGATTAGTCGATGAAACGGAAAGTAAACAAACAAAGATAAGAGTTTATTTAACTTTTGGATTGGTTTTGTATTGTATTACCGAACTTTTGTGTGCCTCGGGATTTCTCGATTCAGAATGGCTTTCGAGAGATGCTTTTCGAATGAAATAATGTAAATTGCCTCGTTAGATGTGTGACGAAATATACTCCGAATAAATTCGTTTCAGAATGAAATGTTTATGTGTTTATTTTTTCAATTGTATTGTAATCGAGTAAATGGATAATCTGTACGCAAACAATTCGTTAACGTGCGCTTATTTTTGTATGAAATAAATCTGATTTAATGAAATAATCTATTGTCTAAGTGGACAAGCGAAACGTTTGTATGAGAAGAAAACAAAGCGGTCCAGTGAAAATGAACGTTTTTTTTTCATTATTCATCAAAATAAAATATATGGTTGATGCGTGTCGGTGAAATTGATCAATGAAGCTATGTATATAATAATACAAACTGTGCTTATATAAAACTGTGTCGACGATAAAACAAAAGTGATACACACTGTGTACAAACAACATGAGATAAAAAAGGGCTACTGAAATCATTGTGGCACTTACCGCCTTGTTATCTTCTTCGAACGGGTACAACAACGAGAGGACGAGACGGCACAAAAAAATCGAATTAATTGAGTGAATGTCTGATTTAATTCATTAAAATATAATTTCATTCGTACTTTCGTCGTCGAGAAGGAATGGGGAACATGAAAAAAATGAGAAGACGACGACGACGACGATAAACGTATTACGCCCCGGGGGGCTCTTCAAATCGATTTAATTAAAAAAGTTCAAATCGAATTCGACGGCCGATATCTTTGTTTGATAAACTTTCGTATATATTTTACCCTCGATGGAATACGCATAAAGCAATTTGCGAATTATTCGAGGATCCGCGGGCGAAAATACGCCAATTTGTGTGCGAAACTCTTTTTGTGTGCGCAGAAAATTATTAACGCAAATTAAATTAGTCGAATATACACGAGAAGATTGTAAAGCTCTGCAGTCTTGCTTTACAAATGCAAATTGGATCGTGGCAAAATAACGAGAGCGTGACGATCTCGTAGACACACAGATCATTCGACATACTCGACTCCGCATCATAATAATATCAACAATAGGCTATACCATGACCTCTTTGAAATTAATTTTCATATATTTACAAATATACATATCTAAATAAATATGCAAAAAAGTAAAATATTAAAAACGACAATTTTATATTACGACAAAATTAAAAAAATATACTTGAGAGTAATTCAAAAAGAATGAAACAGCAGCGAAACGAAATTCTATTAAAACGTCATGTCCAAGGGCCAGACGTTTCAATATGAAAAAGTTTCTTCACATTGTAGTTCGGGAGGCTGAATAGTGCCCCGAGGCAGACAAGCCTCGCAAGTTTTCCCCAAAGAAAAATATTTAGAAAAGGTCTAAAAATACAAAAAGAGCACACAGAGAGAGAAACGAAGAGCGCCTCGAGTGCCCAAAGGCTTCGCGCGGAAAATCGGCGCTGCTTTGATTCCTCTGCGAAAACTTTTCACCAGTTATATCAACGAAAAAGGAGACCCTCCGGAAAATTATTTTCCTTACGAATTCGATACTCAAAAGGCGGGAATTTGTCGGGACAAATCGATCGCGAGTTTCGTCGATGTTGATTAATGGACGCGTGTAACTCGAGAGTGAGCGAATTTATCGACGTCCCTTTAATCCTTCGACAAGGAATCGAGCTTTATAATTAAGCCTCACGTATTTATCCGAGACTTTTCTTCAAGGTTTTTTCCCGCTTTTATACCTGACCGTGAGATAAATTACGCTTAACGGCTAGAAAGGTCTTTTTTAATGCGCGCAGAAAACGTACTGCGGATCGTTTTAAATTGAGAGTGTGATCGATTCGTTTCGATATGGAAGCCATTGGGTCAAATGGATTTAGATGCGAATATTCTGTAGGGAAAGTTAATGTTGAATTTCGTTTCAGAAACAAAAAGCTTCTGGTGCGATCCGTCGAAGTGGTATTCTTGCGCGTAATGCGATCGTACGTTTGAAGCATATTTTATACTTGAATTCGGGAAAATTTATATCTCCCCTAGGTTCTTTTCGCGTTTTGTACTTTATATGACTTGTGCTTGTTTCTGTTGTTTTTTTACGGAAGGTTTTCTTTTTGTTTTCCACGAGGCGAACCGCCCCTCTCGTATTATTTATTCGTTGGCGAGACCAATAAAAGTAGCTATAAATCAAACATATTAACGCGCGAAAAGTGAAAAAGAAAATATGTATAACGCTGATATATAACATGGAAGCAGTATCGGAAAAAAATCCTCCAATGAAAACCGTAAACATTAATATTTTATATCAAACAATAAAATACGCCAAAATATTTTCGATTTGTCGTTTTCCTATTATATTTTTGGAATTTCGTTTGAGTTGTTTCCGCAGATAAATTGATACAATGAGGATAATAAAATCGGTGATAAAGAATACTATTGTCTCGATTTAATTTTTCAGATTTCGGCGAGTTTATGCGACAAAATAAAAGGGTTCTGTGACATTTCAAAGATTACAATAGGTTTTTGTGATATTGTGAATCGTAAAAAAGGTTTTCATGAAAACGAAGAAAGATCGGTGTATATTTTCCGTATTAATTTAGATAAAAAAAGACTTCATTTAAAAATCGATCGAAATGAACTTTGATATAAAAAATGACTTCAATATAAAAAAAATATTCAAAGACATACAAAAAAATACTGAATAAATAAGCATATTTGTTTATAGTTATTACTACTCAATTAAGTTTACATTTATCAATTGATCACTCACTTTAAAGGGAATAAATAGAGCTGATACGTTATAAACTTTAAAAAACAATAATAATGCTCTATATGTGATACTAAATCAATCGAATTTAATTGGCAAGATACGTAATCCATTTTTAGAAACCGTTTTGAAAAGGGTTAAATCAAATTTTTTTCGTATCGAAAATTCGAAGGAAACAATTGAGTCTCTATATCAATTGATCAACTACGAAAAATTGAATGCGACTTTAGTTAGGATTTGACAGGACTCAAATTCAGCAATACAGGTATATTGAATCGACGAGGCATGCACAAACACTTTATACCACTGCACTATCGGCTGTCTTAGTAGAAAAAAAAGGAATAAAAGCGTGAGAAAATTTATAGAGATATTTTTCATCGACTCTTTAACGAGAATTAACGACTTCGAAGCATCGATCGTTTAACGATCACCAAGCATAAAAGCCTCCCGGATGAGTATTCTACGTGAAAAATGATACAAAATCCCTTTCGGGGAAAAACCGATCGGAAGGAAGGTCGTAAACACGTGGCGCTCACGACTTTTTTCGCGCCCTTTTTCCCCCACTTTCTGGAAAATTGTCGGGAAAATCGCCATGCATTATCACTATGATCCGTTTTTCCGACATCGCATTTATCGGCGTCATTAGCGTCGTGAGCGCGTTTGAAAGATAATTCGCGCTTTTTTTCCCGTTTTCCCGGAAAACGCACGTCGGTTTTTGGGGAAAATAAAAAAGATTTCCCATCGAAGGTTGGTTCGAAGATGTGCGTTTTTATTGCTGCGCGGATTTATCAAGAGTTTTATGGGTTTGATGCTTAAATGAAATGAAAGACTTTCAAAGATCAGAGCATAAGAATTGAAGATATTTTGTGAAATTTGAATAATTCATTTGATATGGTAATTTTATTACTTAATTAATCTCGTTAAATAAAATTGTCGAGATTAATGTAAATTAAATTCATCTTTTCAAATACAGGATGATCATTGAAATAGTGCAGGTTATAAATATATTAAAATTCATTAATTCCAAATATTAATCATTATATTTCTTTCAGTCAAATGTTGATTAAAATGATTATATCTATTTTGTAAAAAAATAGTGAATTAAGTTTTAGAAGATCAATCTTCAGACTCAACCTATAGTAATACTAAAAGAGACTGTCCAAAATTACTCACTCTTTTCTATTCTGTATATTTTTTGTTTCAGTAAATTTGAAACTAAATTACATAATTTAGATGATATTTCAGAAATTAGTTATTATTTATTTTGAACTTCAAATTTTTCATTGATCATACTGTATTAAGATAAAAAAACATAAATAAAAACACGAATAAATTACTCAAAAATAATCTAATTTAAATAAGCAATCAAGGCGTCAAAGAATGAATACAAAATTACCTCAGATATTCCCTCGAAGCTATGGACTCCCATGACATGTTTTTTAATAACCCGCAACACCGAAGATCATATCACCTCAGCAGCATCATGTGTCTATCTTCGCCGAAGCTCTCCTCGCGCTGGAGACTTTGCCCTTTCGATTGACGACAGTCTCACAGTTGCCCATTTCGTTGTCGTCGCATAACAATCGATTTCTGCAAGAAAACAGAAAGAGAAAATCAATCCGAAGTCGAGGAAAATTGAAAAGTCGAACGAAAATTGAAGTCTGCCGCGCGATAGACGCTAAGTGAAATCGTAAAGTCTGATTGATGTTTAAACAGTTTGAAAGAGAGGAAAAAAGAAGATTTTTGTCTTTTTGCCTTGTTTGATCTTTTCGGAGAGTTTTCGCTTTGGGAAGTTCGATTTTTTTTCCATTTGAGTTTGCAATTGCGATTGGCTTCCTTATGCGTTTATGCATAGATTTGATGGGAAAAAATCTTAGTAGGAAAGGAAGGGACTTTTCGCCTTTATGAGACTTCGGAAATGCGGGATGCTATCGCATTTTCCGGTAAGTGGCTCGCCGCCTTTACTTAGGTAAGCGAAGTGTTCATAAAACAAAAAAATGTGCCCGAAGATAAGATGGTTAAGCGAGTTCGAGATAATGGAGTGAAAAATATAAGGTTTGATCGTGCGACGGTACCGAAGGCATTGTTTAAAAATTTACGGCGTGCTTCGATGTATCTTTTAAATATTACATTTTATAAAAGCTCCCTAATTTTTTTGAAGAATAATATGCAAAAATATAAATATTCATTTAAATATTACACAATAAATACCTAATATTTGTATCATAAATAACTTTGTAAATGATTAAAACTCTTTAGTAACTATTACGAGGCTTATTTTTTGTCAATGTAGCAAAAGGGTAGACGCGAAAGGAGAAAACGCAATGATTTATTACAAGATTTACGAATCTTCAGTCGGCTAGTATGAATTAACTCTTATTCACATTTCTATCTTTAATATATTGCTATCCTGTATAAAATATTTCAGCTTATAAAAACTCATATTTATCTTGAATAATATATATTAATATTATAATTTATAGATTCAATTAATTAGAAAAATCGATTTCTTTATGCAATTAAATAATTTTGAAACTATTAAAATGTCACAGAAGACACAATTGGATTAATGGGACCTTAATTCGAATTACGATGACAAAACAAAAGCCGAAATCACGAATGTATGATGAAAATTTGTTTAGACGGTAAAGACATAGTGACAAATAGGTTTTCTCTAAACACTCGTGGTTTTGTCGCTCTAGTTTGAATTAGAGGTAAATCTCACTTACCCTAACCGATCGTACAGATATAAATTTTTATAAGGAACAACCAAACATAACAACCGTTTCAAAATCTGACCGAAGACACCCCACATAATAAAAACGGCATCATCCCATGAAAAATTCCCGCCTTCCAGGATTTAGATAGCGCGATTTCAATTCTCGAGCGCAACCCGACCGTGATAAATAACGTTTAGCCAAAGCGATAATTTTTTCCTTGAGCCATTCGGCCTCTTCGGGTATTCCACGTACACACCACCCTACCCAACCACCCCCTTAAACACGTAAAATAATACATAGATATATCAGCTCTCGAAACAGTCTCGAACTTCAACCCCCATATCCCTTTCTGCGAACGTAGATATATCCGTTTAGATAACTTAAGCAAGATTTATGACTAGATACAGGGATATGATCGAGGTGGGTTCCGGCCGCCGAAACGCCGACGAGGATTTTAGCCTTAAAGCCTTTAGCCGAATGCCGTCTCCGTTGTTGTAATTTCTGCGGTGTGGCGAAACATGAATTATACAACGAGTCTCTAATGTGAGCTGAGCCGGGTCATTTTTATATATTTTGCGGGCCCCGACATGAAAATGTATGACTTTATGAATGCGCGCTTTACATAAGTTGTCTTGTTGCGTGGGTCGTTCCGTTTGTGTCTGTATGGATATGGGGGTGTTTTGTTAATATAAAGACTGTTTATTGAGTTGATTTAGTGTGAATGGAATTTCTATTTTGGTACATAAGACAATTAGTGCACAAAGTAATTAACTTCATGATACGAAAATTCGGGAAATTTTTTGATGCATTTTTCAAAATTCAATTAATTCTCATCATTATTATATTTTTCTGAAATTATAGATGTATATAATTTGTTTATAATAAGCTATGAATGTGGTTAGTTCACATTAGAGTACAAAGTTAATTAAAATGGCACGTGAAATAAATTATTTATTATTCGACAGCCAAGCGAATTTCGTCATATAATGGTAGGTATTAATCTTTATTATTCAGAAAAGATACGCGTATTTTACATATGAAAAGATATGATTATACCAAGTGCTTTGAGATCTGAATCTTTTTTTTTCAAAATGTTGAATTAATTACGTATTCTGTTAAACTGTTCATCCGATTGGGATCCAACTTTTCAGAGTTGTGGGTACATCTGGAAATTTTTATGTATCATATGTTATGGTCTTATGCAATAGTCGATATCAAAACAAATTTGAATTCGATACTAGCTTTTTAAAAATTATACACAAATTCACAATCAACGTAAAGTCTCGATCAATATTGAATCACATCAACTATTAAAATACAAATTCTAAGATGAAGCATTTCGGGATAAATGTACGTGCAGCGTTTAGAAATAGAAGAAACAATAGATATGATCAAATATTGAATGTTCGCATTGGCAATACAATTTCTAGGCTGAGTCGTTTTCGGTACGTGCTCTAGTGCCAGAGAGCGTTGTATCAAGTTCTAGCAGATCTTCAATTACAGACTGCTCCAAATTGAATAGTCTCAGTGGGTTGAGGTCGAATGAGCTCACAGAAGATACAACATCATTGTACAATATGTAGACTAGACTCGAGTCGAGCGAACGTCCATCAATCTATTCTCTAGACACGAGCTTTGAGTCGCAAAGTTTAATCAAATGCGACAAATTGAAATCCGACTGCGCTCAACGGCTTTGTTTTCGTTTTATAAAAATGGAACGAAATCTCGCATTATTTACGCAAATCCTTCCGGATTCGTGCGGGTTAATTTCTGTTTATATTTCACGCTTAATTATTTAGCGAATTTACAGCGCGATAAATAAATGACATCGCCGTCATTACGAGCTCGTTATGAAGGCCGGTTATTGCCGCATTCGAAATTTTCTCGGTTTTTCCATTTGAATTTTTTCCGGGACAACGGACATGAAGTGAAAATGACCGTATGTTGTATTATACAACAATCGATCTAACGATCCGAATAAATCTAGCTGAAGGGACGATAATGTATCAACGTATACATATAAGGACCGGAAGGGTTTTCGTTATTTTTTTTCAGCTGAAAGATGTTTCGTTGTCCATTAGTGAGAGTCGCTTTAATTCGCGTTACGTTTTTTTTCTCGGTTCATCTCTGAGCGATAATATTTTATGTTTGTAAGTGTAATTTCGACAGGGTTTTACGACGCCTTCGAGGACTTTCTTCCCATTAATAAAATAGGGCGTGGACGGAATATCGTTATTTTTTTATCGGAATATTTCAGACAGAGTGAAATGAGCTATCGAAAATATTGAGATTTGAGCGGTGATTTGAAGCGGAGTCGAAAATATCGAACGCTTTCGTAATTATTTCGTCTGAGATTGAAATACGTTTTTCTATTTATCCCATAAATTTTCTTTATATATAAAGTCGAAGGATGAAACAGAAAGATAATAGAATTCGAAAAGTTTGAAATTGTACAAGTTTCTCTATATGTAACTTTTATAAAATATAGTATCGATTGAAAAATTCAATATAACATTCTAGACGTAAAACGAAAATCTAATTTAATCCGTTCGCAATTAATTCGAATATTAATCTTCGTTTCGATTAAAATTCAGCAATATACGAGTTTTCCTGTAAAGTTTTTAATAACACGAAATACCGTCGTGTGAAAGCAATTATTTCGTATTTAATTTACGAGTTTAATATCGAAAGCACTAGTGCACGTAGGGAATGCGAACGCGTTCTTTACAAGCTCACCTATTTACGTTGGAGCAACGATTTCCAGAGTCGATTTTGCAAAATCAATATGCTTAAACGTATTATGTATGCGATCGTCGTATAACGATATGTTAATTAAGGTTTTCTCTCTCCACATACAATATAATATAATATAAGGCTAGGGGCAGAAAGGTGTGGATGAAGGGATAGAAAGTTCGCAGGCAATTAGTGTTAGATCCCGTGTCAGGAAGTATCTTAGGTGAGACCGGATCTTGGATGGTCGATAATGGATTTTGGTGAACGAAAGGGTTGGAAAAAAAATATATGTATGTATGTATGGAAGAAAATGTTGTATTATGTGTTGGTCGAGGTGTGCGGTGATCGTGATTTGAGTAATTACGGTGGGAACTTTCGAAAGTGTTTGTGTTTTTTTCCGGCTTTCAACTACGAACTTTTCAAATTATATATTCCGTGATTGATGATGAGCTTTATGGTAGTTTGGAAATTTGTCTGAGTTTTTTCTTAAGTTTCAAAGGAAGTTTTAATCAAAGTGTCATCTAATAATCTTACGATTATATCAAATCCTTGAGGATAAAAATATTCTAATCGAAAGAATAAAAATAGTTAATTATTATGAAAGAAACAAACTAATATATAAATTTTAATTTATTAAAAAAAACACTTTCTGCAATAGACACAAGTACATCTATGAAAACAGTATCTAAATACTCCCAAAAAAATACCGAGAAATCACGTAAACAAAAATAAGTATTCTGAACAATTCCTCAAACTAAACTAAAACACAATTTTGAATATACGAAAACTAGAAAAAAATTCACCACACCGATGTCTTACTGAAATAAGTCAAAAACAATATCTTAAAATTCAATAGATATACAATTTATTTACAAATCGATGCCAGAGTATTTATAGATTCGATAGATGCATAGATTTAGTTATTGCCAGACCACTCACTTTTGCACTCAGGTATCAATGTATAAGAACACATTTCGTTAACTCTACAAATTTGATTAGTAGTTAAAAAGAAAATTTTGCAATTCAATTGAATTTTTCTGATGAGTAACAAAGCCATTCGAGACAATTAGTCTTTTCCATTAATAAAATTATTAAATTAAAGTATTTTTTTTATACAAATCCTAATTTCTAATTTAAATGACCTTCACTAAAACATCTTCCCTCATCACCCCGAAAATTAATCAACGACAAAAACCGCAAAGAGCCCCGATCTTTTCTCAATTACTCCAAAGCCCGTGGACCGTCGCCGATCATTATTGTTCGCGCGGCCTAATTTCGAGCTTCGGAGATAACTCGATTAGAAGTACACCGAACCCCCGATATACAAGTAACATCCTCGAGCCAGAAACGCGGAGGAGGTTCGTTAAAATCGAATATGTTATACAGTCGCTAATTGGTCGTGTCGGTTCGCGGCGGGCGCGTCTCGAAAGTAATTCCGCTTTGAGCGTCAGTTTTAACGAAAATTTGACACAGTCGGAATATTAAGCGTTTTATTTATGCGAGTGCGTATTTCGAGAAAATATGGTTGGGTGATTAATGCGAGCGAGCGATGAATAAATTATTGCGGGGTTTTCGCGTGCGATTAATCATCGATGAATTCGTTATCTGTGTCTATTTGTTTCGGAGATGTGATTTTTATTGAAAAAAACCGTGATAAAAATATACGTCTCATTTTCAGATAGAAGTTGAATTTTTTTACGGATTTTACGCCTTATATGGGTAAAATGTACACCTGTGCTCGAGTACGAAAAAAGTCGATCGGTTAGTGCGTCGGACAGTACAGTGCACGCTCGAAATTTCGAATAATAAAGATTTTTTTGGATCGTTTGTGTGTTTATGGTGATTTAATCGGGTGACATCAATCGGCAGTCGATGTTTCTCTCTATCTGTCGTACCCGGTGAAATGGCAGAAATGTGAATTATTTCAAATGCATTCATATATATTTGAAAAAAAAAGTAACGTGTATAATTATCCAAACCAGATTTGAATAGGTTCATTATTGTTGGAAGAAGTTCGACAGTTAAGTAACTCAGAAAATGTTCGGTGGAAACCCGAAAATGCTAAATCGGTGCTGATGTCAAAGTCGTTGTAAAAAATGATCAAAGCGCGATTTTGCTTTAAAATTGTATTTTGACCGTTGCGGCGCGTAATCCATCTTTTTAAGTTGAAACATTCGTTTTCTTGTACGTGTCAAGCTTTCCTTATGGAAATGATATTTTGGGGGAAAATATGCGTTCGCATAAATTTTCAGTACTTTTCCCCCCACTTTCCCGTTTTTTCTTTCGTTTTAATGCGCGCGTACACAAATACGTAAATTGCGAAGAGTTTTTTTACACATTCGCACTACGAATGAAAATGTTTTCTGCACACAATAATGTATTTTTATCAGCGTTTTGTTTTCGTTTTAACTCGTCCTCGTTACTAAACAAACACAAACCGTTTTCACCCTCGACGTTTATATCGAGTGAGTACCTGCTAGAATTTTCTTGTTCTACAAAACTGTGTCCTTTTCAGCGACGTATAATCCTGGATTTTCAAAATAATAGCATTTTTAAAATTTGATTTGCTTCAATGTTATCAAGTGTGTTCTCTTTAGGAAGATACACATAACAATCGGTAGAGATCAAATAGCTAGTTAATCGATTCAAATTGTTATATATGACGGTCCGTTTGTTTGTTTCGAAACGGTTATTGTAAGCGTTTCGTTGTTTATTGTGTTCAGCTGTGAATTCGGTACAATGGTCGTATTATGTCCGAATGTTTCATAATAAATTAACGAATTTGGGTGTATAATACTAGCGGAGAAGAATTTCAAATGGCCCATTATGTCTACAAATTGAATTCCAGTGTTTGTGTTTTATTTCAGGCTTCCTTAATACAAGAAATCGTCAAGCGAATCAAAGAAAAAGGTAAATAAATTCTGAAGATGAGAAAGAGCTCGTGTTCTCAAATTTCCTCCCTTTGTGTTAAAGCGTTTCGTTGTCTTATTGTTTTTTCCCTAATTCGAGGGAAAATTCTTGCGCTAATACAGATGTTTTTGTCGATTCAGATGTTCAAACATACAATAAAACACTTTTTTCCGAGCAAGAAGGAATGAAAAAAAACACTATCTTGCGATAATATCACATGAATAATACGGACGAAGAAAAGAATCGATCATATTACGTTGAAAGTTTGAAAACTCCATACAGATACGTGTCCGTAAATATGAGAAATGTATTTTTCTCATTTTTCTCGGCGAGATAAAATTTTCCGGTCTCGTAATATGAAAAGTTACCAAAAGGAATGAGACAAATGCGAATGCCTCTAATAATCTTCCCATAATATATCTTTTCTTTTCGCGACTGTCTTTCCTCGTACGTGTGCACAGACTCCGTTTGTCCGTAAATAAAATGCGGTTAATTAATGGAATAATGTTTCGTATTAATCACTAGAGGCTAAATTATTATTCTCATTCATTCGTTTTCGAAGATTTCGCGTACAAAGCACGTAAAAGTTCCATATATCCCACGCTTTTCGCGCGGAATTACACGGGAAAAAAATATTTCTTTATTTAGCATAAAACGAAAACATTTTCATCCGATGATTAACTATAATGGGTGTCGTGTGTATAAATGACAATTTATTACAGCCCGACGCAATATTATTTCGGGCCACCGCATAAATATCGAACGTGACCGTTTTATTGATTATCAAAGCGCAATATTTTCCGTAATATCGAGTGTTCATCATCGAAAATGATGTCGTAAATATGCTAAAGATAGTTTTTTTTAAATCACGTTAAGTTTCTGCGCAAGAGGGTCTACAAAATGTTTATTATACGATTTTAAATGGAGCATCAAATAAGTTTTGATGGTGTACCTACGCGTGCGTAAATTTTTATTCGCACTTTTATTGCGGACTTTCAGATTGAACGTCCATGTTCCGAGCTATTCACTGTATAAATATTTATATGTTGTAGAGGAAATTCAGCTATTTTATTCGCAGGATGGTAATAAAGAGAAAGCGTATATATAAAATATCATTTACATTAGTTTTGTGAATGATCCATGAACGACCAACGAATTTCGCGAATCAATCTTCCAAGGAAACCTTGTGTACTTCGGAATACTGAGTTTTAGAAACTTGATAGAAATGAAGTATATAATATCTAATCGTAAACGATAATACATTAAAAATGTGAAACTTTCAACACTTCTGATGTAGTACACTATTGATAAAAGGTTTAGCAATAGGGTGCTATAGCAATTACTTAACTTTGGCTTCCAATTTCCTATAAAGCGTAGAGTTTCATTTTCTAATTTCATGTCTGTATTTTTCTGCCAAATTTCATCAAAACCCGAGATATACCTTTTATCTCCTCGTAAGCCATGTGAAACTACGAATAATTTTATTGAATGATTATTGGTTACATTATATTATAATGTATATGAAACTTTCATTAACACAAAACAGGCAGAATTTCCTCAATTTTATATTTTCATTACGCCCGTTTACATTTTTTCGGCAGAATGGCAGTTTTTCTCGTGTCGAAACGGCACAAGAAGAAAATGTGTTCCATATCCGCAGATGGACTGCAATAAATACGCTCTTTAACGTATACCACGATAATGGTCCGAGTTCACTTTGAAATTTATCAGACCCGTTTACGGACCACTCTATTTTATTTGCATATCGTATTAACGTAATATTACGTTGCGCAATATGTTGTTGTATTATATTATTATTATCAGAGGCTGACGCGGAACAAAAACGCCTCTAAAATATTTAAAGGACGACTCGACATTATGCAAACGAGTGCGAGCCGGTAATTACGAAAGTTTACTGCGGAATCGTCCGCTTTTCCGGAACGCTGTGCCGGTTTTTCCGACTTTTCCGACTCTTCGAGATTCGGAAGACTTCTAAGAAGAATTCCTCGCGAATTGTATTACGGCACAAATATGGCGAATTCGTTCCATGTACTTTATACTTGCGATTTTTCATTGTGGAAAGTTGAGAGAGGTGGCTTTTTCGAAATATCGAGTTTCGCAATACACATTTTTGTGCGTGGGTCGTCGTGGATTTTTCCTCTCCTTTTTTTCCCATCTCTCGTGTTCTAGATATAAAAAGGCTTCGAATATTCGGTGTCTATGTTTTCGTTGTAATATTAGATTTGATCCTTTCCGTAATCCGCGATTTTTATCGATTCAATTTATGTGCTACGACGATGGAATTACTTATTAGATGTAAGAATCATGTAAAAAATTCGTGATGGGAATAATTTGGAAATTAATTTCGTAAGAAAATGTTATTTTTTTATATTGTATTATGAATTATTTTTGCAAGATGTTTGATAGTATGAAATAAATTCATAGATAAGTTCAATCAAATATAGTACTGAATTCATATTATTGGATTTTAATCAAATATTTTAGTTTAATCTAAAATCGATTTTGACTTATTTTTTTTTACAATAGAATGTTCAATCAATCTTTACACAAGCCTAAATGACGATTGACAAAGCCAAGGGATACAACTGACATTTTTGCCAAATTTGAGCTATGTACAGAAGTCAATTCTATGTACACTCATATATTTAGTGGCAGAAGGATATAAACGAATTCGAAACGTGTGCCGAGATGTATCATCAAATCACTCGACCTCCTCCTGATACATGTAAGTACTCGCCCAACTTAGAACGCACATTTCTCGAAATCACTTGTACCCCTAGGCATTTTCAGTCGTCAAATAAGAAACTCGGGGCAAAAAAATATATAAAAAGAAAAGCCTCCCTTGATTCCGGAACAAAATCGGAAAAATCGACACGCCAACCGACCAGCGGCACACACAAGAGTTCCGAGCTGATAAAAGCCATCGAGTTTGCGAAAAACAACAACAAAAATAGAGAGCCCATACACAGAACGAGGCTAAACCACCCCCTGCGGGTCCGATGCCAAATTTCGAATTTTGTCTTTCGACATGAAGGGGGTTGACTATCGATTCCCACCAAACACACATACACAAAGCCGACCCACGAAGCCTTTACGTAATTCCTGGTGTGCGGATTTCCTCGGTTTTCACTTTCTGCGATTAATGTTTCGCGCGAAACCGTGTTAATTATCCCCCTCGGAGATCGTTACGATGATGTCGCGTCCAGGTTCAGGGTTGTGTTGAAGAATATTTTGGTGTTATTGGTTTTTATCGTCGGGAGTTTTATTTTTCGGTAAAGGGTTTCGATTTTATGCTTATTGAATGGAACGCTCGGCGAATGTCGGTCGAGTTTCACGACATTCCTATAAAGGAAAAGGAATCCTAAATCCTAAGCGTTTGAGATTATTTCGTGGAATTTCGACGTGATGCGATATTTGAAAGAAAAATACCTGAATATGGTGTTACATAAATTTTTGAATATTTTATAAGTTATTTTTTATGAACGTATACTTGTGTGATGTAATTTGAATCTTGGATCAATATTGGATACATTTATTATAACAATAATATGACGACTGAAAAAACCAAGAAATATAAGTGATTTTTTTTGAAATTGACTAATTGGTTCTATGTACGTTCATGAATTTTGTAGCATAAAGATATAAATGAATTTGGATTGAGTGTTGAGATATATCATCAAATCACTAGTTCTCTTAATACATATGGATAAATACTCAACTTTGAATGCAATTTTCTCGAAATCAATGCAGTCAATTCTACCTCTTGGAATTTTCAGTCAACATATGTGATCGTGATCATGATTATTTCTATAAATGTCTCCAAAGAAATCAATTGTAAATAATGACCCATACCAAGTGATACGAATCAGACGCTAGTACAATTATGAAAACTACCAGATATATAAAAAACATCTAGCATATTAAAAATTTAAAATATTCGTTAAAAAATGACAAATTTCCATCAAAATTTTTACAACCCTGCCAAAATCGCTCGACAAGAAAACTCGAAAAGATCGCTCAGCGCCCATCGACCGAATTTCAGATCAAACGGCCGTCTAATTAGAGCCATATTTCAGCCTTTTATCCTCCACCGTGTCAAAGTTGAGACAATGGCGGTCCTCGGAGGTGGCACAATGGTGTCCCTAATGGATGTAGCCCTTGGTTCTCCGGTGGTTCGCAACAGTGCGATTTTGTCGCGCGCCCGATAATGAAGACGCCCCATTGACGTTCGCCGTTAAGCCCGCTTCTGCTCTTCGGTTAAGTGTTTTGAAATGTTAATGTTTCGGCGCGTGTCTTGTTTGTTGAGGGATTAACGCGCGGTTGGACGTTTAAATTGCGAATTAAGCGCATCGTTTGAGTCGATGTGTTTAGAGGGGTTTCTATGTATAATATATGTATACTGTTTGAGTGTTTATTTATTATTTTTTTTTGAATTTTTCATTTATTTTGAAGTTGAAGTTGCTTGAGATGGGAAATTTGAAGAGTGATCGGCGTATAAAATAAGTTGATCGAATTTAATCGAAACATGTAAAACTATTTTTGGATCCATTTTGCAGTGTTGAATTAATTATTTTTCAAATTAAATATTTGAATGAAACGATCGAGTTATCATACAAATTAAATATGACTCTTCAAGATGTGAAAGTCTTGGAGTCCGACACGGTGCGGCGTGCACATACGTTTTATACCGTGAATTTATCGACTGATTATATAAATATAATATTTAAATGTATAAAATTCGATAAATTCTTTGGTATTTTAGCTCATATTGATTTCATATGAGTAGTGCACAAAATATAAATGTTATATAAACTGCGAATAGAAATAGCAATTTTACGATTTTGAATATAAATTTTATATGAACGGCAAATTTTTTCGAGCAATACAATAAATTTAAAATAAAGTTATTTTGCATCTTACTCACGTACAGTGCAATAAAATACGAAATGAAATATTTATAAGAGCGTATCTGAAATTATTGCGTCCGGAGAGTTTTCTACAGGATAACTATAATGTTGCGAAATTGTTACAAGTAGTCAAGAATGAAAACTGAATTTACTATTTTACTATAAAACACATTAATAGCGTTCATATATCAGAAAAAATGCAGAGGATATTTGGCAAAACATCCACGCAGGGCTATTTATAGTGTGAGTTATGCTATATTGCTTTTATTAAAAATTTTCTTATGAAATACACGAGAAATTCTATACTATACGACCGAAGCAAATATGCTAAAATAAACAGTAAATTTAGACGTAGGCGAAAATCGCTATACATAAAGAAAACGCATAAACACGCTAAAGTAATGTGAGCTAGAACGCTTTCGCTTTCTCCATCGGACTTTTCCCTTTTCCCTTTTTTTCCCTTCCACTTTTCACGATAATAAATTGGTATGGCCTTCTATATTTTTTCTAATAAACACTGACCTAGCACACGCGAGGTGGTCAGTTTGCGTAAACACGCTTTATTTATATAGGGTGACCATTGATTTCAGATTGCGAAAACGTCTCAACTTGCCCATTTTCTATGTAACTTTTGTATTATATAAAATAAACTAGAAATTTTCGTGAAAAAGCACTATGTGATTTGTTAAAAGACCAAAAAAATCGACGAAACTATGTTTTTAGTTAGTACACGAAAGAGAATTGAATTTTTTTTAATCGAAAATTTAACTGTCACAATAATAAAGTGCTTCTCTTGATAAACAGACAGATACAAAGAATTACGCTATTGTTATATTAGATCTCATTAATTAGAAGAAAGACGACAATTATGTACCAGCACTTTAATATGGATTACCGAGAAATTATACCAACTTTTAATTTTGCATTAAATTAATATCAGAGATGTTATACAATATTAAGAGGTAATCTGAATTTGGTAGTAGAATTTTAATAAGTTTGCTGTCTTTCCTTTATATATAATTTGTATTAAATATTAATATGAGTTTATTTAATTTAAGTGAATACATGTTTGTAACAGTCAATATTATTGTTGAGTTATCGATTTCAATCGATTGATTTGAATGAAAATAATATGAATATTATTAATATTTTTGTATAAATTGTATCCATTTTATACTTTATAAGTATTTTTACGTCATAAACAACAATAAATAAAAAGAAAATGAACAAGTTGTGACATTTTCAAAGCCTTGTTCTAAATCAATATGAGCCTTGACACGTGGCGATGCTGTATGCGCCATAACCACTCCGGTCACGTATCTCTTAATAAAATTGTTAATATACAAACGCTGAAAACGAGGACTCGTTTTTCCTGGCTGAAAAAGTACGTGCCTGAAAAGTCGCTGAAAAATAATATGCGCTAAAGCAAAAAGCTCGCTAAATGCGGTCGGCAAAAAGTGCGGTGGGCGGCGGAAAAAAAAAAGCCAAGGGAAAAAGTTACATATGAAATATCGGTTTGTCGTTTATTGCCCGCTTTTCTTCCCCTGTTTTTGTTCGTATGTCGATATCGTTTTGTGGATATCGGATGCTGTGTGCCATCGGAGCCAATTTATGGACAATGTGCGTAATCTATGTTATGTCGAACAATTTGTATCGCGTTACAGTTGACGGATCGATTGAGCGATTTCTAGACGTGTGTCATTTGCTGGACGATGTATTTTGAGATGATTAATTTTTCATGTATGATTGAACGTTGTGTGTATTGTTATTTGATATTTGAGGTGACGTGGAAAAAAAATTGAAACAAATAAATCAAATTTGAATTTGAAATTGTGGAAAGTGAAAAAAAGTTTGTAAGATTTGATATATTGCCTTTTTCTCAAAAGAAAAAATAGCTCATGATAGAAAAACATTCTAGAAAAATATGAAGGTAAAAAATATATGAAATTCCAATTTGGTTTCCAAATATAAAAGATTTGAAACATATCGAAATAGACGCAGATATACTTTGTTTCAAATCCCATACGATATTTCAATAGATTTACGCTCATAATGAAATTCTGAGCATATTACGAAAGGTGACATTTTCCACACGCCCCCGTACGAAAATATGCCTGGAATAATCTGAAAACTTTTAAATCTAGCTTATTCAAATGGGAAAAGTTCGATAAAAAATGTTAGCGATCGCCGATTCGCCGAGGAATAACACATTCATCCCGGCCTTCATTTTTTCCGCGGATGGCTTATGCAAATTTTAATTCTTTTACCGCGAACGAGCAAAATACGCGAATGAGTACGAAAAGAAAGAAAAAACTAAAATTTTTTCCCGCCTTTTTTTCGATGGGGCGAATTTTCGAAATTTATTCGTCGGACCCGGAGAGCGAAGGGCGGCTCGTAATCGACGACGAGATTTTCCGGCGCCGGGGAAACTCGACGGAAATAAAAAGGCTCTCCGTGGTTTTTCCGACGACTTCCAGGGCTGCAGTCGTCAAAAAAATCTGACTGATTCTCAAACTTATTATTTTTTTCAATTTTAAATCAAATAAATTCAAACCGATTTGAGATAATCAAAGTTGAACCATGGATCTCACAAAATAATTGCATCGATTTATGTCTATTCGAAAGACGCTCGGATTGCAATTTTTTTTGTACTGCTGTTATGAAGATTGCGTAAAATATAGTGTGAAATTTATAACTTTATTCTAACCAGGTGTGAGTTGATATTTTCAACTTGGTAGTCTTCTTAAGATATATCCGAAAATATAAAAAAATAGATCATGCGAAATTGAGCATAAAAGTGAATCGAATGGAATGGAGAAATAGACTGAATAAATCTGTGTGATATTAGCTTAATGTATGCTATCATTCTTACTTTATTCAATATTCATCCCAATTCCTTACAATTGAATTAATTCAGATTGCAATTACTTAACTTATAAATGCAAAAATCTTCTATTCAAATTTCGATAAATACAGTTCAGGTAGTCCTCTAATTAAGAACTATCAAAAATCCAAGTGAGTAAAGAAAAACAGAGATTAACATATAATATAATGAATGATATACATCTGTCTCTTTTATCACTCACGTGAATTTTGAAAGTTCCTAATGACTTTACACATATAAGTGTATGAATACGAGCACATAAGCGGTGTGCGTAAAACGCACTTCGATTACGATCCAACAAATCACTGCAAATATTGAGATTCGAGCGACATTGAAAGTGTAATTTCGCGGAAAATCTTAAAGAAAACTCGCAGCCCTGGTTTTTCC
Source organism: Cheumatopsyche charites (assembly GCA_024721215.1). NCBI lineage: Eukaryota > Metazoa > Arthropoda > Insecta > Trichoptera > Hydropsychidae > Cheumatopsyche > Cheumatopsyche charites. The sequence continues at coordinate 5,705,581 of CM045583.1, forward strand.
TTCCCCTGCGGTTTTTCCCGCCCTTTTTCCGGGAAGGTCCCCTTTATCCGAGTTCGGGTGTCAAGGGTCCAAGCGTGGGAATCCAGAGCTCGTTGTCGTCTACCAGTGGTCGGTATCAAGCTCGAGGGCTTTCGCGGATATTCGTGTTTACCCACTAGAACAACCACTCCGCTTTGTTCCCCTTCTCTGTAAAGGGTTGAAAAATCTCGATGACCGACTGAAATAAAAGGCGGCGATAACGGCTCGTTTTGAGATTTTTTTCAACGTCATATTTTTCTTATGAATGTAGCTGAAATGTTCTTTTGCGAAAGGTGCTTGAACGTGTGTCGCTTTGATCGAACGTTTCAATGGGTGCGTGTATTCAAAATAAGCCACTTTGCTCTGTGGATCTGGTAAAGGGTTTTTGAAAATCTCGATGATTGAGTGCGCGCACTTGGAATGAAATATGATGATGCTGGCAAAAAATGACCCGTCTCAAAAAATGTTCTTTGAATATATTAAGTTTTTTTTTTCGTGGGATTATTTGGTGTGTTTTAAATTCATGGTTGGGTTTGAATTTATTTCGCATAAATAAGTTTGTTGTAAATTTTACAAAGTTCTAATTGTTCAAAGGTTATTTCGACGCTATTGAATTGTTGTAGAGTGCAGCGAAAAGTTTTAATTGCATTACATTCTGCGGCGTTAAGAAAATCTTTAGAATTGTCACAGATTGTTCTATATTATTTGAAGAAATTAAGCGAAAATTAAATATTTGAAACATCGAATGTAGATATATTATATATTTTCATATATCTGAGAGAATAAAAATGAGATAATACGGAATACAAATGTACTGAGATAAAAGCAGAAAATCGTATATTTATTTTTTATATCACATCTTTTATCATAAAAGAGATTTATATGAAGTTTGACCTTTCATAAATTTCTGTAAAGTATAAGTGATATAACAGTCAAAACTTCGGACTATTTTTCCTGAAAAGTGACAGGATACGAAACCATCAACTTTATAATTCAAAAGTTAAACAAAATATTTTCACACAAACACTTAATATACGAAACCGACGAATAGTAAACCACGTTCATTATATTTCGAATATGACAAATTAAAAAACTTTCATATCAAATTCACAATTAATCTTATGAAACACTGGATAAAATCTGTCATTATATGAATTCAAATTTAAACTCATACCTAATACATAAATATAGCCTTAGAACCGATCTTTTCATTTGTAAGTAACATTCGTGTTCATAAACTCACATTTTTTAGAGAATTCGCGAACACGCCATATCGACTGTCAAACTCTAGATATAGAAAAAAATAGAAATTCTATATGACGACCGAAAAGGGTACAAGTGAAATTTTTACAGAAATTGAGTTATGCACAGTAATCGCTTCTATGTACGCTCATTTATTTGGTGGCAAAAGGATATAAACGAACTTAAAACGTGTGCCTCAATACATCATCAAATCACTCGACCTCCTCCTAATACATGGTTAACTTTGCACACGCTTTTCATCGAAATCACCGCAAAGTCACTCATACCCCTCGGCCTATTCAGTCGTCATATAAGTGAAAAGATCGGCCCTTTAACGAACAAAGAACGATATATTTTCCCCGAAATTACGAAGCGAAATCGAAAAACGAATTACAAGCGTTAATACTTCAACGGGAAACTGCCCACCGCCCAATTACCCGTTTAATACTTTAACGCGGCGAACAAACGGCCCGCTCATACATTTTTCCGAAGTGACGAAATAAATCCGCGAAAGCCATTTTACGACGCGAGTAAATATTGTTAGGGGTGAGCTTCACTCGTACCATCGAGCCGCGGTCTCCCCGCGGGTACGTTTTGGCCCCGGAATACTAAATTTCATCGGAACAAAGCCTCCGGACGAGGAATCCGCTACTAGGGCTTATACGAAAATAGACTTTCTCTAAAATCGAATGTTCAATCCCAATATTCTCGAAAAAATCGGTTATCATTTTTTTTAATTCACAGTGTTATAATATTTAGATTTTTTAATTAATTTATGTATTTTTGATGAAAATTATTTATTGTAACGTGCCCAATTATTTTGAATTTTCTCATCATTCGGTTCAAATTGTATGTATAAGTTTTCAAGGTGGCGCTAAAAATGATCGAAATATCTGACACGACTCAAAACGAACATCACTAAAATACTAAATCAAACGCGGTTTGCACAAATAATTTATACCGCTAAGTTTTTCAACTAGCTTAAGTATATCTAGTTATATTTTTACCAATTTTTATCAATGTTAATTAGTCAAATAAAAGTTTTAAAATGAATTCGGTAGTGAACGAATGAAACACGGTTGTCGATGTTGTTTTGATCGTCTATTTAGATTGATTGTGAGTGATTTGGGTGACATCTATCAGCAACCAAGGCTTTTATTTGATGAAGTGACCTTCCGTCATATTTTTCCTTTTATGTGTTGTATCAACTATAGATTAATCTAGGGGTTAACTATGACTAACCAAAAAATAGTCCATGATTAAGAAACTGATAAAAATTAGAGGCCTAGGTCCGATTAATTAAAAAAAATGAATGCGGATTTATTAATTAAAAAATAAACTTAAAAAAAATCTCACAACCGATATTTCTAAACCAAAAAAACCCACATAAGTACGTCGAACAACTTCGACAATAAAACGAAACGAAACAAACCCGCAATCACGTATTCGCGTAATCCCGTTAAAAATTAACCCCGCGACCGCGCCTCTCGACACGTACCGTACCGTAGTACATACTTTATTTTTTCCATTTGATTTTTTCCCCATTCTAACAGTGGGGTGGCTGAGAGGGTTTTTACGGTATTTTTTCACGTTCGGCGCTATCTTATTGTTAGTGGTGCTCCCTCGGAAAGGGGTGGCGTCGTAAAGTGGGACGACTGCGCTCATCGGGGTGTAATTTCGTTTCGTTTGTTGTACTGTGAATATTCTTTATGCGGAGGCCTCGTTGTGGGGGTGGAGCGTTTTTTCGTGTAAATTTCGCAGATGCGAAGTGGGCGCTTTTTATGGAACGTCGATTTTTTAACGGCCCGGGGTCGAAACGATGTTTGCCGGGGGGTGTTGTGCCCGAAATGACTTCGTTACTTCGTTTTTGCGGTCGATTGTATCGATTTGAAGAGTCGTTTTGTTGATATTGTTTTTTTTTTTTTTAATAATTTTCGGTTATATCTTTCAATTTTCTATTCAGTAGTACTGGCAGTTATGTAGAATTAAAACAAAGTAGCTTTGTCAAAGTTTCAAATGTTGTCTAATCGGATCGGTGCGACTTTGGGTAGACGTCGTTTATCATCTTCTAAAAAAGAAAAACATCAATAGTTTGGAAATTTCGCGGAGCAATAAATTTCACTGTTCAACAATCTAGAAAATTTTAACAACGAAACTCGAAAGTTTCAAATCTGATTCTTCGTTTTTCAAAGTGAAATTTTCTTTGTTTGAAAAGTTTGTGAATTTGATAAAATACAACAAGGTGATTTAGCGAGTTTTTTTTGCACATTCAATTTTATATAGTTTAGTATAAAAAACTATTACAAATCGTTTTATATGCTGTGTCATGGAAATTTTCAACATAATTCAATAAAGTATTGAATTTATGCTGCTTGTTCTATGTATTTTATATATAGAACGTACTAAATAGAGTATCCTGAATCGATTTGATTAGACCGAGGAAACGGAATCGAGAGGTTTGATTGAACGGCGTTTCCGTGTACCAGGATATAAAATCAGATATCGTCCTATTCGCGTAGAACGCCTCAGCTATCTGAAATATTTCATTTATACATTCCGTTTCAGATTTTATGCGACTAAATATACCGAGAAATTCAATATTAAACTTGAATATAAATTTCGATTTAACGTAAAACGAAAAAGTGTGAAACTATTTAACATACAATAGTACGGAAATGAACCGGCAACATTGTGACTAAGATTGAATACGAAAGAGCAAACACGTACATACAAAATTGTACAACAATGGAAGAATCGTCTGGAGTTTTTCGCAACGTAACACCGAGTAATTTCCAGCTGAAATTATCTGGACGATAGTCGAATAGTTGTACGTACATTTTTCTTTTCATTTTCCCGGCTAAAACTTTTTCCCAGTCCGTTAAGTGGGTCGAAACGAAAGCTCTTTTCAAGGGTAGATCAGACCGATATAATCCTTCGCTTCTGCTCGATTCAACCCGCGAAACGCGGAAATTATGCGGACAACCCTTGACCCGATTTCCGACCAGAAGTTTTCTGCGCGAAGATTCCTATCGACACGCAAACTCTTGTTTACACTGCTGCTGCTAGATAGAGTTCGATTGAGGTACGAGCACAGTATTTGCCGAACGCACGCTTCGGATTTTCCAAAATTATATTTGGAAAATTGAACTATTATTGTACTCAATTAACTGATATTTATTTTACTTCGATACGTAAAAACATTGGTGATTGTAGAGCAGATGATTACATAGACTTTACCTAATACATCATATAAACTAATACGAATCGTATCGATTTATTAATCAAAAAAAATCAGAGTTTTTGAACAAAATTTGTAACTCATTTTTACTTTGTAAGATTATCTATAATCTATGAAAATTGGAATTCAACAAATCATGATATTAATGAAATCTTACGAAAATACCACGAAAAAAAATCTGACTATATTTGAATTTTACAAGCAACCTACGCAATTTTAGCTTTACAGATTTGCTTAGTTAGGTATCAGCAGTATTAGATAAAACTGTGTTTTTCATATTTATCACAGGTATATTTTCATGAAATTCTAAATTTAAATACATAGTTTGAAATAGACACCGTTAAAAGCAATTTTCTAGATTGAATTTCAGCAGTTCGCTCAAATTCACAAGCTAAAAGAACATCCCATACACTATTTCAGCAAACTTCTGAAAAGTTCTAAAAGTGAATCACGAAAATATAAGATTGATATTGATCTTAGGACGATAACTAAAAGCACACACCCACCGATGAAAAAACTCAAAAGTCAAAAGTTAAATGCGTGCGTTCGAAGACACCATGCGATTACCTCAAACCTTCAACCTTCAACAAAAGCATCGAACGTCTAATTAACCACTCTCCATATCGCATCTCGAAGAGGCTCTACATTTAGGTTTAACGACCTAAGGGCTGTTCTGAAATCTGAGCAGGGTTGAAAAATTCGCCATGTGCCCTTCAGGTATTTGCGCGTTGGGGGAAATGAGTTTTTTTTCCCTGTCAACGAAGCAAACCGATCGCGATCAATCATCAGCGGGATTGGTTTTATTTTTCCAGCGGAATCTAATCAAAAATTTAATATCGGGGCTTTTGTGGGTTTTTTTTCGGTATAAATTAGGTTCGGAGGGTGCGGACTCGGGAGAGATTCGGTACGTTTCGAAAAAGGAGATCGTTTCTGTGTTCGTACGTTTTGAATATGTTTCGAGTCTAATTTATGTTTGAACTACTGTGAGAGTTTATGTATAATCAGTAAGAGTGGTGATTTATTAAAAATTTAAATTATTTTGTATGAAACAGTTCAATTATGTAAATGGTTATTTAAATATCGTATGAATATTCTGAACGAAGTGTGTTCGTATAAATTATCTGCTTTTGAAAATAAATATACCTCTGGGTATTCAATTTGAAATTTATATTTGAAATTTAAATTTGAATGAAAAAAATCATATGGCATAGAAAAAAAAAATTACATTATATCATTCAACGATGTTCTGAAATAATTTGCACAACATAATATTTCAGATAGAAATGTTCATTATTTGAAATTTATGTATCTATACAAACATTCGATTGGTAATGTTTGTATATTATACATTGTATACCTATAGAGTTGATAGATTGACTAATATAATTGTATGCAATGTGGTCACTTATGGAATGATTGATCGATTTGAATCAATTTACATATCACACGACCGATTAAAATTAATGAGATCTCTCTTGATTAAATTTGATTACCGAAAATAAAATTGTATTGTCGTTAGTGAAAACTAGCAAATTTATTGTCAGTATATGAAAACAATACATAATTTGAATCTCATCTTGAACGACAAGAATAATGGTGCGCGTTCTGCGAACTAAATTAACTGAGAAAATTGCGTAGGAGAGTTTTCCTTACGCTTTAAAGAATCGATTTCTCCGAAACAGACTCCGAAGCCTATACAGTCGGTCCTTCAACAACGAACTGTCAAAAATACGCGTAACAAAGAACAGCAGTATGTATGCATATACATATCTGTTCCGCGAATGTTTTGAAAGTTCTCAGCTAGAAGACTGATTGTATTCGACGAAAATTCAACACCCTTCAATCGAGAGCCCTTAGCCAAACTAATTTATACGCGAAATCAATTATTTTAAGCGTCGATTACACGACTGAACGAACACGTTCGGTCAGTTTTTTGCACAATAGGGCAAATATTCATGAGGGCTTTTCACGCGGCCGGGAAAACTAATTCAATGAAATTCAGATCGGATTTCGCTTCGGCGGGCACAAGTGCTATATCGAATAGACGTCGATTCGTATGAAAATAGAATTCTATGAGAGACAGATCGTTCGAGCTCTTTATTTCGACTGCGCGAAGAAAAATCGAGATCGTATAAAAGCGTATGCGACGATCCGTATAACGAATTCGTTTCAGGGGGCGAATTAAATGCATCTCCGCAGCCTAATTTCCTTATTTATGAGATGGATTTTGAGAGGATGAGATATAAATATTTAACGGCGTATCTCATCTTAACGAAAGCGAGATAAGTTTTTGGCTGAAAGTACCTACGCTCGAATAACGGAAAATTTTCCGTCTATGTATAATGTATACGATGCGCTGTTGTACAAACGAAAGCGAATTTTACATCCTGATACGTATCTACTTTGAAACAAGGTCATGAAGTGCAAGGGAGTTGAGTCTTATCAAGAGACCCAAAATCAAAAATGTTAGTCGGAAAATACGAAATTTCGAAATACTTGGAAAATTAAATGAGCAATATTCTAATAGGATTATAATTTCTCTCTTAAAGGTCCTCGAATATCATATTAAAAATACGAAATACGATTTTTTTTCTCGAATATATGGAAACGAAAGATCCTTGATTAATTTTGCACGATGTTTTTATTAAAACCCCTGTATACTTTGCGCTTTTTAATGCATGGTTTGTAAAAAGTTAGCAAATTCTTCAAAAAGTTTTAATTGAGGCTCGAAGCGATTTCGGAGCAATTTCAAATTTATCTTTCGCTAATTAGTTAAATGCGTGTAGGTTCGTTTCCCTGTAAACGATTCGTTTTCGCTCTCGAATTTTACACGAGATAATTTTCTGCACAATATACGAGAAAGTAATGGAAATAGTTCGGCGGTCCATCTATTTCGGAATTACTCTAGCGTAATAAAGAATGGCATAGACACATTGATCAAAGCCGGGCCAAAGGGAACCTACGAACAAAACTGTGCTGCCCGAAGGATTGATGGATGAATGGCTTATTTTACGCTATAGCACACTTGGACGAGATAGAATTTTCTACATGCAAGCGAGTAAAAAAAAAGCGTAGACGTTTTGCGAAGGATTTTTCCATTTTGCGGATTGAACTTTTGTACCGTGAATACTTTGTAGAGATTCTCGGATTGCGTTCTATTACATGAACACGGCGATTTGTTCAAATGTGAGAAAGGTTTTTTCGTATATATTTTTGGATAGTCGAGAGAAAAGTGTAGATAAATCATGAAAAAATACATACTCGATAATTCATCATCAGGTGAGTATAGATATTTGTATACAGACATGTATGAAAAAGTGAAAATCAAATGAATAGATCTTACATGTCTTCTGAAATTGATAAATATCTCAATGGAATGTACATTCATAACAATACATACGTGCATATGCATACATACACTGTATTTAATTATATATTTTTTCATTTAAATTACATTTATTTCCATTTTTTGATAAAATGTTGGACATCGCTACGAATCGGCGAGAAACTTCAATGGTTCGGTAAATAGAATAATTTCACGCGCGATTCGAACGGAGCGATGATGCGAAAATTTTCGGAAATAATTTATGTTTTTGTTCGTAAACGTACAACGCAATATATTCCAAACATATGGGAGATGTTATCATGTAATGCGAAATGTGTAAGGGTGCGAGAGACTTCGGTTGTGTTCGTATATGTGCAGATTACACGTCAGCGAAAAAAAATCGTATGGAGATAAATGCGAGAAAAATTATTATATACAAGAGAGCGTCAATGCTTATATCTAGAGATCTCGTTTTCATTCTCTCTATCTGTTTTGCGTCTGTAATATTTCGGAAAAGCTCGTGTAAATATTGTATCGCGTACGTAAAAGCGATGTTTCGTATGGACAGAGTACGCAAGTCGCTTCAAAGTATCGAGTTTACAATGGCCCCTTAATAATGTATTCGGTTTTCATGTTCGCATTCTTCAATAAATGTATCGATGGAATATTTATGATAAAAAAATAAATAAAAAGGTCTTCGATTATCTAGAATGTTCGGAGTGTGTGTGTGTAAATTACTCGTGAAAAGTTCGAGGCGAAAAACTGTGGAACTCGTTTTATCCGTGACGTGAAAAATCTTTCTCTCGTGAAAGTTGGTTCTTTTAATAAAAAGATCGATAAGTTATTTGAATCGTAAGTACATAAGAGATTGAAAATTTTATTTTCGGAACAACGTCGATTCCGAGATGAAGCCTTTTAAAAGGGAAATTAAATTTGACGAACTGTATATTTCTGTATAAATATCAAACGACTCAACTTTGACAAGAGTATCGATTTTTAGATTATTTATAGTACAAAGAAAATTTCAGAATAATTCTTTGATTAAAATCCAAAAATACCAACGAGAAGCTAGTCATTGGATTTATTCGATAAATCGAATAATAAAACAATACAATTTTCTCAAGCGAAAATTTCCCTTATACGAATCGAACTCCTCATATTTCACACAAACTATCATCTCGAACGTATTTTTATTGCAATACACACACATACATAACACTAGAATACGTTCCGGGAATAATTCAAAGATAACATTACGCCGAACTCGTAGTACGTATTTAAGCGCGTTGTTCTCGAAAGCATTTCGCGTGGAAATACGTTAGTGCAGCATAATTTTCTATTATGTAAAGTCAACTGCGGTTTTCTGGGGCGCAAGCTCAAAGGCTTTCGCGCACGTACAATATGACACATTTATCTCGTTTCTTGGCACAAAAATCTAGTTTCCATATATGCGATTTCCCGCGAGATTCGTCTCATTTGCAACGAAGCCTTTCTTCGCACGAAAAATATGAAAATACGTCAGAGGAACGAGTGCGTTGTGTGCGTATCTATATGTGTAGGATACGAGTTCTTACAAAATAAGGTTGTATACTTTCGCTTTTTTCGCTCGCTTGACTTCTTTTCGCTATTGTGTCTGTATGATACTTAGATTTGTAAAAAAATATATAAATATATTAATATTTTAAATATAGATAAGGGTAAATAAAAAATATTTTCGTTATGAACATCTAACAATAAGATCTGCACTACTTGTTATTTCTTTAAAAGGTCTTGTGAAGATTGATGACGGTTGTAAATTGCAAATGAAGTTTTTGTTTTATACGAGTATCAAACGGTCCAGTAAACTGTCAAGTTAATATAGCATGATAAATTACAATTATTAATATCGAAAAGTGAATCGAGCTTAGAAATGGACAACATTCACGAAAAACGAATGAGTTATTAGAAAACGACTTCAACAATTGTTTCAAAACACATTCAGCAAAAAAAAAGGAAATTTACTATAATTATCATTCAAAAACTTTTAAAATCACATTAAATATGTGTCATTTATAACCGTAGATACATAAAGTCAATATTTGATTTCACATTACACAACACTAAGCAGCATCTTCGACTCCCACGCGGTAAATCAATCAAATTTAATCCACGAATCGTAGAAAAGAAAACACTCCACACACATCCAAAATAAACACTCACAAACGCCAAACCGACAAATTTCGTTTCAAGTCGAATGAAGACGTCAGCGAATATTAGAAAACGACTCCATCCCAGATCCACGAAAGCGTTTTCGACGGAAACGTGACGTGAATTTCACACAGATTTTCCCGCACACACATTCTTATATTTTTATTTTAACAGATATTGCTACCAAATTATGTATTTATCAATTAATATCATTCAATTTATAGTGAGAAAGTGAGATAATAGGTTAGAAACTACCAAGAGGAAATAAGAGCGTACTTCACGTCGATCGAATTTAATCGATACAGATATGGAAGTGATCATTTTAAAGAATCTTAATACACTTTTTTTCGAATTGAATGAATTTAAATATTCGAAAGAAATGATCCATATCAATTAATCGATAAAAAAAACTAAATTTGAACCGAACCGTCAAGACTCGAACACCGACATTCCAATAATACTGAATCAACGTGCATGTTTAATACGTTTTAGAAACTCCCATAATATCCTTCATTATCCCATTTTTCAGAAGTCATAAACTAATAACTTTGTTTATAGTAAGCTATGAATGTGGTCAGCTTACATTTGAGTACAGAATAGATCAAAATGTCTTCCGAAATAAATGATTTATCAACTGAGGGCCAAACAAAATTTTGTCGCTTAATAGTATTGTATTATCTTTAAATATTCAGAAAAGACATTTCACTCATAGAAATTTATGACTATACCAAGTAATATGATATTAAAATATTATTTTTTTAGAAAATCATAGTTAGTCAGGATTAGCTCTGAAAGGCTCAAACATAATAATTTCGTTTGAATACGGGGCAACTTCTTAATTAATAATTTTGCGGACGGTCCCTTTGCGAAATGACGCCCGAACCCTATTAGCACTCGAATGTTCTTGCTCGCCGATGGGATAAGAATGAACCTACCAATTTAGTGAGTAATTATGAACCCTAGCCCCATAGTCGCATTACCGAAGGTGAGGTCGTGAGTAGTTTTGTAATACGAAAACGGAGCTTTTGTCTATGCTAAGAGAAAACGGATCGTTTTACAGATGCGTGCTAATGCGTTCGAATTTGTTGCCTGGTGTAGAGTTTAGGTGGATTGTTGTGTATGAGGTTTAGGCGAAACTGGAGCCGATAGTTTGTGTGGGTGTGCGAAAATTCGATACGGTTTCGATAAACTGGTAATGTGTGTGGTGCAGTGTAACTTCGATCTCTGAAGTGTGGTAAGTGTACCTTCGGGACGTCGAACAAGTTAAGCCGAGCGGAAAAATATGATGCTGAAAGATCTTACGTAAAAGAGTAAATAAGTTCGATTTGTCGAGTTATCGATATATAAATAATGAACATCGAGAATTTCCAAAAATCTATAATAATAATAATTTTTATGCACATAAAATATTGGCCACGAGTGCCTAGTTATAAGATCATCTAGAAATTAGAATCAATTTTAAAAATATTACTCATAGAATAATCAACAATTAAACGCGTCTATAAAATAAATATGACACTAAATTCGATCGATTTCGATATACAAGTCGAAGTACATATTTAAAAAACCACAATTTTAAACATTAAATTGATTTTGTTTTCAAATCAAAGAGATTTAATTATTCGATAGAACCTATTGAACATTCATATCAGTTAATCAATTAAAAGAAACAACACACGACTCTTACCAGGATTCTACAGGACTCCAGTATCACAGAAAATACTGAACATAAAATTCATTCGAATCTTCGAGAATATGAATTTCAACCGATGTTTCAGATTTTTTTTCCATCATCGAACGTTTCAGAATATGATTATCATCGCAAAACATTTCCCATTGTGTTCGTTGAACCGATGCCGTCGAGCGGAAAGAGAGCATCGCATTGTGTTTGAGCGTCAAAACGTGCTTTCGTCTTGAGCGAAATTTCGCTACCCTTTCGTACAAATGTATAAGTATAGTATTTCACTCGCATTTAGTCATGTGAGTTTGCCGAGTAAGCAAAACGAACGGTGCGAGTTGCGAAAGTAAGCATTTTCAACTTTAGCGCGACGTAATAGCGCCGAAGAGGGTAGTTAGTTAATAAGTGCTTCATAGATATAATTGCGCAAAATTGGGAAACTTTAAAGATTTTATTTTGAAATTTATATATGACAACTGAAAAGGCTAATGGGTACAAGTGACATTTTTGAAAAATTGAGTTAAGTACAAAAATCGCTACTATGTATTCTCATATATTTGGTGTCAAAAGGATATAATCGAATTTGGAATGTGTGTCGAGATATATCATCAAATCACTCGACTTCTTCCTAATACATGTTCAATTTCGAGCGCGTTTTTCTCGAAATCACTTGTACCCCTTGGAGTTTTCAGTCGTCATATATGACGAAATTTATATATTTAAGCGAATCGGAAGCTCCGTATCAGCGCGAAGAAGAAAATCCGATTATGCGCTAATTGGAACGCAGTCTGACTAATCCTTTCGGCACAATAGTGGAAATTCGATTCGAACACAAATCAAAAGCTCAACGTCGAATTTCACTACAACAAAGAAGCCGGTCGAGGCAAAGAACGCGTCGAGCTCACTTTTGGGATATATGTATGTACTTTGGGGCATATGTAGCCTTTTTGCGGGGCAAAGTGGGCATTTTTCAGCACGGTCGGAAAATCCCCAGTAACGAATTAAGATGGATTCAAATCGGCTCAGGATAAAGAGGGTCGAAAGCGATAGCCACAACCCTTGACCTACAGCCGGAGCGATCCTTGCACGGATGACACAGTTCCTGGTTGAAGCGCGCGCACACATACACACAAGTATATTTCGTGTGTGTGTATATATGAATTTTTCAGTTTGTGTGTGTTGGTGGTGTAAATTTTATGATTTTAAATTTTGAGATATATTAGAAGTACGAATTGATGATTTGTTATGTTGGGTTGTATTTAAATTGAATATAAAGATCCTTTTGATAAGGAAAAAATTGAATACGGTTTAAATAAGAATTCGTTGTATGCGAAGGTGTGCATGAATCTGATTATATTATACGTATTGATAAATGAATTGATCGCAATCATTAGATGAGAGGGGAAAATTTCTAGGATAAGCTCGAATACATACACGCGAAGAATCACAGCGACGCCCCCGTTTTGAGAAAATTGCATACGTCTAAAGGTGCGTAATCACGCGAGTGCTCACTGCGTAGACGAACTACGTCATCACCTATCTACTTTTCATATTATAAAAATGTAGCTGAACTATTTAAAAATTTTTTAGACTACCATAAAATGATCGACTTTTATATAAGCCTTAAAGATTTTCAATTCGAGACTTGAAACAAGCACCTTTTTCAAAATGATACTTGCTTCTGACCTACACTATTTAACCGAGTAAATTCAATAAAAAAATAATATTATAATCATTAAAATTATTTCAAACGTAACACAGATACTAAGTAACGCATTTTGAAAAGGTTCCAGATCAGAAAAGACTTGAAAGAGAAAACGCATTCTCTCCTAACTAGACTCTAGATAGAAATTGTTGCTTTTCTTTACCCAGTGCACACACTTAGACCGAAAAAGGCAACAATGCATAGTTTGACAAACGATAAGCGTTTTTTTATAACAATACATATCTATTCTCGAATCGAAATTTCAATTTAAAAATGCATAAATATACAGCGTACTCCGAATAAAAACAAACACTTCGATCTGAAATATAACGCTCATCATTCTCCTGACTAAAAATCATAACCTCCCTCCCTCGCATCTAGAGAAAGAAAGGAAACGACTTCCATCCAGGACCTAGCATTCCCCCTAAGTCAGAATCGGTCAGTCAGAAAGACCAGAGGGAGAGTTGGCCCACGAGGTCGGTTGGCACCAGTGGTGTAGTGGTAAATTTTGAGGTGGGGGAGCGCTTGATTTTCACCACCACCCCCTTAGAGTACTCTAAGGTGCTTTCATTGCCTTTGCCTAGAATTGTAGAATTCAATACGTTTGAAATTTTGATGCTATTTTGATTATTTGAAACTTTCATGGGGGAGCGCGCTCCTCCGGCCAGAAAGGGTAAGGGAGCGCGCTCCCCCTCGACTACAACACTGGTTGGCACGCCATGAGCGTGTTGTGCGGTCGGCGTTGGTGTAGCACGTGCTTACCGGCAGCGGGTCGCGCGCGCGCAGTGCAGGCCGCCGCGCCCGCTCGCAGTTCGCAGCTCGCAGTAAATGTGTACACTGACTGGTGACCGTGTGGTGGTAGCGCGCCCGCCCGGCAGCGCGAGCAGCCGCCGGACACTGGCGGCGGCGCGCACGTGCCCGCCAACGCGCCGACGCGAACCTAACAATTGGGGTGACATGACGTTGCATCCCGATATTATTTTCTTTTTCGATTCGTCTCAAACTTTGAGAGATTTCTGGGAATCGGATTTTCAAGTTAGTTCGATTTATATTTGAAACATTTTAAATGTGAACTCAAGTGCAAGTTTTATAGACACAGTCAAATTTTGAAAAAAGGGACAGATCTATATAATATTAAAGTGATAGGTAAAAAGTCATTTTTTATATTAATATCCATCTATAGGTCTGTACATTTTTTAAGTTGTGGCTGTGGCTACACAATTTGCATGTAAATTCGCCTAAAGGGTTTGAAAAGAACACTTTTTCGAGCTACTTTGCTTCAAAATTGTACTGCGTTTTCAATAGTTTGACAAGTGACACATCCAACTCTAATTAAATGTAGTGGGAGAAAATATGAAGCAGTGTCTCGAAAAGGTGTTAGATTCAAATCTTTGGGTAAACTTATTATTTCGTATGTTACGCGAAACCTCTCTGTGGCAGTTTATTACTACATTTTCTTTTGTATAGAACCCAGGAAATAGGGAATCAAAGTTTTCCGAGGCTATAACGGATATCATGTGTAGATAAACATTAGGTACAGCGGAAAATGACAACTGAATTTCACAAAGGGCACAAATGACCTTTTTATTGATATTGAGTTAAGTACAGAAAATTGTTCTGTATATGATACTGAACCATTTTCCGTGCTTAACTTGATTTCGATAAAAAAGGTTACTTGTGCTTTTTGTTAAATTGAGTCGTCAAATAATTTTTTAATTATAAATAATATTAAAAGTATCTTACATATACTGAGCTTCGATTTGACTTTTTCTGAAAACTATCAACAGTCGCATTTTCGATATTCATCATTATTTTCTTTCAATACTAACACAACATATTCACAATTCAAATAAATAAAAAAATACAGATACGTTCACTACCCACATTAGACGAAAAAACAACCGAATACGATTTACAAAAAAAAAAAAAAACGATCGAACGGAAAAAAATGAAAAATGTAAAAAGCAAAGGTCAAAGCGATAAAACAGTACCACTAGGTCACGTGAGCGCACAGCCACCCCACGCATTTGTGTATGTGTGTCTCGTGTTTACACACCGTTGAATGAGGCTGTGTGCGTGTCGCAGCATCCAGGGGCTGCGGCCACTGGACCAACCCCCTCGCGTTCGGCTAAACTCGGCTAACTTCGGCCGAACTCGGCAAAAACGAACCCATACGAACGCGCGAGTATGCAAATCGACACACATTCGATATTATGATAACACGTATATTGTATGTGTATAAAGTGACGTTGTAATATTGTGACGATTCGTTTAGATAATAATTTTATATGTGAAGACTGAATGCATGAAGGGCACAAGTGATCTTTTTTTATAGAAATTGAAAATTGTTCGAAGTGTGATACAGAGGTATTTTCTGTACTTGACTCAATTTCGATTAAAAAAAATCACTTGTACCTTTGTGCTATTCACTCGTCTTTTGAGTTGTTGCATTTTATGCTGACTCAGCGTTTGACAGTTATAATCGTAGCATTGTTGTCCATGTACATGTGATTAAATATTATATGTTTGACAGTTATAATCGTAGCGTTGTTGTCCATGTACAGGTGACTAAATATATTTATTTAACTACTGATAAGTTGTGACATTAATTAGTAAAAATTAAACTCATTGAATGTATGTGAGTTGGTATGATATGAATTTTAGGTTGGTATTATATCGAGTTGATTAATATGCGATTTGTCGACGCAGTGTGTTTCAGAACAAATTCAATATATTTATATGATTCGGATTCTATGTGTTTTGTCTATACGCAATCAATGAAGGTTGTCAAAGCGATCGTGAACAATTGAGACGTTCGATATTCTTTTGATCTCTTAGTAAGATATATTGAGAAATGGCTATTGACGTTTTTTTTTCTCAACATCTTTTGAATCGACTGCGAAATGAGCGAGTCTCGATATAAAAATTCATTTCTTCCACATCGATATCGATATGAGTTCGACGAAATCACGAATTCACTGCAACACATACATTCATACATACATATAAAAATGAAAACAACAGAAACGACATAAAAAGACGAAAATAGAATCGAGTGAATTCGCGAAGCACATCAACGCGAAGGAGATATATTGAATAGTTTATTGAGACCGTGACGACGAATATTTCAGTATACGTGAGCATAATTTTCGCTGCACACTCTGAGTGCTTTTATTTTTTCCATTCGGGAAAATTCGCGTGGTCGTAAAAACCGCTCAAGTCATTCGCTCCATTGTTTCGCATGTAAAAAAGGGCTCCGAGTGTTTTTAGAGCCGTGCATATTTTAAAGCGTTCAAAGTTTAGGGTCAGACAAAAACCGATCGAAAATTCATCGGTTCGCGTATGAATTATGAAGCTGTCGAATGGATACAGCTAGTTTCGTTAATTTTTAACGAATCAGAACCCTTCGAGATGTAAAATTATAAGGGCGCACTTCATATCGGATAGTGAGGGGAAACCTGTGCCGTGGAAATATGTACGTATCTTTGACCTAATCCCGGGATTTAGTTGTGGAATTTCAAAAGCGTACTACGTAGGATATTCTTTGCGGCTTCGGGCACAAAATTCCATATCCGAAGCGAGGCAAACCGTGAAATAAGGAATTGCAAATACCGAATACCTTGTCGCTAAAACATACAGAATTCTGGAGAAATGCACGTGTTTTGCTACGTATGATTTCGGATAAAAGAAAAACGACATAAATATGTACATTTGAATTCGAAATAAAGATTCATAAATCTGTAACGTTCGAGCTATTTTGAATACATCGATAGTGTTGTTGTTCGATATTCATCATTTTATATGTAGGTATAGAATATTATATTGTATTGTCAAAATTTATTGACTTATACGAGTTGATGTTGAGGCCTTAGTAATTTTTCATCTTTTGTAAGTTATCTTACCTTAGAGCTGTCATAAGCGACAAGTACCATCAATTTATTTGAAAAAATATCGATAATACACACACACCGATAAAAAAAGATGGAATTTTTTATCCTTTTCATATAAAAATAGTACTTTAGATATTTACGCCCTACTTTTACGCCTTAAAAGAACATCTGTTGACGTTATAGAATTACAATTCAATAAAATGGATGTTACGTATAGTATAAAAGGGGTGAAATTGTAAAGGTGATCTCCGAGACCGTTTCCAGCAATAAAATTCAATATAGCGAGGCTATGGTCAAACGTGATAAAGCTCGTGTTGTTTTCGTGGATACTCTTTTTTATGGGCGGGAATTAATGAACCCTGAAAATTGTACACAAAGCATGTTGAGAGAGGAAAATAGAGATAGCGAAAATAGAGGAAACGTATTACGAGAGAGAGGCGTTCCATATTGTAAAGTGGATGAAAATAAAGAAAAATCTCTGTGAAAAATTAGGCAATTTGTCGTTTCATTCACGACGAAAATGTACGTTAAAATCATATTGAACTCGTCGCGAAAATGGACACGCATTAAGCGCGAGGACGTCCAACTTTTATTCAATTTTCAGGAGAAGAGTTCATTTCGAATTTCATCGAGAACATTTACCCGGCAAAAAGGACAGTGGTATATTTGTACATTTCTACATATTATATTAGGCTCAATGTTGTCATAACACCAAATTCGAATCCTGACAAAAATCACATGATATTTTTTTTCATGAATTTATTGATGTGATATTCGAAACTGTCTTTGATCAAAATAAAATCGATCGATTTTAGTAACATTTATGATATCAGTTGCCCTTTAATAGATTATAGCTTGATATTCCGATTAAAAATCTTAGAAATTTAAATTTGAACCCTTTAGTTCTAGAGGCGAATTTTCCACATTTGACGCGCTGCCCTCTACCACCAATATCAACCTCTAACCGATCTTATACGAAATTTTTACTTATTCAAAACTAAATAGAGCTTCCGACAATCTACTACAATTCAACTTACATCACCTAAACCCAGAGTAAACAGATAAATTGATACGACACCGTACTGCTGTTAAAGCGCTAGCAGACGTGAGAGAATGCGCGTTTCCACCGAACGCTCCCTCTTCTGGTGCCCTTCGTCGAAGTCCTCAGACACTGGTAATAAATGCCCCAGGGCCGTGTCTCCGAGGACGAGGAATTCGTGAAGGCATCTATTAACAGCCCCGGCTGGCAAAAGCACACATTGCTCAAAGGGAAATTATGAAAGGGCGACGCTTGAATCGACAATGACGCGGCGCTGAGACAACTTTCCTTTTCCAGCGCGAAAAAGAAAAACCGGCAGACGATTGTGCTTTTCCGAGGGAAATTCTGCATAAAGATCCCTGTTTAAGGCTCGGTGACTTTTTATTTTGTATTGTCTCGTTTTTTTTTATTTCATCGGGTGATTAATAGGGCGACGCTGTTGGAAGTTTGTCGCGATGTGCTTGTAAGATTGTCGTAATTTATTAAAAAAAATTAATAACAAAAATTATACAATATATTTTAAATTTCAATATTTGAGTACAAGTTTAAGTTGAAAGCTTCTAATATGATGATTTCGAATTGTATTTACAGTTTTTTCGATTCTATCGCCTATTTGATGTATTATAGCTATAATAAATCTAGATTTTTGCCAATTCGTCGCTTTATCTTCGGCTGTAATGTCGCGTATGTGTGTAGTTTGGCAACCGGAGCATTTTTGTGAGGACCGGAAAAATGTCACATAAAATAAATTTAGTGGATTATTGAAGGGACTCTAGCGACGCTAAATCAATCCGAGATTAATCTCCAAACTCGATTCGAAAATAATATTTTTTTAAATAGCCCGACGTTCTAAGTCGAATCGCTTCCGAATTACAACATTGCGAATATAATCTATTCATTTGCTAGAGGGGAAAAAAATGGGATCAGTAACATCTGGAGACATCTAAAATAAATACTGCATACTTGAGAACGAACGCGCGCGCATATCTGTATATATTTCCTAAGTTGTATGCGATTAGAGACTGAAACCTAAACATGTGGACACTTTGTAAATGTATCCGACTTAAATAAATACCGTGCGTTTCGAAAATTTCTCCGTTGAAAATTTCAACTATTCTCGTTAGGTCTCGTCACAGTTGGGTTGTCGCAAAAATTTAATGAAACGAATTAACTTTCGTGCCCATTGTAAGGTTAACATAGAACGCATCAAGATGGACACAGGTCCTCATTGTGTTTGTTGAATACGGGAACAAAGGGCGTTTAGGGTTAAACACGATAGTCGAAAGGGATTTTCGACTTTTCCCGTTCTTTTCCTAACGCTGTACACTGCGAGATTAAATGAGATGATTTCGTTTGTTCGGAAAATATTTGAAGTTGACAAAAGCTTGATTCGGCATTCGTTTTATTGCCTTATTTCCGCTTATATACTTCGACGCTTTTGCGCTATTTTTTTATTTCATTATTTATTTGAAAGCGAGTGTAAACTTGTTTATGAGACTGCATGTTTGCGAATCGTAGAATATTTTTATCGAAACGTTTTCTCGACGAATTTTCGTCACGTTTTAATCGCCTGTTTCCGACAAAAAATGAAATATGGACGCTAGGCAGGATGATGAAAAATGGCCGAATTATTTATTTAATTCGCTTTCGAAAATGAAAAAAAAAACTGAATTAAAACGAGGACCTAGAGCTGAGTACGAAGCGTTGAAACAATGAAACTGAGAAAGGAGTCAGAGCAAATATTTAGACGCCAGAACGAAGCAACTTGAAAAAAATATAAACGCGAATATTATACAATTTCATTTCGCGGAAAAAACACTGCAGCTCCGGTTGATAAATTAACGATTCGAACACCGAAACGATTTATTAAACAAAGTCAAATCCCTATCTCGGAGAAGACAAAATCCTTTTGTCACACACGAGATGGGGAATTTTCGCAGGCGGAAAAAAGTTGGCGAAAATTTTTTCCCGAGCAAAGTTCGCAAATAGTCGCGGTCTTGCAGCGTGCGTAGGCCATTGTTCGCAGCCGTAAAGTGTCTCGTTTTATGGGTAAATAGATTAGCCCGGATCTCCGTTCATCCCTAGGGAGCCTGCTATGGGTGGCGAAAGCATGGCAAAAACCACAGAGAACCTCCACCCAACTTCGTCCTCCCCTTGAGGAAATTTCAACCCCCTTCGAGGAGGAGAAGAAGAAGGATAAAGGCCGGCCGTCGAGACGTCTCTCTCGATAAAGATTCGAAACGGAAAAACCATGCGGATGGAAATTGAAATCGGAAAAGTGTGATTTTTCGCGTTTTTTTATCACCGTCTGTGCTCTTTTCGAGGAGACAGCGATTTTTCGTCGAGACTGTAGCCGGAGCTTACTCGGTGAGAAGCTTCGTGTTTTAATATTAACTCTACACGCACTTAATGCTTCCCTGTCACCGAAAACAACTTATGATACTGGATTGTCAACGTTTGGTTTTCGAACTTTTATGTAATTGATATAAATGTATCATCACGCCCTTTCAATAAAAAAAAATATCTGAAAATATTACACATATGTGAAAAACACTGAACTGTTAAAGACAGAAGACTGTCATCAATGACTTGAACTGAAAGAGTACCTAAAATTGATAAAGCTTTTCTAACTTGACTTTCATTTTTTTTTGTCCTAAAGAGGAGAGGAAATCTAACTTAACTAACTAAAAAAATAATATCTAACCCAAATTTCAATGTGACTATTTATATCTTTCTCAGTCTGACGTCGAAATATTCACGTTTAGATTTCTCATTCGGAAACTTTGAGTATTGTAAACTTGTTTAAGGGTACGAACGGGTTGGGTCATCCGAGTGTGCGGTCATCTTAATTACTAACTTTGATAATACGATAGTAACTGCTGTATTTGATATGTTAATAAATGCGGCAGATCTCAGTTGTCTCCGACGAATTAATCATCCCCGGAAATTGAGCGAATTTTCTAAATATAGCGAACGAATACACGAAACGGACCAAGTTTAGAGACTTCGAAAAATATTTTTCTTAATTGAAAAAATGTTTTCGACTCATTAGACACCGTGGGTAGACGTTGGTGTATGTTTAGTAGGTGCGAACATAGGATTCAGCAGTTTGGCAGTCTGTCGCCCGCGACGGGACATATTATAGCGTCTCACAACTATTGTTGCTGAAGCTCTGTCAACTAGAATAAAATATCATATCGAAATGAAAACGAATACGAAAACATTCGACAGAATAAAAAATTAAATTTCGATCCGCGACCGCTCTTAAAAAAATCGCGAAATTTGCGCGAGTGACAGTTCCTAACATGTGTTCGTGTATCTTGTTGCTAATCAAAGATCGATTTTACAATAAAATGGGCAAAAGTGTAAAAAAATGGACTCGGTGAGTTCGAAGAAAGGGCACTCGTTCGAATCAATCGAAGAAGACATTTCGAAAAAAATCGAAATGCAGAGCTACGCTAACTTCGCCCAATATCACAACTATCCAAATCAATACGGTTACAATCAGCTTCCTTCGAAGTACGACAACGAGAACGGTGCCATTTTGAGAAACTACGAATCGCAAACTACGGATAACAACCGATTTTCGGGTTATTACGAAGACCGTTGTCAAAGCGATTATGACAAGTCCGAGTTTCGAAAGGACGCCAAAGTCAACGCCGCTCCTTACGAGTGTAACGCGAGTGAAAATTTCAATTATGTCGAATCCCACAATAATAAAGCGGATTGTAGTGAATACGATCAATACTGTGAAAACTCAAATGTAAAAAAATCAACAATCGATATAAAAAAGACGATATCTTCGGCGGTGAGAAGACGCAGAAAGCAAAATCAAGATGCGACTAAAATCGAGCAGAAAACTTCAAATAAAAAGACTAAGAAGAGAAAAGACGATTCTAAAGAAAAGAACAATAACGATAAACTGTTCGACGGATCTAATAATTTAGAATCGAAATGTAAATTAGACGAGAAATCTCCTGAAGTGGATCGATTCGACTTCTTGGACGACGACGAAGGCAGCATGAGCTCGAACGAGGAGCATGTGCCCCACGTTTTGGCCCCTTTCACGTCTGCTTCGGACGCAGGATCGCCTGATGACGAAGGTGGATGCTTCGGAAGCTCCTCGGGCCATGGCAGCTCGAGGAAGTGCCTGGCTTGGGCATGCAAGGCTTGCAAAAGGAAAAACGTGACGGTTGACAGAAGAAAAGCGGCCACGCTCCGTGAAAGGAGAAGATTGAGAAAGGTACCTACTTGCTAAAATTGAGAATTTACCTCTTAATAAATATTTTTAATTTTAAATTAAATAATTTCCATTTTTATTTAAATTATTTTTTATTCAAATCGAACATTTTTTTGATTCTAAATGAAAAATTCATACGTTTTATCAAACCGTTTTATAATTAGGCTTCCGTTATTTAGCAGATGATATTATTTATACGTAGTAGAATTCGAATTATTTTCATAGGATTTGAAAGAAAATCATCATCGATTAGCATAAGTGCGTAAAATTATCTCACGATAGTTTTGCAGATAAGTGCTCGCGAATTTGTGCAGGATTTTTTCAAACAATGTTCAGTTTTAAAATATTTAAATATTAATTATTTCAAATAAAATATAATGAGAAAATTCGATATTGAAACGTATTTGTTTTAAAAAAAAAAAATATTAATATCGATAACCGTTGATGAATAAAAATTACCTACTTGAAATTCGTCGAATTTGTCGAAATCCTCGTTGCTTTCCAGTAAAATAATCTTCAAAATGCATTTGCACTATAGAAAAATTGCACTGATTCTCCGTAAAAACACTTAAGCACTTTTTATTATCAGTTTTTCACGAATTTTTTATATTTACATATCAATCTTGCTCTGTTATAGGTAAATTTTATAACACATTTTATTATTCAATATATTAGACATAATATAACGCGTCCATCATATATTTTGTTAATAATCATTCATTATTATTATATTTAGTGGAATTTAAAATAAATATTGAAGTAAAATCGAACGGTGAAATGAAAAATTAACGATTTTGAAACAATGAAATATATTTTACCGACCACACGTCAAAACCGAAATCGTTAGTTGAAAAAATAAATGAAAACATGTGAACCAAATTTCAAATTATTTTCAAATTATTAAATCGATATTAACGTTTTTTTTCATGTTTTGAATTTTTACATCCGATTTAAGTTGAATTTAGTTTAAGATTTGATTAGGTTATGTCAAATGTTAAGGCGACGGGATAATATACGAGAACCAAGATATAATAAAAATTATGCGCCGAGTCAATAAGTGCTTTTTAATTGTTATATATTATATTTTTAATAAAGTTTAGGCAGTAATATAAAGAATATTTTCATATTTGAAAACTAGGTAGTTTTATAATCATATTAAACGTTAAATAATATTATTAGAGCGAATTTATATAAAGGCGTCGAAATAAATACGAGCAGGATTCGCCGCCGACGAATTAAACGCTCGGCCGAAGACACACATGAAGCATCATATACTTTATGGACACTTTTAACGTCCTGACGACTCAAAGAGAGATTTAAAATATACTAAAATTTATTTCGATACACAATACGTATATCATTGTGGTTTTGAGCACCGAACAGACGTCGTCGTCGTAGGTTTGCGCGAAACGAGTTTGTCGTCGAAATCGATGCTTTCGTTTAGCGAAAAGCACACGAATGAGTGCTTTTGAAGCTTTCGAAATGAAAAATAGAAAAAGAGTGAATGAACGAGCGGTTTTAGCGTTTTGAATTTTGCATTTCGCGCGTTTTTCTCTGGGTTTTTTGTCGTTCCTCTGAGAGTATTTGCAGTGCGGTTGTTAGGGATTCTGTTGAAGAATATTTGATCAGAGTGCTCAAAGTGGACGTACCGTATTTTATTACTATGTTGTTACAGATGTGAGCTTTTCATATCCGACCTAAAATATGCAAGGATAATTGAATTATGTATTAAAGCTAATTACAATTGCGCATTGTGCTGTATGTGATGAAAATATCGAAAATTTCGATCTGTCAAATCGGTTTATTTACAAAATACGCTCGTTTTTAAATATATGTAAGTTCTGAATATAATTCAGAAGCTTTAGGTATTCAAAAAAAAAGATGACACGTGTTGCCGGTATGCGAACGGACAGCCCTAATTTTAAATGCTGAAAAAAGCTTATAAAAACTAAGCTCTAATAAAACGGATGGTAACATATGACATAAGAAACGCATTATGTTACACATCCAATTATTAAGCAGATATTTCAGAAGAAGCGAAATGTTTCGTTTGTGGGTATATAAAGAAATATGAATTCACAATTAGCGAAAAGCGAGCAGAAGCTGTAATAAAATATGATTAAAAGGGAGCCTGGTGAGTTTCAGTGTATGATAACCGAGAACACACAAAACATGTAAAATTTGAAATATGAGACATTTGACCAACAAATACGTGTATTTTACGAGTCTTCTGCAACATTTGTTGTATAAAATTTCAG
The DNA here is from genome assembly GCA_024721215.1 of Cheumatopsyche charites. Lineage (NCBI taxonomy): Eukaryota > Metazoa > Arthropoda > Insecta > Trichoptera > Hydropsychidae > Cheumatopsyche > Cheumatopsyche charites. Next base: position 5,730,401 of record CM045583.1, read on the forward strand.
CGGAATGATCTGCAGAATTTATTTTGCATCGATTCAACGAGATTTTCATATTTAATTTTCACTGTTTAAACGAAAACTCAATATGAATATGAATTTAAACGAATAAAATGTTTAATAATGAACGAGATTATTTGAGAATCATTGCACACATGTTGTATAAATAAAATTCGCTAGTACTAATTAAATACTTCTGGCGAAGAGACTTCGCATTATTAACGGAAATGTTTTATATGTCCCTGGAGATACGAGTCCGCTAATAGAAACTTTAGTTGTTATTCTTATTGTACACAAGCAGATGCTTTCAACTAAAGTACACATTCGAATGGTAAATTCTAAAATATTGAACATTTCATATGTACTGAAAATGTATCGCAGACATAGTAATATCGGAAAATCGTTATCTAATATTCGACCGTTGCGGAGAAGTTACAGAACAACGAATGACACGATCATTTATCATTGGTTTCGATACAATTCCAAACTTTCGCATCTATACAACATAAACAATAATTTCAATAGAAGAAAATTCGAACCAATTTGTACCGAAATACAAAAAAAGTTTCACCCAATCTCAATCGATCACATTGAAAAGAACAGAAACAATTCACGCATCGAGTATTGAATAACAAATACCCAGATTCATCTCCTCGTTAGTATTTCGAACATTTAAGGACACTGTTAAGTGCGAAGGGCAATAATCGAATAAAGGGACCCAGATCGAATAAAGGGGCCTTAAGTAAACAGGCGATTCGTGATTTTCGGCAACTCGTCCGCATATTTATCGGGATATTATTCCTGAAATATCGCCCAGCACTCCCTCAGGACTCGTTTTTTGCGGTGCCTCGAGGACACCCTCACTTTAGGATGTTCGAAATGTTTTTAACTCTGAGCAGGATACGAAAAGTCAAAACAAAGCGAAAACGAGAGCGGTTTACGAGACGAGCTGGCGCGATTTATGGGGCGGCTCGAAACTCGCATGCTACAAACAACCCTGTGTGTTTTTCGATTTTTTTCTTTTAAGGGTGTATAGGTGAATGCAATGAGTTTTAGTTTGTATAAGTTAGAAAGGGTTGAAATTTTAGATTTAATAATCTATCAATTATAGAGTGATTTTGCATTGAATTGAATTGAATGCCTCTTCTTTGTTTTTAATATTTTCATCTAACTGAGTTCTCAGATTGAAATTGTACAGTTTTAAATCGAAATAATTCATTCATGAATTTAATATTTGACGACTGAATTTCACATATGGCACAAGTGACCTTTTTATCGAAATTAAGTTAAGTATAGAAAATGGTTCTGTATCATATATAGAACCATTTCCTGTACTTTACTCAATATCGATAAAAATGGTCACTTGTGCCTTTTATTAAATTCAGTCGTCATTTGAAATCGGTGAATATGGATGTGAAATACATTTTAATTATAACAAAATGATTTTTATCTTTCGCCGGAATCATATAAACATCGATTTATTTGTCTGTACAAATATTTATGCTATATTGCTTTTTGTTTATTTTTTGTTATCAGTATTACTACTCAATTATTTCTTTTATCTCTCAATTAACTGCATTTTATTTTAAGTGAAAAATTAGAATCGCTATGCTAGAATATTCGAAGACACTACAGGTGACAATAAATCGATCGAATTTAATCGCTAGAGATAAGATATGTGAATGTTTTTAGTAACCGAGTCGTAAATTATAAAATTAACACATTTTTGAAATAAAATATTCGATAGTCTGAGTCTCCATATAAATTAATCAATTAAAAAAAATGACACATGACTCGAATATTTCAAATATGCTGAATCCACGCAACATGCACAAACACATTATGCAGCTGCTCTCAAGTTATATCGAAAGTTATAAGCTATCAAGATATATCTTAAAAATGCCTTTGTATTGTGCATCAGTCGAATGAATTACATGAAAAGCGACATTCGCTTTCATCTCATCTCCTTTGGAATAACGTTAAAGCGCACGTGGTCGAGTACATCGAGTGAATTATGTACGTACGGAATTATAGTTTCCGCAGTTTTGATCTCGGGAATGTCGCATCTGATTTGTCAGGACAGTGCCTATCCAGAAATAAATCGAGATTCATCGGAACTGTTTATCTTCACGTGCCTCGACTCGGACGTGTCCCTCTCTGATCCATCGGGATTTAACATAGTTAGGTTCTGGAGGAATTTTAAAAAAGATCAACTCCGAATGAACCGGGGACTGAATCTAGAATGCGCTTAAGGATGGGTAAGTGTCGTCTAGAAAGGATATTCGTGGAAAAGCGTTATAAACCGTGTGTATATGGTTCAACTCAAAGTTTGACTGCTAAAGTTAGTTACGACTCACCTTAAACGTATAGAGTCAAGTTTGTGCCTATGCATTTAATTTTTGTTTAAAATAATACCGCGAAAAGAGCTTGGTATGAATAATCAAAAAATTCAGATAGAAGCGACAAAATTAAAACGATAACATCAATCAGATCACAAAGGGAAAACATAATGAGCGAATCCGCATGATTGATGCTGGAATATCCAGCAACGAATAGGGCAATTTCGGAGAGAATATCCGGATTAAATATGTTATAAATTAAATTCAGCGTTAAATCGCATCGCTTTTTTGACGGTCTGCGAATAAAGGAACGGCTCAGTCTGCACTAAATTGATTCAATTTTTCACCGAAGGACCCCGCCGCTTTCGAGAATTGTAATTTATAAGGAGCGAGCCGCTAAAGCCTTTCGCTTTTACGTATGCAAATCGTGCACCGAAAAACGAAAAATGAACGAAAACGCTAAAAAGAAAGATTCTCCCTTTTCTTTCCCTCCATTGGAAGATTGCGCAACGGCTTGAGTGCGAATGGAAGATTTTCTCGTTAAGTTCATATAATATAATTTGAGTTTCGAGAATTTCGATGTTTTGATGGTGGAGAAAATATTGTAACGCGGTTAAATCGGTATTGCGCTAACACACATCAAAGCAAACGAAGCATAGGACCGAAACGATTAGTTATTTCAAATTGGCCGAGCCGAAATCAAATTATTCCTACACGTCTGTCGTTCGCACTTATGCGAAATTCTAGAAATGTTATTGAAGATGTGAGAAATGTGGAAAAACTATGAAAGAATCGAATTAAATTTAGGTCGACTTTATATTGAGAAAAATATTATTTTGTCTTCGAATATTCTAGTGGAATTAACTGTTTATTTCATGTACTGTATAAAGGTTAAGTAAGATACTTGGGAATGAGTGAAACTCATTGACTTTTTCTATTTCATGAAAAAAATCAATTAGTAGCAGTCGATAAATCTCTTTCGGTTGTAACCAAGTACCAAACAATCTATTTTCTCTGGAATAGAAAAAGTTAATGAATTTTCACGTAATCGTGTACATCGACAAACCATTTTATATTTCATTTAAATATCTACTTTGCATAGTGAAAATGAAAACGATTTTAATGAATTTGAAAATTTTCCAGGTCAACGAAGCCTTCGAAGTTCTAAAGAAGCGCACGTGCACAAACCCGAACCAGAGATTGCCCAAGGTGGAGATTCTGAGAAACGCCATCGAATACATAGAGAGCCTCGAGGAAATCCTTCACGGCGCCACTTCGCAGACCCAGACGACTTCCAAGAGTCCATCCGAAGATCAGCTGTCCAAGTATCTGGTGCGATTTTCGATAGTTTTCCTCTCGCATTCGCCCGGCGTGGGCACACAGTAGACGCGCGAGGGAAAATTCGTTCATAAATTATGCATGTCTTCCCTTCCACGTGTATTCTGCGAACAGGACCGTATTTTCCGCGCAAGATGAATAAATATTTCAGTGCGGCTTTCGATGATTCTGAAAGGGAATTTCGAGCTTCTCGCGGAATCCGAATCGAATTCGCAGTTCGACCCTGTTTCGGTTCGTTTGTGCTGTCGTTTCTGAATTTCAAACGTCGCCGTTAATATGGAAAGTTCGGGCCGAAAACGACGACCTTCTTCCACTCGGTATTCAATGAATATTCTTAATATTGATTTACATTGTTCGAGTCGTTGCCTTCGGGGGGAATTTCGCTAACTTTCGAGCGATTCGGCGAGAAAACAATAAATAACGCCGACTTACAATAGGATCGCCCTCGCGAGAAAAACAGACTTTCGTTGAAATTTGATGTTTAGACGCGATCTAATTTCGTCTAAGAGGAAATAACATAAAGGAGATGGTTTCGATTATGAAAGAATGCGAACGCACAATCGGTGTTTCGCGCGCTTGTCTATTAGCTCTCTTTGCTCGCAGATAACGATCGTATAAATTCTTCTAATTGGGTTGACTTCAAAAAAATGTTTAAAAACTCCGAGCTGCTTCTTTTATTCATTCGGTGGTTATTTTCGACAATCTCTCGGGACGTTGGGGACGAATGTTTTTATAGCCAATTAGTGAAGGAATCGACTGAGCGTAAACTAACCACCTACGACAAACGCATAAATAATTTTTTATCATTTACAATGCGATCTAGAAGCTGTCTCGGCTCTAGCGAAATATTCACGATTCAATTCTGTTTTATTGCACATTTTATATTTTATCATTTTTATTGCGTAGCTCTTATTGATATATAGTTTGTTGTGTCTCACGTCACCGGATTTCAACGCGAGTCTCATCTAGCCACCATTTATCATGTTGTTTTTTTCCATCCTCCGGGTTCATATGCCGGGAAAATAAAATAAGTGGGTTAATGGTATTTTTATAGTTTTTTCCGAAGCGGCAATAGATCTAGAGACTAACGCTTTTTAAAACCCGATCAATTGGCGCTCGAATTTGAAGCTTTCGAGCTTCGGCCGGAAAAATGCGGGAAATTTTTAAAAATAAGCACGTTAGACCTTTGAGATGGACTCTGTGGCTATCGAACGTCATTTTGGCTTTCGTGTGACGTGTGAGATTTTTCACTGTCAGTGGATTCTGTCCCAAGGAATTAACATCTAAATCGGTTTTCTGTGTAAATATTTCAAACTAGTGTGCACACTTCCGGGAATAATAAATGTGGTTCTAGTGATGATTTTTATGTCCCCAATTAAGTAAGATGCGGCTTAGTATACTATTGTTTAAAAATATCATTAACGCTTTATGGTTAATTGAATAAATAACGGCTATAAGCAATAATTCATAATATTTTATTGAACCTGTCGTCGGATAGTCAACGCCATTTTCACAAGATTTTATTTCCACTTCGTATTTATGACAATTTTATGTTTCGTTTATTATATTCGTGAAGTGTGACATGATGAAATTGAAAAATAATTGAGTGGATTTCCCTATGTTTAAAGGTAGCAGCGTGGGAAGAAAATTCATATACAATTTGATAAATTGAAGTATAAACGTCAAACTATTTCACAACGAAAATATATGAATAAAATTCAATTCGAATATATATTTTTAACATTTAATTTAAGATTTTGTCTATTTTATTTCGAATGAAATTAAGTTTATTTTGAAAAACGTATTAAAAAATAAATCAAATTTTATATTTGCATCGCTTTTTTTTGTATTAAAAAAAAATCAAAACATGAATAGATTTGTGAGGTTTATAAACCATATAAAATATTTTAAATTTAATTTAAGAATATTTTCAGATACAAAATAGAATAATTATGATCTTCAATTAAAAAAAAAAAAGATCATAGACGAGTTTCTCCATGTTACGACAGCGCACAGCGCCATAGCATTTCGCGCCGTTGGCAACACTGCTCTTTCCCGCCAACGTTTGATTTAGGGCGGCAACGACACGATAGAACTTTTCTATTTTCGATTTTGAAGTATAAATTATTTTCGAGCGGGAAATTCGGCGTGTCAAGCCCCCCCATAAAACACACGTGGTCGACAGCGAGCGGCTTAATGGTCGACACGGACATATCCAAAATTCTCGAGACCGAATGACAAAAAAACCAACAAAACAAACCACCATAAATCCGAAGATTCGGAAGGAGAGTTGGCTGCACTGCCGCGTTGTGCAGTGTAGCCAACCCTCGACGTTTCCGGTTTTATTTTGCAAGTTTTGAACTGCGATACAAGATTACGTGCTGGAAAAGTTTTATATTTTTGTGTAAAATTGGGATGAGAAATATAATATTTGAACCACTGCATATTAATATTTGGTTTATTATTATTTCACTTTGTAACATTTTATTAAATACGATTTTTCTTAAGGGAATTTGTGGCAAATAACAAAATGGTGGGATTAAGTTTCCCTATATTCTTTCATTTTATCTGAAAAAAAAAACAAATCATATATAGATAAAAATAAAATTGACCAAATGAATACATTTTTCAATGACAAATACTCACTATTTTTGGCATGTGATGATTTTATATCACAATCAATCTCGTCAGATTTGTCAATACAACCCTTATGACCATCGCACAACCAATGATTTGGAACACAATTGGAACCATCTAAGCATTTGAATTGTCCCTCATTGCAGTCAAATTCAGAATAGTGACAAAATTTTTCATCAGACCTATCCCCACAGTGAATATATCGATCACATACCGATGATAAGGTTATACATTTTGTAGTTCCAGGGCAGTTGAACTCTTCATGTGAACATGTGCAATTTTGTAGCTCATCTGATCCATCTAAGCAATCCTCAAATCCATCACACACCCGGAAATTCGGAATGCAAAATTGTCCATCGTGACATCTGAAATCATATTCTTCATAACATGGACAATATTTTTCATCAGATCCATCGATGCAATCGACACCACCATCACATATCCATTCTTCATTGATACACCTTGAATTATCAGCACACGGTATTCTATCATTTTCACAGTACAATGGAGGATACGTGCAATTCTTTTCGTCGGAATAATCCAAACAATTATACAATCCATTGCATACGAGTTCTAAAGAAACGCATTGAGATCCGTCTTCGCATAAAAATTCTTTTTCACCGCAAACTTCGGGAGGACAATTTAGCTCATCTGATCCATCAGGGCAATCTTTTTCTCTATCACATCTCCATTTAGAAAAAATGCACGTTTTCTTGTCTTCGCATGCGAATTGGTTAGAAGTACATTTTGATGATGAACAGTGATGTTCGTCTGATTCATCAGAACATTGGTAGTGTCCGTCACATATCAACGAAGATGGAATGCACTTGGAACCATCTCTGCACTTGAATTCACTTGAATTGCAGTGATAGTCAGCTAATGCTGTAATTTTTTTTTATTATTCAATAATGCTTTGGAGATGAATTATAATAATAATAAAAAAAATATTATTTAAATATTTATGTATGTACTTGCCATTCATAGATTCACTTTGAACAATATTGATCCAAAACGATGTTGAATAGATGAAAAATAAAAGATACTGTTTTGATTTCATTTTGAATTAAATGTGTATGATGTTAAAGCATTTTTAATACATGACCTACAGAATCGAATAACAGTAGAATGATTAATAATCACAAAAAACTGTTATTTATGTGTATATTTAATCAAAATCTTATCAAATGCATGTAGGTATACCTATACATATTGTACCTGTATAACATTGAATGTATTTAGTTAACAGATAAGAAAAATATTTTGTGCCACATAATTGAATATAAAATCAGTATTTTTTAATTTTAAATAGTAAATTCAACGTCTAATATTTTTTTTCTTGGGATTTCTATATTTTTTGCATCCTTTTTCGTCAGATCTATCTCTACATTGTGGCTTTCCATCACACAGTGAAGTTTTCGAAATACATCTCGAATTATCTTTACAAGCAAATTGATCCGGTGGGCACTTCAACTTTTTCGATTTATCTGAAAAAACAATTGATAATATTAATCGAATACTAATTCTTCTGAAAACAATGCAATCAAGATATTGTTTCATCCTCATTACAGATATCTATGCATATTATTTATTGTTTATATGAGTATGAATATTTTTTCATGACAAACACCTACCATTTTCGAGATGCAATAATTTCTTCTCACAACCGATCTCATCAGATCTATCCATACAATCTCTGTGACCGTCGCATAACCATTGATCTGGAATACACAAGGAACCATCCAAGCATTTGAATTCATCGACATCGCAGTTCACTTCGGGATAATGACAAAGTCTTTCATCGGTCTTATCGTAGCAATCATCGACTCTGTTACAGAGATCTGATAAGTCTATACACATAGCCGTTCCGGGACAGTTGAACTCATCATCAGAACAAGTGCAATTCTGCAGCTCGTCTGATATGTCTCTGCAATCTTCATATCCATCGCACACCCAATAATCAGGAATGCAAAGGTTTCCGTCTAAGCATTCGAATTCATCTTCCTCACATTCACAAAATTTTTCGTCAGACATGTCGATACAATCGAAGTCATTATCGCATATCCACCTTTCTTCGATGCATTTGGAATTGTCAGCGCAGGGTATTAGATCGTCTTCACACTCCAAAGGAGGATACGTGCAATTCTTTTCATCGGAATAATCGATGCAGTTGTAATATCCATCGCATCTGTATTCGGAAGGGATGCATTTTAAATAATCTTCGCATAAAAATTGGCCTTGAATGCATGTTATGGGAGGACAGTTTATTTCTTCAGATCCATCGGGACAGTCTTTTCTTGTATCGCATCTCCATTTGTGATAAATGCATGTTCTGTTGTCTGCACATGCGAATTGATTAGAATTGCATTTCAATGATGAACAATCTTGTTCGTCAGATTCATCAGAACATTGATAGTGACCATCGCATACGACTGATGATGGAATGCACTTGGAGCCATCACTGCATTCGAATTCGTCCGAATTGCACTCAGCCGATTCTACAATATTTTTATTATTCGATAATGTATTTAAAAATATCACTTATGAGATCAATAATGAACGCACAAGTAGCAAAAAAATTAATTATTTATATACTCGCCAACTATATTGATCCAAAAGGATGTAGCGTATAGAAGAATCTTTATTAATCTCATTTTGAATCTACTGTACGAGATTTCAAAATACTTTGTACAAACAAGTTATATAATCAAATATAAGCAAATTGATAGAATATCATGAAAAAACTGTGATTTATATATTGAAACATAATCTTATCAATTGCATTTGTTTTTTGAAGAGATAAGATTCAAAAAATATTATTTTATTATTTGAATGAAAGCTGAAATTATATTACTACATCTGGCCATTTAGATATTTAAAGCATGAAATTTGCTTTGATTAAAAAAAAATTACAAAATAATTCGATTCTATAGACATAGTACCAAAATTCCCTTCTTTTCAATATAATATGAAAGTAAAAATACTTTCATCATTTCAGAAATTTATCGAAAACTCAAACGAGCAGTCAAAACAATAAAACCCAATTCTGTAACGCCAAATTGCTCAGATTGAAATATAGCTTAATCAATAGCGAACCGGTCGGGGATCGCACCTACAATTAAAAGGGTCGACTTTAATGTCGGCCCATCTGCGAACGGAACGATCCCGTTTTTCAAAAAAAGGTTTAAGGCCTCGAAAACGGATCCTGCCTGACGAATATTCATGAATATTCAAGGAAAACACCCCTTCGACTTTTCGACGTTTCATAATTTTCATATGAGATGTTGATTTTTTTCCGGTTCGTTTTTGTTCGAAGTGAATTTGAGTTTTAATTAGTAGTTAGTGAAATTTTGTAAAGCTGGTCTGGTATGAAAAATAAGGTAGTTTCGTATAAAGGCTGCTCTCTCGGTTATAGCATATTTTCCGTTTGTGAGGAAACGTTATTGGGGTGGCCTACTTGTGTTGCGGAAATTCTAGGTGAATTTACGAACGACTTGTACGTGGATGCAGGTACATATTTTGTTATGAAATTGAAGATTTATATAAACTTACAAATAAAATAAGATAGTTAAGTTGATGAATTTTCAGATTATTCTGAAAAAAAAAAGATCGATAACGAATTGAAAGAATTGCAATATGTTAATATAAATTCATGAATGTGTGTATTTTTATAGAAGTTTAAAATGGGTAATGTTTATATTATAATGTATAGTTCAATTATTTTTAGATCTCATATCTATCATAAATTTCTTCCATGAAACTATTTTGTATTGGATTTCTATTGCATCCCATTTCATCAGATTTATCTCTGCATTGCGACTTTCCATCACACAATGAAGATTTTGAAATACATCTCGAATTGTCTTTACAGGCAATCAGATTTGGAAGACACCTCAACTTTTTCAAATTGTCTGAAAAAAGTAAATTGAATTAAGAATAGAAAATTTTATTGTTAAAAGAAAAACACATATTTATTTATGAAATAAACTCACTATTTTCAACTCGTGATATTTCCATATCACAATTGATCTCATCAGATTTGTCCATACAATCTGCGAGACCATCGCATACCCATCCATTACGAATACATCTGGAACTATCCAAGCACTTGAATTCGTCGACGTCGCAACTTATCTCCGGATAGTGACAAAATTTCTCATCAGACCTATCATTACAGTCCATCTTTGTGTCACAGAAATCTAAATAAGAAATGCATTTCGTCGTTTCAGGACAGTTGTATTGTCCATCTGAACACGTGCAATTTTGTCGCTCGTCTGATCCATCTATGCAATCTGCATGTCCATCACACACCCAATAATTCGGAATACAACCGTGATTATCGAGGCATTTGAATTGATCAGCTGTACAGTCACAGTCTTTTTCGTCAGATCCATCAATACAATCGAAGTCACCATCGCATATCCAGTTTTCGTAGATACATATTGATTGGTCAGGACAAGGTATCTGATCGAATTCACAGTCCAAAGGAGGATATGTGCAATTTTTTTCATCTGAACTATCGGCACAATTGAAATGTTTATCGCATACATATTCAGAGATAATGCATCCTGAATTATCTTCGCATAAAAATTCATTATCATTGCAGATTAAGAGAGGGCAATTTTTCTCGTCTGATCCATCGGGACAATCTCTCTGTCTATCACATCTCCATTTTGAGAAAATGCATGTTTTATTGTCCTCGCATGCAAATTGATTCGAATTGCATTTCGACGATGAACAGTATTGTTCGTCTGATTCATCAGGACATTGATAGTGTTCATCGCATATTAATGAAGATGGAATGCACTTGGAGCCATCACTGCATTCAAACTCATCTGATTTGCACTCAGCCAATGCTGCAATTTTTTTTCACATATTTATGAATACAGAATTGAAACATTTTTATGAACGTACTACTAACTGACTATGAAAACAAATTATTATAATATTTACCTACTCACCATTGATAGATTCACCTTGAACAATTCCTATCCACAATAAGGATATTGGGTAGATGAAAAATATAATCAATTTTATTGATTTCATTTTAAACTATGTAAATAAGATTGATTTTTGTTTGAAATATTAATGCTCGTAATACCAACAATCAGTAGATTCAATTATTAGAAGATTGATTGTCAAATGTGACAAGTCTATTATTTATATTGTATATACCTACTTTTTAAATAATTATCTTATTTGATTGAATCAGATAATACGTGAAATAATATGATAAGATTGTGTTTGAAGAAATAGATTATATTTTTAAATGGAGTAAATTATGTTTATATTAAGAGCTGGTCTTTTCACTTGTTTTAACTCTTATGTTGGTTAAGTAATTTTTATTTATTTAAATTAAATTAAATTAAAAATTAGTTGAAACTAATAGATAAAGAAAGCAAACTTTGTATTGATTCTAATTGATAAGGTTTCGAATCGAAATAATTGCAATTTTTAAGTGTGTTTTATTATTTTTTGAATACCTAGTAGATACACATGATTGTTTTTAGAGTAATTCTTAATGTATATAAGTGCGTACATATGTAGCATACATTATAAAAATTAATATTTCATTGATTTCAAATTATAAATTTTTAGTATGAAATTATTTAAACCTTTTGGAATATTTATATTTTTTTGCATCCCTTTTCATCAGATTTATCTCTGCATTGTGACTTTCCATCACACACTGAAGTTTTCGAAATACATCTCGAATTGTCCTTACAGGCAATCTGGTCCGGAAGGCACTTCAACTTATTCGATTTATCTGAAAAATAAATCAAAAACTAATTATATCATCGAGATATTTTCTTACAAAACAATACTGTCATGAATACAGATATATTTTTTTATTGTTTAAATGAGAATCTAATTTTTTCTTACTATATTTAACATGCGATATTCCCATATTACAATCGATTTCGTCCGATTTATCCATACAATCAGCATCCCCATCGCATATCCATTCGTTTAGAACGCATGCCGAACCATCTAAGCATTCAAATTGTTCATCGTTGCAGCTTAATTCGGGATAGTGACAAAGTTTCTCATCTGCCCTATCATCGCAGTCAATAAATACATCACAGAGATCTGAGAAGGTTAAGCATTTCGTTGTTCCAGGACAATTGAACTCTACATCTGAACATGTGCAGTTTTGCAGCTCATCTGATCCATCTTTACAATCTGCATATCCATCACAAACCCAATGATTCGGAATGCAACGGTTACCATCGAGACATTTAAATTGATCATCTGTACACTCACAACCTTTTTCGTCAGATCCATCAATACAATCTAAGTCACTATCGCATATCCAATGATCGTAGATACATTTTGAATTGTCAGTGCATGGTATTTGATCGATTTCACAGTTCAAAGGAGGATACGTGCAATTTTTTTCGTCTGAACCATCCTCACATTCGAAATGATTATCGCATACATATTCAGAAAGAATGCATTCTGAATTATCTTCGCATGGAAATTCACCATCATCGCAGATTAAGGGAGGACAATTTTTCTCGTCTGATCCATCGAGACAATCTTTCTGTCTATCACATCTCCATTTTGAGAAAATGCATGTTTTATCGTCTTCACATGCGAATTGATTCGAACTGCATTTCGATGATGAACAGTCTTGTTCGTCTGATTCATCAGAACATTGATAGTGTCCATCGCATATTAATGAAGATGGAATGCACTTGGAGCCATCACTGCATTCGAATTCATCTGAATTGCACTCAGCTAATGCTGCAATTTTTTTCAATTTGATAGTATATTTGGAAATATTTATTTGAAAATAATTTTATAATAAATGCACGAAATACTAATATTAAATTATGGTTATTCACATACTCACCACCAACTGGTTCGACTTACCTTGAACATTATCGACCCTCAAAGATATTATGTAGATGAAAAAAAGTACAAATGTTATTGATCTCATTTCGAAGTGTATAATATTGTTTTTTTTTTTTAATATTAATATTTTAATTAATATATTATACTAAAAATCTGTAAGTATTAAATATCAGTTGATTGAATGAAACGTGTGGCAAATTCGTTATTTATAGGTATATCACACAATCTAATCAATTATATTAATTAAAATAATATGATAAGATTGTAAAAAAATATTTTTTCATATGTAGAATAATTAAAAAAATATATAATATTATAAAGTCTTATCTATCATTTCTGTCATGTCTACAATAATTTATTGTCTGTATTTGCATTTGAAATTGATATGAATATAATAAAGCAGAATAGATATGCCTACAGAAATGCAAATGAATAAGAAAACAAACTAAATGAATGTAGTTAAGTATAATATTTAATGCTTACTTTTAATGCACATCTTTAAATGCAAATTTTATTTTACATGTAATAATAATTATTATAAATTAAATTTTATCAGATGGATTTGTGATCAGATAAGATTCTAAGAAAATAGGTCACTTTGTTCAAGTACGATAAATAGGGCACGTTAATTACGATTTAAGTTGATTCTGTATTCTTGTTAATTACGTTTTATAAATTTCATGTTATGAGAAGATAATTAAAGTTTATTTTGCAGGAAAATTCGATTCAATTAACCACAAAATTTCATTAATTCAGTTCATTGAATTTAATTTAGTTCTATATATAATATTGCTGGCTTAGCAATCACTTGATTAAATATAAAACAAAGAATTTTCGAGGGAAAAGTCAAAACTTACTTCAATTTATATTGGCACAAATTGCAATTAAAGTTAAGAGAGTTTTTTGCGCGAATTCGCAAACTCGACTTTCTTGTACAATCACAAAATGATTTCTCGATTCGCGAGTTTCGTTTTGTTCCCCTGTTTAGCATTTAAATTGCTTCCAATATTCCATTGTTATATTGTGCATTTTGAATTTTCGCCAACCCGATTAAAGCATTCACAATTAATTAACCAGAAATTTTCCCACAAAGCCCGGCAGCTTAAAACATCTCCTCGACAATTCCCGAATATCAATCGTTCAATTATGAAAATATTCCGATGTCTTTATTCAGAAAGGAAAATTCGTCATTGGAAAGCTTTTCGCGGATGAATTTTTCGCATTATTCTAACGATTCGTACTTTTTTTTTTCATCTTGTATAAAAGTTTTCGGAACTTTGCTCGGTTAGCAGTTACAGCGATTGAGCCGCCGGTTATTTAATTCTTGAGAACCTCCGACATCGGTTCGGATTTATGGGTGTAACTTTTCTCATCAAAAGAAAATCATCTGGAGATTTTCGGTGAAGGGTTTTATGGGTAATTTTCTACGCGGTGCCATAACAGATGCTAGGTCGCTAAATATTCAACGTTTGAATAATTTGAGGTTTTCATCTGGTGACAATCGGTTTCGGCGTTCAATCAATGCATATAAAATGATCATATATTTCAAATCATTTATTATCTAACATAAACAGAGCTTATGTAGGAAGAATTTCATACGTATTCACAGAAGAAAGAAACATTTCCTCAATGATTAATCATTTCAATAAAAATCTTACGTTCGTTCAATCATAACATTCGAGACACGACTCATAAATTTTCCGTACGTCGGCAAAGAAAAACACAACCATAGAACCCTTCCACGAATCTACTATGTATTCTATTAGATTCTTCTAGTCCAGTTCGTTTTTTTATTTATTTACATTTTCTTAGTCGGCATCCAAGAGAATCAAAGCTACACTCAAAGTTTTACGACTACGACCCGTTTCGGCCGATCAGAATTGAAACAATGCTGTACCATTGTGGGCGGCTTTCGAACTGCTCGGTCTGCAAGTACACTCAATTCCAGATTTATGATAAAAATATATTTTTTAAATACATATAAATATATTTTATTAATTGAAAAAAAAAATCATCCATGTGTACATATCTACAAAGCTCTAATTGTCAAAGAATCGAACTAAAGACTAAGATTTCTAAAGAAGTGATCAGGAATGTAAGAGATATATTTTTGCTCTTTGGAGCATCATATGTACAACAAACCGATAGCAAAATATAGTCCTGTGATATTATAATCATAAACTTTGAGAAAAATGATCAAAATTGAAAATTATGCATAAAAAAATCGATGCATATCTTTGTAAGGTAAACGTTAAATATACAAAGCATATACTGATGGATCTAAACACTTTTACTAGAATGTACATTTTTTATACTTTCACCAAATGACTTTCAGACATTTTACAAACTATTTATCATCTTGCACAATAATTTGTATCATAATTAATTTCATGTAAATAGTAGATTCGCAAACCCAAACCATTCACGCTTCATTGTATGACAGAAAACAACTCGGGAACCTTATATCCCCTTAACAGTATCTTAAAGATCAATTATTAAGGGACTTTCCACACAGGTATAAATCGAGATTCAGGTGCACTCGGGCTTATAGTTTTATAGGTATTGTAGATACGTTGGCTAACATCCAGGATATCTGTTCAGTGGGCCGCCGCTCTAATTACACAGGTCGCATATATAAGCCTCTATAAAAGAGCAAAACGTTTCCGAATCTGAGAATCGATCTATTTACGCTATGTTCACTGTATCACCGTCTGGCCTAATGGATTTTTGCCCGACTCTAAATACTTGATGAACTTTGGTCTGTCTGAGTTCGAAAGTTCGATTAACGTGCGTTGAAACTATGCAGTTTTGTTTTGGATTTTTTGTAATTACGTTCGATCTGATGAAATTTCATTCAGTGTAAAATTCGGGGTTTGCTGTTTAATATAAGAGAATGTCAGAAGATTGAAATTATCGCTTATCGGCGGCGCAGTAACGGAGCGCGAATATTACATTTTCCATTATAAATTCTTTTTTATGCTCGGCTAAGAAGAAAATCTTAACACGAATTTTTAATATTTTTTTCGTAAAATCATTATGTGAAAAACGACAGGGAAATCTATGTAATCTTTAACACACCGGCTTGAATTTTAATATAATTCTATTAAGTTATAGGTATACTAATATGTATATTTCATTTTTTTTTATTGAATCAATTTTAATTTTATATTTTAGGGCGATTCACCTCAATTTTCTGAAGTACGATCTCCAAGATCTCAACAAGATCACAAAAATACAATTGGAAGCTCGGATGGAATTGACAAATTTCAACCAATACAAGACAAAAGTAAGTTTTTAATGCTTTTTATTAAAAAAATATATAATTTAAACCATTTAATTTTGTTATACAAAAATGTCTATTGAATAGTTAATAAGTTATTGAGAAGTAAAGAGTAATATTCAATAGAAATCAACATGTATCAGTACTGTTTCCCTATATTGTTTTATATGAACCTACTTTAGACAACCGTTTGTAAAACGATTTATTTTTGCCGACAAAATAATCATATTTCAATTTCAACAAACAAAATAAAAGATCTTGAATTCAAATTTAATATGAATTCACTTGTTTATATGACTCATAAGAAACAATCACCGTGTTATAAAATAGTCAACGTATGTTTCAAATCATCAGACATTTTTCACGAACAAACAATACATAAAAACACTAAATCTAAACGAAAACCCCGGAAAAAACCGATACAATATTGAAAAATAATAACGGCGAAGTGGAGAAAAAGCGGAAAATGCGTCTGCTCGGAAAAGCGAATTTTCCGCACAAGGCACAAGGCGCAAACTTTTCGCCAGTTACGTATTGTAGATATGACACGTGTTTTGCGTGTACTGTGTCCAAAAGCGAACTCGGCCCCATTATGTACGAAAGCCTCGAGGCCTTCCATCCCCTATCCCGGATAGTTCGGGACGTGTGAAGAAAGCGAATTCGACGACGACGACGACGGGCCCTCCCATCCCCGGTCTCCCCTTTCGGGAAAGTCGCAGGTTGGAGGGGACTGGGTGAGGTTGAAGAAGACTGGGCGAGGTTGAAGGGGACCTTCGAGGAGAGGCTCTGAACGACATTTTTATTGGCGCCCTCGACGTGCGAACGCCGAGGATTTTCGGTACGATCGAAGGTTCGGATAGGTTAGTGTTCGCCCTCGGAAGTGTTTTCTAGTTTAGTGTGATTGAGATGTGTGGTTGATGGGTTGTTTAGTTTTTCTAGCGTTTTTCAATTGAATTGGGTGTTAAGAGGTTTTTTTTTCAGTTTTTGGAAGTCGAAGTTCAAAAGTTATCGGAGGTGTCTATGATTAAAAAAAATATAAATGGATTGGTAGTATTCGCTGTTTGCTTTCGTGCTAGCTTTCATTTTAATATTTTCTATGTTGGAAATTAGGTTAGTTTTCTATTGTTATTTCCTTCTTTACTTGAGGTTTTTTTTTTTTTTTGTAAGGTTAGCTATGTCATCAGGTAAATAAATATCAAAGTGTATTAGACCACAAAATCCGCACACCAATTTCTGTTCGAATCTTTAAGATATAAGCCAGTCGATTTTCGAATGGTTTTCACTTTCGATATTAACCATAATGTACAACCATAACTGCATCATTAAAACTTGATATATATTCTTTATAAAAGTAGGATAAGTCATAAAATTGAAAAACAAACGAGAGTATCGCGCTTTCCTAAGTCAAATGCAAAACATTAAGATCGCATCTTTCAATCAATGTCACTAATTAGTTAGGGAAAGGAGCTATCTAATTTTGTCTAGATAAAAACTTTGACTCATTACTAAGCAGCTTATAGTGTGATTGAAAATTAGAGCCTAAATGTTTCAAATCGAAAGTAATGAAACATTCACCACTTCCTTGATTGAGAACATATCATTTTCTCGATTTTTCCATCAAATCGCACCAGACACAATCACACGAAACGCCAAGCGACCAGATTACTTTTTTCGCTTAACAATTCCATCACGATACCCACCTTATTTCGAGAGTACACTTTGGGTGCACTGTCGCGAAAAACCATGTAGATTCTAGGCGTTTGTATGCGGTGTGCGGAAGCGCCAATTAGGCGCTGGAGGACATGAAAGGGTATCACGCGCCATTTACCCCGGGAACACCTCCCCCGGTGCCATTAAAATAATGAGACGAGATGTAAAATTAACGCTGGACCACATCGGATTATTCACACCGTCCGTAAATCATATGGAAGTCGCTCTGACGACGCACAAAGCTGCGCCATTATTCAGAATCGGCGTCTTGGAGAGGTTCCTTCTGCTAGTGCTTGTGATGCTCGCCCGAGTTGTTGTTTGATGTTGTTGAGTTGAATGCTCGAAGTTCTATAGATGTGATTTCAAGTCAGCTGATGGTATGAAATATGGAGCGTTTGTGTGTACCGTGTCGATTTAGTGTAGTCGTGATGCTGGGTTCGAGTCTTGTTGGGTTCTGGTAGAATGTTTCCTTCGAGTATTTGATTGAAAATGTGTCAGTTTAATGCTTTACAAAACGGTTCTTAAAAATGAATCAGCCACATTGTCTGAATTAATTAAATTCGATTGATTTAGTGCCATTCGTATGTTGTTATTATTCTTGCCCCTAAAAACCAAATCTTATTTTTTCAGAATTAACAATTGTGCTAATATGTAGGTATATCTAGATACAAATTGACGTGTGCATTCATTACAAAGTATTAATATTGATACAACTTATTGACAGCATTATTTATTGTTTAGGGGGAATTTAGTCTTTTACATGTATGTATTAATTTTTAATTATATTTTTGTTGTAGGATTTTCATCGACTTCTGGATCGAGTTTGGATTGCCTCAGTCTCATTGTGGAAAGTTTGAATGATAGGACTATTTGCAGACCTAAAGATGATATGTCATGAAAATCACTTTTGTATTTATATTTCTACATATATGAATATCTTGTGCCTAGTATTCAACAATGACTGATAATAAGAAACAATATTTAGGATAAATAAAGTAATTTTATTTTTAAATTTTATTTGTATACTATTAAGAAAATGGTTTTTATAAGAAGCTTGTAAATAAATATTTTTTTTTCGACTACATTTGTACATTATTTCTTTTGACAGACTACATTATATCAAAAAAAAAAAAAATAAAAGATTTGGAAACATTATGTCATTAAGCATAGATCTACACCCATTTATTCGTCGTTAATTGTGACGACCAATGGCGTTTGGATGTTACAGTGGAGTTTTGCCAATAAATAGGACTGCGTCTCGCATTGGACCAATAATAATGCATCTGTGTAAGTGACTGATGTTGAACGCACCTTGCCAACTTTCCCTTGGATATTATCCAAAGTATTTAATATGTCAGATTCGTTTTCAGTAATACTCTTACAAAATGATAAATAATTCCGATCGTCGGATTCAATTCACTGATCAAATAAATTTAAATATCGTGACATCTATGTATTTATACAAGTATATAAAAATTAATGTTTGTACTGTATATTCCCTTAAGCTATTCAATCGATTGCAATTGAAAGATTCAGTTTTTAATTTTTTTTCTCGAGCAATGCTACATTACAACAACTAGTCGCTATGAATGTTTTACTTTTGTTGATATGCATAGATATTATACAAGTAAGTACATAAAATTTTAATCTGTAATTATTCTACTGGTAATAATGTGCATTCTATTAATTTTTTTCAAGTGGTGGACAAAAGTAATGTCGTATGTCTCTAGGCATAAACATATCGCATTGTTCTGATGCAGTTTCTCGAACGTATTTCAGAAATTCATCAATTATATCATTGTCTATAGCGGGTCCAATGCCGGGAATAGGAGGCACAATAATTATCTGAAATTAAATTATATTAAATAATAAATTATATTAATTTAAATTATTAATCATATTAGAATTCATTGATCACCTCTGGAATATTTTCTTCGGTTACGTTCTGAAAAGCATTAACAGCGCACATTTTATCAGCAACATTATCAAATAATCCTTTGAATATAGGATTCACTACACCTTTAGCATCTGGGTTCACCTTTAAATGTAAATTTTGAATTATTCAAGCTAATAATATTTGAAATGTATCTAATTTTAAAGCACTCACTTCGATTTTACTGTCAACAGAAATTTCTTTTTCCATTTCCTTCTTTTCATTATCAACAAAATTTTCATTAGATACAGAGCCTACAAATATATATTTTTTTGATTAATATTATAATTAAAATTTATCAAAGTTTTATTTTAGTGAAATAATTACCATTTGTGTTAATCTGTGACTTTTCTGCCAGATCTTCTAATGAATCCATTATAGCCTCCATATTTTTTATTTTTTCATCTTGGTTTTTCTGCAACTAATTTTTGGTTCAAAAAAAAGTAATTTTATTTGAAATATATAAGTACACATAATATGTCTATATAATACTATCTACCTGTTCAATTACAGCCTGTCTCTCTTTAACCGATATATCTTTTTTCTGTGAGATTTCTCCATTTTCATCAAGCACTTGAAAAGAAGAATCTTCTCCTAAGAAATTAAATAACATTTAGTTACAAAAATTTCGCATACATCAATTAATATTGGGCATCGATTTTTAGTGTTTCTTAAGGTTGTGACGATCATTCTACCATCTATTATTCTATTTAGCAAAAGTGATTAATTGAAAAATAAAATAAACATAAAAGCATAAACAAAACTATGGCAGATAAATTGGTTTACTACTTCTATTTTGTATAACTATTCATTAAACCTTCATTCATCGACATAGAACTAAGAGAACCAATCCTCTCTCCATCTTCAGAATAAACTCTTAGCAATACATTGTGGTTTCTCGATGAAGTCACTGAGTCTAAAGGTGGAAAATTTACAGTACAATTACAAAATAAATACATACCTTCCCAAACATAAATTAAACATCGATAAATTTACATTAAAAGTGTAAAGTAAAAATATAAATATCATGTTTCAACTACCTCCAGGAGTGTCTGGAGATTCAAATTCATCTTGAGAATATTTGTACGCATCATCAAATGACATAGATTCTTGCTCTGTGATTTCATGAAATTTCGCTGGAGTTTTACGAATTTTTTTCAATGAGCTGGATTGAGTACTTTCTGTTTCTGATTGAGTACTGATTCCTGTTTCATGTTTTTCATCAGCATCGGTGGAAGTTACAACTAAAGTATCAGATGAATCATTTTCAGCTGGGTTTTCAGAGCTGGAGTTGTTCTTATGATTGACAAAATCTTTCAATTCTTCAAAAATGGCAGTTTCATCAGATGTATTTTTCTGTTCATTCATTATAGCAAATGACTTTTCTTTTATCTGTGAATAGTTTTAAGAATTAATATAATACAATCAATTCAATAAATAATAATTGACTGAAAAAATATGACTTATACAAACAATATTTTGATTATCTGTAACATTTTTATTATTCTTTTCATCCATCTGAGGAGTAATGCCTTAAAATCACAATTTTTGTCAACAACACTATTATGTTTCCAAAGATTTTTCAGAATAAGCATTAAGAATAGGTACCTACCTTGTGGATAACCATTAACAAATTTACTTTCTTTTGAAGCATTAATAGCTGCTAAAAATGTATACAAGTCGACAAATAAATCAGAAGATATTGCAGCACTTCCACCATCAGGTTCATCGGTGAATAATTCACAAAGCATCACCATTGTTTGAGTTAAATTCTGAAATAGAATAGAAAAAAAAGTAAAATAAATGATAATTAGTACATTTCAACAAACTAACCTTTGTTAAAAACCCAGCAGCAACAGAAATGAATTTAGTTGTGGCAAAATTATCTTCATTGTAGATTCCAGCAAGACAAAGTATTTGTTTGAGTTCATTTTCATTTAAACAAATTCCCGACCAGATTTTCATTAAAGAAGATTTTTCTATATCAGCAGAACCAGAAAACTAATAGATGAAGAGTAAAATAATTAATTGATACTCGTTATCAGATTAAAATACAACATTCATTGTCAGTAAAAATAAAGTAGGTAGGTTGATACCTACTTGTTTTATTAAAAGTTTAAGATAACCGGGACTTAATCCACCACTGCTTCTAATAATAGGGTATTCCAAACGGACTTTAACTGGAGGTACCTTTCCTTCAGCTAATGCTCTAAAATAAGAAGCTGACCAGGTCAAAAGATCATATGGTTGAGTTCTTATGGCAGCTAATGCAAAAAAAAAAAATGTTAATGAAGAAAATTTTTATATCCATATAATACAAGCGCTTAAAATACCTTTAGCATAAACTTTTAGCAAATGTGGGAAATTAGGTGGAATAAAAATTTGCTGCGTGTTATAAAAGGGCTCCAAATTTTCTTTCATTTTGCTATTCTGGAAAAATACATACCTAGTTAGATAAAACAAAATATTTTTTTGATAGAAAAAAAGTATCGATAACAAATAAACATGAATAGGATACCTTATTTGTTAACTGATTTGAGCAATTCAATAAATATTGAAAGGAACAAAATCGTACCTATTGCAAGGAATCACTTGAGTTGTCATAGGAACCATTTTTCGATACATTCATTATTTCACAAAAACTTGGGTGAGTATAAAAATAGCATAGGTAGGTAGTTTTATTTTCAGAGTTTTGACATTTATGTTAAAAAAAGAATATATTCTAGGTATATAATGAATAAAAAGTATAGAATATTGTATAAAATAAAATTCATGGTTCCATAATAATATTCATGAAAAAATTTGGATATAATAGATGACATTCACACCTAAGTCACAATAAATTAACATTATTTAAATGTAAGAATAGTGAAATTTGAATTAATTATTGGTAATATCTCATAAATAATCATGATTCAATGTAAGCACACCAAAAAGAACCTTGTATTTTAAAAATAAAGAGTTACTAGCACGATGAACAATTTAAATTGAAAAATTAGACTAGGTAAGTATACATATTAAAAATTATTTTCATAAGTAGGTACCTACCTACCTAGGTACATACAATATAAAATATTTAGATATTATTGAAGCAAAATTAGCGGGAATGAGTAATTTTAAATTATTGATTCAATATTCGCATCTGTACACATACATAGGTACCTCCATATACCTATGCACTGAGGTATAAATTTCTTACAATTAGATATTTTCAAAAATAATAATTTTTAGTTAGTACCCACACATATTCCATTGTGCTGAGTTTTCCATGATATTTTCATTTGGTTCAAATAAAGTGATGAGATGTTATTGTTCTGTACGTTTCATTTGAATGGAAAATCAATTATGTATTACAGGATGCGACCTTTTCTAGTATAAATAAAGTCAAAGTATTCTAATGCTACATAACTTTCGAAAAAATCCAATTGAGTGGTAAGAAAAATATTTTCACAAATTGAGTAGGAATAAATAAATTTGAACACTTTAAAAATTTTGATAATCTAGAAAAATGGACTACACAAAAGGATTTCCCGGATCTATTCCAATAGATGCAGAATATGTAAAGGTCAGACAAGAATATGACGCTTGGCAAGCTGAAAATGTTAAAAATTTCACTTTCAAATCAAAGAATATGAAAGAAAATGAGGAAGCAAAACAAATTATTGAAGATGAAAATGATATAAAGAAAAAAATCAAAATGTCAAGGAAAATGGAGCAGATGAAAAAAATGGAATTTTAAGATTCGGAACAAGTGGTTGTAGCATTACACCAGTAAATATTAAATTTAAAGGTAGGTAACTAATGCGATATTGTACAAATATTACTTCGAACAGTCATCGGCATATATTGATGATTTATTTTAAATTGGTTCATTTGACACTTATTTATTAAGAGTCTGAAAATTTTGGAATTGAGAAAAATAAAACATATATTCACAAATAGATATAATTTAATTGTATTGAACAAATACATATTGGTACATGATATATAATACAATAATCATATGCATGTCATGGATTAAGGCAGAATTTTTTCATTTTACCATGGAAAATGACCAAGTGATTATCAATTCAATTTAGGGAGTGTTGAAAAATAATATAAATAGAATCAATATGTACGCATATGAAAAAAGTATATTTGTACTGAGTGTTTTTTTTTTTGTAAATTTACTACAAAATAAATAATAAATAAATAAAAAGTATTAATGAATTGAGTATAAGTATTTGATTTTAATGAACCACTCGTCAATAAATAGTATTCAGATAATTCTATGCATAGGAATGATTACAATTTGTAATGCATATATTCTAAAATTAAAAATTATTAATTTCGATTATAATCAAAATCACAAATATAATATTATTGTTTTAATATCTCTATATAAAAGAATACATACATATAATTCACAAGTATCTAATCATGTGAATTTTATATTACAAAATTTAAGTCAACTATTGTCTTTTTGTTCTATGTTATGTTTCAAAATTTAGAAAATTTCTTTTTACAAATTAAAAAAATTGTATAAATATACACCGTAAAATAATATCATTTATAAACTAATATAAATTTTCTTAAATTCAACAAATAATATGGAATGTGATTTACAGTCTTATAAAATAATTGGAGTATGATGAAATGTTCACATTCAAAAGGGACGGTTACAGTAAATAAATCAGAAAACTTTTCAAGAGATTCATGAAGTATATATGCATATTAAGATATACATACATATGAGTTAGTTGAATGAGATATGCAAGAGTAAATTTATCAATATTCATGTTAACATATCACACTTAAAATTTTTGTAATTGTGACTCCTGACTAGACACAAAATAAGTATGTGATTAAAAAAATAATATCATTAGACAAAACAAAATCTGTCTTTTATATAAACATTAGAATTAAAATGAATTTTTTTCTGATTTAGAAGACAAATGAGAAGATTCATTTGAAATATTTGTATCCGATGTGAATGAAATGTTCTGGTTTATATTACTCTGATGATTAGATAAGTGCAAATGAGCGATATCGTTAATTGTTTTCAGATTTGGTTGTGCAGGGAGTACAGTCTCCCAAGAAGCCAATGACTTTTCATAAAACTCGATATGTTTTTTGGCCATTTCCACTAGAAGCATTTTTAGATCAGTTTTTTTTTGCCTCTGCCAACCGTAAAGATCACTTCTCAAAGCTTCAGATGCGCATTGTAATCTGGAAAAAGATATCAAATTGAAATGGTGTCATATCATGGTATGAACGAATACATTTTCAGAATATTGAAATATACCTATCGTGACAGTCTTCAACTTCTTGTGCTAATTTTGGGAGTTGAGGGCTCATTTGTGAAGTTTGAATACCTCCGTTAGTTAGTTTTTCCCTTTTTTTAGTCAATTTTTCTTGAGCGCTCTCTAAAGATGCTTGCAGTGTATCTCTTTGTGATAACTTTTCTTTGACGGCTTGTATGTACAAAAGATATTCTTTTATCGGATTTGATATAATGTATGGATATTCTTTAGTTAACTTATTTAATTCGCATGATATCACATGATAAGGAAGGGCCATTTTTTTCAAAATACTTCCTAGAGAAGAATCATCATCGACTTGATCGATAGAATCAGAATTTTTCAATAGATCTTTTTTCAAAGTGTCTTTATTGAAGCGCTCCGTTTGAGACCAGCTTTCTAAAATAGGCTTAATGACCAACATTTCAGAAGACATGTCTGTTCTTTCTTTGACGATCCTGGATGAAATCGTATTGAAACAATTGAGTTTTTCATACAGGCTTGACATATAATCAGTGATTGCTGAAAATTCTGGATCTCGAACACGGCATGAAAGGCTACCTAAATTTGGCGCACCGTTTGGAGATGCTAAGCTGTATAAAGAATCAGATATACTTGCGAAATAACCAATTTTCGATTTGAAATGATGACTAAGCTCTATAGGTGTAGCAGTGAGGAAAACTTTTAGATCATCATTGTGAGTAAGAATTGAATGCGATACCAATCGTTCTGAAAGGAAATTGAAAATGATTGTATCTATTTTATATCAATGTAATTTATTTTGAACTTACTTATGAAAATATTCAGTAGTGCCATACGCTGAAGTACAAAATCTCTAGAGTAACGGTCGAGTTGAGCTATGATTGTATGTCGACTCGGTAGTGGAGGTACTACTTGTAAACTCATTTCCACTAATCTCTCACGTAAAGCCTGAAATAAATAATAAGATTTTTATTTATGATTGCAATATATTACATACTTCTTTAAAAATTGGTTTTACCTTAAAATCATTATATCTACGTCGAACTGTATATTCTCTTACTTCTGAATCCCATCTAGTTGTTTTAGTTCTTATACGAAACGTAACATAAGTACCCCAAGGTTCAACAACTTTTTGTGGCTCATCTACTTTCGCCACTATATCGATGCCATTTTCTAATACGAGCTCGACCGTTTTGTCAAGATCTTGAAATGTCGATATACTCTCGGCTGACGGAGATTGAAGTGCGCCTTCTTCATCAACGATGGAGCTGTTGTTCGAATTGCTTGAGGTGCTTATATTGTTGATCGTTGAAGAGTTGACTTTTTTAGATTTCGAAGTCACTTCCAATACGGCGCATTGATCGTCTATGTCTGAAGGTGCCATATTTGAAATATGGGAATTGATCAATGATTTAAATGAAAATCATGCTTTGGTTTGAATAATTGTTATCTGAAATGTTAAGAAAAGTGTTTTATGTGCAAAATTTGAACTACCCACACATAAAAATATTTTTGATAGATAATTATATTGTTCATTATTAGCAAGAGATAAATATTGAATTAAAACATACATTGGTAATTTGATAATTAAACAGATAATGAGTGATGTATTTCAACAGAGTTGAATTATCTAAAAAATGAAATGTTATAAAATTTCATAAAACGAACGAGTGATAGTTTAAAATTTATAATTTCAAATAAGAAAATATTATTATATGCTGTAAGTAAATTTAAGCTGAATGACTGATAAAACGTTCATTTGAAGAATTATCAACGACATAATATAAAAATAATGTCAAATTGAATGAATAGTAACCAGATTCTGACACAAAAATTAATTTGTAGGGCCATTATATAAAATAAAAAATAAAATTACTAAGAGTGTGATTAGCTCATTGGCTCATGAGTATACATAGAATAAATATTTCATTGCTCTGATTTGAACAAGGCCCTGTCCACACGATAGGCATTTCATGCGTGTTTTGATAGGGAACTTGGTGGAGTTATAGGCGATAGATAGCTATCAAATTGTAAAAGGCCGGTCGCTAATAGTGCGCTCAAATTGTGCATTACATATAAAAACCTGTCATGTAAAAAAAGTCTGAGAATATATGTAAGTTCAGGTAAAATTGTAGAAATGCAACGATTTTTCTTTCAATGGCTAAAATCTATGAAATAACTCAATAAAAATAATGAAAAGTAAATAAAGAAAACTTATAATCTAAAACTATTTTTGGGGTATCAGCTAAATTGTCACAAATGTGCCATTTAACTAAGATTTGTATATTGAATTAATATTTCTAAATAGTTATTGTATTTTTTATTTTATTTTGTAACAGATTAATTAATAAATGATGAATAATGGAAATTAAATAGAGCGAGAATGGAAAGTGAAGGAATGAAATTAGCCTACACATGAAATATTGAAAATGGTAAATATGGTCTGTAGTAAACGGTAAAATAATTCCAAATTGACATATCAATGAAAATAATGGTAAATAGATTGTAAATGAATAATTATTTTTACCATCAGAGTATTTCAACAACCAACATCAACTCTCATTTTGACAACTGGAACTGCCTCGCTCTCATTTTTGCGAATCAAGAACAAAACATGCTATTTGACGTCCATCGCCAAAATATAACTTTCATTTCTTAAAAAACTTAAAAAAATGTCAAAATAAACGACATCAAATGAATTTTAAATTAAAATAAAATGAAAATAAATATAAAAGCTTTTTTAAATATATTAAAATTGGAATTAATCCATAAGTATTGATTGAACTGAAATAAAAATTAAACAATGAAAAAATATTTGAATTTAAATAAATTGAACTGATTGAAAGTGTTAAAAAGCGGGAAAAAGTAAAATTAAGGAATTTAAAAAATAAGGTTAATTGATGACAGGCGTCGGGCCTGGGCGTGTTTAGTGCCACACCCTCTCGTTGTTGACGTTTGACACATAGCTTGTGTTGTGCCTTGTTTTATCATCGATTTATACAAATATTAGGTATTTTTCTCCATTTTTACACAAAAATCATTATAAAAACTATTATTAAGCTTATTTTCTATGAATACGATTCATAAACGACGATTCTTCTGAATTTGTTTACACTCAAACAAACTGTCACTTTCAAACTTTTTATGAATCATTTATTTTTGACAATTTTGATTTTACACTGTTATTTAGTCGTTTTCTAATTCTAAATTCAAAAATATGTCACACTGGTTTTCATTTGTGAAGTATTTCACAATAAATGACTTTGGTGCTTGTAGAGCAGGTAATTGGTATGACACAACCTAATCCAACCTAAATTATAACAAACCATCTATGAAAAAGAATACAAAATAACCTAACTTACAGCATTTTATTTGTTGATTGTCTATTCCACAAAATCAGCTTCGATTAGTTTTGCATATGTACTTGCATTTCGACCATTGCATATGCTTTACTTTTGAGAGATGATTCAGTAATATTGATTTGACAAAATTCCAATTATATTGTTTTTGACTGTTTAATTTCAGTTCACAATGAATTATGGAAGGAAAACTCCCTCGACCTATCGGTCAACGCCATCAGTTTATTCACATTACACTGGAAAGTATGTATTTTCAGGTTATTTGAATATATTGTTTCCTTAGATACATTCATATCTAATTCAATTCGTTTGATTAATTTATTGTAGATCATCAACGAATCTCAGATCAACTAAGTCGATGCGATCGGTGAAAATTCCATGGTATCAACGGCCTATATTACACGATGCTATCGTATTAGACATTCAACGAGGGGCTTTTTTGACTGGCTTTGTGGCTATTGTGAGAGTTTTTCTGTTTTTTATTTTACAGAATATTAGTTTTTCGATTTATCTAATCTTAAATTTCAGTTCATTGCCTTATTTACAATCGCTGAATCGATATTTGACATTTATTGTCTTTCTATGGCAGCTCCAGGGTCTACTCACTATGGCTATTATATTATTTCATTTGAATTTGTTTATATTGGAAATATACATGGTAAACAATATGGTTTATTTATGCAGATTTTCCACTCTGAGTTAGACATTTCTCATATCAATCGGAATAATTATGTGCATAAATGATTTGATTTAAAACATAAAATATATAAATATGTTTAAACTTAAATAATTTAGCTCGAATTGGAAAACCTGTATTGTTGTTTGCTTCTCAATTCATGTTTTTAATTAACAATAATTGTTTTTAGTAAGAAACGCTTTAGTGGTATTTGCACTATTTTCTATGATAGGAGCCGTCTGCGTTCTGGTCACCAGCATTATGCTTTTGGTAGCTCTACGAAAGGTAATATTCCATATTTTATGTTATTTTATCGATCATGTATTTTGCATTTATTTCACGTCATTGCTTCATGTAGTGTATTAAAGATTTTTATTTCATTCATTGATTCATACATCATAATTTGTATATGATTTTTCCTCATTTGCACTCATTCATTTTGGAAGTGTATAACGGAAGCTGGTAGAAGAAAAATGAAGGTATTCGTTCGATCGAAGCAAATTTTTTTCACCCGAATGAAACTAAAACAACACACTGTTTAATTTCAATTATATTTGCATATTAAAAACATTTTGTTGTATTGCAGGAGCATGAAAAGAAGATTGTTCCATGGATATATTGTTTCGCAGCATTTACGATATTCAGAACATTTGCATTTATATTTTCTGCCATTGTAAATGATCTGATTTTTGCTTATAACATTTTGATGTTGCTTTGTTGGATCGTGTTCATTATTGCCAGTGTTTACGGTTGGCTTTTGGTATACAGTTTGTATATTGAACTATCTGATCTGACAAAATTGGAAGATCTGGCTCAACTCAGAGTGAGTATTTATTGTTTATGTTAAAATCTAATTGATTAAGAATGAAATTTATGATGCATATATATTTTTTAAGATGGGAACTATGGCTTCTTTAAATGCATCTACCACTCATTCGTTAGCAGGCTCTCGTCCTACAACACCTCACAGTACCGTATCAACAATGCCGGTTGGTTAATTTTTAGATCAATGCGCATTATATTGTTAATTTTTTTCAATTAAATGTTTTACAATATCAATCCTTAGATGGACTTTTGATATTTTTTTAATTGACTGTTCTCAATAATGTAGGAAATATACATTCTGCAATTGTACAATTATTGATAAGTACTATAATTTTGTATTATATTTGATAAGAATTTTTGCTAGGAAATGTTTCCGAAAAAAGTGCATTCAAAATTATTCAAATGAAATTTGAGTAATTGCATTATCAATTATGAAAATTTATATTGTTTCAATGTTTTCTCCTTAAAAATGCTAAATTTTAATGGCTTTTATTTTATATCTGTTGTAAGATTGAAGATAATTTTTCATGATAATGATAATTATAATATAACGAATGTTGTGCCTTTTGATGTGACTAATATATGTACATATGTATGTGATTTATTGTCATCGACAATTCAATTTCTTTTGTACTGCAATGATGAGTTTTTATATGAAGATCTGATTTTACAAATATTTCTGATCTGAAAATTGATTACATTTATTATTTGTACCTATATAATGTATTAAAACGTGACTTATAAATCCGTCCATTTTTTTTTAAATATATTAAGTGAAGAAATTTTATTGAGTCTTTATTTTACTTCACCCTGAATGCTTTAAGAAAATTAAATTTTTCCTATAAAAAAATTACAATTTTGAAAAACGTTTGATTGTATAATTGAAGATAATTATGGAATAAAGTACGATTTTCGGCAAAAGCGCAATTTGAATTTGTATTAAGGGCACCTCTTAACTAACAAACCGAAAGAGTAAAGTTTCTGAACAGCAGTTTGGTACAATGGACTTACATTAGCAAAACGGTCGACCCTTTGACAGGAAGTTTGCCAATTAGTAAAGTTTTTCAACTCTCGTTTATTGACGTCTTCGTTCACATAGCTGAGGATGGTTTGCTAAGTTGAATCTTTTCACCCACGCTCAAATCTAATTGATCTGTTAAAATGACGAATTCTAGTCATTTCTATTTTACATACAATATATAAATGAATGGATATGTATTGAATATGTTATGTATTTTTGTGAAAGAGCAACATTCCATAATGTGACGTTCTTAATTTACTAAGTAATTAAGACTTTCTAGTTTGAGACAATGCTAATGACTCTTGCGAACTGGAGAAGTTGTAGAACGTTTCCAAATATATATTTTTGGAAACTATAGTAAAGAAATTTTATACTAGAAAAATATTTCAGGGTGAAAAGTGTATGATTAAAAAAAGTGATTAATTTCTTCTCTTTAAAAAAGGATTTATAGCAATGGTTTAAGTCTCCATATGGACAATTTTGTATACGAAAGTATAGACATTATATTATAATATGAAGGTTTTTCGTATTCCATACGTTTACAAATACCTAAGTATGCAGTATATTTATGTATATATGAAACAGGAAAATGCCAAAAAAATGAAGTGTCTTTATTGAATGGATGAGCCTCTGTCGGACGATATTTAGTCGGAAATTTCCAAGGAACTTGTCTAAATATAACGAGCTGGGAAAAAAGAGAGTGAAATAAAAAGATCATAGTCGACAGCCCGGAAAATCCTCTCGAATTTATATTATATTGAATTTGAAATACGGAACATTCTAAAACAGGAAAAAACCTCGACAGTTTTTTTTTTCAGAAACGCCAATTTGCGTTCGGTCGAGCACCTCGATAATATCCTGCGTATAAATACGAAAAATTAATATACCTACATATACAAGATTATGAAAAATTAAATAAAAATCCAATTTTTACACTTATCCTTAAATCACTCAAGATGATTATTGATATGTTCTGATACTCGATTGTATTTTTTTATGCGTACGATAGAGTAGAATTCGACTCATTATCGTCGAGGTGTTACACCGAAGTGGCAGTTCAGTTTAGAGCGATCCATTGTCAGGTCCTGGGCGTCATTTTCCGCTTTTCCGGAGACGAACGTTTTCTTTTTCGTTTCGTGTTCTGTATATTTCTTTTTTCCACCTCTTCTTCATCGACAATGGGGCGTTTCTCTCGCCTAGGACAACACGTGTTCGTCTCGCGTGTGCCATTGCCTTTGTTGAACGTTGACAAAGGAATAAAAAAAATATAGTGTTTCTACTTCTGAGAAGAAAAAGAGTTTGATTGAGAGTCTTTCTGTTCTTTCATGTAGTCAATTTCGCTTATATTTTTATTTTGTAGAAGAAATTGTTGTAAAAGACGAATTTTATAAGATAGATTCCTTTTCTATGTCATGAATTGTGTTTTATTGTTCAGTAGTTGAATATATGTACCTAACTAGTCATCAATTCGTTGAATATATCAAGGCAGTTTTGGAGCGTTACACGGACACACACACACACACAGAGAATAGCGCTAGTGTATAGTTAGATTATATACCCAATACTCAATAATTTTTAGTAAGCATGTATCAGACTCAGATGTAGTGCAAGGTGGAACGCTTTTCTTTTCTAGCTAGACGCCTTTTTCACTCTAGATGCGAGCACTAGGTAATAATTTCTACAAGTACAAGTCACTATTGTTGGAAAAATAATCGGATATTTTCACAATGAAAAATCTTTTAAACGGAAAATTCAGAGTCGTTTCGAAACGCGAACGAAATGTGTTTTTAAGGAAAAGAAAGTTTTTCGCGGAACAATGGAAAATCGGCTTTTTCACGAATTCGAATCGCTAGCGGTTCCGATTCGCATTCTGAACGTCAATCTCGTCTATTCGGATTTGTCTCCTTTCCTTGTTTTGTTTGTGATTTTTCCACGAAAAGACAAACGATTCGATAACAAAAGTCTCCGGTTACGCAGTTGACGGCTTTTCACATTATCGACTCGTTCCGAAATGTGTACTCTAACGCAGAAAGGACGACTTTTCGCTATAACACGATACTATAATAATACGCTTTAGTCCACGAACTATTTTTAAAATATTTATTTTTTGCATCGAATATGTTTTTGACAACGAATTTTTCTCATCAAGATTCATAAAGAAAAATATTCTTTTTTGTATTCGAAAAATGTTTTTTCTGAGAATGAATTATATTATGAAAGATTTAATATATAAATGTATGCATTTAATATATTTTAAGAAATGTTTTTCGATAAATCTGTTTTGAATAATGTTCGCTTTCAACATTCATCCGTAGAGATTTGTTCGATTCTCAGTTACTTTTTCGCTTACAAAAAAAATCGATCGACCGGAAAAGTATATATTTTTCCATATAACCAAACTAGGCATTATTGCTACCGAAAAAGCAAATCTTCATACACAATCTTCTCGGTTCGTTCGGGAAGTTTGCGCAATTTCGATACGTTGAAATTTACGATTTCGTACGTAAAAGAGTAAACGTTTGATCCGAGAGCGATAATTTCGTACCGGATTTATGAAGTTTTCCGAATCGTAAAATAAATTTTATCATGTAACAATATTACCTTTGATATTGGTTCCTTTCGCTGCATTTGTGTATTTGAGTTGTTCAGTGTACTAATTTATTAATTCCACAATCAACGAAATGTGTTTGATGCGTTTGTCGAAATTTCTGTAATTCTCTTCATCATTCTATTTATCTGAAATTATAAACATACGAATTTCGTATATAGTGGTCAGTTTTTATTAGAGTACAGAATCAATCAAAATGGCTTCTAAAATAAATGATTTATTATTCGATAGTTCTGTTTTCATTCGAAAAAGTATCAAAATAGATAATTTTATTCAACTGAGCGTTTTCCGCATTCACTATTCGAGTGAATTTTACAACATTGCGCAATGGTATCGCACATCGATTAGCCTCTGGGGATAAGTGGAAAGTAGTTTCCTTGCATTTTATGCAAAATGTCTTCGGTTCTATGCGGAGTTTTGGTGTTAAGCCAAGTGGCATTCGAGTTTTACGCGACGGAGTCTATCGAGTTGTTAGCGAGCGCACCTTTTAAGCTCGCTTTCGAAATTTATTGTTTTTTCAGGCGAAAAGCTGTAAATAAGAGCACCCTTGGCAGATGAGACTCTTTACCAGGTGTTGCTAACAGTTGGTACTCTTTTTCAGCCTGAGAAACAACGTGTTGAATGTACAAGTACGAAATAATTTTCTAGAAATCATTCAAAGTAAATATACTTACATGAATGATCATATAGATACGTTTACTTTAATTTTATATGAATTTAATGAAAAATAACAATTGAGGTCAAATATGGAATATCATTTGAGTCTCATTTATGTAGGTGTAGCTACAAATGCATAACTTTATATTCACGAATGAACATGAAAATGAAATGGATGGAGTATAAAAATTAAATATTGAACCAATACGAGAGGTTGGACACTTCTGCAGAAGCGAAAAATAAATATGCCTTATATGGAGAGGAGGCGACTCGCGCTAACAACAATATAGCTGGCGCTTTTCGCAAGTGAAAAATTCACGTTAATTTACGAACTGGAAAAACGGGCCGAAAAAGGGTTTCGTCGTGACAAATTATTAACGAGAAATAAATTTCGACCGCGAAAGCCTCCAGCCCGATACGTAAAACGCGAAATTTCCGGATATTCGGTCTAGTCACGGGTCGCGGGACACTTTTCCGGATTTTCCGCTACAAGTGTTCATATGTACCTCGCGTATTTGATTTGTGGGTAATGTGCGAGGAGTTCAGATTCAAAATACGCAAGTTCAATAATAATCAATAAGAGATATAGCAGTGGTGGCACGTTTTAGTAAGGGGCTGCAGGGCTGCAGCTCTCCTCGTTTCGAATAAACAGTCGAGATTATTAAATTTATTTGAATATTGTTTCATTAAAAAGTATGTTTATGAAATTACAAAATTGATTGCAATGTTATTTCATTTAGATATAAAATTAATATTTTCTATAAATAAGTATTTCATTTTTCGTTTCGTCGCTGAATATTCTTACCGATCACTACTGATACTCATATGAGGCGTTCAATGCATGAAGTGATTAACTCAATTTTTAAACGGTTTTACTTAGCTCAGCCCGTTTGTTTTCTTTATTCTTTTTTCTTTCTTGGATCAAATTTAGTAATTCAAATTTCACCCACTTCCTGTCAACCGATTAATCTGAAATTTTGTATACACTTTGGATTTTGGTGACAATACAATTATGTTTATTCACTATCATTATAAATTCAAGATGGCCGCCGCTACAAAATGGCGGATGATATATGTTTTATTAATCCTATCAATATGGGTACCAAATGAAAGGGCTCAACAAGCAGAATACAATATAGTATAAAAAATTGAAATCCAAGATGGCGGCCGCTACAAAATGGCGGATAACGTAGGTTTTATCAATCCAATCAACATGCGTATCAAATGAAAGGACTCAATAAGCAGAATACAATATACTATAAAAAACTAAAAACTAGAAAATAAAAAAAAATAGGTAAAAAAACTTTTTAAGTTAAACGGTTTTATGTTAAACATACATTGCAATGTTTAAGATAAATGTACTAAAAACCAAAAAATAATAAAATAGATACAGTCGTAGGAATTATAAACATATGCATAGACTAGACTAAAATTAAACCGTGGGGCACGTCGAATTTAACGACGAATTAAACGATTCTTCTATCGCACATTAAGTCGATAATTTGTAGACAATTGACTTGCCCCACGGTTTAATTTTAGTCTAGTCTATGCATATGTTTATAATTCCTACGACTGTATCTATTTTATTATTTTTTGGTTTTTAGTACATTTATCTTAAACATTGCAATGTATGTTTAACATAAAACCGTTTAACTTAAAAAGTTTTTTTTACCTATTTTTTGAAAAATAAAATAGATTTAATGTATTT
Source organism: Cheumatopsyche charites (assembly GCA_024721215.1). Taxonomy (NCBI): domain Eukaryota; kingdom Metazoa; phylum Arthropoda; class Insecta; order Trichoptera; family Hydropsychidae; genus Cheumatopsyche; species Cheumatopsyche charites. Next base: position 5,766,602 of record CM045583.1, read on the forward strand.
ATTTATTTAATTTAAACGTCAAAATACTTGTATAGTTACTTTTAATGAGTAAAATATATTTTCTGAATAACAAAAATAAATTCAATTAAATTACAAAATTTGTTTAGCCACTGAACAATAAATTGGTTATTTTTGAGACAATTTCAATCAATTCTGTACTCTTATATGAATTAACCACATTCGTAGCTAATTATAAACGAAATTTGTATGTTTATAATTTCGAAGAAATTAAATATTGAAGGGACTTAAAGTACTTAAAAAATGCATGAAACATATTTCAGCCATTTTATCGATCAATGAAGAAAACCTCCTTGTGCATTTTATGGCTCAAATAGCGAGCAAATTGCACTTTTAATTGATACATTCATTTTTTTCATATTAATATTACTATCCTTTGAATATCCAGGTTGTTGCATTTTGTACTTTTGTTATATATTTTTATTTAATTCTAAATTAAATTAAGTGAAATTTGGAACTAAATACTTCGTGAAGTATAGATATAGATCAGTACTATGTGTGTGTAGAGACGAAGATTTCAAGTAGACTTCGAGTTTCTCGTATGACGACATCAAATCAAATATTGGACTTGGGAAGGCGAGTAGTTAAGTCAAGTGAGATTTGATGTAGCATAAACGCGTTTTACTCATTGGACGTGGCATTTGCATGAATGTAATCTGCACATTATTGTTATGGTTTGATTTATCGTTCAAATGTTATTTGAAATGGATTTAGCAATTTTAGATTTATCGGTGATGGTTTGAATTCAATTCTGTAAATATCAGAATCGTTCTATACGAGATTTATGCGGAGCTATTATGTTAAACGTATGTTTTTTATCTGTCGTAAAATGTAAAAGCCTCTGTAAAATATAAGTTTTATTATCATTTTATGTTTTCATGAAAATTATGAGCAATTTTGATAGATATTCATATCTAGAATATGTTTCAATTCAATTTTCAATGAAGCATCGATAATGTTTTATGAAAAATAAATGGAATTTTCAGATGTGGTGAATGAAAAAATTCATGAGGCAAGAAAATATACGAAAAAAAAAACTCCTAATTAAAAATACGAACAACTTCATTAAAAAAGGATCAAAACAATAATGAAAAATACCCAAGACTCGACGAAAAATCGTTTTATGAATTGCGGTTTGTTAAGCGATAATTATAGCTTTAACGAGCCTGCTAGTAAAATCTGCGATCGTTCTAATTACGTTCCCCATAATAAATCTTAATTTAAACACAAACATTGCGAAGAACGATTTTATACAGTTATAATTTTAAAATTTCATCTCGGTAATATTTTCCGAGATAAGTATCCCGACGAAAAAAAATCACTCTCATCGCTCAAGCTGAGCTAATTTGGCTTGTCGGCGATGAAAATTCGAAATAACGCGGCGAATTAATCTTGTTTGCATTTTTGCTAATACCTATTTGAATTTAGTTGAACGTGGAGACTAATTAATTGAAATCATCAACTACTCGAGTATTAAATGGCATAATATCCAAGCATATTTGTTGCACCAAAGTGTTTAAATACGTTAGTGTATATTCACTTTGTTTAATTTATGTTCACATTGAATGCTTATGTTTTTGTTTTTTTATGCAAATTTTCGATTCCGGTCTCATTTTTTTCAAATCTATTATAAATTAATAGGAATATATTCTGTTATTTATTAGAATGAGTTCATTTGTTTTAATGAGTGAAAATACATCTATTATATTCATAGGTTCTTCTTAAGTATTTTTAGTCTTTAATTACTAAAGAAAAAATGATTAGGCGATTCTGATAAGTTAATTAGATAATTTTGATAAAAATGTAGTCAGATTTGAAGACTGTACAGGAAAAAATCGATGTATAGTCACGAAATGTGAATTAGACAAATTATACGTCTACTTATCTTCTACGTATAGATATCTACTTAATTATTGTGCAATTTTGTCTATGTCTCTAAATCTTGTGAAGGATTCAAATCAATATTTTCAAAAAGTATATTCAAATCGTATACTAGTTGAATTCGATAAAAAATTGGAACATGTACGCATTTGAAAAGCTACACCCGTAGCGCAAATTTAGTTTATCGACTCGATCGCGTTTCGACGATTTGTTTACGCGCCCATGGAAAACTCGACGGAAGAGGAAAATCGAAAGAAAATCTTTCCATTCTGCAGAATTTCCCGTTCAATTTTCGCCATTATCGCCCGAACACTTTTCGCGAGAATGACAAACGCTCCGCAATAATAGAGCGACCCCATCTTTTGACGTTCGCATTAATCAAACCGGTGCCAGACGAGGATCCAGAGGAGGATCTACGATCGAGGTTTGAGGTGGAAAAGCGGGAAAACTTAATTGATGAAAACGTCCGTCGCGATTTATAAGTCGTGTCTCGGATCGAACTCGCGGCCGTTCGTTATGACTGAAAATTTTCGATATAACGTCGAGTTTTGTGATTCTAGGTTTTCCTTTTGTTCGTAATCGACGAATGAAAAAGCCGAGGGGTACAAGTAACTTTGCGGTGATTTCGAGAAAAAGGCGTTCAAAGTTTAGTATGTATCTACATGTATTAGGAGGAGGTCGAGTGATTTGATGATGTATCTCGGCATACGTTCCGAATTCGTTTATATCCTTTTGACACCAAATAAATGAGAGTGCATAGAAGCGATTCCTGTGCATAACTCAATTTTGTTAAAAAAATCACGTGTATCCCTTGGTCTTTTAGATCGTCATATGCATTCACATATCGATACCTCTATATAATATTTTAATAAACAAATCATTCTATATTGTTATGGTTGTTTACTGAAATTTTCTTTTATTCCTGAGAATTCCAATTACGAATTCATATTTTAATTAAGGCAAACATTTTCCATCACAATAAAACACACTCTGAGAGCTCAATGAATGCTGAAGACATTTAGTCTCGACTCCATTGTTTTCAATTTTCTTTTAATATCTCGTTGTGTATTAAGCGCAATCGACATTCGTTCCATATTAATTACCGCAAATTTTCGCCTTATTATTCAGGCAGACATGAGGGATAATGACAGACTTACATTGTTTTCTGACAATTTTCGCCGCTTTTCCATTAAAGTATCAAATGTCGATGATACATTTTCCGTTAGACCATTTTTTTCGGCAACATTATGTATGAAAAGACAATTGTATGTCTGTGAAATTCGCATGTATAAAGTAGCCAGTAGACGAGATATCGGTAAACTTAATTCGTTATATAAATGTCATGTCAAAACGGAATGAACGTCTGCTTTATCTCAAATTCGTGTATTTTGAAATAAAAACGGGATAATATTTACTTGGTTCGTTTGAAATTGGAAATGATATTTACGTTTATGTACTGAAAATTCGATCCGGAAAAATACACGTTTTTTAGTGTTTTGTTTGCGCAAATATACAGATTGATGACTTTTTCAAATGAATAAATGATCAGGATGAATGAAAAGTGCTTTCTAATATAAAGCATTTATATATTTTTGCAATATATTGAATGAATTATAATAATATTCTCATTTTGGATAAAGAAAAATACGAAAGCTTTAATTTAATTAATTCACAACGCATATATGGTTTCTTTTCTTGATTATTATTCAAGAAGTTTCTCATTTGAAAGTTCTCTTGTAAACGGAAATTATTTTATAAAGGTGACGTAAGATTTCACTTCGAGAAATGTCGGAAATGAACTTTAACTCTAAGAGTTATTATATAATAGAAAAACTTGAAAATTTTCCATCTAGGATTTCTCGAAATTTAATAAGAGTATTAGATTTGATTTTATTTATTTTGTATCATTGGAATTATATTACTTTTCTCATTATTTTCGATGATACGTTGTATAATAAATACGAGTTTTATATATCTATTAATTTCTGTTTATTACAAATAATAAAAATCCAAATAATAGAAAATGATTGATTGATTTATACGTTGAACATAATAGTTTTCGGCGAGTTTTGGCTTTCACGCTGAAAACTTTTAAAAGCCCTACTTTGTGAAGCGAATTCGCTCGTGAACTAAGCATGTTTTCCTCTTCGATTATTAATTGTTCGAAGCATGTCAAATACACCACTTCATTGATACGCAAAATATCGTGCACTGGTACAAATTTAATGCTATTTCAGTTATAAACCGCCTAAAGGTTCATAACTAGGGCACAAAAGAGCTTGAAACTAGGCGCAGGATTCTAGGTGTGAAACGGACTCGTTCTTTGTTCGACGGATATTCAATACAATATTTTCCGATGTCGGTTGTTTATACATTTTCATATATAATATATAGATATTGAGTGTGATGGAAAAATGTGAGAAATTGATGGATATCGATCGTAAAATTGTGAAAGTCCTGTTTGTTGGAGCGCACATTTTCGCTTGGCGGTAAAAACGGTGTTACGATAGAGAAGGAAAATTGATATGTTTTGAAAGGATCTGTCTGAGAAAGTTTGATATATAATGTAGTATATAATATATATACAATTCCAAGAAAGATCTTTTCATATTTCGAGCTGATACAATATTTAAGTTACAAATGAAAAAATCATGAACGAAAAGTCATACGATATTAACGCGAATATAAAACAACAGTGTCACATATCAAACTCCACTGTAAACAATGCAAAAACTATTTTCATAATTTAACGAGTTCGTACGACGTTTATTAACAAAATTCATCAGATAAGAAACTTTAGATGACCTTTCGTAAACTCTCCAGGATTTTCGACTATCCTTCGTCACGGTGGACGCTTGTCAGATTAATTTCGATCGAACCTGTGATGTCGGAACGTGGCTACTTTTATACAGCAAGAACACGCCAAAAGTGGAAATATAACTCGTGTCTTTTCAATGAATTATTCAAGAACAATGGAGCATCCGCACGACGACGGAGAAGCGTGAAAAATGCGAAAACTTGTCATGAATATTTCTATAGAGCGTAATGGTGTTTTCCGAAAAGCCAAAGAGGAGGGACAGAAGTGTATGAGAAAAAATGGAAAATTCTTCGCAGAAATCGAAAATGTGCGATTTATACGATGAGACGACGTTGATTTACGATTAGGATTGTTTATTTTTTTCGCACCGTCTTAAGCCAGAGGAGATTAATGGACGTTCACCGTGAAAAGGTATTGACGCTTTCGGGAATTGCTCGTTCGAGTGGTTGTGTGTTGGGGTTTTTTCCCTCCTTATTCGACTCCTTGTTCATCTTCGCCTTCTTGGAAAGTGGGTTGTCTGAAATAAGCGACCGTCGTAGAGATGAGGGATGATTTCGCTGGCGGAAGTGTGTCGTTAGATGATGGTCATTTTGAGCGAATTCATGTTTTGTGAGTGTTTATAACGAAAATTTTCATTTGAATTCTGTGAATTTTATGGAATAAGAGAAATGTTTGGGGATATGGTTATCTGATCTCTCGAAAGATAAGCGAACCAATTCGTCCCTCTCACAAAAGCTAGCTCAGATTCTCAGAAATTCGTTCTTTTTGCTTTATTCGTATATTTATCATAATGATCGTATCTCACCGAAAGGGGCCTTTACACATTTTTATTTCTCTCTGAATTGACAATATAAAAGTACACAATCTCATATTTTCAATATTTTTAAATTCAGAAATAACCGAACTATATTGAACGACCGTTTCATGCGATATAAGCCAATTCAATCATTTAAGATTCCCCTCTTCAGCGTTTCACGGCACGGTATAACTAGTTCATGCGGGATTTACTCTCGAAAACAACGAAGCATAGCAATTTCGCTCGATCGAACCTATTTTCTGCGGCTTTTAGCGTTGCAAAATGAGAAAAAGATAAGGAAAGTCTTCAACGTCGACACTGTATTAAAGCTTCGGCACGTGAAAACGAAGATTTCACGCATGGTGTATCAACAGCGTCACGCACATGTGCCTATGGGCTAGAGGATTTCCCGAGGATTTCCCAACCCTCCTCTTAGGTTTTTCCAAGCATTTTCCTCCCTCTCACCTTCAGTTTTTCTTAAGAAGCATCTCCCCTCGCGGTCGAAGCATATTTCCCTTTGTCAGCCGGATTTTCTTTCCTTTTTTCCGGTTTCGCGCCTCGCGTTTTTTTCCGTCCGCGAAAGTTAGACAATTTTCGTGAGTTTTTCAGATGGAAAGGATCATCTGAATATTTTTCTTCCGAACGAAAATCGCGATACTCATTTTTTGCGCGCAGTTTCGAAGAATTTTCGATTAGAGCCATTTCAAGTTCGTGAGCGGAATGAATACACTTAGTGAAAAAACTTTAGTTGGATATTACGCTTTTTCAGTCTGAAAGTGAAAATTTCGGCTGAAAGGTATGAAATTGAATTAGATCAAAATTACAAAATTAACGGAAAAACTGATTTTATTTCGCGAGATGGACGTACGGCAATTACGAAAAGAAAAAACAAATTCAATTTATGGATGGGAAACTCAATTATAAAAGACGTAAGCTCCTCAAACTTTTGCCATACGACATAGAACTGAAAACTGATTATATGATCGTGTCCTAATTGAGAAAGTAATACAACAATATTGTTTAAGTGGGCCAATATTGAAGCGAGCTCTCATACATATAATTGCCAGCAGACAATTTATATGGAAATTCAGTTCGAAAATTGATTTCTACTTACGGCACAATCATACACGAAGTGTTCGTTATAAGTTTCATGAAAAACTTCAACTCGAACGTACGTTATGTATTTGTATACACGTCTCAACATTAAGAGTGTTTTACTTAGGGATCATGCCGGGAATATTATATACCGAAAGATACCCGGTAAGAGTCTATAAAAAAACTAGTAAAATACGCTCCGTGTGCACATTTTCACTCGATTTAACCGAAGTGCCGCCGTTAAACAGACCGTTTGAGTTTCTCGAACATTTCGCGAATTCGCAAGCCAAATACTGGTACGCGAGAGTGGAGTTGTCGAAGCAAACATGTGCACAAATCACTGGTCAAACGCGAAAATCCATTTGTCGATTGCATTTAACTACGTTCGGAATGCACTCAAAGCTTTGAGACGATCGGTCAGTAATTTCAGCATAGGAAACCTTCATGCGAAATAACGCCATATTGCTGTATTGTGATTTTGAAGAGGTTAATTCCATACTGAGACTGCCAATAGTTAGATCTATAAAGAGTTTGATGCTGAGTTCGAATCCTTGTGAGAATCACATGTAGTTAATCTTGGTTTACTAATTGACGACTGAAAAGGCCAAGAGTACAATAGACACATATTAACAGAAATCGCTTCTATGTACTCTCATATATTTGGTGGCAAAAGGATATATTCGAACTTGGAACGTGTGCCGAAATATGTCATCAATTCAGTCGACCTCCTCCTAATACACGTAATTCTCCTCTCCTCCTCGAAATCACTGCAAAGTCACATGTACCCCTTGGCCTTTTCAGTCGTCAATTAATATAGATACTTGATTGCTTTTTTCTAATATTTATTCCGTTTAATTAAAGGAGTTAATCAAAAGCTTCATAAAACGATTCGTTAAACGGAATTCCGGCTTATCTGTCTCTCGGATCGTTTGTTTGTTTATGCCGAACGATTTGGTTGACACCTATCGGTGACCGGGGATTTTATACAATGAAGTGACGGGCTTCCTTTCACGATCTCAAATGAAAAATATAAAGTTGATCTAGGTGTCAATGGCGTTAGGACGTCATTGAAAAAAAAAATTAAGGAGATAAATGCAATGTCGAAAAAAAAATCAAGTCGAAATGCTCGAGGGGGACACGTTGGCATTTCGCGGTGTCCCGATTTTGTTTGTATAGTGGAAGAGCGATGTTCTGAAAGCGTTTTTCAGAACGTCGTCGTCTCGAAGACGTGCGAATGACAAAAAGGGATGAGAAAAATATATGGTGAAGTCTGCACAAAGTGTGTGTGGTATGAGAGAGCTGCTGTCACGACGTTGAGAAACAGGGTATGACAAGCACATCATTATAAAACGCGTTCTAACCCCCCAAACCGTGTATTATTTATATTTATATTTATGAGGTAGGGAGAGGATATATTTGAGAAGTTCCGCGTGTGTTTGATATATTATTCAGGATGTCATTATCTGTGTGTGAAAACGATATTAAAATCTGCCGCAATTCGTTCCTTTTTTCCTGGATGGAAACGTTACGGACGACCTAGTTTCTCTCTTATTCTCTTCGCATGGAACTTTTAATATGTGGAAGCTCAAATATATTGCACTATTTTAATATTTTATTTATACGATCGCGGTACGAATTTGAATCTATCCGTATAATTGTAACATTTTTCATTTTAAAATACGATCCTATGAAACTTCACCACCACATAGAATTCGCATTTCTTAAGATATTTAAATTTAAAATTAATTCAATTTTCGAATGTAAGTCGTATATACGATGGAACAACAGCTTATTACGCATTGTTCACGAAATCAAATAAGGTATTGTCCGTACGAGCGTAAATTGATTACGCGCGTTCACAGCTCATCCGAAATCGAATCAGATTTAATCAGGTCGTATTTGGTGGAAGATTATCCTGTCCTTTGTGTTTTGGGACACTGTTAGAATCTTCAAATCGTCCAAAGTGTTCTACGATGGTAGACACGTAGCTGGAAATCGGTTTCCGAACACTTTGTCGACGAAGCGTAAAAGTTTTTCTCGCTACAATGAAATATACTGTTACGCTGTCGATACAGCAGAAGCCGATTTGATATATAACTCCACTACATAGTGTGCTTTGAATAACGAAAAGTTTGCTGAAAAAAATACCTTCGGAAATCATAAAAATCATGCATAAGTTGTGATTCTGTTCATGAAAATGTATAGATGTGAGTTAAAAAAAATCTTGGTTTTAATTTTTTTTCGCATTTTGTATGTAAAAATCGTGTACGCATATTTTTGAATATAATGAAAAATATTGTTTGAGGTTTCTCTCGAAAACTTCTTTGACTCGAGTCGATTTCGAGAGTTTTTGTCATTTCCGAGTGCGGAAAGCTTTTCGTCCGAACATGAAAAGATGTGAAAATACATTTAGGTATATATTTTTTTCGACGCCTTATCAAATTTGCAAATATTGAAGCAAGCGATGTTTAAAGCGCCATAGTGAAAATGTATTTGAATACTTTTCCGTAAGAGGGATTTCAACCGACAAAAAATATCAACATTTCCGATACATTCTAATCGTATATTTTTATTTTTTATTATCACAAATATTACTATTTTTTTATAATTTCCAAAAAAATCATTCATTTCGAAGTGAAAAAGTAAAAGGTTAAAAACTCTTGAATATGATGAACGTTCGAAAGGTCGATCGATTTCAATCAATACATAGAAAATACGAGAAATACATTTTAGAAATCATTTAGTAAACCAATAAATTATTTATCTCTTCAAATCAAATATATAAAAGAAACTAACCCTTCATCATATAAATCAAGACAAACGACACACGAACGTAAACCGACAGGACTCGAACTCAGCATCACAGCGACACCGAAGCTCGACGCGGCTCACACAAACTTATCAAATATAATAAAACGACCTCCTTTCAACGAAACTATGTATAAAAATCGCATCGGCACGTATCTATGTATTAATTTGGGCGAAAATCCCCGCACTCGGCAATATTTCAAAAGTCGTAAAGCGCGGGTCAGGAAGCGCGCGGGTTAAGTGGGCAAAACCGTGAAATGATTTAAGGCTATCTCGGTCCTGGGTGGAATCGTCGGGGCTTTTTTAAAACCACCCCCAGCCTCCCACATCGGAGGAATCCGCCCCTCGGTTTTTCGGCCCCGAGGCAAAAGGGAGCTTATTAATTTTTTAACGTGAAATCCCTTTGTCTCGCGGCCGAGGCTCGAACGGCCAATTTTCCGCCGAAAAAAACACGGATCTCGATTCGCCGAAGAATTCTCGTTTGTATGTACGTTCTGTACGCTGGAGATTCGATTTATGCTGAAAATTTGAAGAAAATGTTGTATAAGGTACTCGAGTCTAGTTATAAAATATTATAATCGTGTTAGTATATAAGTTTCCGAGATTAATCTGTGCAATTTCAAATTAATTTTTGTAATAGATTTTTAAGAGTGGTTGGTAAGTTGAAGTTATATTTTTTTGAGATTTAACGTTTTTTATTGACTTAAGCTTGATAAAGTGACTTTGCCGTACCATAAAATGAAAATACTTAGCGAGTGTATTTTATGTTTTGTATCATTAGTGTGGATTGTCGTAGCGCTATACTTTTTTAATAAAATGAACAGAATAATTTTCAAATATGGATTATTTCTGAATAATATATAAATTGAGGATCCACTTTATTCTTTTCACAAATGAAAAACATAAGATGCAAATCCAAGACGAAATTTCGATCATTGCGTGTTAGGGACTTGGTAAGCTCGTTACCTTTAACATAATTGTCGCGCGTTTCGAAATTCGATTTCAGACCGTTTCACCTATATACAAGCGTTTCTCAAACTTATGATAAACTCAAATCTCTACCGAAACAAATAAATCATCACTATTCAACTGCAAATAAACAATGAAAATACCAATACATTAAATGAGAATAAAATCATTAAAAAAAATCAAAGATTTATTCAACATTCATAGATTTTTCATTCAATAGACTCGTAAAGAATGTTCTAATTGTAAGTGAATTTTTGTGGCAATGATTTCGCTGATTCGTCTAAACAGACATCACACTATCTGTCGAAATGAATTCACACAATATTGCATTCATGTGCAATACTAAGCGACATACAATATTCCATAGTTTATCACGTAATTCGAACGCCGCAAATGAAAAGCTCGCGCTCCAGTTCGCGAAACTTCGTCCCAAAGCCATCCCCATGTATAATAATTAAGCCATTATATGGTGTTGCGTATCGGGACGTGGATATTACGCATTCGCCGAACACCATCGTTCGCACAGTGTAATTATGTGGTGTTAGTTGAAGAGCAATCGATGTCGTGTTGTCGATGAACCGTACAACGCATCGCGCTCAATTAAACACGGAGCCTGACCGACTGGTTCATCTAGATAGTGGTGTTTTGTCGATGATGTCTAGCTTAATGGATGGTTGCATTTTGTTAGTGCGGTATTTTAAGCTCTTCGATGTTGTTATGGTTGTTGTTGTTCCCCGGTGAGGAAAGAGAAAAGGGCTTAGGATGGGTTTCGCTTCCGGTTTTTCCGCTTGTGGAGTATTTGGGAATTGAATTATGGCTCTTTGTTATTAAGAAGATTAGTATTGTGTATCTATTTTTGATGAGTTTATAATATGATATAATAAACTATATATTTTATTTTGAATAATTGATGACTAAATAGGCAAAGAATATCAAATTATATGACAGTGATTTCTAGAAAAATGCGTTCATAGTTCAGCGTGCACTTATGTGTATAAGGAGAGAGACAAGTAATTTTTTGATATATCTCACGATCAGTACAGTTTTCAAAATCGTTCATATTCTTTTGTCATCAAATACATGAATATATATTTAGATAGAAACAATTTCTATAGATATTTTATTCAATCTCGAAATAAAAATGTTAATTAATGTCCTTGGGTCTATTTTGTCATCATTAAATTTTATAGAATCGATTTATGTTGAAACATTTTTTTGCTAAAATATGAATTGCTTTTTAATTGAAAATTTTTGGATATTCTATAACAGAGGAAGTAAAATATGCATGAAAAATATATTGTGATTTGAATTTTGGTGATTTTTTTACGAAAAAATCTGTAATAAAATAAAAATGAAGCATTGCTCGAATTTCAGACGATTTAAAATTTTAATTAAGGCTCGTTGACATTTATGTACATTACCAATTCAAATTCGACTCGAAAACGAAAACAGACATCAATCTTAGAAAGCCCACGAGACTTTCTGAAATTCATATGTGTATGTGTTCAAATCGTTCACAACGAGACAGATCTAAGTCGGAATAATATTATATATAAAACTAGCTCAAAATATACTTTAAATATTCTGAACAATTCGAGTCAAAAATACACTCAGTTTTAAAACAATATTATGTTTAATAAAGAAGATAAGAATTTGGATAAAATAATAACCATTTCAATAAAAATAACGACTTGAACCACGTCCGAGACAATCAGCCGCACCACAATCGACGCTCTTACGTATTTCACGTCTGAATTTCCCTCGAGTTAAGCGAACACACACATTTATACGATTTCGTATAAATATAGGTACATATATATTTATATACCTATGTATCTTAAATTCACTCTCGCCATTTTCACCGTTTCATGAAAATTTCTCACAACACCATATCGGTCCAACATTTCGACGGTTCAATTCTCACCGTCGCTTACCTACTTTCTTGCCTTGAAGGCTGCGCTTTCTTAACTGCTTCGGTCATTATTTACCAGAGCACAACTTTGCTGTTTCGTACTACCGAATTTTAAGAGCTTTCCTTTACCTCTCTCTTACACACACAAAGAAAAGCTTCATAATAATCCCCGCCGATTTTGACGAGACTTTGTAAAAATGAAATGTTAGGGATGGTCTTTTAACTGCTCTAGTTAAATAGTTATAGAGTTACAATCACTCAAAATTCGTCTCTGTTTTTTTTTGGCAATTCGTAGTGAAGGACTGATTATACATAATTTTATAGTTAGTTAACTAGTGTTGTGAAAAAACCGTCCCGAAATCTATACATGAAATAGTTTTCAAGACAGAAAACGCAATTATGTTACTTTATACTTCTACAAATTTTCGCCTAAATCGGTATGGACTTTTTTGAAGCCTCTCCATCTTCTCTTTCCATCTTTCCTCCATCTCCTAACAGTTTTCCTGGTTTCGTTCTTATGAATTATATTTTTGCGAGTGTACATTTGTTTTAATAACGCGCAAGGAAGTTCGCTCCGATTGCGTCTTATTTCTTAATAATTTTTCGATCATAGATATTTTTTCGTTCGAAATATAAATTGCTTCGATTACAATCGAGCACCTTTCATTTCAATACATTCGAGCCGATGCGATGTTGTGAATAAATTCGGCCCGAATAATGTTCTCGTATAAAGTATTCGGTTAATTTCGAGAAGTTCCTTTGTGTAAATACAAAACAGTGCTCGAAGAACTCACTTCGACGTTCGGAACCTTAAGGAATTGTTCGGGAAATTTTTGAATAATTGCTTTAATATATAAAGGGGGGGAAAAGTCGAGATTTATCGTTCGCCGTGTAAATGTTACGCTCCGATCAAAATTAATAAACGATTCTCGCGGGTGCGATTTTCGTTTCACCATAAAAAGAGATTAATGATCTATTTCGGAAATGTCGGTCGTTGAATTTATTAAGGCACCTTTTAACGTTTCAATTTTAAAAATAAGACTTTTTTTTCACCTTTATGATTTTCTCTTTCTCGCTTCGAAGCTCGGCTCGAGCACGAATGAAAACCGTACAACAATTTCACTAATTGGACAACGCTTAAAAGTGAAGTATAATAGTATAAACAGCACATCTTCAAACTGAGAGGAAAAAACGTTCTTTAATTACATTTGAATGATATTAAATTTTAAATATCAATTTTGCTCTCATATTAAACATTTTAAATGAATCGTGAAAAACGATTTTTTTCTTCTTAATTCAACAATTTTGCATTGAATGACAAAAATATTACGTAATATTTTAAATTCAAATTAAATAATTGAGAATTCTAGAGCAGTTTCAAAACTTGAAATTCACTCCCTGCACATTTTCGACGAAACTTCAACGAATCAGCGCCAGTCGTACTTTAATATTTCAATGGCCATTGTTACTACGAAGCTCTGAAAATGTAAACTGAAAACGTTACCTCAGTTCTTATTGTACAATAGTGTTTTTTTTCCACCTGGCGATTTTTTCAGCACACTTCCTGCGATAATTCCGACGATTTCGTAACGAATTAATTGTTCGGCCGGTTCCGAAGCTGGAACCAATTAACCTTTGAAAAACGACTGCTGAATACTGATGAAGTTAAGCGATGTTCTCCGGAATCGAGATAGAACAAAGTATTGATTGATGTTCGTTTGCGTTAGCCTTTTTTCCGAAACGCGTTCTCGATTGGAATTTGGTTTTTCGCATTTTTTTTCCGATGCATGTTCGTTCCGTTCGAATTAGTATCGGATGCAAATCGGCAGTTGTTTCGCGATGCTATCGGAGTAAATTTAGCTTATGGCAGTTTGTGAAATTCGTTCAGATAAATTGTTGTTTCGAATTTTTCCGAAAAGAATTCGATTCGTTATGCTTTTCTTTCTTTAATTGTTTCAGCTGGAATGCCATCTTCGACATGTCTCACTTTTTCACAAAGAGGAACGTTTGAGTACTTTTTTTCACTCTCCTTTCGAGATTGAATTTTGTTTTCAGTTCAAGATGGAAAACTTTTCTTGTTAGAAAGTTGTGGCCGCAATCGAAAACGAAAAAACATGCTTTATATGTCCGTCAATTTTTAAATCATTTTGCACGTGTCGCAATGCAACATTTGCTTTGTTTTCATTTCGTTAAAATGGTTTTGAAAAACTAATATTGGATTTAAGCGTTATTGAGATGAGGATCTCAAGTCGAGTGTGGATTAGTACTTATCTCTTTATGTTACAAGAGGGCATCAGAGTATCGAGTACTTAGAAATGCTGTTCAATGGAGTTTCATTGTGAAGTTAGATTCCCTCGTTAGCTTTTATTTTTCTACTTTTGAAATAGAGTTTAGCGATGGGATTTTAAATAGGGTATTGGAAATCGTAGAAAGGAAAGTATTATATTATACTGACTGTTCATTTCCAAAGTGTGTTCAGTACTTTTAGTATTTTTGTACGCATATTAACAATATTTATTTATTTTTGAATGAATAAAAAATAACGATAAACTAATTCATTCAATTTTCTGACTCTCATCACTACCATAGCAAATGAATATTTTTATCATCGATTTAATAATTTAAAAATAATTTGAAATTATGTTCGAGTATTTTCATTTATTTTTTCAGTTGACGTATTTTGTTTTTCACGTGACGTTAGTATTTTTTTCTCGCTGTTTCGAAATCCGTTATTTATCTATTTGCAGTTTGATTAGTGCATAAAAACGTGAAATATGTTATAAAATATAGAGCAGAGCAAAAGTGATGAGTATTATTGAAGAATAGTGAAAAAATGATAATATGAAAGTGCAATAGTGTTACTGCGAAGAATCAGCATAATTTCTCAATTGTGAAAATATATTTTGCAGAGATGTGCAATTAAACTACAAAGCAAAGAGAATTTCGGCAGATTCACTGAATTTCAAGTAGGTGATTTTTTTTTCAAATGTTATCGGTTAAATTGAAAAAAAAATTTTTTTTGAAAACGAATAACGAACACAATTTAAAATCAAATTTTCTCGATATATATTTGCATTATTTTCGTATCAGCTCTAGCTCTAGCAGATATTTTTTCACTTAGGTGATCATTCGATATGTAGTTCATCTACAATTGTCATCAGACTATATCTGATTTTTATGTTTGTGTACATATACAGGTGCATTTTCAGATTTGAACTTATTTTATTTTCTTGTCTTGCTTTGAGTTCAGTCGTCATATATTGTATATTATGTATCTACATATGTATGCATACAAATAATTGGATCGACACCTCTCAACAATAAAATTCAAAAACCACCGCAGACCTTCGAATTACTAAATCTAACACACTCACACATAAAAAAAAACCGCAAAGCACTAATCTAGACCCCGAAACATTCGTTTTTCGAGAGAAACACGCATTTTCTCGGCGAGGACGCGTTAACCCTTTGAGCTCGGTTTCAATTACGCACCTGGCCGACGACCGTTCGCTTTTTCGAAAGGTGCTATTCTATGGCGGAGTGGGATTTGGCGGGACGACGAGAGGATACGGGATTCGCGGTCGTGATCCGGATTAAAAAGGTGCCTCAATTCGAAGCGAGGGGTGTTCTGAAAGTTTGTGTTTGAAAATATTTTTCGTAGGTTTCCATTTGTATCGCTAGTGTCGAAAAATAATGGGAAAAATGTATACAGACAGTGGAATTCACTCTAATGGTGATAGTTTATTCACTATCAATCTGGTGTTCTGGTAATTTTTCTTTAGTTTACAGTTGAAGGAATGATTATAGATAAAAAATAAATGACTATAACCTCATCAGGTTAATGTCGTGATTATTATTTCGGACAAGTTAATCTAAAATTGGATAAATTGAAAAATTTCGAAATTATTTTTGCTTCGAAATAGATAAAAGTATTTAATTTTTTTTTTGATATCGTGAAATATAGTTAAAATATGCAAGATACCTTAATTTATTTTATTTAAGGAAGTGACGAGGTTGTAGTTATTTATCTTACATTAGTATTGATATAAAATGTTTATGTTTATCGCATTGGAATTCAGGGTCTAGTGATTTTGGGTTTGAGTTTTTTCAAATACACGTGTTGATTGAAATTGCTCGATTTCAGCATCATCTTTCTCCGATAAATAAAACTGTATGCAATCATTAAATTGGTGCATTATTTATTTATATAAATTGGTTTTGCCAATTCTCAACACAAGCAATGTTTAGACACATGTACATTCTATTTCGTTATTTTATGCCTTTGTTCTCTCTTATGAGAATTTTCGTGCAATTTAGTATCATTTGTAAACAAGGCACAACACTTTATTTAGATTGAAAAAGTGAATACATATAATTTTTGAAAAAAACTTTTACAAGGATTCGATTTCATTGTCAATACGTGTATTAATAATTATACACGTACAATATCGGGCCGAAAACAATTCTAACAAAATTAAATACATATACCTATACAATTAATCTAGTTTACATAAATAAGCAATTTTTTCCTTGAATAGTTATCATATTGCGGTATCTAGTAGGCATCTTTTGGGTCATCCGATTTTCGTGCTTTTTTTTCCGAGAATGATTTACAAACCCGAATCCGACTCCGCAGAACACCCAGAAGGGATTTTATAAAGGAAAATTGAAACGAAGGCTTTTAATTTATTTACGGGACCTTCGCGGAAAATTCGGACGCGAAAAGCGGTGTCGATTTTCCGCTTTAATACACTTTCTCATTCGTTCGTACAATTGTATTGACGCACCTCGTGCGAAACTCAATATATTTCAACGGTAAAACGATATATGGTTTGTATTTTATTCAATGTTAAATTGTAGCTTCGAATATTTTCTCATGATTAAAAATAAGCGATGTTTGTATTATTGAATATTTTTGAAAATCAATATTCATCCCGGAAGTCTTATATTTTAACAAATTTGATGGTGTGTTCACTCAAAGTTTTGATTCACTATTACAAAAATGGAATTCAATTTGCAGAATAATGGATGTCGGAAACTTTTCCATTTTGTAAGAGCACAGTTTCATATCGTTGCAAAACTATTGATATACCTTATCGAACTTTTAAAAGGAATTTGCCTACTTTACAATCTTATGCTGGAAAGTTTCTTACTCGAATGCAAATTATGCGATAAGAAAATTTTCATATATGCCAATTTGATAAGTGAGTTTGTTTAAAGAAGTTCAACATGTACGATTCATATCGAATTGTATGAAATAACAATCGTATTCTTAAATCCTTTATATTTGGAAAGCATATACATGACTTTTTCTTATAAAATATTAAAGAGTTCAAAGCACACGACCCGTCGTTCGAAAGAATGTGTAATTTGAATTTTCGTACAAAATTGATGAGCGTCGGATAAACGCGCCCTGCTGGTCGCCGACTTCTTTATTGTCTACTTAATCTATTTGAGCCCTTAATCTGGGGGCACGGGGTTTTATAAAATTAGAAAGTGCATATTTTATGGTGACAGGACACGAATTAGGGGCGAGGCCCTCGCCAGGAAACATACTGCTTCACTTTCGACGACACTTTTAATATAATATCAGAGCCTCACTTCGGTGTACGTGCTCGTAAATTCACATAAACACGCATAAATCACAAGGATCCAGGTGCGAATAATTTCCGAATTCGTCCTAGATTAGTAACGGGACTGTTGTGCAGGCTTGTACATAGATTCACAGCCCGAAGTTTCGCACAACACGTGTTAAGTGCCAAATTGTAGAAATTTAAATTAATGACAATTGATTAAACCCTTCACATATAAGAAAAACGATGAACTGATCATTATTTAATTTTGATATTAATTGAACATTTCTGTCAGTTCGGTTTTCCATATTCATATCGTGTAATGAAGGTTTCTATATTACACATTTTTTTGCAATCAGCTTAAAGTCGATAGAATCATGAGCATTTCCAGGTAATAGCAGTCAGTTATATACATATATAATAATGAATTCACACCTTTCGTTCTTCATATCGAGAACATGAAAAGCGTTCACGATGATAGTCTGGTTGCGAAATTAAAACGTAGAGAATGTCTAGAGCGAATGGGATATTTTGAGCGATGTCCAGTACGTGACTGGATTCGAAGACGTATCCTCAATGTGAAAACATTCAACCACTCGGTTTATAAAAAAAAAAACGAGAGAATCGTACGCAAAAGGCATCCGTTAGTAGTTCAGGCTTTCGTGATATATGGTATTTTATTTTTATCATCGAAATTCGCTTATGTTTCGACGCGATTTTTTTTTTGATTTTCAGGATCGTTGGCTTCGTTCATTTGGCGCACGTATCGTTCTCGCGTTTTTCATTTCGAATATGAATATCGGGATTTTTCACGGTATAAAACGTACGCACAAAACGATCACATTTATTTTTCGCTCGCGCGATACGTTCGAGCGTTAAATTCATCTCTGAAATATGATCGAATCGCATTTAACCGAAATACGATTGAACTCATTAATCAGTCCGTGTGTGAATATTCAAACATTTTATTAATGTTTCGTATTTAATTTCGTAAAAAATGTCCCTCAAGCCCATGACGAAGGACTGCGGCTTATCTAGCGCTCGGTTAAACGACCGCCACTTTGCACGATTAGCTCGTCTCTTGGATAAAAAGGGCAAAATTCCGTTTTTGCTCTGTTTGTGCAGAGTTTATCCCCTAACCGACCGGCGAAACTTCATCTTGAAGCTCCATAGACGTATCCGCCTATCGTAGATTTATTATTTTCTCGTCGGAACAACGTTAATCGGCCGTTAACTCGCGATATCTTCGAGCAAAAATCGAACGTTTTTCCCGGGAAAATCTCGAATAGTGTAATATCGCAGGTGATTCGGAGGTCCTTTAGGGTCTGTTCGATTAGTTCAAGTCGCCGAAATAAGATCGGAAGATTCGTTTAAGAGCGGTGCACCATCGGCGGACAATGTTCCAATAAAATTTAACGACGGCAATCTTGCGACAACGGAGGCTTCTTTCGGTTTCCCGTCGTACAACCTCATTAGCCGATAGTCTTCTCCTTTTTTTTTCACTTAAATATATATGTATATTATAGAGAAAAGTGAGCGAGTCGATTCGAATATTAATAAGTCGAATTCCCATGTTCGGGTCCGATGTGAAATTTATGCTTTCAGTGCGGCCGAACGTATAAATTCGCGCGGACGAGATCGAAAAATAAAATAAAATTTATCGGATTAATCGACGCTGTGGACGGTTAATTTATGGCCCGTTGTCTTTTGCAATCTACGACAAAATGTTTAATTCCCCGTTTTCATTATGGGGAATTTCCATTTTGTGCGGGATTAGCCGAAAACATCTGTCGAACGTTTCGCGTTGTGGATACGTGAGATTTTTCACGAATATATTTCATACATATGTACATACGTTTGAATCGAAAAAGAATTCATTTTTAAATGAACGAATGTTCAATTGTGGAAAAAGTCAATTTCTGTAATAATTTTATGTATTCATTGAAAAATTAAGTGAATAAAATCATTACGTAGTTTAGCGTAGGTACTGTAATTCGATTAATATGAAAACATTTTAGTCATAGTTTGTAGTAATATATTTCACCCGAAAAGCAACAATAACTTATTTTCGTTATGTTTAAGTAAGTGGAAACTTTTGTGTGCGCCTTGTTTATTTTCGTCTCGTTCAATGTTGTAACGAATGCCCCGCAAATTTGAATTTATTGTTTGCTTAACTTATTTGTCTCTGCAATGGAAATTTCGCCTGTAATCCGTTTAACAGTTCGCGTAATTCATTTAACCCTTACCAGATATTTATTCAACTGATTCCCCTTCCGTCTGTCTTTGACACTCGGTAATCAGCAAAGTTTCAGTGTTTTTATTTTTCCAGCATTGTTTCACGTTGATCTGCATTTAATCGACACCCGCATCTGTGAACGATTTTTTTTCTACATTCGAACATTTCATGCAGAATGGGAATTATTCAATTTGGAAATATTGAAAAATGGAAATGTCGTTTTAAAATATATATTCAGGGTTTTATTAAACTGTAACACTTAGCCTCGGGTTCAATTTAACGCGGTCGCCGTTTAATGTAAAGCGTTGACTCGTTATTCAACCGCCGCGTACCTTCTTCCCATTTTGCTGGAAACGTGAAAAGCGTGCTTCTGAAAGCTCGAGAGACTCTCTTTAAGAAATTTTATATGAGCACAGAAGGCGTTTTGATGTATCATTTCACAAGTGCGCACGTTTCAAAGCGTTTTTTGAAAACGTCGCATCGCTCACCCACATATATTATGAGACGATGTCGAAAGGTCACGAGCCGTTAGTTATCGTCGAGTCAAAGCTCCAGCGATTTCCCTGTAATCGTATAACTGGAATTGTGCGAAGTAACATGAGGATTTAGACGTTAATTTGCTCAGCAAATGAAGCCTGTAAGAGTAAACGTTTACGCGCGCGGATTAAATTTTAACATTGATCGATTTTCGGCTTAGCTGACATATGTTCGTGTAGATACGTTTATATGCGTCGGGCTGAAATGTAACAATCAAAAAAGGGATATACTTACGTTTGTAAGCAGTAAACTTAATGCGTCTACCCTTATTTTGGGTGAAAAATTCGAGTTAGGCGGCTTCGCATTTTATGGGTCCTTCAGCGCGCGCCCGACCGACATAACGCGAACGTACGTATTTATTTATATTTTTATACAACTATACTATTTTTTTCAGTGAAAGTATCGGGGAGAATAACATTTTCGATATGTGCAATAAAATGAATACGGTGCCTCGTATAATAAATGCGAACGGCGCCTTTTCCTCGGAAAATGAAACGTACCTATGTAGGTTCGTTTCGAAATTTCGCGGAGAGCGACGAGATTTATCTGCGGCGTAGCGTAAATTTTAAAATATAGACTTGTATAAATTTAACATTTCCTGTTTTAAAGTTTCGCACGAAGGCAACTTTCGAGTCTCTTAATCTTTTCGCGGTGGAAAGTGCTGCATTCGACGCCTTAAGAGTGCTCGAGGTCGTTTCGAGATTTATGTCTTATGAAAACTGAATAAAACGCAAGCTTATTCCTTGTGTAAGCTCGCTTCGTTTGTTTATTCATATAACGGGGAATTTAATCTCACCGTTTCGTGTGTCGTTTATTGTATGAGTGCTCTGAAAGCGTAAAGCATCTTAAAGCTTATAACGAAATTGTTTGGAAAAAAAAATGGATTTGTCGATATTTATGTTTACGTACTTATGTGTTGCCTACATGCTTATTTTTGATATGATTGTTGAATATGTACAATATTTTTTGGAAAAGATATCTAGTAAATTTAATAAATTTTGGTTTTAGTATTGCAGCGAATTAGATGATAAATGTTTCGAAACTTTAAGCAATGCTATGTGCTAAAGATTTCTAAACATTTTAATAAAGCGAATGCAAGGAATTTAGATCAAACAATTTGCCATTAGGCAAACATCCAAATAGTCTAGACCTAGACAAATTTAACGTTTCCTCCGGATGTTACTTCCAGCAATACGTTATAAGTGCAAGGGGAAATCTCAACGTAAGCATGAACAGAGATAAATTGCATTTAATTAATTTTTGTGTCATACGAACTCGGCGAGTTTCACAAAGCCATAACATTAAAATGAAACGTTCAAAACTATTAAGACTGTAAAATCTATTTTGCATAATAAAGTTACACAAATTCATTTCTACGTGAATTTTAAAGTATATAAAAAATTCAATTTCAGAGACAGAATCATATTTGCCATATATTACGTTCTTTCCGTAGTTTTATAATATTGTTCAATTTGTTCCATTTTGCGAATTCCCATATATGCACATTTAGGTTTTTCACTTTGAATGTAACTTATGCTCTTTCACATTCACTCAAGCTTGAAAATTTTAACAGGGTGAGATTTATCTCAAACTCAAATATCAATTCAATAAAACTTCACGATTTTATAATATTCCTATGCAACTACAGAAAATATAGACACCACTAAGGACCGATCTTTTCATCACTAACCTATAACTTGGCAAGTGTTATTTTCCAATTATAGACAGCTATTAAAAAATGATTGCGAACTTTTCTGAATCTATTTATATTTTGTCGAATCTAGTGAAAAGATCGGCCCAAAATCGAAAAAAAAAAAAAACGCTTCGCCGAACGATTTTCCCACAAATCCAAAAGCGGCCCATGACAAACAAAGCGTGCAAGATTAAAGACAAGTGCCACACGTTTTAAACCGAGGCACATGTTTAGAGTTGAACGTATAAAATCGCGGCAATCGGTCTCGTAATCTCGGTTAAAGAGATAAGCCCCCGTTTGCGGTCCTCGCCGTTAAGGCCGGCCAGTTTGTCTGCTTTTTGCGCCGTTAAACGGAAAACGGACGTCCGTTTAACGACGCGCAGCTACCGGTTTGTTTTACACGATTTCGGCGAAAGTTCGCTTCCGCGGATTTGTGCGATGCACGAAAATCTTAATGGAATTCGTTATTGTGGTAGTTTTTTCTGCGAGGTTTTATCTTTGGTTGTGGATTGAATTCGTTAGCGGCGCGTGGTTCAGAAATTCGTATAGGGGTTCTCGTTAAGAGTGTTCGATCGTTGAAATGAAATTAAACGAATTGTTTAAAAAATATTAGTTTCTTTTACTCCATATTCATCAATTTTTCAATTCAAATTCATATTACTAAAAAAATAATTTAAAGTAGACTTCTTTGGATGGTTAAAAAAAATTATTATTTTTTTCATAAGTCACAACTCAATGTATCTATATAGATAAAAAATACAAAGACTTGAAAAAGTACTAACTTGAGGTAAAAATCTGCAAATCCACAATTGTTTTATTTGATTCACTAATATGATGTAGCTATGGTTGATGGTTTAATATGATTTAGTTATGGCCCAAATGTAGATTCACTAGTGTGGTCGTAGTTTACTGTCGAAGTTTGATCGTATCTATTGAAAAGCCCTGTACATACATAAATGTACATTTTCTGTTCGCAGTGTGTGCGCGGTTGTGGATTGTTCGAGTTTATTTATCATAGTTGTTCTGTTTGAATTTTTTTTGCGATCGTATACGGTCTTTGTTTTTAAGTTGCATTGTAAAATTTCGGATTTTTGTTTCGTGTAGGATTGTTGACTTTCTTTGTGCGTTTAGTTCTTTTCATAAATTTTTGATATGAAAGCGTTTATGTTTGAAAATAAACCTTTTCGTTTTCTTTTTCACAGAGAACTTAAAACTTTTCTATTTTAACCGATTAAATATTTTTTGCCCACTTACTTTATATCAATATAGGGTACATATTTATTTTCATTTGCCTATAATTTATTGATTACATTCTTGTATTTTATTTAAATTCGTTTCATATTATTATTTATACAGAAATTTTGAACATAATTTGAAACATATCATACCATTTTATTTTATTTTTTTATTTGTACGTCTATAAAATGGGATTCTTTTTTAAAGCAAGTCGAATAAAAGAAATCTTATCGAAACCAAAAAGGTTACCTATCTTTTCCTTTTCGTGACCTGAATCTAAATTCATCCGCATTCCCCTACAATCTCTACATTTCCGGCCTCTTAGACTACTTGATAGTGCAGATTGAATTAAATTCACGACGAAATTCAGTTATTGTTGAAATTTCAATAAGATTAAACGTACTATTTCAGCAGTCGTTCCCGTTACGTCACTATGAAGGACTCTAATTTGTTTCAAACGCTTTGCACCCAAGTGTCGTTGTTGGTACGAATTTTCCTTTATGTATGTATATGAAATGCTCTTTGTGAGCTTCACACGTGACTTTTGCCGTTTTCTATTGTGACGTTTCGTGTACTATGCTACAGTGATAATAAACTTTAGTAAGATAGTGAATATTTTATTAAAATTGTTTTTTTTTTCATGAGGTGATCATGCAGTATTGATTGAAGAGTTATTTATGCTTAAGTAAGTTTTAGAAATATTTAGTAACAATGAATATAATAATTCAACTTTTCTAATGAAAATTGGGTAGTATATAAGTTTTATCGCTTTCAAAACACATTATTTTGTATCGGAAGTCGTTAAATTTGACCGCCCCTGATACGTGTGTGTATGATGCAACGTTTTGTCCCACTTTCGTACTCCGTTATATGGCTTTGAGAATTTCACACGAGATTTCCTCTCCGTTATCAACGGCGAGATATTGTTGCTCTTTATGGGAACAGACGTGTGCCAAAAACACACAAAACGTTTTCGGCTAGCAACGAATCCGTTCAGACGATATCGAATCTGAAAATTCCACTCCGAAAACCGATTCATCACTAGCTGAAAACTTATCATTCACTTCGAAACGACTGAAGTTTGTTAGAAATAATTCGAGCTGTGTATACAAATACGAGTTTCTGAAGTTTCTGTCTAGAATAATTGACTCGAGTTGTAAATATTGAACAATATAACAGAGATAAGCTCGCTTCATTAGGGGTATTTGATTCGCGTTGATCCTTAGGAAAAATATTGCATAGCCTTCGGACATACATAACGGTTATTATCGTGCGATTCAATTAACCTTACGTTTCGGGGTATTGTTATCATAACAGTCAATGTGTACAATGTAAATAATGATTGTATTGTATGGGCAGAGTTCGCTTTTGAGGGATTTATCGGCTCGCGTTCGTGTAGGTTGTGTATACAAATCTGGTATAAGGCGATTCATTATCTGCGAGCTTGTTTGTTCGACGTAACGAGCGTAATTAAGTCGTTATATAAATAAATATCCGTCTGATGCTGCGAATTTATCGGTCGTATTTGAATATGGCGCATTACGGAGAATTCATCTCATTGTTCTTGCTATTGATTGTGCAAACCGGGTTAGTAAGGATTGTGTGAATACGGAGTTCAGAACGTGTTAACAAGGATACGTTTTTCGATTAATTAAAATTAAATATTCGTAAGTGAGTCTCGACGATCGCTCACGCTCGAAAGGGTTGAATTCGTAACAAATGTACATATGAGCTGTTCAGAGTCGAATGTGATTAACTCCACTTTTGAAAAAAAAGAGATTTTAATGTCACATCAATTGATATAGACAAAATTTCTATGTGTGAAATGTCTTTTCTGAATGGTGAATGCTTTTAAATGAAAAAAATCGTTTGAATACGAGATGATAAATCATTTATTTCAGATGGATTTGCAATTGAATATGTACCTTAATGTGAATTGCTACATTCAAAGTTTATCATAAACAAATTTTGAAAAATGCTTTAAATACATTTGATCGTTTATCTCGACATATTGATATGTGGAGTTAGTCACGATTAGCTCTGAACGTGTCATATATGTTTGAAAAGTGTTGATCATCAACGTCAGACCGCAGTGCGGTCGACGATGAAGTGGGTCATAACCGAATGCGATTTTTGGTCAGAATTGCTCGTCATCGTCAAGGATTTATTATCCCGAGCGTGAGTATGATGTCCCAGAAGACGAAGGACAACTTGTCCACATTTTGCAAGGGAAACGTCTTCTTCGTCATTGATAAAATAAGAAACTTATGCTGAAGAAATTATTCATGCGAAAGATGTTGTTTTGACACTTTTTCATGAATCTTTTCAGAATAAAAAATGAATATTTAATACGAATTATAGATTCAATATTTTCCAGACGATGTTTATTATATAAATCGCTCTCAGACGCAAGCGTGCAATTATAAAATTCTAAATTGGACCATCGATATCGCATAAAATGTATTTCGATCGTTGAAAAACGTCAACGAGTGCACAAATTCTGAAAGCGAGCCAATGATCAATATTCATGCACATACCACAGATGCGTGGATCGTTTGAGCGTAAAATTCGCTTCAGAAACGTCATGGTACACCATATATAATGAATTTCGTGATTAATTAGTTTCGAATCACGCTTCGATGGATATCGGATTGAAATTTCGTATATGACGTTTATATCGGACTGCTGTATTCATTAAATATCGTTATTATGAAAAAAGTACTCAATATATCTATGTGCGATTATTTAAACTTATTGGAAACATGTAATTTATCAGCGCTCGGAAGATAAACGCGAAGGTTGAAAAAGCACCCTATAAGGATTAACCCTTCGTTCGAAATGAAAAAGGATCAGCCGTCGTTAATTAGCGCTAGGCTTTATTAAGGGAAAACGGGCAAAAAACAAACGTTTAAATCGTTTCAGGAACGAATTGTGCAAAATTTTCGAAACGAGCCCTCTTAAAATGGCGCGAAAATAAGGAATAAGCGAAAAGAGCGAGTTTTCCGAGATGATTTTTCATTTCATCTGTGATCGCTTTTGTATTTTCCTTTTTTTTTAATTTTTGATATGAAATATAATTTGAAGGTTTAGCTTAAAGTAAATAAGGCATGGATGGTGAGATGAAATTTGTTGATGAATAATTTTCGTTTAAAAAGCTTAATTAAGTCAATTTAGTTTAAATAAAAGACGCTGACGCAATGGGGATTGAATAATATTATCATTTTTCTTTAAAGTATAATAAATTATTATTTTCGTATAAGAGAGATCCTTCAGATGATACTCACTTAAGTACTTTATTATAATTAAATTAAATTCATCCACTAATATTGATTTAAGTGCGAAAAAACAAGATGATCTCATTCTTATCGATTTTCAATTGAAACTGAATTAACAGAAATAAATGTGAGACGTTTATCTTCAATGTCAATTACATTTTATTGGATAAAAATTCAGTGTAATAGAGGCTTCGTGAAACAAAGAAATGAGAATTTGATTTGTAGATAAAGATCGAAAAAAACGAAATTGAACATACACCATTTCAATCATTCCCCACTCGGAAAGTTTTCAAGCTCATTCACATTCACCATTCATTCTCGAAAAGTGCAATTTGGAAAACGAGGCCATTTCTTCTAAAACATGCATACACTTTTGTTACTTTACTCCATTTGAATGGTATAAAATACGTCGCTCAATTCCGAGCGAAATTTTGCTACATTCGAGACCGTTTCGTCGTCTGAACGGTCATTGTGCACAATAACCGTTAAATATTTCACTCTTCGTCTCGATTCGGCTTTTATATACGTCAGTAATATCATCTTTATATGGGTGTTTTGTGTGTGCGAAGGCTTGTGGCTTTCGTAACAAGTTTTCAATGGAATCTAGGCAAAACAGACAGAACACGGCCCTAAAACTTTGTCCTGCCACAGCGGTTTTCTTATCAGATAAATCCGAACAATGCTCACTACTTATTTAGGACGATATGTTCGAGTGTTTTCCCATCGAAATGCCGGAGATGTGAGAGATTCGAGATGAAAACACCAAGGTTTTTAAAGCGAATTCGTGTTTCGCTATGCGTAAATAATAACAAATAGGAGTTCGTTTGTTATTTTATCATAAACGAATACAGAATTTGGCAAAAAATACAAGGTTATTATGTTGAATTTATTAATGGCAGTGAAGGTTTGTTTTGATGAAAAATCAAAATAATTTTTGTATAAATATTATATCAATTCTAGAAAAATATTTTATTTCAGAAAGCATTGAAAATGAATGTTTATTATGATTTAAATATGAAATGTTTCAATAACAAATCTTAATAAATCTACATTAGCAACTTAAACATCAATTGATCATTTTAATTTGGCGTTTAAATCAAATTCAAATATTAAATGAGGACTGAATTTCACAAAGGCACAAGTGACTTTTTTATCGATATTAATTTAAGTAGAGAAAATGGTTCAGTATCATATATAGAACTATTTTATGTACTAAATTCAATATTGATAAAAAAGTTCACTTGTGCCCTTTGTGAAATTCAATCGTCAAATAATATACAAATTACAGAAGCGAATCCAAACATAATATTTATAAAGTTGCATCCTGCACAAAATTAAATACAAACATTCTCGCAGTAGAAAATATCCAAGTACATCGAAACGAAACGAAACTTCCCCAATATTTACTATGAAACGTCAGCCGCGAGGGAAGGAATTTTCCGAGTTTTCCCCGAGTCGGAAAAACAGGTCGTCTTGTTAGCGAGATAAAAACCTCCAGCTGCGAGACACAAAGCCGGGGGAGACATGTATCGGAAACACCTACATATAAGGTCGGTATCGCACCTTCGGCGGAGGCTTTCACGGGAAATTGTTCGGAGGGAACAATTCAGACGTACATATGTGCGACACGTAAAAAGGAAAAGAGCGTTTACCGCTCGAGTGCAGTTCGCGTGCGTTCACTTTGCCACTTTCGAGTCGTTTTGATAGGTCGCTTCCTCCGCCAGAGTGTGTTGCCGGCTCTATATGGGGCGTTAAGTGAGCGCGTCTTAGTTATGGGTTGGGTGGATTTCGAAACGGGGGAAAGTTCCGTCGGAAATGTCTGTTTGTATCGACGGATTGAAATGTCGATGTTTTTGGTTTGAAGAGTTTATTTTTTGAATTTTAGTATAGCATAAATTACCTGCGTGGAAAATATCGAGAAAAAATATGCTCTAAGTAGAGAATTTATCTGTTTGCATTGATAGAGGACAAGTCATTTGATGATATATCTCAACACAAATTTCGAAATTGTTTGAATCTATTTTAATAAAATTATAAGTCTTAAGTGTCGATAAGGGTTTTAAGAGTAGTCAAGAATATACCTATTTACTCTGAATTCAAAAAAAAAATCCTATATTGACAGTCATAGAATATACAATTTACATATGTATCAACACTAGATTTTGTTGCTCGAAACTCTATTGCATAGATCTGTTCATAATTTTAAGTAGGGACTATGAGTGTAGTACTTGCATGTGAATTCGCCCTTAGTTTACAAAATATACACCGCTATAAGAATGAAATCATAAATCCGCCGAAATGTCGATGACTTTTTATTAAAATTTGATAAGTGATTTTTTTCGGTACTTGTTATTTCGAATAATTATAATGACGCACTAAGAAACGTAGCTATTATCTGATTGTACACAGACAGTATAATTAAAATATTCTAATCGATACAAATAAAATGTTTATAACTATAAAAAAAGTAATTGTCACAAATCGAGTACGCGTTACCGGATAGAACACGCACAAAAAAATGCATTACCGATAAGCGGAGTAATTATCTATTTTACTATTTTTATTATTATTGTGAAATTATCAAAATGTCAATTCAGTGTCGGTCATTGATCATTCGAATGAAGACGTTTTGTATCGTGATTCGTTCGTATTCGAATTTCACGCTTTTTTCGAATTACGTGCAATTTAATTTCGCGATTGTGTCTCATTAAGACAAAAGATCGTTATCATTGTCAGTGAATAAAGAGTGTTTTAAAAATAATTCCTACCTTAAAGATGAAGCCTTTTTTCTCGTTCCACTATAACACTCGCGTATTAAAAAAAAATCAATTTAAATCGATATTTCATTCGAAATCAATGTTAAAATTACGACAACTAATTAAACAGCCGGATGCGACAACTGACTATTATTAACTGATAAAAATCGAACAAAATAAAACATAGAAAAAAACCATACCAACACGTGTAAAAATATTTGTGTAAGTGCAACGTCGTTAATTTAGTGTACAATGCAACATGCGATTTTGCTGCCGGCAGAATTTCGAGTGAGTTTTTTTATATTTTGTTTAATTGTATTGTAAACCTTATCTTTCTAACGCTATTTAGTCAACACTAATATCACGAAATACGTTTTAACACATTTTACTTATACTTTGAAAGTAAACGTATAGAATAGTATTTAAAAAAAATGTAAAATAAATTCGTTACCTCTTATTCATGATTTCATTCATCATGACTCGAACAATTTCGTATGCGAAACCAAATTTAATATTCTCCATCACAATACAAATATATGACCACTGAATTTCACAAAGGGCACAAGTGACTTTTTTTCATCGATATTGAGTTAAATACAGAAAATGGTTCTATGCATGATACAGAACTATTTTCTGTACTTAACTTAATTTCGTTCAAAAAAGTCACTTGAGCCCTTTGCGAAATTCAATCGTCGCATAAAAATTTAATTCGTACACAAATTCGTTTAAGCGACACTTTAAGCGTGTCCTTCCAACCGCGAGAGCTTTTAAAACTTGTACAACGCACGTCGAACGACGAAAAAAAAAAGACACACAGTAGTACAACATTGAACTTGGTGTCTATTTTTTGCTCGCCAGGGTCGGTCGGGTTTTCGTCGCGCTTTAATCGCCGTTGTTTCGCACAGAGCCGGATTATTTATTCATTGTTGAACTCTTCGCACTCTGTCGACGAATTTTCGCTTCGAGTTCGTACATTCATCTAATTTTCACGCGATTAATTCGAGTTTTCGCATTACGCCGCCATTAGTGTCCCGTGACGTCATTAGGAAGCAGCTTTTTCCTTTTGTGTGCACCGCGTGCAAGAACTCATTGTGTTGGCCGAGTTCAATTTGCTTTTTTTCGTTTATGATCCTAATTATCATATTTAATCATTTTGCAGATGCTCGGTTTGAATATATGAATATTATTATTTAACGTTGAATTTATGAAAATTTTTAAAATATGTCATCAATAGCGAAATTAAGTTGAATCACTTTTAATTTGAAATTTTATATAAGTAACTGAATAGTTTGAATTGTATGATTGAGAATGTCTTATGTAGATGAATGCAAAATGCTATCCTCTTTGGACGAAATCGGTGAAAATTTATTTTATTTTCATTAAATATAATTCGAATGTGGGTCCAAAATAGATAAATGATTCAACAGAACCTAAAAGAGAAGCAATGAAAAACTAAAAAAAAAACTTTTTGCAATAAAAGTGGAACTCGTGTAATTGACCTGACATTTCAGTATGTCATAGTGAAATCTTCTTGTGCAGCAATAGTATTTTGTATTTATTGCTTTTTTAAAGCAATAATATGAATGGATATCAATTAAAATTATAATGAAAATGAAGAAATGATTCGTTATTCGTACGAATAGTAAGATTTAACTGTATATATATTTGATTCACATGAATTAAATAGAACAATCTTATCACTAGAATTTTTAATTGATTCGAAACATTTATGAATTTTATTTCGGCTGCAGTGAAAATACGCTATTTCATTTATAAATTGCAAAGAGAATAATTGCGAATGGAAAAGTGCATCTGCTGGCTGCAAAAAAAAATTCGAAAAATCAGGACACTCTTGTGTGGAGTTAGTAATTGCATTAGGCTCTCACGGGAGCGAGCGAATCTTTTGATTTTTCAAACTGCACTTTTCGCGTTGGCAGAAAAGTGGATATTTTCGACGCTTCCATTCTGTGTCGTTAATTCGTTTATATTATCGTTTATTTTATGGGTTTGTGAGAAATGTAGGGCGCAACTTGGATTCGGGTCACGTATGTTGCGTTGAGTGCGGTGTGGATATTGAAAAAATATTATGTTGCCGTTATGCGCGTAAACATTTAATTTTCGGAAGGTTTATGTGAATTATAGAAGGATGCTTTGTTGTATATTTTAATATAAAACCGCAGTTCGTTCATATTTTCCGTTTTTGCTGAGTGTTTATTTCTGATAAAATTGTCTGCGTATAAAATAAATTTGAAGTTACTTATTCACACGATGCTCTACTATAATTTTTTTGTGGAATTTATATATTTTTATTAATATTTCCATATATCTAAAATGATTTATATACAATTGAAATAATTTTTTATTATAACACTCTTCAATCAATGAGAATATTCATTCTCGTATATAATCTGAAGCTTGTTCACCGAACAAAATCTGGACAGTATAACTTATGAGCGAAATTACACATGAGCTATCACGATCGTTTATGCAGCAGACTTCACAGAAGCAATTGTTCAACCGACCGAATAACAAACGAGAATCACACACAAGCCAAATAATTTAGCGCGTCGAAAACAAATTTACAAACCGCTTTCGATTGCCGAATAAATTTCCCATAACGAACACTCGAAGCTAGACTGTCGCAGCACTTAAATATCTTATACCTGCCATCGACAGACATTTCACCATAAATTACAAAATTATCACTCTAAATTGCTAATTGGTCAAATTGCGAAATAGCCAGAGTCGGTTTTCAGTCGACCGACATTTGTTCGGCGCGCTACTGAAATAGTCGCGAATCTTTTCAGACGCTAACGAAACGGGTCGGTTATAAATATGACGTTATATGAAATCCATAGTTGTATTTTCTTTGAATTAAAACGATGAAATGGATCGTGTGTTGATATAAGCATATCTTTCCTAGTGTGCAATCGTATGCGGTTTGTTTAAAACGAACGCGTTATTCTCAGTTGACTGAGTCGAATAATGTTTGGTTTGACTCGTTTGAAATATTAACATTCATTATGTTAATTTAACGAGTGTATGAGCAATTTTAAAATTATTTTTATTATTAAATTATATATTTGTATTATGTGAATTGAAAAATCGCACACGTAGAAAGCATCGATTGCTCGAGCTTTTCCTCTTTCGCAACGAGATTATTAAACGAACCACCGAGATGTAAATTTATGTGGGTAATTACCGAGACGGTGTAAGAGTCAATTTGCCGAACAACTTTCACCAATAGGTGACAAATTACCGGCTCGTATCTTAAAATTCAACCTCCCCTTCGTTCTTGGTTCTAGCAAGAAAACCGCTACCCCCCCGATAAATTATCCTTTTAAACGAATAACCCGACAAGAGAGTCTTTTTTCTTTAGAACCCTTACTTCCAGGGAAAGCTCCGTTCTCTCTCGTCGTAGACTTCCTTTTAAAAAGCTCGAAAATATGTTTTATTTTTCGCGCTGCTTGAGAAAGTGTCCATTAAATTGGCTCATTTTCGAAAGAGCGCTTCATGGAAAAAAGCACCGTTGAATTGATTTTTTTCGTAGTAAAAATAGAAGGATGTGTATCTTATCGTTTTACATGGAATTTTCGTAGAATAGGGTGTTTGCAAATATCGTTTAATCAGCTTCGAAGTTCGCTAGTAGCCCAAATACGGGTCGGACCGGAAGCAATCGTTTGAAAAGCCTTTCGTTTGTAGCTAAAAGGATATTCGATATAAATATAATTTTGTATTTCGTGTTTCATGTTTTTTCCTAATAATTTTGGCACAAAATTGAATTTTGAATCTCTTGCGCCTACAAGATTGGTTTTATTTAATAATCTCCGTTCGATTATGTTCAGTGAAGTTCTCGTGTGTTAGATATTTCAAACGCTAGAATGCTTTTTTATTGTATTTTGTACAAAGTATTTTTATATTTTCCTTCTTTGTTATTGAATATCATTGTGACATTATAAATGAGATTAAAAGTTGCAATATTCATTCATGAGCATATGTATCTATATCTATCATATTCATGAGTATTCTCTTTACTGTGTTATATGATATCGGAAATTTAGAATCATTCTTTAAAAATTCATATTTTTAAGAGAACATTTTAAGTGGACAATAAATTGTAGTGAATATATAACAAAGTTATTTTCAGAAAACTTTACCTGAAAATTTTTCTTATCATAAATGTGACCTCAATATTTCAAATGCATTGTTTGTAACATTTTTAAAAGTATTTGAAATATCCTGTTTTATATGCAAAACTTTTACTGCCTTAGGAAATACGACGATCAAATAAAAATTTAATGCATTCATGTTTACACAATAGCAATATCTTGTTATTTCTCAGTATTGTCATCGTAATATAAGCACAGCAATTACATCATCATTTAGTATAATATTAGTATAGTAACCATATTTATTTTGAAAAAATTAAGGACTTTTTTGTAATAGTAGGAAATAGAATCGGTATAAAATGGGTAGGTATGTATTGAGGAAAAATTATCAGCTGAAATTCTCACCTCTCGAAACAATACGACCTCTTAACAATAACAAACGGTCAACAATGCGATACCGAAAAAGCGTTCCATGACCACTTTATTGACTCCGTGCACCTTTGCATTAAAATTATTATTATTTCCATAATCCAAAAACAACTGAAAAAATGTTATAACTACACCAATAAAACTCTCACTTTATATATTTTATCAGCCGAAATTCTCACATTTTCAAAACAATCCGATTCCTCAATTCCTCAACAACAATAACAAAGGGCCAACTATGCTTTACCTAAAAAGCATATTCCAAGACTAGTTTATTGGCTCCGTGCACCTTTGCATTTAAATAATTATTATTTCCACAATCTAACAATACACAACATCAACTTATGACTACACCAATAAAACTCTCACTTTACAAAGCTACCCAAATCAAAGACTTATTAACCGAAATTCTCACTTTTTCAAAACAACACGATTCCTCAATTCCTCAACAATAACAAAAGGCCAACTATGCTTTAACAAAAAAAAGCGTATTCCAAGAGCAGTTTATTGACTCCGTGCACCTTTGCATTTAAATAATTATTATTTCCACAATCTAACAATACACAACATCAACTGAGTAGATATTATATTATAACTACACCAACAAAACTCTCACTTTACAGAGCTACCAGCCGAATCATCAGCCGAAATTTTCACATTTTCAAAACGACACGATTCTTCAATTCCTCAACAATAACAAAGGGCCAACTATGCTTTACCGAAAAAAAGCGTATTTCAAGAGCAGTTTATTGACTCCGTGCACCTTTGCATTTAAATTATTATTATTTCCATAATCTAACAATACACAATATCAACTTATAACTACACCAATAAAACTCTCACTTTACGAAGCCACTTTAAACGACGACTTATCAGCCGAAATTCTTACTTTTCTAAAACGACACGATTCCTCAATTCCTCAACAACAATAACAAAAGGCCAACTATGCTTTAACGAAAAAAAGCGTATTCCAAGAGCAGTTTATTGGCTCCGTGCACCTTTGCATTTAAATTATTATTATTTCCATAATCTAACAATACACAATATCAACTTATAACTACACCAATAAAACTCTCACTTTACAAAGCTACCCAAATCAAAGACTTATTAACCGAAATTCTCACTTTTTCAAAACAACACGATTCCTCAATTCCTCAACAATAACAAAGGGCCAACTATGCTTTACCGAAAAAAAGCGTATTCCAAGAGCAGTTTATTGGCTCCGTGCACCTTTGCATTTAAATTATTATTATTTCCATAATCTAACAATACACAATATCAACTTATAACTACACCAATAAAACTCTCACTTTACGAAGCCACTTTAAACGACGACTTATCAGCCGAAATTCTTACTTTTCTAAAACGACACGATTCCTCAATTCCTCAACAACAATAACAAAGGGCCAACTATGCTTTACCGAAAAAAAGCGTATTCCAAGAGCAGTTTATTGGCTCCGTGCACCTTTGCATTTAAATTATTATTATTTCCATAATCTAACAATACACAATATCAACTTATAACTACACCAATAAAACTCTCACTTTACGAAGCCACCTTAAACGACGACTTATCAGTTGAAATTCTCACATTTTCAAAACACCACGATTCCTCAATTCCTCAACAACAACAACAAATGGCCAACTGTGCTTTAACGAAAAAAAGCGTATTCCAAGAGCAGTTTATTGGCTCCGTGCACCGCATCTGCACCGTTGTCCCGGCAGTGGCACGCAATCGCAGATCGCAGCCTCCGCACCGAGCGGAGAGAGAGAGCGCGTCCAGTGCGGCTCTGCGCCCCGGGCCGGACGCGCGCCTGCACGCTTTTCCGCGGTTTTTCCGGACTCGGACTCGACGCACGACACTTTTTCCGGCCGGATTCGATACTGCTCGAACCTCTCGACGTTTCGAGTCGGATTCGGCTCGCGTATGGACCGCGGGGCGGGCGCTGGCCGAGGCCGAAGTCCGCCGGTTTCGGTGAGTTCAGTTTTAGCGGGTTTTTTTTACCGCGAAGGGTTCGTGTTTTTTGTAGTTTGAGAGTGAGGGAAGTTTATTCGGTGGAGTGTTTTTCGGTGGATGATTGGGAATTTTGTTTGATTTTCGTCTGAATTTTTTCTTGCCGTATATTGTAGTTGGAGTAAAATTAGAAATTATATTATTTCATTAATTCTGATGTTTATTAAAGTTTGTTACATAAGTATAAAATTATAACTTTTGACATTTATTATTTTTTGTATTATTTATATATTATTTTGAATTTGTTATTTATTATACACACCATATTTTGTCATAATAATAGTCTAAATAAGATTTTTTTTTTCATTTATTATTTCACAATTTCCTGATAATATTATAATATTAAAAATAATGTTTGAATCGCTAATCATAGGACTTAAATTATTTATTGCATGTGTTGATGTTAATTATATATGTAGTATTGAATCAAATGACTACAATTTTTTTAGATTGAAAATATAATTCAGTCGATTAGGGTTGACTGTCTTATAATGTAAATCATGTAGTATGTCGTATAAGAAATTAATTCTAATAAAAACCAAATGTCGCAATAAGTTTCAGTATTAGTTGTGGAATATTTTGTCTTGTGGTATAACAACGAGATATGAACGGATGTGTCTGAATATAAATATACAGCATTAACCCTAAAACGGTTATCGACTGAAAATATTTTTTGTCTTCTTGTTACAATATATGAATAGAAAGGTTTAATATACAGTAGATGCATAAAAAATATGTTGGGATCATTCATTATACAAAATTGAATAAAAGTCAACTGAAGCAGATATCCGTATCTTCTATTTGTGGCCATTTCTATTACATTAGTAGTGATTAATTTAATATATACGTCTATATTTATCCATTAGGGTAACTATTCGTTTTATTGTCTGTTCATATGTCAATTTATGACCGGACATTCAGTATTTATGGATTAGACAATTTCTGAAAGAAAAAGTATATTTTCTCAACGGATAAAACCATAAACGGATTTTCGATATTACACTCGATACATAAAATTTCGATATATAATTAATTATTTTTGTGTAAACGTTTAAAAATATTTCTCTAAATGAATATTTTAATAAAATAAACTTAATTCTTCCTATATTTTTCAGTAAGAAAATTCATTCAGCTTAGGGTTAATTGCAACTATGTATTCAATAGGCGCATTCTAGCAAAAATGTTAAACAATAAAATCCCGTCCATGTTCATAGCATTTTCCCGGCATAATGTCGCATTCGAGAATACACAGATACTATTATATTATACTATTTCCTACAGCATCACATATATTTCTAGACACATTTTACGACAGCAAGGTCGAGCAGATAAATTTCACGAAGACACATTCGAAACGGCGGTTATGAGGTGTGTTTCCTATGAGTGGAACGGAACTTAACGCTGAACTTAAAACATAATGCTAGAAAATGTGTTTTAATACACAATATATAAAGGGTGATTCTGGGCGATCTGACGAAGCCAGACAAAGGTGTTCCCTCGTGTACAAGTCGCCGATAAATTACGGCCTTTAGAACGGTACAGTGTTACGCATTGTAATGAGCAGTTTCGAAAGTTGTGTATATTTTAGGGGAATTTTAGGCATATTTTCACATTAGGTACGATATTGAAATTAATGTCTTGTTATTTAGTTTAATTATGGGCAGCGTTATCGGAAGGGAAATTTTGTTCGTTGAGTGGGCTCGCGATGCTGCGTAACCCAATTGAGTTAAATGAAAGTTTTTTTTTGGAAATATTTCTCGAAGCGTCTTGGAGGTATTTGTGAGTGTTTTTCGCGTTTCGCAGAAAAGTCTTTACAATTTTAATTAAGAAGAGTTATCACTTAGCGAAAGAAGTTTAATTGTAAATTTTATTGAGAAAAAAGGTGAGCCTTGTTTTTGGTATAATGAAATTTTTATGTTTTCATCGTTCGGATTATTTTGTTTTCAAAGGAAGTTAAGCCTTGTTTAAAAAAGTATTGCTTGAGAATGCTCGTGTTATTTCAAATTATACCTACGTTAGTATTTCTGTAATGTGATTCTTATCTTTAAGTAAATACCATCTGCATATACACAGATTGAAAATAGAAATAATTGAACTTTTTATCTTTAAACATTTGCGCTCTCATTTATGACTAGTCTGATACTAAAAAAATCGAATTATTCTTTCTTTTGAATTATAATGTTTTAAATTTATAATGAAATCACAAAAAAATGTAATAGGTTAAATTATTTAATTTTTTTTATTTTGAAAATCGATAACAATACAAACCAACCAAACGTAAAAAAATCTATCAGACGCCTAAATATGCAATCACATACAGGAATATTTCCAAGAAAATCTGCACTCACCCGAAATGAAGCCTCCCTAAGAGCATACCTCAAATTCTCAAATTAATAAACCCGTTCAAAATTAAGAT
Organism: Cheumatopsyche charites; assembly: GCA_024721215.1. Lineage (NCBI taxonomy): Eukaryota > Metazoa > Arthropoda > Insecta > Trichoptera > Hydropsychidae > Cheumatopsyche > Cheumatopsyche charites. The sequence continues at coordinate 5,805,170 of CM045583.1, forward strand.
AATCAACTTGAAACAATCCACATCAACCGAACCTTAGAAAAACCCATCAAACACACAGTAATATTTCTGAGAAATTCAACACTCAACCGGTGTAAAACCTTTCTAAGATCTCACCTGAAATTCTCAAATAACTTAACACATTCAAAATAAAGACAGTCAACCCAAAAACAATACAAACCAACCGAACGTAAGAAAACCCCATCAGCCGCCTCGATCTGCAATCACCGCTTTACACACAGGAATATTTCCAAGAAAATCGACACTCAGCCGATGTGAAGTCTCCCTTAGAGCACACCTATGATTTTCAAATAACTAAACACATTAAAAAAATACTTACAATTAGTCAACTCACAAACAATACAAACCAACCGAACGCAAGAAAACCCCATCAGCCGCCTCGATCTGCAATCACCGCCTTACGCACGGGAATATTTCCAAGAAAATCGACATTAAGTCGATGTGAAGCCTCCCTAAGAGCACATTCCTTATTTTTTTCCATAATTTTCGCTTCGGTCTCCTCGGGGGTCAATCCCTCGGTCTCCCGCATACCGGGCGCCCAAATTGAATTTCCGTGTTGCGCGCCGCACGCCGAGGGCCGTTAACGTTTTGCCGACTTTCGCAACTCGGAAGGACCGCTTCTAAATTCCGAGTTCGATCCTGGCCATTTTCCACCCACCGAAATTATTTGGGATGTGGATGGTGGGTGTGATGTGCCGATTTGGCTCTGATTTCGGTGGCGCGCTTTTTGGACAGTTTCGCGATGTCGAGTCGTTCGGGAATGGCGGTTGTTTTGATTTGAATCGTGTAGTTTTTCGTATCGAAATAATGTATGATTGATTGTTGAGGATTTTCTATAGGTATTTGGTGATAATTTTAATGAAATTTTGTAGAAGTCTAGTGTAAGTATAGATGTAGAGAGCATAGAGAGCAAAAATGCAACTCTTTATTTCTATTCGTTGCAATAGTTCAATACATGCATATGCACATATTTGTAATGTTTCATACGAAGAATGTTTCATATGAAGCATTTTATACTCTGTTCCATACATGGAAATATAGTTTTTATTATCATTATTCCTATATCGATTTGTTAAAATGTATACGAAACATTTTTAGTTATCAAAAATTGACATGCTATAACTAAATAAATATTGATAGACACATTTTTTTTTATATCTACACATATACTTACTCTTTATTTCTATAAAATTTTGTCACAATTGGTGTGCATTATATTTGTAAGTTGATTAGTTGATCAATTGATGTTTAGTCGTATTTCGGATTAATTTATCATAATGTAAGTCAATACCGATTAACTGAAACCAAATTAACGTAAATTGCTTCTACAAAATTACATGCATGTTCCGCATATAGAGTTATTGGAAATCTAAAATTATTACATTGAAGCATTATTGAAACCGAACAAAGAGCAAAATTGCATTTGTTATACGTATACGTAGAATTTTCACATATTTTCAGTGATAAATTGCATAAGGCCATATTCAAAAGCGATATTTTCGAAGCTAAATTTCTATTTTACGAGAGGGTTGAACTAGCGCATTTATAGGGTGACCATTCAAACTAAACATAATTTTTGAAATAATTTTTTAATCTATTTTTTTTATCTGCATCAAATATTAAATTAAAATTGTTTCTGGAACATCTTGAAAAGTTTCTGTATCGCTATCCACATGATTTCTTACTTAAACGTTTCATAATGGGGCCTTACCGAAAACGTCACGAAAATTATGCACGGCTTAAACACGTAACGTATTATAACAGGTTTTGTTAGATATCTTGCATTTTGTTTGTTTTGTATTTAATATAAATACTTTAGAACAGTCCATTATCGGCCTAAATTCCAAAGATTTTCAAACAACGCCGAATCATAGAGACTAATATCATACAAACATCTATTCAAATTGTATTTTCATATATTTTTTTATAACTTCCGAACAAAATCGAATCAACGAAAACTACAAAATCGACACATTAACGAACAGTCACCCTGCGAAGCTGGAAACAAGCCCTTTTTACTGCCACTTTCGGACGGACCCATAACCCAACTCTCCCAACTCCCCATCCCAGCAATGTCCCGGTTAAAACAGGCGATTGTAAAATATTGGGGTTCCCTTCCGGTTCCGGAAGTCAGGAAGTCGCTCGTCCCACGGTCGGGATAAGAAGCTTAACGGTTGTCGTCCCTTTAAACAGTCTTCTTGGATTATTTCTGGGGTCCCGTCGTCGATGGATAACGAAACGGCCGTTTTATATCTACGTTGCCTTCCTTTCTGTGTGTGTTTTCTTATTTTTCTTATTTTCGTTATTCGGGAATGTTGCGGCCTTGACCTTATTGTTTTCGGGATTTTGGTGTTCTGTGTTGTTCGGTTTGGCGTTTCGGACGGGTTCTTCTTGTTGCGGTTGAATATTTTAGAAGGAGATTTATCTCAATGAACGCTGGTGTGAGAAGGAGTTTGTGCTGTTTGAATTTTTCATTAGGTCCTCTTTTATTATTTGTATTTTATCTAAAGTACAGGGAAAGAATAATATATTTATATTCAAATATATTATTTTTGAATACAGTCAAACACGACTAACTTCATCAAGCAAAATTTTGATGAAGACGATCAAACGTGTCTGATGTATTTTTCGATATTCTCTCAATTCCTTTCATTATTCCGTTTTCGAAAATTACAAAAATTCATTTGTTAATAATAAGCTTATGCGTTCAGCTCAACAAGTACAAAAGTAACTAAAATATTGTCTGAAATAAATGATTTAATCAGTAGCCAAACATTTTTTTTCATTTAATATTATTCATGTTTATTGTTCAGAATAGATTTTTCATACATGACAATACCAAGTGCTTCGACATTCAATTCATACTTTTTTCGAAAAATAGAGTTAATCACATTCAACTCTTAGCGAGTCATATTTGTATGTAAATTTAACTTATGCCAAACATGTTATGTATACTTGTGTATTAATTGAAACCGAATACGCGAAAAGGGTATGATGTTTCATTCAAACACGATACGCTCAAACGAAAGCATCATTAGCGCATTCGAATCTCTCTGATCTCCATGGACATTTTTCGACTGAAACGAACCCATTTTAAATCACCGAAGCGGCACCATCATCGTTCGAAACATTAAACGTTCACATATGACCGAGAAAAAAAATACATATTACCCGTCCACGAATAATTCATTCCCTACATACGACATAATACATTTTTATTGCGCCACATGTAAAAGAACATTTCTACTTCGCCGACACGCAATGCGCATCTCTCGCATATCACACATGGCACATTACTACGATATTACACAAAAATTTATCTCGAGCATATTTTCCAACTTTGCAATATCATAATGCATATACATACGAATATATACATACTCATACGATTTTCTTCGCTTTTGTGACACCGTGAAGCGTTCGAAAGGCTCACGAAGATACAGACGAATCTCCTGTTTATTCACTATCAAGTTTCTGTCCGGATGAGTCCTTTGTAGTCTGGGTCGCGTATTTAGTTCCAGATTATTATGCGGTGGCTTCTATAAGCCTCGTGTCCATTGAAGACTATGATGGATGATCCTAATTTCTGAGCGCTCGGTCGCATCGGGTCGGTTTGATATATTGAATTTTAAACTTTAATGTCTTCCCGCGTTAGGCGTACAAGCGATTTCTGATGGATTTAGCGAGCTTCCGTATAATATTATAAGGAGATTCGATAGAATTAATGCGTGTATTTTGTCTGAGTGCGTTATCAATCATCGTTATCGGAGAGCGAGCGCGTAATACGAGAATATCTAATGAGCTTTTGTTTAAAAGTTTAGGCGAGTTTGTTTGTGTGCGCGCGAGAAATATACGAGCGTTTCGTGCGAAATTATTTTAATTTGAATTCTTGAATATTTTATGTTTTCTGTGTATGAAAATTAATAATGTGGCAGAGGAAATAGGGAAAGTTTCTGAAGCGAACATGTCTGAACATGACTCGATATTAATCATATAATAGTGTGAAATGTACGATATCTGAATTGTAACTAGAAATATTTCAGCAAACAAGTTATTTAATGAAATTGTTAGCTTCTGTGATACGATGTTGTTCGAAACTCTACAGATTTTGAGCCGATTGTTAACTGTTATAATTATGTTGCGTGTGTGTCAGTGTATAAAATTTTCTATTACTGAACTTCAGAAAAGGCTCCTCCGAAAAATCAAAGTACGAAATTAATAGATTGGAAAATATTAAATGAAAAAATGCAGAAATATTTCCAGATGTTCATACAACAACCCTGGAAAGTTTTACTGCGGAAGAATAAGATGTTAAAGTTTCCATAAATAAAATACTCACAGACATATATAATTCATTTAGATTTTATTTTCAACACACATATAACATTTTTCATTAACCCCACGAACATTTCAATACATCAAACCTCAAGTCGGCTTCGACATCAACAAACCGACGCTTACGAAACGCTTACCCGACGAACAATCAACGAAGCCAACAAACAAGCAAAACAACTGCGAACCGAGAAGCGCAATCAAATATGACTTTCGCACAGTAAATGAAATGTGCTGCAAACCTCGCCTCGCTGCGGAATTATTGCCAGATGACCCGGGATAAACTTTGCCCGGAAAACTCCATGGCTTTCCCGGGAAAACTCGACGGCTTTCCCGGGAAAACTCCATGGCTTTCCCCTCGCAAGACGGATCTGGATGAGGCCACATGGGAGTTGGTATCCTTCGCTTTTATGAACGTGGAAAGGTTGCTTCGGGAAAGTCGACAATGAAAAGTGCGAACTTTCGTCTGTCTATGGAAAATAGGACTGTTCGACGTTTCTAGGGTAGTTTAGAAATGTATGGATCGTACGTGTACGAAGGCTTTCGAATTAAATCGAGTGTTTTGTTTCAATTGTGGTTTCGCTCTGTGTAGTGTTTGATGATCGACGTAGATGTTTATTTTCGATCGATTCGTTTAGATTGTGGATGTGTTGAATGGATTGTTTGTCTTCTTGGAATTGAGTAGGTGACTTTGTTGGAAATTGGTTTCTTGTTTATATTTTATTAGAGATTGATTGATTTTAACGATTAATCTCATAGTAATATTTATTCGAATAATTGATTATTTCTTAAATGTAATTCATATTTATCAGCTAATAAAAACAGATTGAATCCATATATTATCATTTTCATTTGTTAAGAAAGTTGGTTTTAACTTTTGTAAAGGGAACTTGTTTGAATAATTAAATTATAGTTTCGGAACATCTTTAATTCTGAGAGAGATTTTCATTGTAATCTTTAGCTAACAAATATGAATATTCAAATATAATCAAAATACAAAGTTTATTGTTCCATTAAAGATGAAGACTTTCATAAGCAGCCAACGTTAAATATTTTTGATAGAAGAAATTTATCGGTTCTTAATTCACGTTTCAATTATAAAGTTAATCTTCAATAAAGTAAATTCTGATCAAGCTATTAATAAAAGTTTTTGATAGGAACCGTCGATGTCTAATAAAATTAATCATTAATATGTAATAAAAATATTTATTATCACGATTAAATTTTATTTATCAGACCAATAAAAAATTCAATGCTATTTCATTCGTGCATATTTGAGCAGTTAATATCGATACTCTTCAGCCTACATGAGCAAAAATTTGACCATAATTCGCATCATATCCAGAACGTGTTAAGGCACATAAAATTTTTTGAAACATATGTACTTTCAGTACATGGGCCATACGTTTGAGAAGCATTAACTAAATGGGCCGAGAAGGAGACATGTTTCATGCGTAAACGTCATATAAACAACGCAAGTAAAGGCGGTGAAGATAAATAGCACACTTATAATTCGCGAAATATAAATGTCATCTTATATTGTACATCGTTTAATGTCAAATATAGAAAGGAACTGTAGTTGGAATTTCACAGACGTTTCCACAATATATTTCGGGCAAAGTGGCAAAAAAATCGCGAGACTTCTACCGCATTCCGTGTTCTCTTTCGAAATTTAATAATGAAACACGTAATACTTCAATTTCGCGAATTCGGTTTTATTTATGAAGCTATGAAATCGTGCTTTGTAGAAATGCTTTACGACTTCTTTCTTTTGTCGAACGAAAATAATTAAAATCCGCCGAATAGTCTCAGCCTTTGTATCAATTTTGTTAATTAAAAAAAGTGTGTTTTTTTTTTCAATAAAACTCTATGAGTTTTCATTGGACTTCCTATAGAGAAAACGCTTCCTTGTAAATTTCAAGACAAACAAACTTCAATACTGAGTTTGCTTTGAAACACGATTATTATATTTATTTCTTCACTCGAATAATACAACCATCTGCGTCGCATTTTATGAGTTGAAATTTATATAACAGTACGTCTATTGATATATTCTCCTTTTTTGTATACAAAATTCCTATTTACATTATGACTTATTCGCTTTCGAAATTAATCAGACTCGATTCCAAACTCAAAGCATTGAATAACACAAATCTTAAAGCTCCAACGTCCCATGCGTAAACGTTATCGAAAACCATCGTTCACACTCGGAATATCACAGAAAAATATTTAAAGATACAGTAAACCCTCTTCTAATATCAAGATAAGATACATGTTTTAGGGGATTTTTTTAAATTTAAAAGAAATCGTGAGTTCAAATATTTTCATTTTTTTATCGCAAGTGACTCGACTCTCATTTCGTGCGATATTCTTCAAATTTTGTCTGGAACAATATTCGCGTGATTTGTGGACTAGAAGAACCAACGTGAGATTTCACTAATCAATATTATATCAAAATTTTCTAATATGAGTAAAAAATGTAACTTTGTAGAGCTTCATATGACGTTATAGGAGAAAACTGCCTCTAACATTTTAGAGGTGAAGCTTATAAGAGAGGACGCTTTAAGGAGAAACCTCATAAGATAGGACGTTATAAAGGGGAACCTTATAGAAAAGGATGTTATAGGAGGGTTAACTGTATAAATACACACATATATTTGCGGCGTAAAACATCAAAAGATATTTATCGAAGCGTCGCCGACACAAAGAGCCTCTATTAAGAATTTCGCCTCCTCCAGGTCGCTAACTGGCACGTGCCCTAAGATTTCGCCCTCATCCCTTACCCGATATCGAGTGGGTTTGATTCGTCTCCAGGGAATATGGACAGAAATTAAATATCATCGCTTTCATTGAGTCACGTGCTTGGGCGGTTCGAGAGTGCGATAGGCCGCAGAGATTGCGGAGAAATTGTGTTTTTGAATTTCCCGCCTTTCGGAAATTATTCTCGTTTGTTCGCGTTAAGTCGATCGATTTTCAATCGACTTTGTGAATTCGATTTGTTAATTAAATGAAAATTTTGATTTGATGGTTTTGTATAGATTTGAATTTGCTTAAAGAGTGTTTCAGCTTTGTTGCAATTAAGACGTTCGATTCGGTTATTTTTTTGTTTCACATTTTTCGGAAATTGTTTTCGTTTGCTCGCATTCAGTCAATTGATTTTCAATTTTCGTCGAAAATTTGATTTGTTAAATGAAGAAAGTCCTAGTATTGATGATTTCGAATCGATTTGATTTTGCTTGGGGACTGTTTTGACGCTAGCAAGACTCTATTCAAATATGTTTTGTATTATGTCATTATTTTACAAAAATATTATGTGTTTGTATACACCACTTAATGTAATATACTCAGTTACATTTTTTTTACGAATATATCATGTCAAAAACATGCCTGAGAATTATTCGAATGTATACAGGGTTTTTCATAGTAATACATAGTAAATCTACAGCTTAAACATATCTAAATCGTAATAGTGAATCAATTATGGCTATATTTGTTACACAGATCGTTTCATTTCATTTTAGTGATCGACTACTCTAAATGAAAAATTATAATATACAATTTCTACTTCCATATGCTAATTAGAATATCACACCGTATTGGGAACGATAACTGAAAAGTGATTTTGCATCCTCATCATATAAATATCATAATAGTTTAATTATACGATTCTCAAGATATCTATGCACGTTTATGTATATAAAAGTTTCAATTTAAAAAAATAACTGTATAAAATAATTTTGTATATTTTTTGCAACATTATCCCATCAAATATTATATTACGCTCACAATGGGGACCGCTGATTTTCATATGTGACAAATTGCAGCATTACGCTTTCGTTCTTGTGTGCGCTGAAGAGTACTTGCGGAATCTCTAAGAAGTTTCTATTTTTATTTTCTAATTCGATCCTGACGATGGTTGGGTCGTTTTCATGTAATTGCGGTCATCAATCGCACTCAGTTGCTTCGCGGTTACGAAAATCTTGAAAGTGCCTCGTTTAGAATCTCGAATATTGTCTGTTTTTAATTATTTTCTGTATCGAGTTTATATTTCTAAAGCATACTTGTGAATCATTGAATATTATTTCAAATAAAGGTATTCGATCGAACTAGAGCTATTACTTTGCGTTTAATGATAAAATGTTACTTATATGTAATAAGGGAAAAGTTGTGCTCATCAAATCTGCAGATATGTCATTTCTGAATTTTCGTTCGAATCATATTACTGTGACCTACTTAAATGCGAACTGATATAGAAGTCAGCTTCATGCACCTATATTCCTAGTGCCACGAATAAGAAACTTCCTCATATTCAACGACAACTTTGTTACACCGTATTGTAAGAAATAAAGATTTTCACAACCATACCGTTTCGTTTGCTCAAAAATAGAAACGAATTAGAATTAATTTCGGCACAAAACGATGCGCCGTTTTCGCAGTACGCGCTTTTTTACAAGCAAAAAAAAATTTTTTTTAGTGCACCCCCTTGCGCGAAGCACGTTCGCGTTTCTCCCCTTTGGCGAGGAATTTTAAATTTTATTAGAAGGACGTGCTGTTCATTACCACTCAAGGAGTTGAGAGAACTTGCGGGATAAGCGGTTGACATTGTGAATGCTGCGGCAGCCTATATTTACTTATACACCGGTGTAACGGAACCGGCGATTTCCCACTTATCCCTGATGAAATCTGTGAAAATTTAATAAGACTCTTTCTCGCCGGGCCGAAATATATATATAAAAACGGCGAAATGGCAGTCGGAAAAAGTGTAACAAAATAAAATATGCGATTTCGGGGGTCGGAAAGTTCGAGCGGACCCGTTTTGATTGTTCCGTGTCGAGTTTTTCTCGTTTCGCTTCGGAGCGAACAAATATTAGATTCACAAATACGATGAGAATTCTCGATATCTGCTGAGAATTGTTTAATTGTGCTTTTTAAACGGGGATCGTTTATTCTCGCTCGATTTATCGAGTGTTTTACAAGGGTCGCTTTAATAATGAAATTATTGTCGTTTTCTTTTTCCCTTATAAAGGACTTCTTATTTTCGGTTTGATTTTTTTGATGACGAATTAGAAGTGCTTAATAAACATTGGTTTAAAACTAGCGACGTTGCAAGCAATTAGTCGACGCTAAAGTCGCTCTTTTTCTAGCATGAATAATTAATGACATTATAGGAAAGTTCTTCGTCGCTTCTGAACTTGAACGTATAGCGAACTTTGAGCAAACTTTGCTTTTGTTATTTGTAGCGTTTCACATCCTAGCGATCTGACTTCCATATTATTTTAGGAGTTAAGATTAAAATTTAAATCGAATTTTAAAATTGAATCCAGTATCAACAAATAAAATTTACATTTTAAATCAACTTAATCATTTTAATATCAAGTCAATTAACCAAATACACAATGTTGACTTAATGAATAATAACGTCAAATTTACACATTGAAATGTAGAATGTGCGCAATTAGCATATGTTCACACACCATTGCTGTATATTATAATATCTTCACCTAAGCATCATCCGCAAGTTGAATCGCTCTCATTATTGAACAACAAAACGAGAATATGTACTCCTTTCAACGTTCAAATATATTCCATTCTAAAACACATACACCCAGAATATTTTACATATAAATCTGTACGTGTAGCGAAACAAGGGTGACCATGCGTTCCGTTTCCACCATATTTTAATACCCGTTTTGTATACCGCGACAAGCAGCAAAAGACACACAGCAATGGCATCTGTTTATTGCAATCCTTATTGTTTCCATGTTGACGACGATTCGTGCCACGTGCTTCTTGCTGCTTGTCGTGGTATACAAAATGAACCTTAACGTTTGTAAAATTGTTTGATTTAAATTGATTTTCAATATTTTTAGAATACAAAATTCCAATATTTTTTAGAAATAATGAGTTTTTTTTGCCTGGGGTTATTTTTGACTTGTGTATGATAGGTATATCAGATTCCTCGGTATTCCGCATGCTATCTGAAAAGCTATTCTTTGCTAAAACTTTTTTAATGATTAAATGTAAATGTGGCGCCCGTAGTTTTGTCTAGTGTTGCTGGTACCCAACTAGGCCAGCCTAACAAGCTGACATAGAGTTGGGGTGCCATTGAAAGGCGAGATTATGGGCTTCCTTTGTGATGTGTATGATATAAAATATTGGAAAGGGGAATGTGAATATTTTATTGAGTATCCCGTCTTTGGTGTTGAGAAATATAGTCACCCTAAACATAACGCAATATTAGCAGTGAATTAAGGTCCATGATTGCGTGCAAGCAGCCAACAGGGCTGCCTAGCGCCAGATCGTCCCATAATTTACTTACACAACGGGACGTAATCATGGGGGCCAAATCGAATTTGCCACAGCCGCGACACCAATCAGCCCTTAGTCCCCGTCGATGCCGAAGGTTCTGTTTCCGAGAGGAGATTCGACCGCTTTCGACGATCCTTGATGAATCGAGTGCTTTTCGATGAATATGGAACAGTCGATCGTTTCGTGTAGCGTCAGATTGGCTGTTTGTTATGAGCGAGTCCAACGCATGGGAATGGGTTTCGTGCTGTGAGAAGAATGGGAGCCAAATTTTGTAGTTAGGTTATTTCCTTTGTCTTACTTATCCTTAGTATAAAAAACATAGGTAGTCGATTAAAATTGTCTATGAACTTTTTTTTCGAGAGGTATCATCAACTGTGAGACAGTTTCAATAGAAGTGTTCCAGGATTTGTACTTTTGTAGTTACCAGTGTTTTCCATGGATGATTTTCTGAAATGATAGATAAATCTTAGTTTTTTCGAGAGTTTCCCTGAATTTTCTCACTCAAATTTTTCACTCTTATTTCCTCACAGTTTCAGAGTTTTCGATAATTTCATATATTTCAATTGTGATTAAAACAAACAACTAACAATTAACAATAGTGCTCAACATTAAATACGATTTTTTTTGACTATTCCTGAAGGAACGATTTTTCAAAAAAAGGAAAAAATTCAAATTTTGAATAATAAATAAATTAAGACAAATCTTCGAAATATTGGACTATCTTATCAAATAAATAATATATTTATATTTTTTTCAATATTTAGATATATTAATTTCTGAAATACTCCAATATATAAAAACTTTACTTAACCGACTATCTTACGAAAAAAATTCAACATCGACAAGAATTTTCCGAAGAAATTCTTTCCCAAAAAGAACAAAAGAATATCAAAATTAGCCGAACAGACTCTATAATGTGTTTATATAGAACTGACGATGTTAGAAACGAGATCCTTCGTCCTGAAAGCGGACGTTGAAACGCGACCCCGCAACGTACGTGAGCCATCGTCGAAACCGCTCTAGTTAAGCTCCGTCTTTGTGTCCTGTGTAACGTGTTTTCTGAACTTCCACAATCTCGGAACGTTTGATTTCGGCGACCTTTCCTCCCCGTTCTGGTCAAGGGTTTTTTCATTCGTGAAAATCGAGGATTTGGGAGTCGGGCTGAGGCGGAATCGATTGTTGTTTGCTTTCGATTCACGGTGGACAATTGGGTTCTCGATCTCGGTAATTTACTTAGAGAGTATTTCGCTGTATGGCGGAATGTTTTGTGCGGCGTTTGCGCTATGCTCGGATTAATTCGATCGATGCGGTATTCGATGTTATTTCGGCTATGTGTGCGTTTAATAGTGTTAAAATAATATTGGGGCGTATAGGAATAATATTGGAGGTATCTGTTCATGATCAGGATTCGAATTTGATAATCAAATAAGGTTAGTGGTATAACTTTGACAGATCAATTTCGTGAATACGTGTTACATTGTCAGGTTTTTTTGAAATTAAATAAATTAAGAAATCTTGTTATGTCTTTAATTAATTACATATGTGATTGTAAAGCGTTTCTAATCGAAAAATATAACGTACATATGGTGATTGTTTCATTCATTTATTTTTAGTAAATCTAACAGTTTCATAAACTGACGAGTTTATAGCCATTTATAAGATATTTATTTGTATTCAAATACAAAACTACATAGAATACGCTCTTATAAGCATTCTCGAAAGATCCATCTAGAGATTATCTCTCGAATCCCCTCGAACTTTCATCTCGTTCGTTTTAATCGGACGAGATAGACTTTCAGACTAACTCTTATACTCTTTTTTATTTCACAAACGGACTCGAAAAAAAAAGAACCTCTTCGAGAACAGTACGCTTTTTTCCCATCACATGCGTGAGCGAGGCGCACACGTACGGAGCACAACTTTCGAACTTTCCAAGAGACGCACAATATTTAGAAAGTTTTAGATCCCCGGGGCGGATCCACTCCTTGTTTGAAAACTCACGTTTCGAATTTGAATAATTTCATATTTCGACGAGCCGAGGTGAGAGATCCTCCCCGGGGGCTCTTCCAGCTTCCGACCGATATAGCCTTCGCGATTTTTCCCGAGATTTCGAGACTTTTCCGAGAAAACTAGGCTTTGCTACGTCAGGCCGGTAAACAAGGCTTTCGCTACGGCAATTGTGTCTTATTTGCATAGACATCTGTCGCATAGAACGAGCGTGGCGTGTCTGAGATGGAACAGTATCTAATTTTATTGGACAGCGAATGCAGCGTCTCGAGTGGTTTCGTGTTCTTGAGAGATGAAATTTCGAGGTCGTCGAGGAAATGTGGTTAGTCATGTTGTATATGCATTGGATATTGCATAGTTCTAAGAAAATGTGTGCTTTTTTGAGATTACATGATAATATTTCTGCAGTACAAATACTGTGACGTTTGTGTGTGCATGCTGAGAAAATATATTCAATCGATAGTCTGGAACAAAGCGTCTTCTATGAGGTGACGATGCTTGAATTGCGCATTTGAATACTGCATATTTCAGATGAATATAAATATGATATTTGCTTCCACTAGTGCTCGATATACTATTCATACATACATATAAATGTACATATTTGAGAGAAGAACAACTTTATAAACTAACGGATTTTATTTATCTCAAAAGAAAAGTATTTTAAAATATTTCTCAATACTATCCAGATGTTTGATATTATATAGAAAATAAGTTTAAGATGAAATAAAAAAAAATATGTTACATATTTTACTTATCATTTTATATATTTTTCATATGAAATATAAAATATATTGCTGGGGACAGCGAAGTTGGTGACTTTTCAATTTTCTTCGTTTTTCTAGTCGACTTGCGGCGTTTATTCGCCGTGTTGGTTTTTTTCGGTTACGTGAGCATCGTTTTAACGTTCAACCGAATAGCTGCCATTCTCATAGATTTATATTTCGAAAAATTGAAAAATTTTCAATTTTCTACTGTCAAAATGTCCCCAGAATGACCTTATGTTCGGCAGTTTGTGCCACCACTCTTGGCGAGTCGTGTTCGTTTTGCGAAACGAGCGAAACTATAAAGCTATATTGGCAATTTGCATTTATGCTTATTGTGAGGTTTTGCAGACGTTTGCTCCATTTGGTTAAATGTTGAAATTGAACAAACTAATAATCTGTATAATAGCAAGCAACGTGTCGATTTTGTTGAGATGAGCAAGCAAGCTTTTGTAAACAATGTGTGTGTATATTAATAATAAGTACCTGCTTTGCTTCGCTGCAATATTCATTTTTTTTTAATTATCGTTTGCGACTTATAAATGTTTCGTTGAGGCTTTGATGTTTATTGGAAAGTATAAAAACGCAGAATTAGAATGTCTGCGAAGTTTTAATACCGCTCTGTTAAAATCTAATGAATATCGAGTTAAGAAACAAGAATTTTCTTTTGGAGAGAACATTAATATCTCTTCAAAAGCCTTTCTTTATCGGTACATAACTTTGTTTTGCGTACATTTTGTTAAATTAAAGTTTAAATACAATTTATGAGAAAATTCGAAATTTCATAATAAATCGTCTTATGCATGAAACATTCGAGTTGAAACGCTTTCAATGAAATTCAGTTAAAGCTGAAACGTAGCTTTTCTCTCATACGTAAGGATTTTAAACGAAAAGCAATTTGGAAACATTATGCAAAATGAGAATGCGATTTTTCAACTATCGCGTCTGAAAGCAGCTATTTTTCAGCATCCTTTTTACAAAACTTGGCCATTTTCAGCACGAACATACGTCGCTTCCACTCTTATTGTTCTCCGAGTATGAATGTAGCCATCGCACATTCTGCGGAAAATGCAATAACTTAACATTCCAGATTCAAAATAATATTAAAAATATATGAAATTTATTCAAATGCTTAAAAATCAATAAACCCAACAATGAATTTTCTTCGAAAGCAAAACTCACAACATTTTTCTTGGCTCACCGTTCGAAACGCATAGTGAGTGCATCCGGGAAAATTCTTCGTTCTGGAAAAATTTTCATTTTCGAACTATCCACTGCACATTTCAGACATGCGAACCGCACAAAGCAACAGCACACCACCCAGAAATTCCATAAGGAGTCTACGAGTGCAGAAGATCGGTGGCGTTCTGCACAAAAGAGGCTTTCAGGGAAATGGGTCGGCCATTGTGCCTGGCCGAAAACGTTGCATATTCACCGGGATTTTTTAATGAGAATATGAAAATATTGCTGTGGTCCGAAAATGCTTTCGGGGAGGCGAAGAAATGGTTTAGGGGGACAAAAAAATGGTAAAAAATTGGATGGCGTGTCGCGTTGGAAAAACCGCCAGGTG
The DNA here is from genome assembly GCA_024721215.1 of Cheumatopsyche charites. Classification (NCBI taxonomy): domain Eukaryota; kingdom Metazoa; phylum Arthropoda; class Insecta; order Trichoptera; family Hydropsychidae; genus Cheumatopsyche; species Cheumatopsyche charites. The sequence continues at coordinate 5,820,170 of CM045583.1, forward strand.
CTTTTTGTCTTTGTTATTTTTCGTGATTGTGTCGTTTGTGGATTAAGTAATTGTGTTCGTCGCTGTTGTGCGTTGTGATTAATAGTTTCTGGATCTAATCAATTCTCATTTGATGCGTCGTCGATGGAAATTAGAATTGATGGAATATTTTGAGTAATGATGTCTATTTGATTAGCCCAATTCGGAACGAATTAAATTTTCAAATTGCTGAAAAAAACGTTTGTTAACTTAAATTTGATACTGAAAAACTATCAAAGGAAAATCGCACTTGAACAGGACCATTTTTATTTTTCCACCGCAAGAAACGTTTAATGTCTGAGATTCAACCTTACTTTAGAATTTCATTCTCGTTTGCTCATTTTGGCAACGTCAACAAAAAAAAAAAAACACAAAAAGAAGAGATAAAAACTAGAAAGAAGATTAAATTGCTTTTATACTAGAGTGCTAAAAGCTGAAACTAAAACGAGCTGAATTACACTGGCAAAAAAAGAAGTGTGCAGTGCTAATTACTGACCGTTGTTGCAATGGTTCGTCAGACGTCTGGGGAACTTTTTGAACTCGAATTGTTCACCGGTCGTGAATTTCAGTCTAGTGTCAATGATATATAAAACTGTGAGGTGGAACCGTGTAATTCTTTATTCCGACTCGACGTTAAAAGAAGGCGATTCGCCCTTTTTTACGATGCCGATTGTAAAATTTTCTCCTCCTCGTCTTCTCCGCGAACGTGTGTGCGTGCCATTATGTAGCTGCGAATGTTAATTTAACAGACAATTGAGTTTTACTGTGCAGAACGGAAAAAAGTGCTCGATAAATTGTGCACGGAGCTTTTTATAGGCGTCTATTAAAAAGAAGAGAGGAAAGGACTTATTTACAATGGGTCGAATGAATGACGACGCTTTGTTTTTGATTGTTTCATTAATGTTATGCAAAAAGTCATACTTGCAGCGATTTTGTTAGTTTGCAGTATGAAACCGCAACGTCCAGCTGTTTTAATTAGATTTTCCGGCTTTACTCTGTAATCGTGTTACACAATCGAGAGCATACAAGGTTTTTCCTGCTCGCTGAGAAAATCAATTAAAACGATCCTCTCATAAAAACAAACGACTCTTCATTATATAAAAATGTAACTCTTCCACGAAGATATTTCATATTAAACCGCAAACATATTGCACACACGACGACTGCAGATGTATAAACTCTCGTACGATTTTCGCAGACAATTGAAGCGACTCTCATTGTTTCATGCTCGGTTTCGATATGAAATTCTATCTCGGACAGTTTTCATATTGCGTTCGAAGAAAATAAAATCGACCGACTTTTCTCTTATCCGCCTTTCGTTCGGAGAAGATTCGAATCTCTGAAGGGTCGACCGATGCCCGGGGAATAAATGCAGATTCCGGGTACGCCATCAAGTCGAAAAGTCCTGAAGGATTACCGAGGACCAAATCTGGTCGCTTCCTTCGCAAAATTGAACCATTTGCATTTCGAGTTCTGACCTCCGTTCGTACAATGGCCCGTAGCGTTTTACGCGCTGCGAAACGCTAGACAATAAGAGCCGGACAAACTGAACGTTTCGTTTTATATCGAACATAAAAATAAACTTTATCGTGTCAAGATTGAACGATACATGCGAAATAACTATCATCGAATCGTTATGCGTTCACTTTTCGGATCGTTAATTTCAGAAAGCGTGTCGTGCGTAGGCCTTTAATCTAAATTGTTAAAGATTCACACTTTATTTCGTAATATGAATATTTTTTTAAAAACAAAAATATAAAGTTTTGATTAAGCGAAGTTTAAGCGAAATTTTAATCATCGATCCGAGCGAGACAATGTCAAGATATATCTCACAAAGTTTATATCGCGCAACTTGAACTCGATACTCTATTGTTAGTTTCAACGTAGAAAACACAATCTCCTTTACCTGTTTTCGTCTTAATTGTATTTCGAAGAAGTCTGTGGGCGAAAAACCTGAACATTTTCCCTCAAAACTTATAATGGGGGTCATGTTTTCGGTGTGTTTATTTGAGTTCGGAGCCCCGAAGCAAACAACGCATATATCCTTTTGTTTAATACTGAAACATGTACCGTATAGCAGATAAACCCTTACGATTTATAATGGATTCGCATCGATCGGTTATGTTCCGGGTTATTCAGAATGTGATTTGACACTTGTTGTGGCGGATAGTCAATTTGATTATCGTGACGAACTTTAATATTCATGTTTTCATTATGAATATCGATCGGGCGTGGGTTGAAATTGTGTAAATATGTATATTTTCTGCTCTGCGTGAAAATGTTTTCGAGAAAATGAAATCGTTGCGGGTTTTTCACGGCATCAGCTGAAATTTTAAAGCTATCTTTGACCAAAGAGCAACAGATTTTGCAGGTGAAGGGTCTACGGTGACGCTAGCAAAATATTAAAATGTTGATTCTGAACAATATAAAATATTCAGAGATCCTCGACGAAAAAATCCAATAACCAGATAACTTCGCAAATGCTTTCGTGTATATGTACAGAGGATATTCAAATAATAGAAAACGTGAAATGTTTAGATGCAATATGAAATCGACTCGATTCTGTGTGTGTGTATATATTTTTTGTCACTTTTGTGTCTATTCAGTTGGAATAAGTCGGCCTTCTTTTCAATTTTCAGAGTGTGTGTATGTACTTTGCTCGAACCGCAATATTTCTGAAACAGTTTTGCTGAATATCGTGAGATAAAATATATCAAAAGGAAAGATGTAAAAAAAAAACGTATTTGTTCGCTCAGCATAACAATTATTCCATTTTCATTGCAATGCTTTTTTGTGAAATATATTCGGAAATTGATTTATTTATCAAATATCCGGCGAAATCTTCACGATAAAATAAATATACAAAAATGTATTCCGAAACGCTTCTGAGAATACAGTAGGTTGTGCAGGTGAAGTGCGGTGTATGAAATTTCTAAGAATGTTGTTTGTTTATTATATAAAATGGTTTATGAAAATGTCATGCAGAGCTTTTTGTTAAGATCACGTAAATAAGATGTTAAGAGAAAAACAAGTCTGAAATGAAGAATACAGTATTATGTTACTTTTATAAAGATAAAATACTTTTTTTGATCATATAAATGAACGAAATGTTGCTTAATATATAAAAAAATATCTTAGTAGTCGTGAAAAAAATTATTTTGAAATAAAGTAGATATAATCTTTTACACCGAATAAATCATTCGTTCAAGATAAAACAGATAGAACTTTCCTCACTGCAGAATATTTAAGCGTTGATGAAGAATTGCGAAATTTTCAATTTTCCATAAGGCCACAAACCACCGGCTCTAATTTTAATTTGGCCCTTTTCGTAGAACCAAACTCAAAAAGGAATCGGTCGCTGCGGATGAAATAGTAATTAACAACGTGAAAATTAAACAAGAAATACCGCCCTTCGTTGCCTGCCGTACTTTTTGAATCCACCTCGGATACACTGCATTAATTATAAATTTTCCAATTACAGTAAACCGAAATAATTGCAAGAAAAATATAATCCCATCAACGAAATTTACTCTCGGTGGATGCTCGAAGAATTTTCGCCGCATTTTAGCAAATTTAGACTGATTTTGATTTCTTTAGAAATCTTCATAAACTATTGAATTAAATGACAATTAATATCTCATTGAAATTTTATTTCATGTAGGGACACATTTGAAACTTTTCAGAGTTTGTTCAACTCCTTCAAAGCTCATTGCTAATCTTTTTCAACACAAGTAATTAATGTTTTCAAACAAGTCTCAGAACATCTCATACCTTGTTCGGTTAACCGAATTTTGGTAGTTGGTGAACCTCGTGTGGTTCGCGGTTTCGCTTTGTACGATCTGCATGAACATTGAATTAGTTTGTTCGACTGTGAATGGATAGACGTTATAGAGGCATCTCATAAGTTATAAGCGCTGTATCGCAGATCGACTAGTTTTAGAACCGAATTTTCATTATATATTACACTGTATAGGATAAGTAAGTTGATTTATTAGTTTGTAACTTTGGGTATCTCTCAATTTTATAGCGGTCAAGTCGATCAGCCTATGTCAAGATAATACTCTTGAGAATATTACATTCAAGGTAGTTTGCTTTGGTTTTGAAGTTTCGTGGCATGAATTATATTGAAAGTGATATTATGAATATTTAGATAATCTTCCAAGTGCGAATATGATTATTCGATGTGTGTTCAATATAATTAAAAATATAGATTAAATATGTTTCAATAAATTCATATTGTTATCGACATTGTTTGACTTGCACTTTGAAAAATTAAGATGTTCGAAAGTCTGAAAGTATTCCAACCTTTAGAAATATAACAAATTAAAGATATTTATATTTCAAATACAATCTTTATATAACCATAATGACATAAAGTTTAATTTCAGAGAAGGAGCCATCGCGCGCGCACCGTGAAATAATGATACACACGCAGTGGCAATGGACGGAGAAAACAGAATTATACTCAACGTGGGTGGAATAAGGTGAGCAAAAGTCTTCAGAACTCTAGGGATATATTTATATGTAATGTGTGTATCAAAATATCCCAGTCTATGTGTGTCTGTGGGGCAAATTTTGCGGATCAAACTTGCGCACAAGTGAGCCGCGAGCTCGTTTTTCCCGTCGGCGATTATCCGTAGTTTCGTGGAAATAGCGCGAGTTGATTTGTTTCTAAACATTATAATTTTCAGTTTAATTGATATATATCTAATATAATACATAGAATTATAATTTAATTTATTTTAAATAGCTGTTTCGTAACCATGGGTTTTTTCGATTAAAGGTGGTTAACTCCTAGAACAACCTTATTTACTCAGAGATGTCATCGAATTGATAACTTGCTCATTATGCAATAATGTATCAAATATTACTTACTTAATTATTAGTTTCAATTGAATATTCAATCTCTAGTGACAATTGTGAATACATTTTTGAGAGATTGCTTCGTGAAGTGTAATAAACAACCGCTCTTGAATCAAATAAAGTAAATATTCAAGAAAAAGCGACAATTTTCAGTTACGAAAATCTACTCTCGCCAAGCACCGGTATTAGAGATCTTCACAATATTACTTAATGTGTACACAAAATATATCAGCTTAGCTTTTATTATTAGATCGAACATTTCAGTGTTAACATAAGCGTACAGAATATTCATTAAAAGTAATTTTAATTATCAACTTTTGTTCAAGAAATTTATTTTGCGTTTTATATCTCAATTTGCATTACGGAATTGGCTACTACTTCCGCATACATCATCAGAACTTTTTCCACACACTCTTTCAGCTCACAATCCATCACACCCAAATTACGAGCGATCACCACTCGACAACCGGAATTCGTACGCGAAATATCTACATGAAAAAAACCGCTAACCGGAATGGGGTTAGCTTCGGTTAATTCCGGATTCGGAGTCGAGGGAGAGAGGATCAAATTGAAATTCGTATTTCGAGGTCACTTTTGGGCTGATTCAATTCTCGTATTACGATTTTCATCTGCATAAATTAATAACGCGTTTTTTTCTTCTCGCGCGCGGATGAAAACGTCATGTTTTCAACGAGGATCGTATCGTATATCGATTGAGCGTGGGTGTTGTATACGAGGGAAAATTATGCTTTTCCCTTTATGTGTGGTGATAAATTTGAATAATAAACGAAATTTCGTGAATGTTTATTTGATTTTTGGTGAAAAAATTCAATGAGTATTTTCGTTAGCGGTTATTTTGCTATGAAATAAAACGTAACGGCGTATTTACAGAAAATTTCTTAGTAATAAGAAACAATTTCATTTGAATTTCGAAATAAATTAACTTCTTGATCTTAAGTTGAGAATGATTTAATACAACATAAATCTTTGTGACTAAAATTTTGAATATGCAAAACAATTTCATACTTCAGGAAATTCCAAGACATAGAGTTCATATTTACAATAGATTAAATTATAATAAATTAGAAACGTTTCGTGTACATTTAAATTAAAAACAAACGCTGAAAATAGTATGAAAATTTATGAAACGAAATTCGAGCATCGTAATGTTTTTGTTTCATCAAGAAATTTTAACTAATTCTGTGCTTTGTTTAAGTAACGGCGCCATTTACCGGCGAGCCTCAGTTAAAGAGAAGAAATATTTACATTAAGTCTCTTCTATATTTACATCGTGAGCCGTTGATTTGGATTATAGCAGTCGCATTAAATGCACTCGATAGTATAACTACATAATAATTAACAAGCTTACAGTAATTTTACAATTTTTTTACACCTTTATAAGAGCTAAAGTCCTGATTGAACATACTCGTACTAGCGAAAAATCTTCGAAACAGCAAAAATCTCAAAAACCTCCGATAAAACCTTCGGAAATCCAATTACGAACCTATAACGATTCAATACAGAAATAATAACCTGAGAGGAAGTGCACCGGCAGAACGGAACGCTTTAACTAGGAAGCTGTGCAAGCGGAAATTTTCCGATTCCACCCAATCAATCGAACAATATAACTACAAATCGTAATCTCTAGTTGTGTAATTTAATCCTAAATTTGTAGTTACTGTTCTAATAGGCACCGTTAATTATTTTTGAATGAATTAATTAGTTTTTTGAATTTTTATTTTATTAATCAAATGACTTGATACTGTCTGTTCCAGTAATAGATTTTTTGGTCTTTGAAATCAACTGATTTGTTTTTCAAAATAACTTATTTTAGAATCTGATTTATCTAAATCTTAATTCTTGTTTTATGTGAATTAAGTGCAATTGAGATCGGAATCAAAATGAAATGTGAAAATATCTAAAACTTCAATGTTTTGCCATTTAACATATGAAACATTTTGCAATAATATATCATTACCTTCTGTGACCTGAAGTTTCTCAAGACTCTTTGGCCATTGAACCGATTGTAAATTTTTGTAAAACACTCCTCGTTTCCGTAGTAAATCTTGTTGAATGTGCAGGCTGTGCATAATATTTGCTCTGGTTTTACTACAGCCAAGACACTACCCGGGAAATCTCAAAATAGAAATCTCGTAAATTTAAGCATCTCAAATGAAATAATGCACAAGCTATTTCATATATGCAAACTTTAATTTTTTGAAATTTCAAACGAATCGATCGAAACGAGAAATCTAGTAGTTCCACGTTCACAACATCGAAACTTATTTCTATCGAACCCATTCCTACCGAAATCCTAAATCGAAAATATCGCTTCGAACGCGAGGTAAACGGGCATCTTATAAATTATCATCGGAGACGGTTTGAATTAATTCGAGCGGCAAAATCGCAGACAGATTCCGCTGTGATAAATACGCGGTCTGCGAAACCAGTCAGCCTCACCTGCTAGAATTCTCAGCTCGTGTACACGAAACGATACGATATAATAAACCGGGAGGCTTTCGTGCGTTGGTGTAGGTCGGTCTCGAGAAGGATGGGCCCTTAATTAATACACCCGAGCCCTGTTGATTACGCCCTTCGCGAAGTCAAAACGCTTCGAGCGTCTCGTAAATCATAATAGGCCATAGTTATCTAGCGCTAATGTGAGGAGCGTTTAGCTCTATCGTCGGTGGTTGTGCTAGAGTTGAGGTGTTATATTGTATTTTGTGAGAGGAGAGGTTTTTTTTTTTTTGTACGAGGGGATGATTTAGTGATTTTCGGCGAGGGGTTGTTTGGTTTTTATCGCGTGTTGTGCGGAGATTTCGGGTGGAAGTGAGGGTTTGTTTCTGATATTTAATTGAGTTGATGGTTTTAGTGTAGTATTTCATTCGAATGTTACTTGATTTAATTTGAACAAATCTCATCTAAAATAATAATAAAAAATATAATTCCATGTAGATGACTATGATTGAGTGCGAAAAATAATAATTGTTCCCAATTTTCGGAAAAAAATACTTTTGTGCAAAATCTCCTGAAATAGCTCTAACCCATGTCTAATGTCTAACTTAGCATGACAAGTATCGTATTGAAGGATAGTAAACAACTACTGACAATGAGATGAAAATTGTGTTGAAATTGGTTATTGAATTTTTTATTATATGAAAGTTTGATTTTTCAAATGAATTCTGAATTGTATGCATAGTGGAGATTCGAAAAATTTTAATAACTCGATCGGTATTCGAGCATGAGAATTCCTTCGTCCACATGATTGAAAATTAATTGACTCTCAAGGAAGCATTTAATTGAATGAGGATCATAACTCTTAGAGAGCGGTATTTAACTTATCGAATTAATAAATGCTCGATAGAAAATGCGATATAATCTTATAATACTTGATTTTTTTATTAGGTTATTGAGTCGGATATAATATTTGAGTATTAAATTCATAAAATAGTAAAATATATTTGTATATGTAATAAGAATTATGGAAAAAACAAAAATATAAATCAATTGAAATCAACCAGAAAATCTCTTATTATACATAAAAAAATAGATAATTTTAAATACAATTAAAACAAAAAGGGTTCAGATAAAAAATTAGCATACACTTTAGAGGAATAATTGGTTTATTCGATTTAAAAGGGAGCGCTCAGCCCTTTCTGTCCGAAATTAGTGTAATTGTCTCGCCGCGTTTCCCTTTTTTTTCCCTTCGGTATCTGCGGTCGGAATTGTCCCGCTTTATGGGTCGTTCTTATTTATAAAGATTCGCGGTCTGATAGCATCGCATAAATTCAAAAGAAAAAAATTATGCGTACAATTTAAAAGATAAAGCGTTGCGCTCGGTTCGCGGAGATGACGAGAAAAAAACGCCTTCCTCGGTATAATGTAATATAATAATGCCGACTTTCGCCGAAACAGAGTGAGAAAAAGACGACGGTTATTATTCAAAAATCGACCGTATAATAAACCGTGTTTTTCTTATTTATTTAAATTAAACGGAATTTCATCGTCCGCTGTGTGCGAATCGGATCTGAGAAAATTTACGTTTGAACGTTCTTTTTTTTCCGTTGTTGTTGAGAATAGGCTGGTTTTGTTTATCGTTTCTGTTGTTTTCATAAAAAAAATATTTAAGTAGATGATTTATTACATTTTTTATTAAGGTGTAATGATGCAAATGAGAATGATATTGTGACGATGCACAAGATTATCGAAAAACGTTTGAAGTCGTCAAATGTGTGTATTGAAAAACTAATCATATACTAGTATATTTCGGTTATTGAAAGATTATATTCTAAATTTTATTGAAAATATATGAATTAACGGCTCACTTGCTCATTCACTCATTGCATAAATCATTCTCGTTTGCGCCAATTCACAATATTGATTTAAAATTCAAATCAATTTATATCAACACTATCTGTATAGAAACCTATAAAAATACATATTCAAACAAACATATTTTTTTGAGTTCATTAATCTTCAATCGTATAAAAAAACAACATTAAACCGTCGACTATATCATCGTATGCATCAATCTTGTGTATAATTCCGAAGTAAATATTTAGAGTTTCGTCTACTATCTAGTAAATATTTCAATTTTAATCTGTCCATTCAAATTAATAATACCCTATGAATGAATACGTTTGGAAATTTTGCATTTATTTTTTGCTAAACATACATCGTACACAATTTCAAATGATTTTTTTTATTGAATTTCATATTTTTCAATACAATTTCAAAATAAAAATACACTTACTTTTCAATACGCGTATGCAAAAAGCGAACAGCTTACACATCAAAGACGCCGATTTTCCCAAAGCACACACTCGCAAGAAACATTCACAAATTTTCGTCTATAATAATAATTTTATCGCTTTCCACAAAGCGAACGGATCCGTTCGAAAGCGATAATAATTTCACGAATTCAATAATCGCACACGTTCCCACTTCGAACGTAAGCGGCAATTATTTTGATCTATTCCGCTCCGGAAAATTATCGTCGACGGAAAGGGCGCAAATTGGCGTCGAACCTTGGCGGGGGGCGGAGCCCTAGAACGGGGCTGAGCCCCCCGTGGACTTCCTGCGGGGGCGTTGGGGGGTAAGGAGGAAAAGTGGCGCCGGACAATTGCGGAAAAGCGGGAAAAAAGCGGGAAAAACTGAGACGACACGTGGACGAAAATCGACTGCGTGGTCGTTAAGGGTGGTCGGTTGGTTGGTGTGTTTTTCTTTTTCGGTAAAGTGTATTTTGTTGTCTGAGGTATTTATTTAGGTATATAAATATGTATATTGGTTGATGTTGCTTTAAAAAAATAAATAAATAAATGATATTGTAAAATTTTTCATAGCGAGGGGAGGAAGTGTGTAGTAGCTAGTAGAATCAACACACAGTGATTATTGAAAAAAAAATCTTTCTGTTTTCGGTTTTTTTAATCTTGTTTTCTACAGATATCTTGTATTTTTAGATAAAATTTTTCGTGAGATAAATATTCATATGAAATTTTAAAATGAATAAAATAATTTATAATTTAAAAATGACTTACAATAATTCAAATTTGCCAAAAATAATACAAGATATTATAATATGCTTATTTATATATACAGCGAATAAATATAATGGTTAGTTTCAGCACCATGAGAATATTTCATAAAAGTTTATATCCACATCCAACGATTTACTATGAATTCTATATTCATGATATGGAAATTCACTCGCAGTCGACACTAAGCTGGATTTGTATCTGTTCATATATAATATTTTTCTTTTATTGGATTCGTACCATCTGTTTGGAAGTCTGCTTTTCATAAGCACACTGTAACTAAAGGAATGATTTCACATGTAATAAAATCGAATGCATCCAATTTCAATAAATATTTCTCTATAGGCTTGCGAGCTTCCGTAAACAATTTCTGTGAAATTGATTTGGATAGTTAAATTTAATATAATCGTTGGAACTTTACGACTTCGGTTTGATGTACCAACAAACGATTCGAAATCGTAAATTTTACGCGAGTTCAATATTTTGACCCGATAAATTTCCTTTCAAATCGTTCGAACGAATAAAACTACTTATTTGTAAATTATTATTCAAAAAAATACATAAATGACTATTTCAGTAAGTTCACATATGGAAATAATTAATAATGAAGTTTCGTTAAGAAGTCAAAGAGATTTTTTTCTTATAATCTTCTGTTCATAAGTTTTTCTAATGTAATAATGTTGTAATCGGATTGTTTTCACATATAAGTCTAAGAGGCTTAAATACCAGACTAGTTGATAAAGTCTGTTTCAGAGAATGAACTAAAATCATGTTTATAAGCTGAAAAATAAGCGAATCTTTCCACATAATATTTTTCGTCGTATCTGAAAAAAAATCATATTAAGCTTAGCTCGAATGAGTTGAATTCTATATGAAGTTTATGTAGGAAAAAGCGCTCGTGTAAATATTATCGTTCCATTAGTACAGTTGTTAAATTTCCATCTTCATTACAAACATATAAAGACTAAAAAAATATAAGGTATGAGTAATATGTATACGTATTTCTTCAGTGCAGATTTTCCACATTTTCACTTTAAACACAACCGACTGAAATTTATATCGTCGTAAAAACACGGAGATCCCTTTTGATATTTTGCACAGCATTAGACTCATATAAAATTTTTCAATACCCACTGAAAACATTCAACTTCGTGTTATACGAAGGCGTGAAATGTGTACGTTTCCGATACGGGCTTTTTTTGCATTCATACTAATGCGTTTCGATACTTTTTTTTTCACGTTATTGCAAATGTGTGTTATTAGAGGGAATTCTGTTAGTATCGGTTGTATGTGTATTACTCTGAGAATATTTATTAATCAGAAATTTGTATGTATAATATTATGTTTAATATATAATTGATATGTATAATTCATACAATCTGTACTTGAAAATTGAAAATAGTTTTACTTTGTTTTCATGAAGCAATAGAAATTTTAGCATAATTTTATGGAGTCTAAATATCTTATGAAATAAAAAAATCTAAATATAATGAACAAGATAGCACAAAATCACCAAAATTTCCTTAAAAGTACTTTACTTATAAAACGCGTTCTTTTGAATCGAATGGAAAATATCGGCAACGTTTGCGACCCAGAATTGAAAATATGTTTCGGATAAATGGGGGTGCTGTTTTTTCTTTGGAATACAGGCGAGAAGTGAAAATGAAATTTTTTATACGAAATGAATACCGACTTTCGGATATGAATTAAGGGGAGGGAACCGTACAAGAGTTCAGTTACAAAGAATAAATAAGAACCCACTACATCTGGCTCTCGGCTCCTTAGACAAACAACATTTCTTGTACAAACAACGAAAGTACACAAGAAGACGACAAAGTGTGGGCATTCAGAGCGACAATATTCGGAATGCCTTTCAAAAGAACATTTTCGAAAAAAACAAAACCGTTTAAAAAAATACGCGCGAATTTCATTCGAATTTAGGTCGCGCATAGTTTGGTCCTGACAGGGTAGTTATCTCGATAAAACACAAAGTGTCACGAGCGTATCAGACGATGCGAATAATACGCAAAATAGGGGAAGTTCTATCCAGGATGAAAAAAAATTGTATACATAATAAATAAATCTGAAACGTGCAGCCGAAAGCAGAAGGTGTGTGTAAAAGACCGAAAGCTTGTCACGTACGCAGAATACGGTACGTATGCGAAATAAATTTGTTCGATGTCGCTTAATACGCGAGATCTTTTGAAAATCACAGGTCGAAGGTCAGCCTTTTATTCTAAATATACATTCGAGAAAAATTCTAAGAAACACCGTCGAGTCAATACGACAAAATCAATACTTCAATATATTCGATTTCGTTACGCTAATGAGAAAAGTTTCGCACCATTACAATTTCAAATCAGACAAGCCTTCACATTCGCAAACCAAACAAAGCACCTATGCTAATTTCGACCGCAATCCCCAGTTACAAACTACCCAACGGTACAACTCGATGAAACATTAATTGACCATCTGAAAACTGCTAAATGCACGTGGGTATGAAACGGGCCGTCGATGCATTAAGTGCGGTTGCATTATTAAAATTGATCCAGGTCTACACATTCGTAGAATCAAACCATACATGCTAAATATATAAATATTATAGACGAAAGCCAATTTTGAAATGCTGCTTGACAATGAATGATCGATGAGCTGAGCCGTTCTGAAATGCAGTTTCATCTCTGAATACACAGCGCATTGTTCGTTCGAAATTTCACATGATGGATAGTTATAAATTAGATTTCGAATGAACGCATTTGCGTAAATTTGAGTGTGTGTGTTGAATTTACTGTGAAAATTTCGCGTCTGTGAAGAATTTTATATTCAGCAGTTAATCCTCGTACGTTCGAGTTTTATTTGCACGGACGTGTTTGCGTGCTCTTAAAGAGAAGCGGGAAAAGGCGCGTGGAAATTATAAATTGGGAAATTTCTTTGAGACGCTTGTTAATGTTTGTTGAAAACTTTATTTGGATGGCTGCTTAAATTAGTTCAAAAATAAATGTAGAATATGTCGGAAATATCTATGATATATGAGCTTTTAAGATCTACACGTGATTAACTAAAAAAAGTGATTCAAATGTCAAAGTACTTAGTATAGGTATAACTTTCTATATATAAAATATCTATCCTGTTAAGCTAGTAAATGAAATTTTTTTAGCTCTTATAATAAATTATTTATTCCAGAAGTCATTTTCATCAATTCTGTACTCCAGTGTGAACCGACAAACTGACTAAGCAAAATTCGTATGTTTGTAATTTCTGAAAAAATGAAATATTTAGCTCTGAAATGCTCATTTGAGGTAATCTGTGAATATGTGAAAATCACCAATGATGCATTTGTAATCAATTTCATTTTTCAAATATTCACATCATAAAGTAAACTCAACGTTACATTTATCAAATGGACCCTAGCTCTATTGTTCATACATACAATGAAATCACATGTAAAACCGAAAATATTACAGTCACCCAAATAGACGACGAATTATATAAATTTCATCACCCATTTCGACCAATGAACGAATTCTCTCTCGCAAATAAATCACCTTCCGATCTCGTTTTAAATTAGAATCGAAATGGATCGGAAATTCGGTTTCATTTTATTTGCGGAGTATCGAAACGAAGGCGTGCATTTGATGTTGAATTTATGGCACTTTGTCGATGAAATACGTCTGCGCCGTTCGGGAACTTTCAAATCGCATTTAAAAAGCAATCTCCGATCTCAAATTTTACGATCTATTTTATAGACTGACGATGCTCAAATGTGCATCGTCGGATATTATGCGGAGTTAATCGACCTAATTTTTATACCGCATTAAAATCAAGGATAGTGCTCCGTACGAGTCCTTGGGATCTCGATTGGTTAAAGCTTTCAAAAATAGTTATGATTTAATGTGTTTGTTGAAAAATTATGAAAAGTTTGTATGCTACAAAGCTTTAATTTATTGTTTGAGATGTCGGAAAAGTTGAGCACATTACTCATACGTTGAATAAGTAAGATTTCGTAGTTTCATAGCAGTTTTGTTTACTTTTAAGATTAAAAGTACTTTAGTTTATTAAATAGTGCACGAGCTGTGAATTTACCCAAATGTTACACACACACACAAAATAAACAATCTCTTTTAAATGCGATTCACTTTAATTTCATAACACGCGGAATGTGAACCTTCATCCTGAATGTTCCTAGGGGATGGCAAAATATTTTAATACAAAATTCATTCTGTTTTATCGCCGCTGGCAATGTTTATGAAAGAAAAACATTGATTTTGCGTTTTCAAAGTCACGTTTTCCCGCGTCAAATATTTGTGCACGAATTTAGTGTAATGTAATGTAATGCGGTACAAACGAGCGCCCAGTATTTGAACAGTTCAGAGTTAAACGTGACTAAATCCATAAAGCATGAAGTCGAGGAAAACTGTTATAATTGTTTAATGCATTTCTCGATATTCCCTCAAATCATTATTTCATTTTTAAGAAATTATAAACATACAAATTCTGTTTGTATTAAGATATGAATGTAATTAATTCACGTTAGAGTACAGAACTAATTTAATTGATTCAGAAATAAATTATTTATAATTCGATAATTTATTGGTATTTATCCTCATTATACAGAATAGATATAATGTTATGACTATACCAAATCCTTTAAGATTTAAATTTATTAATTTTTAAGCAGATTTGATCACATTTAGCTCTTAACGGCACATTTATGCGGTGAGTTTCCGACACGTTTGGTTTGTACAATTTTACGAACAGCCCTTAAACGTCGGTTTGTTAATAAAATACGAATCAGGATGTGATTGCCGAGGATCCTTTTCGCATTCGGATGACACAACAAAGACGTCTCCTATTAATCTCCAGCATCGCTCATAAATATTAACAAAGCAGAAGGAACCCATCTAAATTTAACATCGCATCGGGACCATTGTTAGTCGAGACGAGAGAGAGTCAACGGAAACAAAACGGATCACAATGCCGTTTTATTTTCGAAGCGTTATTGTTTCCGGGGAATTTTCAAACGATTCGTTATTAAATCAAAGCGATTTTTCATTATTCAAGAGCGTTCGTTATTCCGCTCTCGAGGATGCGATGCGTTTATTCAAATTAAAGGAATCGCGCAATTATTAATTTCGAACGTTATACGGGCGATTTATCATTCCGAAATATGAATTTGGTAGAACGATTCCGATTTATATAACGTTTACTCGATTTGTTGACGTAATATAAACTCGTATATTCCACGGCAACGTATGAAATTCATAAAATTACTGATTAAATGAACAACCCCGTACACTACGTAACATAACAACGGTCTCATTACACGAACATGCACGTATCGAGAGCGGAATTTCGCGCGGAACATTATTAGATGCGTTGGGTGGATCGTGACTGTGCAAAACCCAATATTACACACAATACACCACATCGATATTTCCCAAACTGTGGCTCACGTATTCTATGGAACATGCCGACCTAAATATTATGAACTCTGATAAAAAAAAACCGAGCGAAATATTAAAAAAAAATGATACAAATCTGAAGCGTATCGAATGTTCAAACGATGCAGAGTATTTCTGATTCAAAAATTTTTCTCTAAAGATACATTTTAAATATTTTATTAATCAAAAGGTTTAGGAGTTAACCAATCTTAACCGAAAAATAGCCGATGATTATGAAACTGCAAAATAGTCCGATTCTGTCTTTAGTACCACTGATAAAGTACAAGATATCAATAAATTGATTAACATCGAAATAATTGAATGTGATTCGAAATTATTTTCTGAAGCAAAGACTTTATCAGGTCACCTTGTACATTTTGTAGCATCATACACACGGTGAGCAGATTGTAAGTTTTGGTCACCCTAATTTGGCGAAGGCTCACGTTCGCATCGAAAAGTCGACGTTTGCACAACGCGTGTGCTCGGGAAAGTGTCGTTACGCCACAAGGCAAAATCAAAACACGCGCAAAACGAAAATGGCCAGGATTTTATGCTGGAGCTCGTGCTTCGTGTATAAATATTGGCGATGTGTGTTGGCTTCGTTGCACGTAAATATTTTATAGTTTAAGCCGGAGTCGGGACTGGAAACGACCTTAAATTCAGTCGAAACTAGCTATCAAAGTTTACCATTTACAATGAAAATTCAGATTTATTATTTGAATTGGAAACGAAAAATTAAATACGTGTTGTGTGTTATATTTTGATTTTCATCTTATAAATGTGAGAAATTCTGTCGATCTTATTTTGTTTTAACGCTTTAGTGCTGCTTTTCCGTTTGGACGCGCTCGCCAAGAGACGCTTTTCCAATTTGCGACGCACGTCTTGTAATATTTACCAAAACGGGGTATTTTCCCTAGGGAAGTCCTGAAAATCGTCGACCTGAGAGACTGCCGATGATTTCTGTAATATTTTCATTTGAGGAACAGTTGGAGAGGGACTCGAAGGTCTTCTAAGTAAACTTACACAGATGAAATTGAGTTGGCAAGAATATAGAATTTTAAATTTTGCAAGTAGTACTTCCTCACATATTTTACATACAAATTTTATTTGTATGCATTGTTTTAAATGATCGAAATTGTTATTTTTTAAATTTGAATCAAAAGCATCACTTAAGCGTGATTCATTTTTTTTCATATAATTTTTTCAGTTGCTCATGTGACAAGTCGACTTATCCGAGTTTAAAATTAAATATTATAGGATTCATCTCATATTTTGCGAATAAAAATATTTTATTTGTATATTTTTTTATTACTTCTCTATGATTTGCTAACAAAATGTTTATATTTAATCTATTTTCAGATATGAAACATATAAGGCGACTCTGAAAAAGATTCCAGCGACCAGATTATCACGATTGACTGAAGCTTTAGCCAACTATGATCCAATTCTTAACGAATATTTCTTCGATAGACATCCAGGAGTCTTCGCACAAGTCCTTAACTATTACAGGTAAATTAATATATAATTTGAATATTATACATGTTAACCAAACAAGATATTCTACAATACTTTCTATGCCCAAATCATATATTCAGCGTGGTTTTTATTATCAAAATATCAGAAATATAGGACCTTAACTTTGAATTAACACTTTTTAAATCAAATCATTTTTTTTAATTCAAATTTGCTTATAATAAATGAATAGTGACCGTTTGAGAGAAGTTTAAATTTTTTATTTCATGAATGATTTCTATGTATATGTATTGAAATATATTGATTTGATTTGAAAAGGTATTAATTAAAAATAAAAAACATTTCAGAGGATATTTAGAAATTTTGATTTCGCGAATGTTTTTTCACTAATGTGATCGATAGAGTCCTATGTAGTTAATTATCATCGAATTGAGTCTTAAACTAGCTTGTATCACTTGTAGTCGATTAATATGTAAGGGAATATTTTTATTGTACAGTATTTATCTACGAAAAATGACTGTGAAATCTGTTTGAATATCGTATCGAAAATAGCCACGCTTGACGTTACAAAGAGAAACCCACTATACAATATGCACTCCGCTTCATAACAATGCATAAGAATAATATAGCTTTTTATTAATAATCGCGAAATATCACGAATTATTCCAGCTTAACGATCGACATGGCATTCGAACTCTATATTGAAATTTTAAAATATTAAAAAAGTTTATTTGGAAACGCGTCGAACTGGTCTAGACCGCAACGCGCTGCGGTGCGGCGTAGCGCGAAATGAAAAATAGTTCCACGCACCCATATCACTTTCGGGGCGATACGTCGATGTGCCATTTTTCATTTCGGCCCAGACTAGGCCCATCGTCCCTTTTCCACGTCGTTTTGGGCCCGGGGCCCAAAATTATTATTGTGGACCGCGAAAACGGGCGGCAGTTTTGACGCGCGATATTGAGACCGTCCCTTATTCGACGAGTCGACCCTTCGCCGCCCACTAAATCATAATTTCCAATCATACGGGTATTTTTCGGACGTGATATAGTATGGCGATATGTCTGTTATGGGTTTGTCTCTCGATGGGAGGAAAAAATGTCCCGGGAAAATCGGTCTTATTTGGCCGTTTTTTTTTCCTCCCGTCAGCGGGAGAAAATGAATTTTCGCTCGCGGTCGTCCGAAAACGTATCTGCGATTTATTATTTGTAATGAAATACGATACAGATGTAATTTTCGATATCGGAGGTACGTTTAATTTAATGATAAATGTCTCGATTTTATTTTTTTCCCTATTGCTGAAATAATATCGTTTGTTTCGGTGTTCGAAAGTTTCGCATCGCTTCTGTTTTTTTTTTACGTATTTTCGATAATTATATGTATTTATGTTGTTGTTAGCAGCATTAGATAAATCGAATCGGAAATAAAATTGATTACAGTATAAGCAATTCCATTAATGGACGCAATTGTACGCAATATATTCAAGTGTCATATAAGTGGATAAAAAATCTCGTTAGCTATGTAAACGGGACTTTTTTAGCATTTCCAAAATTAAGTCCATTAAAACTTTTATTTTTAGAAGAGCGATTGTGCCAAATTTTAGCGTCGTTAAAAGTAAATCAATTATCAATAAGCTTTTAGTTCGATTGGAAATTTGGGCGCTTTTTATAGAATCGGCTACGCATTTTCATTTCAAATTTTCATAACATGCACGATAAATATTCGCAAATGAAAATAGAACCGAAATGTGGGTCCTACATTTTCCCGCGTTACCCGAAAACGTCTGCAGAAATATCAACGCAAAATGATATTTTCTTTTGAAACCCATTTTCTCCATTATTGTTTATGCAATAAACCGTCAGAGTTGTAATCGTAAATTTATATTTGGGCGAATTTATGTGAATGCGTCGTAAAATAAGTAGATTTTTGTGTTCGCGAAAACTCCTCAACCCTTCCCACGGAAAATTTCATTCCGCGGAAATAACAATGAAAAATGCTCCGTTTACAATTTTCAATTTCGAATATACGCTTATCGAACGACAAGCAGCTGCAGCTCTAAAGCACCGATATATTTTTCTATGACACGTGTTCCGAGGCAATAAAAATAGTAAAAATATATTCAATCGAAAGTTTCGACGAGCTGGTAAAAAAATGTTTTAACAAATCTAGACCGGAGGGATCGCGTCGATAAAGTGAACTGCGAAAGGGATCGGAAACACTTCCAACATTTATGAAGTAGGTTTTTTTTCCAGTTCAGCTTTCATACTGCGAGTTTATTGTGAAGTTCACAAGACAGGGCTCCGTTGTTGCTCCCTTACACCCCCAGGGAAGGGTTCTCGGGGATTTTAGACGCCCCTCGATAATCCGAACACAACCTTTTTTTTCCACAACGACCGTTAAAGCTCCCCTATCCTTTGCTTCTGGGTTTTCTTGCACCTTTAGATTTTGCTCGTCGAGTGTGCCTTGGGTTAGCTCCTAGAAAATGTATGCGCATAAGAAAATTCGCATAGTAGATTAGAGGTGAGACGTTCGAAAGGTTTATTTTTTAATACGACCGTGAGAAAATGATATTTTATATACTCAGAATGGGTAAAGTGGCGAAATTTTTAAATTATCGAGAGAAATTTTAATCTTTCAACAGTATGCTTATATTGTGTAATCTCATCATAATAATTGCGAATTATTTATCAAAGTTTAAAATTAATATGTGAAATTGCCCATTATTAATTCAACAATTAATATTTTAAATCAATGAGCTCAGGAAGCGTTATTCCTTTATAAGCTGAAAATTATTAACGTCTGAAATGTTTTGCTGTGTTGGGTTAAGGCGTTCGCGCATTAATATCAATTCGCGAAGTAATGACTTAAATTAATAACCACATCGCGTATCTCGCTGGTATACATATAAAGTATGAATATATAATTCGGTGTTATATGCTTTTCCCATTTTCACCACCCTAGGGAATAATTAACAGCACTCTTAATAATTACGATACCTGGCGCGTCTCGAGTGCAATACAATTGGGTACGATGGATGTTGATTTAAGGCCGAATTTAAATTTTAACATGATAAACATTTATAAAACATTGTAAAATATTCTCTCTTTAATTATATTCATAAAATAATTAGCATAAATTAAATGAGCTTATTTTGTGTGTTCACATTATTGCTGTCGATATTATTTAATGAACTGGCTTCGTTAAATATATTGACTAGTCGATTTTATGGATTTTGAGTGTTTATTCGATGAATATAAATATTTTCATAGCGTTGATTTTTTTTAATATTCATTCAAAAAGGCAAATTCTTATGAGATGAGTCTTCAATTAATTATCCCACGGAGGAGAAAAATACGTTTCGTATTAAAGCTTCGGTTTCGTTAATGAAAAATATTTCGAGAGATTTATATTTTTTTATTCATTCGCGTATTTCATTTTTTTAATACATTTTCAAAAGTATACAAAAGATCCATTTGTAATTTCATCTGAAGCGCGATTTCTTTCACATCGACTTTATAAAATTTTTGTATAGATAACGTGATGGTTTTTTCGAAATGAATCTGTATTTATTTATACAATACATATAAAAATAATATTTAATATATTTTTTTAAAATTTTAAAACATGAATAATCAATCGCACCGATTAACGACCGAACTCGACCGAATTTTAAAGTGTTGCAACGTCACAGAGGCAAACGATATGTTAATATTTATACACGACTAACATAAAATTGGCATGAATTTCAAAACGGAGTCGTTTTGAAGCATAAAACGTTAACTTCCCGTATAAGAAAAATTGATTTATCGGATCAAAAGGCGAGAGAGCGCGAGTATGTAAATTGGACGGAATTAAACGAAGCTTCATGCGTCACATAATCGGCAAAACGTTCGAAACGAAAGCCATACAATATGGGGTGAGTTGGAATTTTATTCACTTTGTGTGCTATTCGTATTTTATCTACATACGTATGTACAATATTGCCACGTACGATCGTATAATTCTCACTAAAATGCTGGGTATTGTAATGCGGGTAATTTGACGCCGATGTAAGCGAAAACGTCTAGCTCGATTTTCGACCGAAACGTTCGAAAAGTTTATAATATTCGAAATTTGCAAAATTTTCAGTAGATCAATGTTTGCAGAGTGAGTTATTTTCATTTTGCTTCGCGAGTTCGCTCGAACGTTGCCAACTTTATTATTTTTTCAATAAGGGCGGTATGAAGTTCTTTTGAAAGTATAGAGAAAATTTCATTTTAAAATTCAAGTTTTTTTATTATTTTTAACTAGTCATTATAAATAAATAATCTTTTTAGTTCTTAAGAAAAGACTTCATAAAGGTCTCACCTTCTCATCTCATTAGTAATATTTATACTTTTACTGCATTTTTACAAAAAAAAAACAAAAATTAATGGGACCTCTTATTATGAAATCTTCCCTTGTCAGATTACACGTGAGATATATAATACATGCCAGATTAACAATTCGAAAAAAAAATAAATCGATTTGTATCAAAAGAAGTTCCATCTAGTCAGAACGGTCGTATACCTATACGGAATACAAGATGAAAAAAATCTTGCAGATTCATTCGCATATATATCATACAATATATCATCTGATACGAAATCTCGCATCGTTTCCTGTCATTCCATCGCTCGGTCGCGTATGGATGGATGTTTTATTTTTTTCTGGGACCGATGGGATTCTGTTTTATTTTTTTTCCATATAAATAATGTATCGCAGGCTGTGTGTGAGTGTACACGGGGAACATTTTACGGGTGACATTTTTGGACAGGGTTACACGCTTTTCGCGTTTCCCATAGGAAATGCAGAAAAGGCTACGTTTGATTGGCTTTCCTTACGTATGATCCAAAACGCTCGATATTCGAATCGAAATTTCATTTTTTTCCGCTTCGATTACTTATTTTCATCATGCCGAGTGGTTGAAAAAGTTTATCCGTTAATATTTTATATTGAGTATTCAACTATTTTTAATTTATAGTGTGGGTGTTTGCGATGCTTTGAATTTAATTAACGTTCATTCTTTGATTAAATATACATAGAATAATATAAATCGGATTATGCTTTATTGCAAAGTAGGATTACCTTTGAACTATGTTTGTTGTGAAAGGTCAAATTTTGTCTGCCGCCTAATAATAATATAATAATAATAATAATAATAAGAGAGATAATATTGAAAAAGGAGTTTGCTTTGAATTCATATTCAAATGAAGGGCAACATTTTGTTTAATCATAGCGAATTCAACGCGGAAAAATAGCGATGTAAAATCTGGCATAATGATTTTTTTAAGGTGCGCGCATACGAAAAGGTATCGGACAAGTTGAGTAATAACATTAAACTTGATGAATAATATGAAAGAGGTCAGGCCGAGAAGAAAACAACTTAGTAATGGGGGCGAAATGAAATTTTCCAAGCAGCCATAGTGGTCACGTTGTTTTTCCAACTAACTTGTACGTACGAGAGAATACACATCTTTTTGTTATCGTATTTTTGACGTATTGCAGAAAATTTTTCAGTAGAAAGATATAAAAATTTCAGCTATTTACTAGAAGAACTTTGTAATATATTTGAAAGTTGAATATACTAAATTATATATGAACGTGAACGTTTTTCGTGTGTTCTCTGTATCTTATTTGTAAGAAAAATGTTTCGTTTCTTCGGGCTAGTAGACCACTGCTTTTTCAAAGGATAATTTTATTCTAAATGGAAAAATGGTAAAGTTAAATAAAGTAACGAAACGTAGGTAAAAGTATGTAATTGAAATATGTTTTCTTTTCACAAAAGAGATTTTTTTCGGATCGCCCGTAAATATTTTGTTTTCATTTTATTCCTACCGCGCCGTTTGTTGGAAATCCTCATTATGTTTCAATTGGGAAAACATACATTCAGATACTCTTATTTCGAAAAACAACAGACTTTATATATTTTTAAAACGTTTATTATTCTTTTGTGAAATATATTAAACGTAAATACAGAAGTGAATAAGTATATTGTAAATTAAGCATATTTGAAATAGATGTATTTGATTTTTTGGCAATTTAAAAAAATGCTTATTTATAACGATTCAGTCGAAATAAATCGATCTTTTCGAGTAAATTGTCATTTTTTTTCCTCTGGATATTCGAAGCGCTAGGAAAACTCATTAAAATTTTAATTGAAACAATTTCGTCGTTAACTGCGAGTCAGATTAATTCGATTATTCTGTCGAACGTTTTTCAGTTGAGTATCGAGATCAAAGCCTATCTTCGAGAGACTAGCTTTTTCTTCTGCTTTCGATTATGCGGCGTCGGGGCAATCTCAATTAAACGAATTTGTGTTGTCACGTCACCAAAGCAGAATTGAATAGAAAATAAACGAGGTTTCTTATCTGGGATATCCAATTTAGTCGAAAAGTCGATACGAATTGATTCGAGATCAAACAGTGTTGAACTTTAGCGGAGTTCGACTTTTGAACTTTCAACATTCAAAGAATTCGTCTTCGGATGGGATTTTATTGAATGAACTATTTTAAAGTTTTTTAATCTCATTAAAAACTATTATGTTTTTATCAGTTTTGTAAGCTTAATTATTCATTATATAATGAATATTCGTTCGTTTTTGATAGAATATATTATATATAGATAGACGTTGTATTATATGTACAGATATGGAGGAAAATCTTTTATTCCACATTGTCTGAAGTACAAAGGCAAAACGAGAGTCATCGTCGTATTTCTCGACGGTTAATATTTCAATAGCGTACCCTCTTTAGAACGAGATGGAATTCAGGATATTGAGTGCGATTTTATATGAAGACATACTGCATAAAATTATGATCCCTCCGATCCACTTTCATTTATTTTCACGACTAAGATCCCGGATATGTATTAATTAATACGACCTAATACGAGATCGATATATCGATAATTATACGACGAACGAACGACTAAAACCACTAAAGCTCTCCGAAGCTCTTATTTATCGACAATTTATTCGGAATAATTCGGGTCGGACGGGTATAAGATGAAATATTTATCATCGATCCGGTATTTGTGAAATTTCCATAAGTATCTTTACTATTCAGATACGAGGTCGGATTTGCTATGGTATGCTGATTTGAATGTTCCATATCAGATATATTATGTGTGAAAAATGACGAAGCCATTCTTGCACCTTGTATCGTTGGATGTTTGTCTTTTTCTGTTTGTGAGCTGAAGCAAAATGATTGCGTTTGTAGACGTCGACTATAGAGAGTATAAGAATAAATTTAATAAGTCTATGTATACGTAAAAATATATATGATTCTGTAATATTATAACGTGAAATTGAAAAAGATGTCAAAATTGATAAAATGCATATTGTCTTGTGTATTTTGTTAAATGATTCGCTTTCGACAAAATTAGATATCAATCTTTCGGAGACGCTTTGATGAAACAAATTAATCAAGATGTTATTTTTTTGTAAAAGGAATACAGACGTCAATTTATCGGATGCGATCAATCAGTAGAAACTCATTAATTATGAGTGAAGAAAATCGTGATTTTTCTTCAAAGAAATTATGAGAAAATATATTTCATATTCGAGCCAAAGGAGCGGAAAAAAAATCTACGTAAAAAGCAAGACAACATTTCCTCGTGTTTCGTAGCGAACGAGCAAAAAAGGCACAAGACAGCCAGATCTGACAAAAGCCGATAAATATTGTGTAAGGCAGTGTACAATTCAGCTCTCACTTCTTTTCAACCCTGAAAGGATAATAAATATATAAAAAATGTAAAAGTTTCCTTAATTTTTTTTTGCCGAAAAACGTTCGCCGAACTTCCGTTCAGTCAATCGAACGAGTTATCACGCGAAAGGTTAACCAAAAGCCATTTTTTTTCCATGAGGAATTTCTGCGAAACACATCCTTTTTTTTATCAAAAGACGTCTTTGTGAAGCCTTCATTCATCGAAGACAGATCGATCGCAACACGGCAATTTAGAAAAAGACTCACAATACAAAAACGACCCGAACAGAAACTCGTCGGACGAGATTTTCCGTCTTCTTCGCGAATACGCATTATACAGTCAAACATTTCAGGCATGAAAGCATTTCTCTCCGAGCCGACGTTCTTCGAGATGTTATCATAATTATTATGGGCGTAGTATTATAAAAGTTATCGAGTGGAACAGGCGAGTTTAGTGGTAGTTCGTCGGGAACTTCGCTCACCAGATGCTTGCCAGTTTATTATATATAGTTTGTTTAGTTTATTCGACTAGTCGTAAATCAATATTCAGCGAAAGTTCGAGCAAGTTCACAAAAATATTATTATGTACACGCAAAACGATTTCATAGTGCGTCGGTGATTTATAGACCGTACGAATTAGTTTTTACGCCGGAATTGATTTATATTAATAAGTTTGTTCGATTATTATTATCATAATGTTAAGCAGTTTGTTTATTTTTGTATATTTAATCGATTTAATATGTTTATTTGATATTATATAGCGATAGAAGCAATTAGTGGTTTAGCATTTATAGAGTTAGCTAATGAAAAGTTATGGTACCCGATCGATTTCACTTGACATTTATGTTTAGTTGTAAAGTGTACAATGTTCGCAAGAGACTTAATTTTCACAAACTTTTATTTTAAAATTAGCAAACAAAAATAATCAATTGAATTGACACAATTGCGAAAATAAATTGTTGGAAGGTACTAGACCGAATTCATTTTGAAATTTAATTTTACGGACACATGTGGCTTGATAAGCTTTCGACTTGAAGCTTCTAATAAAAAGACGATTGTCGCTGTCAAATGAAAAGACTTTCGTGGCAAGATAATATCACCGAAACAGGAGATTATATGCCAAGAGATTTTTTTTTCCTCAACTTATTTTCTTATTCTCAACAGTATTTTTCTGAAATTACCTCTGCGAATTGGCTTATTTTTATATGAATGAATTCGAAATAGTTTTTTCAGTGTTTTAGTTTATTTTAGATTTGTTGAAAATATAAACCAGAATGAGATGAAATTTCGTTACACATGTTTTCTTATAATTTTACGAGGATCATTTTTTTACTAAGTACTATTTGGGAAAAAATATATTAAGACTTTTTTTGAATCAAATTTTGTTTTTATATTGAAAGAGTCTTTCTTGAAATACATTTTTATAATGTTGTAGAATATTAATCCTAGAGGCAAATTAATTTTTCTGTCTCCTTGTAAATAGTTGCTGCCCATAAAGTCAACGATGAACGTTGGTATAGATGAGCGCTTTCTGTTGTCAATAATGATTAGGTTATAACAACGAATAGAAAATAAACATATCCCAATGAGAATGCATCGTTAAAAATATTCTTTCATTTCGAACAAAAAAATTAAATACTTTTCATCTAAAAGGCACTTAATAAAAAAATCACCTCGTACATCAATTCAACCTGTAACACACACATTCAGAACAAACATGACTAACTAGCGTTCGATTGGAACCCGGAAAAGTCCATCGGATAAGGAAAAGCGCGTATCGCACAAAAGGAAAATCGGTCAGAGGCCGCAACGACAGCGACACCGTCACCGAAACTTCCCGCGGGACTTCAATCAAAACTTTTCCAGTTACCAGGAAGGACAGGCGTCCATTTCCCTTCACCCTTACACACATACATATACATATCTCTACACACACAAAAAAAAACCCCATTTTTCTCGAGTTACCCAGTTTTGTCTCCATCCGAAGGATACGGGTCACGTCCGGGCGTTTGCCTGTTTGACCCGCGTCATTTCGCCGCGTAATCTCGTTACCGACGAGGATAATTTCGCGCTTTATTTGAATAGGATCCGCCGAAAGTCTACAGTTTCTGTGGTCGATCGATGCTCGAAGAACGCACATTATACTTAGGAGCCAATCGGGACAAGTGACATAGAAGCAATTTCAAGAAAAACATGCTCAACTTTGAGTGTATGTGCATTGGGAGAAGGGCAAGTGATTTGATGATGTATCTAAACACAAGTTACGAAATCATTTAGCATCGTATACATGAACATATCTAGACTTAATTTTGAGAAAAATGTCATTTAACCCAGTTGGGTTACGGATATTCGGAAATTGAACGCGTATCGCTTTGTTGCAGGACCGGGAAATTACACTACCCAACGAATGTTTGCGGTCCCCTGTTTGAGGAAGAACTCGAGTTTTGGGGGCTGGATTCGAACCAGGTGGAGCCATGCTGTTGGTCCACGTACAGCATCCACAGGGATACACAGGTGAGTTTTTATCCTCGTCTTAATTAATTTGTTGAATGTTTGGATTGATCGAACGTCGTGTTTGAACGCGGTTAATGTGTTTGTTGTCAAATATTTGTTAGTTATATTTTGAATTTAAAATATGCTTATATTAGATTGAACAGCTTGGTTGTTTAAGTTTTGAATGGATTATACTTGTATTGTGAACCGCTCGATCTAACTCGGGTAAACTAAGTGATAGGTTTGCTTGCACTTTCTAGCAAATGCAATTTCAGTTACCGTCGACTAACTTTAATTCTATTGTGCTCTACTTAAACGATACTTAGGGATATTTTGCGTTTCTCGACGTTATTACTTAATTTCGTTCAGTGTCAAATTAGAATACGAAAGCGGATTCGCGTTTCAAAGCGTTTGTGAAAGTGACGCTTTAGGAGTCGAAGCTCGCGGAATCGCAAACTCTCATTTAGAATACTGACTGTTATATATTATATTATATTGTACGTATAAACATTGATTTGTGTTTGAACCCATTAAATAGAACGTTCGACGAAGCGTCTGAGCAAAGTTTCACACCGCTTGGTCTGATTCGATTTAACGAAATTCGGAATAAGTTATTGCGAGGACAAAGCAATTGCCACTTATATTACCTATCGCAGTTAACCACAGGCTGTGTCGGACGAGTAACTTAGGAAATTACCGACTCTTGTTTTAATTATGTTGAGTTTGGAAGAATCAGAATATGTGAAAAGGAGAACGAATTTTAGTTTTGAATTTGAATGAAGACTTGTATTAACAGGTTGTGGACGGGTTCTATGTTTTCGTATTTTGTCTACTTTTGAACTCAATGCAATTTATTGAAGAAAAAAAAAAACGTCTTTAATATGAATGAAATCAGATTCATTTGTATAACTTTGTGTCAATTCCTGTAACATTCGAATTTAATTTCTAATATTTTAATGACTTTAGAAGTTTTCTTGAAAAACCGCTCATAATCAAAGGGTTTGAGTACAAAATCCATGTTTTAGCGATACGAATTGAAACAATGGACACCTGCATCCGTCGAATCGAGCGCGAATCGGCCCTTTTACAACACAATCGTATCAAACTCGGGGAATCGCGGTTTTAGCGAAGCGCACGTTTTACATTCGGTCCTTCGAGCCGGATGTCCTTAATCAAGTCGCGTTACAAAGGACCCATTAAGGCCCGATTGTGCCCCGCTGCGGTTCTTGTCTGCTTCGTTTTCCAAAATACAATTTCGAGGCCTCCTCGGGAGCCGCATTACCGGCACTAATTTGCGCCGCTTTTAATACGGTCTTTCCCGCGGTGAGGGAAAATTTATTCGTTGTTTTGCTGTTTTTTTCCCACCTTTTTCCAGTTGGGGAATCGAAGCCACTGCCACGCGGAAGTGTTTTGGATTTTTTTTTCAGTTTGCTTTTCGCTCGCAGAAGTTAATGGACGATTACTTTGTTATTTAAATTCGAGCGGGGATTATGAAAGTTTGCCTGTTTAATGGCGATGCTCCGCGCTCTAAGGCTTTCGGGCTTCGTTTTAACGTTTTGAATATCGTAATGCTGTGCTTGTTTTTGTGTATCGAGTAAATTTGTATTGTGCCGTTGGCTTTTAATCATTGTAATATCTTAATTTTTTTCATAACGATCGATAGTCATCAAGTTGACATAATATTCGTACAATGTAATTATCTCAATTTTTTTCATTTGAATTAAATTTTCAGACGTGATTATGGAATGAAAATCTCGTGTCATTTTTACGAGTAGCGTTTTAATCAATCTGTCGTAAAGCAAACCGTATTTAATGCGTTTCTTTTTATTACCGAAGATATCACGAGCACACATATATTTTTTCGTCGTTTTATTATCGCCTATTTCATATATACACCGGAGTCCGTCGCTAAAATGACTCTTGCGGGCCTTTTATGACCCTTTCATAGATAACAAGGGCAGAGATGTGGTCGTCACCGCAAATTAACCCCGAAAACACTCTTTTTTTTCTCTTAAAAAAAAAAGGAAATAAGACCATGCACCCGAGAGAACAGACGCCCAAATGTCTCGTTTCGGCGAAAGCACTGTCGAGACTTGTCTAAACCGCTAATACTCTTTTCCTAATTATATCTTTTATTTATATTAAATATATAAATATTTAGTCTGTGTGTGTATATTTCGCGTTTTATTATTCTGTTGTGTTGCGTGTTTATATGCACAAACACGAGTCGGTACCATTAAAAGTATACCGCAAAGATGATAAAGTTTAGTGTACAGGGTAAATTGCTTACGTGGGAAAATCTTTTTGTTACATCACGGAGATTGCCTTCAGACATGTCCAAGAATCATGATGGATGTGTAATCAGGATATTCATCCTGTGCGGGCAGAATTTACGCGATTTCCCAACCAACGTTGATTAATTGTTCACGAAACGTGCTACGAGCGAAACACCGCCAATCCAACTCGCTCGCTAATATTCTCGTTAGACACAATCATCGAAAAATATCAATTGATTAAAATAAAATACTATTTCAAGCATTTATAAACATGCAATATGATAAATTACATATTTATTTTCGAGACAATCTCCTACGACAAATGTACAAGTGACGTATCGCGCAACGGATTTAAACATGCACTCCTCCGCTGTTTATATTATGAGCCAGTATTCAAACCGAAACACCATCTGTGTATTTTTCGCATTATGAAACATGAAATTTTATACTGGAAGCTCACTATCTCCTAGTGTATATAATGTGAAACCTGTGTATCAGCTGTGGTCCGAGAGTGTGTTCCGCGTAAAAGCCAAGGTACATATCTCCCATGGGTTGCGAATACATCTACGGGGGTAAAATAGATACAGAACAACGGGCACGTGAGCCGCACCATACATTAGACTAAGCATAAAATAGGAAAATAATATACAGCCTTATTTATCGCGAGATACGAGTCGAGAAAACAGTGTGTATGTTACGGGAAACAAAAGCGCGGCCGATAATGGGTTAATAAAACATTTTACGATATAATGTTTTTGCACGACATTTATCATTAGAGCCATAAACGTGCTCAGCCTTGGCCGATGGCATATTCTTCGCGGATCGCGTTGATGGCTTCATTCGGAGATCGTGTTCTTTTTTTCGTCTTCCTTATCCTTTGATTTTTATTGGATCCTATCCGGTGAAGGAAAAAAGGAAGATGAAAAAAAAACCACCGGAACAATTGCATTATGAGAAACACCGGTCGGGGATGTTCTTTTGAATGTTTCTCGTTTCGAATTGACTCTGACGTATTATTTGTCTTTTTTCTTCGACCTTATCTAGAGTGTTTCGCACACATTTTTCTCGGAAGAGCTTATCTCTAGCGTTCTCCTCGTCCTTTGCTTTGTTTGCGACTTACGATTCTAACGGTCTTAAAACATGACATTGCTCCCTTTTTTCGCTTGTCCACTGTTTTTCGATGTATTTATTTATACGCTTGGCTTAATCTCTCAGATGAACTCGAAATATACCCGATTTTAAAAGCGTTGTGATGTTGTAATATTAATATTTCACATTAGAAACGTTCGCTGCACGTACATTATTTAAGTCTCGTTTGTTTCGAATGAAAATATTCGTGCATCATCCGACTTTGTAATTAGCGTTTTATTCCGCGCAGAGAAAGTTCGGCGATGCATTACAGTAATAAAAGTGACTTTAACGTCTAAGTGCGAAAGATAAAACGAACAAAGTAAACATCTCATCCTCTATTTTCGTTAGTTGAGAAAAATTATTCAAAAGTATTATGTACACATGAAACTGCATTTCGTGGAAAAATTGCTTGAAATGGATTCATGCGGAAGAAAAGTTGGCTTATTCAACTACGGAGGAGGAAATAAATAGAGATTTTAATGAGGTTCAGAATTTTGTACGCGATGCTTCCTTAAAATGCAGTGCACGAGGAAAATTAACGAGCGTTTTCACTGGTTGATTTGTTTGCTAGCTTTAGAGAATTTCGTACCATTATAAAGTTTCAAAAATCCGCAGAAAAGCTCCTACGTTTCACCACACTTTTATTTATTACGTCATACATGCACAAACATATAAATATTTAAATTTCTAAAGTTATGATCATAGAGAAATATCAAAGGAATAAATTAATGAATGATAATATAACTTACATAATAACACTCATAGTATTGATAAAGTATTCATTATAATTAATTGATCGATCATTTATTAACGTTTCTTGAACGGTTATTTTTATCAGAACGATACTCAATTACTCAGGGAAAACATGTAATTGGAAATTTCTTTTCATATCCGTATCTGAAGAATGAGTTTTATTATGATAACGAAAAATATTTTGATCAACAATAGGCACTCCAGAACAACGTACAAACGAACCAATCGCTATTACAGATTTATTATGAAAGCACGAAATCAATATTTTCATTCGGAAAGATCACTTATTCAAAGATTCCGTGAAATGGAAAATATTGTATGACGACGAAATGGGCCAAGCGGATCAAGTGACATTTGTGTCGACATTGAGTCAAGTATAAATATTGTATCTTTATTCGTGTGTATGTACGTTTATGTATTTGGTAGTAAAAGGATTTAAATGATTTCGGAATTTTGTACCCAATATATCTTCAAATCTCTCGTTTTTCTCCTAATACATAACTAACGACACAAACACATTTTTTTCTCTAAATCACTATCATGTCGATTGAAGCCTTAGCTCAAATTCATCCCCATATAACGCAGTATGAAAATTAATCACATTCGAAGAACGAGCATCGCCTAATTCGGCAATGACGAATGCGAGCCTCGAACGCGACGCGTTTTTGTTTCTCGTCATTTACTTATTTATTCGAAACGAGTACTCGTCGTAATTGAGGACCCATGAAATGGGGAAAAAATCCGTGACGCTCATATAAAGGAATATTTTATGCTCGGTTTTCGCTCAAAAAGTCGACATGCCGCGAATTTCGCTCCACTTTTTCCCAGCCGCGAATTTTCCCGAACGGGACACACGTGTGCGTGGATTTTTTTCAAAGGTTTTTATCCTTTCGTTCGGCGAGGCCTTTTTTAATTATTTTTAATACGGACACACGTGTTAGCAAGTGTCCATAAAATTTTGGAGTCCGTAGGCTTGGGGAAAGGGGGAGATTTGGCTTATTTCGTAATAATTGGTATCACTCGGATACAAGTGTATTTTTTCGGTAATTAAGTTAAGTATATTTCATTATATTTTTTGACTAATTGTAAGATTTTTGTTTTCGCAGTGGAATTATTAGGTTATAAGTGATTTTATTTAAGTAATAAGTGACTATCTGTGAGTATAGAACGGATTAATCCAATTCAAATTATACCTAATGTGCAAAAATAATATGTCATTTGTAAAGTCTTCTGGAAGCGATTGTTTACGAATAGAGGGGTTCTACTGTATTTTATTTAGATTCAACGAATATTTTTATATACATAGAATACGAAAAAATGCAATTAATTCAAATGAAACCACTAAAAGTATTCGATTAGCAATGTATTGTAGTACGAGACGTTATTATGCGAAATGCAACTTGGCGTATCTCGGCTTTCGCATGGAAAATTCGCCCGAAGCTAAATAGTTAACCGCTTATCGTAACAAGATCAATCGGCACAGCACAGAATGACAATTTTTTTCCTTCGCAAGTTTGTATCCCTTTTTACGAAACGGGAAAATCACAGGCAAAGCACAACCGTCGGAGCGTGGAAGGGTCACATTACCCCACGCTCCCCAACTGCGGCGGTAAATTCATTTCGAAAATTTATATTTGAACGTCGAACGTTTTTTCGGCCTATAAATCGCTTCTGCGTTTGCGAGTTTTCCCTCCGAGAGGAAAAGCGTACGCACGATAACCCTATTAAGAGAAGTACCGGCCAATCGTGAGGCCTTTCCGAAATCGAGAAATAAAAATCAGATCTAGAACAGAAGGGTACGCTCATTAATTACTTTGATGTAAATAATAAAAAAGGGACATGTGATTTATTGGATTCGGACGCATTTGTGATTTGTCAGATATGTCTGATTCAATAAAATATTATAATATATTGATATGATTTGTTTGAAATTTAGTCCAGCTCTGTAATGATTTTTTTTTAACTAACTTGTTTTGGATGGATTTTGCACTATCATGATAATTTTGAATGTATACGTAAGAATTGTCTATGCGTTTTTTTTACTATTAAACTCAATGTCATCAGGAAAACCGAAACATATTCATTGGGCATTTAATTTATTTTCTTTATCGCATAGATTTGTTTCGAACTTCAAAGTTAATTAATACAATATTTCATCAGATTTTAATGTCTTAAAAAATCTCCAATGTTTTTTGAAATTACTTGCAGACTTTAAGGTGTTAATATATTAAATATTAATAAACTTTTTAACTTTGACGTGATCAAAATTGAATATCTTCTATAGTAGCCAATTAACTTTTGATTCTATTTACATTATTTATGAATGAATGTAATTTATACTGATGAAATTAGTTGCGAAAGTTTGAACGCAATCGTCCGGACTTTCATCCCTCACTTACGAACAACTGATTCAATTTAAGTAGAGCCGTATTTAATTTTGAACGAACTCGTTAAAAAGTGAAATTTCTACGGTCTCACGAAACTGTTTAGATTTTCTTGTGCCACCGAAGCGACAGAGCAAAACGATCGTCACGAAATTAAATTCAGCTTTGGCCAATTTCATAGTTTCGGCATAGAATTTGAATATATTCGTGCTCGTCGAGAAGTTTGGCGCGAAAATTATAGCATTATTTGATTCGCAGGCTGGAGAATTAGCGACCCTCATCACAATATTAGACCTTTAGTAATAATTGCGCTCTTCTACGTATCGATTACGTATAAACTATTTCAGTTCAATGCTATACATTTGGTGAAGTTTATGCATTTTCATCGTATGTATTGATTTTGTTTAAATTTTTATTATTTAGGTATTTGACGATAGAATGAGGTATTGTCTATGAGAGATTTTTTATATGAAAATAGAATCGTGGATAGAATGATAGATCGAATTTCAATATTAATATTGTTATTGGATTCGAGAGATATTCTAGAATCTTCATTTCAATATATTCAGAAATCTCTATTTATGATTTCTCTCTTCTGCATATTGAATTTATGCGAAATATTCATGTATTCGAATACGTTCAACTTTAAAAAATAGTGTTTAGAATTTACTGCAATTTATCACAAAAGCATGTACAACTTTAAAATAATATTTCTCTTCATATTCGCAAATAGAATATGAAAATAGTAAAAATAAAGAGATGAAATTTTTCAATATATTTTCATATAAAGCATCCAATCGATCCGTGCGTTATTTAAATATTTAAAAGGTCATATTGTATCCAATTTCCCATACGTTTTAATAAATGATAATCAATCTCGATACGATTTCAACATATTATTATATGTAGGTACATATGTTATTAAAATATTAATCAATAAATGTTCCCAATTTTATTCATATTTCAGACGACCCTGGCCATCCTGGACAAGTTGGACATAGACAGCGAAAAACCTTCGGATGAGGAGATAGCCAGAATATTTGGATACGAGGAGGCTTATTTGGCAGGAGAGCTTTCCTCATGGCAAAGGCTCAAGCCAAAAGTTTGGTCGCTTTTTGACGAGCCCTCGAGTTCTACTGCGGCCAAGGTACGTGGTATTCGAATGTTACAAAATCGGATTTCGTCTCGAAGTTTTGACGTGTCAATATGTGAGGTTGAATAATGTCAATATTGTATCGAGGAAATTTGAAAAAAAAAATAGGTGTATCATAGTAATAAAATTAAATTTGGGTGGTGATAGTCGAGTCGTTTGAAATTTAGAATGTAGTAAAATTGTTTGATTATTTCTCTTGTTTCAGTTTATCAATAGTTTTTATGTGCGCACTGAGAAAGTTTGGCACGCGCAAATAAAACGATTTGGTGCGATTTCTTTACTCTCACGCCAACTTTCTTAACAGATCCAACTGTTGATTCAACAACACTGGTCAATTCAATATATCTACTTATTTCCCCTATAAAATCCAAATTTACTCGCAACACAACATAAAGTAATTCATATAAACAAGAATCACCGTTAAATATTTTTTATCCAACTTTCGATTACCTACTCTCCGAACTGAAATCTTCCGACTCACTTTCTGCGCACAAAGCCGATGCGAATCCATACCAAAGCCTCATCGTTTAGGTCAACTATCGAAAACTTTCACGCACTTTAAAGCCGTGTTTTGCACTTCAGCCCTTTGTACTTCAACATTCTCACCGTATAAGAGTGGTTTTCCTGCAGAGGAGTCATTTTCCGGTACGTTTGAACTGAACGTCTGACCCTCGCGACCTGAAAATATCATAATTATTGCCATTAAGCATTCCACGGCGACTGCTCGGCTCGGCACACTACCGACGTGACCCTCATGATAATAATTCGAGAGGGTATCCCGGTTTCAGGATAATATCCCGAAGCGTTTTTCCGGAACAGTGCGTTGCACTTTGCATACTTGATCCCGCACTAATTCACACCGAGAGCCTCGCCCCGCATTACCATATGTATTAGATACTTAAATTTAAAATATTCATATATCATATGGCGGGGATCATTTTAAATGTCTATTATAAATACTATATAATATGATTTGAATTGCTTGAGATGCTATTTTGTTGATTTCGTTTGATAGTTTTTCATGCAGGAATTTTTATTATAGTCAATATATAAAACGAAAACCATTTGGTAACTTTGATCCAGCTCGGCTAAGATGTTATGTCTGTGATTGAACTTGATTTCATTTAAAAGTTGATTAACGTAAAATAAAATTAAATGCTTAAAAATGAAAAATAAAACTGATTTAATCCTATTTGATCAAACGAATAATTCCGAAATTTCCTCGGTCTATTTTCAAATGGATACTTCGGACATTTACAATGATATATTACATTAAAATACACATTAATGTGTTTTTAAATAGTTTTATAAAATTCAAATTTACATATTTAAACTGTTTATAGAGTGTAGTCGATGTGAAAAAAAATCGATTAAGCCTATTGAACTCATCCCCGTCGCTTCGACAGCACATTTTTCGGGTAGTTGACTTTCACTTTCGCATTATGCAAATAACGTTTTGTGTGTTTTTTTTTTTCACTTTATTTTTATAAGTCTTTCGTCGATGTTTTTCTTCGAATTTTTCGAGGGAATTTAAAGCGCAAACGCGTATTCGGAATATTTTCGAGCGACGAATCGGCGAAAGCAAATGGAAAATGAAAAGCTTTTCCGGCGCCTCTCACTATTTATAAATTTATGAAAATATAAAGTGGGCGTGTACACTCTTTTTATATAATATGCTGAAACATGACATTTCACTCTGGCAAGTTTCTAGATTTCGTATTTGTTTAGGGGAGAGAGGGGAAAGTTTCAATTTTTTGCCGAAGGATACGAAAGTTGTTGCTTTCATCGTTGGAAATTTTTCGTTCAAAATTATATCACAAGGACGCAAATTGAGATTAATTGTTCTGTTTTCATTTTGAACGATTTTTGATGAATTTAAAAACGGGTTTACGAATTCTAATTTCATTTGGAAATTAATTGATTGGGTATTTGTGATTTTTGTTCTTTTCATTCATTAATGGAATCAATCATATTTTGTAAATATCATTAAATATTAATCAATTTAATTTCAATTATGTTAAGGTATTTGATCAAAATATATTTAATTATTAATAATAAATTCATATTACACAACAAAAATGTGTGATCGAATAACAAAAGACAAAAATCCTTGCTTATGAACGTAACAATTATTACGACTGTATAGATTTCAACTTTTCCCAACTCATACTTTGAACAAGGTCTTTTTGATGTTTAAACCGTGACTTTCGCCCGCTTTTAAAGCACATCTTTCCAAATTTTCCCTTCGATTCGGTCTTTTTCCGACTTCGCTTTAATTAAATATGAAGCTCGCCCGTACTTTGAATTCTTCAATATTTCACGAGGGAGATCGTCTTTCTCGATTTGCGGCCAAGATATATAAAATTCCGAGCTCTGCCTCTCCCCGAGGAGCCTCGCATGAAGATTTTTTATTGTTCGTCCGCGGAAAATGGCATTTGAATTTTTCACATTACGGGAAAGACGCCGCTTCAATATTAATCGAAGTGCGACCGTTTGCTGGAAAACTCAGACGACGACGTTTCGCCTCTGATTGAGGCTTGTTAAGGAGGCTTTCAGATCGTCGGATTCGATCTCTTTATCCTCTGACGGTGTACCGAATGCGAAAGCCGCTCGAATTAAGTGCTTTGTTGCTTCTGTACACAATCTCGCTTCATCGGGCATCTTTTGAATTCGAAATATGAATGTCAAAGTGCGACGGAACGGTGCCGAGTGTCGATTGAGTGAAATTTTCTTTCATCGATAAAATATTGTATGGGATATATTTATATCGCTGATTTTATTTCTAGACTCATTTTTATAGAGGATTTGAGTCTTTTCGCAAATATTGTACGAAATAGGTGTAGGTATTGTATCTGAATTCAAGCAGTGTTCAAGTTAAGGTTTTGATATTGCATTTGGCATCAATATTCGGAGTGATTGATATAGAAAAATTCTATTAAACTTAAACATTGTTCAAAGGAGATTAAAATTCAATAGTGATCGGAGTGTAGAAAACTAATGTTTTATTGCAAACTTTACGACTTGAGATATTGAGGCAATCTATGAAAACTAGATTATTCTATAAAATATTTATTTTATTCACTTCGACGCATTTTTTTTCCAAGTAATGATTTAGTTGATCGATTTTT
This sequence comes from Cheumatopsyche charites, assembly GCA_024721215.1. NCBI lineage: Eukaryota > Metazoa > Arthropoda > Insecta > Trichoptera > Hydropsychidae > Cheumatopsyche > Cheumatopsyche charites. Next base: position 5,858,541 of record CM045583.1, read on the forward strand.
TTCAAGAAAATCTTTCAAAATATCGATGTCAAAAGCAATATAAAGAACCGTAATCGATATGTCTTCAAATTATAAACTAAATAAGTAAAAAATTTGCAAAACAATGCAACTTTTATCAAAATTATCCAGAATTTCTAACAATAGTGTATATTTCGATTCGATATTAAATTCATTTCTATCTTTATCGTATTATCTTCTCGGAGGATAAAAATCACTAGACCCCCGAGGACAACAAATTCCTTTCGCTTTATAAACGCAGCTGCGTGAAAAAAAAATATAATGCAATATCGGATTCTCGTATAAATTTCGCTCACTTGCCGATCGTGCGTATGCCGAGGCATAAATTTACATTCATACGTATAATGAAATCGGGCCTCAAGAAAAGTGAAACGTGAGAAGGGAAATTTATGAATCCATTTTTTCTTGTTATAAAAACTTCGATCCGTCCCGCCCAGAAATTCGTTCATCTCGATAGGCACACCTTCGATTCGACAATGCTTCGAAAAATCACATAAAATATATCGTGAGGTACCTATCATGTATACGTAGATGCGTTTGTTCGTGTGAATCCTCGATGATTTTTTTTTCGTCCTTCGGGATCCTTTTCGGGTTGGCTTTGTTGGGATTTCTTCGGAAGCGAACTCGCTCGGAATGTAGAGTGGGAAAATTAAATTAATGAGGCAACACCCCCTTTTCATCGGCCTTTAGAAGTGGCTCGTTGTGAGTTCGGAATTTTCACCTGACAATCGAAGTTAAACGATTCGAGAGTGGGTGGAGAAGAATTTTCAAGGAAACGAAGTCGATATTTCACTTAGTAATTAATCTAAATAAACCTTTTTCGCAAATTGGTATCGAGCAATTATCATTCGTTGATTAAAGTAATTTTGATTCGTTCGCTGTGAATTATTTCGTTCATGTTGTGTAGGATGTAATTTATTACATTTCATTGTTGTGTATCTTTTCGCAATAAAATAACAATAAGTACGTTTGGAAGTCTCCTATTGTAGACAAAGTAACGTATCTTTGAAAGAGCGCCTCGTAAAGATTATGCGGTAGTAAAATATAAAGACCGCGTGTGTTTCAATGCGAGTTGAATACATTCCATTACATAATTCATAAATTCAATGCATAAAAATATCATACTTTTTACATTATACAAGTATACACAAAAAAATAATGTGATATTAAATTTACCAAAGATTATTTCATTTTACAGATAATATCGGTCATCTCAGTGTTCTTCATATGCGTATCAGTATTGTCATTTTGCCTGAAAACTCATCCCGATCTAAGAGTGGAATATACACCAATCAATCCCATAGTAAATTACACCATTTTTTCCACACCAAACTCAACAAATTCAACATTGCTTGTTGACATCGACGCAAAGAGCAATCAAGAGATCATAGATAGGAAACAAATGGAAAAAATGCAAATTAAGCAGATGCTGGACAATGTGACAGACGAAAGCAGTTTGTCAGCAACGAGAGGTCACAAGAGGACCGAACACGGATTTTACAGCAAAAGCAACCAACACAAGTACCAAGGAAGCCTTAATAAGTGGCAAGACAGCTACGGTCAACCCCATAGAGCCTTTTTCTACGTGGAATTGGTCTGCAACGTTTGGTTCACCATCGAGTTGGCAGTCAGATCAGTCGTGAGTAACTTTTTAATTTAATGTATTTGCCGAGAGTGCTTCCACTTCTTTTTAATAGTTTTCTTAGGTTAAGTTTGCTTTGAGAGTTTGCCGAGTGCTTCAGTGCATTCGGTTCACGAATTTAACGGTTTTTTTTACGACGTCATGTGAATAATGATATTAAAAGCTTTCAATTTCTTTTTCTCTCAGTGAACTAACGTCGGTGATTATTTTCACAAACAACCACCCGCTTGTTACGTTTAATAAGTGAGGTCTCCGTCGTCTAAGTTCTCTCGAAGGAAATAAAAAAATAACGGAGAAATGACTGAAAAAAAATTGGAACATAAGACGCGATGTTTTCCTTTCGAACGCGGCTCATTTAATTCGCGGCGGAGAATGATTATGGTGATTTTTTCCTGTCGACTCTTCATACGGGGCTTATTCTTCTCGCAAAGCTACTTCGGCCTCTCCCATGGGGACGTGGTGATTTTTCTTGGCTAGTGGTCCTGACGAAAACGTCTCGCCAATTCTTTTCATCTCCGGCGACTCGATTTTTTATTCGGTCATATTCATTCGGGAGACGTTTATTAATTTTTGACAAAGTGGCAAAGGGTGGAGGTTTCTCTTAGATCTTTTTTTTTCGATAGTATCACAGATTCACATCGAGCTGAGAAAATTTCATCTCAGCGCCGTCGAAACCCGAAAGAGCTTGATGACCACCATCAACTTATACGACTATTGATTCCTGGATTTTTATTTCAGGTCGCGCCGAACATAATCGAGTTCATCAAGTCGCCGGTGAACGTGATCGATTTTATAGCCACTCTGAGCTTTTACATGGACGTCATCGTCGAGACCAGTATGACGCAGAAGCTCAGCGACAAGACGGACATCCTCGAGTTCATATCCATCATCAAGATTCTGAGATTGTTCAAGCTGACGAGACACTCGCCAGGGTTGAAGATTCTCATTCACACGTTTAAAGCTTCCGCCAAGGAGCTGACGCTGCTGGTGTTCTTCCTGGTGCTGGGCATAGTCGTCTTCGCGAGTCTAGTTTTCTATGCTGAAAAGTTGCAGGTGAGTTCGAATCAAAATTCAATGTGATACATTCACTTTCGATTGAAATTTCAAAACTCGTACACGAGTCTTTCAGTGTGTAATGTGATTAGCTGTATAAAACAAAAAGTCGAGAAATATTATGAAATGTGTTTATGATAATTTTGAGTTGAAAATGTGAGATATTATACTCTTGCGAATGCGAATGTAATTAAAAAATAATTAACTCTAGATAATTACATATCAATTGAATCTATAGGTACACAGTCAATTGTTACTAGACCATGTTTACATTCACAAGTAGCTCAATATTTTAAATATGACGACTGAAAAGGTCAAGGGGTACAAGTGTTATTTTTGCCGAAATTGAGTTATGTACAGAAATCGCTTCTATGTACACTCATATATTTGGTGGCAAAAGGATATAAGCGAATTTGAATTGTGTGCTGAGATATGTATATCATCAAATCGCTCAACCTCCTCCTAATACATGTAAGTACATATTTAACTTTAAGCGCGCTTTTCTCGAAATCAACGCAAAGTCACTTGTACCCCTTGGCCTTTTCAGTTGTCATATACACTCGGGTATTGAAATGACATTCAATTCGAAATAATACATAGAAAAAAAAACTTAGAATCTCGAAGGAAATAGAATCTCAGATTCACCTCTAAAGCGAATGAAACGATTCAGAATATCAAGCGAGCGAAATTAGATCGATTCGAAACGGCGTCGACGAACTATCGAAATCAACTCTCCCCCATCTTTGGGACCGGAACGAGGTCGTAAAATGCAACACCGTGCACCGAAATGCATTTAGTCGAACGAACTTCGAAGTGTGCAGATCGAACGGAATACTGAAAAGTCATCTTCGACGGAATGAAGTCGCTCTCTCTCCCCTTTAACTTCGTCAGCGTTTTCGATTTCGAATAGATATAGGGTGTGTGAAAGTCGCGAGTTTTTCAGATGGGTTAGATTTTTATCTGTAGTTGGGAAAAAAGTGTGTGTGTGTGTGTGTTGTATTTATGTGGTGAAGTTAGAGTCGGTTCGTTCGAGTAATGGAATTCAATTAAATGGAAAGGCGTGATTCGATGCGCTTCGCCTCAATTAGTATAATCAAATTTTCCTGGCTACCAAACGAACAGTCTTTCGTTTTTATAATGTTATTATCTCGAGAAAAATCTTAGAATTAATTAGGTTCTGTTATGTTTTCATTTAAAATGGGTATTTCACGGATTTGATAGTTTGATATTGTGTTGATAAATATTTTATTTAATTTAACTATAGTTAAACATTAGATATCACATTGACGATTAAAAAGTGCAATTTTTTATTAAAAATATGGTAATTAGAAAGAAAGTTATTCGAACGAAAACATAATTTGAATAAACAAGATTTTCGCAAAGCTTGGATTCACTGCGAAAATTGCACGGAAAACGTGCACATTCATAATAAGTTTAATTTCAAAGTGAAAATCCTCACATTTTCATTTCACTAGCGGAAAATCTAGACTCGACGATTTAATTAAGTGTAAACGTAAAGCGGGACTGTTCCAAAAACCTAGATCTGAAAACGGAAAATCTTTGATTGCGGTACTTAAAATTATTCCACATAATGGCCGAATGTGAATGTAAATTTATTTGCGAAATTAAATTACGCCCATTTCGAAATTATTATGAATTTATGTACAGTATTGTGAGAAATTCTAGATACTTTCAATAAATGTTGTATTTCTTCGTAAAATTCAGTAAATGACTTCTTAGTTTCTTTTATAATTTTAAGAGTGATCTAATGAGGTTCATTATATTGTTTTTGATACTGATATTTGAAATGATTTTAATAGAAAAATTCGATCGAATTGAAAATATTATTTTCAGGGTGTATACAATTGATATTTTATTAGATAACTCTGTATTGTATTGATTTTTAGAGGAATGAAGTTTTCAAATTATTCCATGAAATATTTCCAAAATGGTGACAAATGTGATAAAATTAACCATACATGATCATTCTTCACATTATAAAAGGAACTATAAAACAATTTAGTACAAATTTTATGAAAAATGCAAAATTTATCCAATGTATTTAGAATTTCTTACGATACTGTATGTGCAATAAATTCAGAACGAGATAGGAAGTAGCCGAAAAAAGCGAGAATAACTTCACCTTGTGAAAAATAAAACGTCACAGCGTAAAGACACCTTCGTTCGAGAGCTTATCGAGTGAAAGCTCGCGAATCAAATTTGCTATCGCCAATCGTGTTATTGAATTCAATCTTCTAAGTGCTACGTCGACGGCCACGAAAACCACCCCGGGTCCAAAACAAACATACGAAAAAAATATACACACTTAGGTGTATTGTGAGTGTATTCTTCTCCCCGCCATACCTGAGGGCCTGAGGCACGAAAATATTATATGTTAGATTTTTTCGTATAATGTTATTATTTTTCGAGGTTTCGCCGAAAAAGGCTCGCATTTTTCCCATTTCGGCATTGAAGAGAAGGCTTTATTAAAAGGCCTGCAGGAATTATTGGTGCGAAGGGACGTCGTGATTGATATGGATGCGAATTTATGTTGAATTTTTTGCATACTTACAATATTTCATGTAAATATTTAGCTTCGATCGATCGGGTTTGTGTATTGATTAGGCGACGTATATAAAATGTGAGGCTTAGAAAAACGTATAAATGGATTATTTTTCGTGATACGAATCGGATGTTACATATTAATGTTGTTTATGTTTTATTTAGGAGCCTTTTCGACGTCTGTTTGCACAATTTAATACAACCTAACCGAAATAAAATATTTTCGCATGTAAGTAAGCAGGCAGTAACGTTTTTTCTCTCACAGTAGTAGAAGCGTATTTCTCTTTAAACTTTCCGTTTTTCCATTATCTTTTTGATCACTTTTCCATTTTCCCCCCGCTCTTCGCTTTAACAACGGAAACTTTCGGGATTTTTTCATTTTCCTTATTTATTTTGTACTTTTTTTTTCGCCACGTATTCGAAAAACACTATGAGTAAAAAAAATGTTCATGCACGCGCTTTCGAGTTATGAACCGAAACTCGTCCCGTTGTACTGGAATGTGTGTACTTTAAAATTAATAGCGCTCGCTTCTCCGCTATAAAACGGTAGAAACTTCACGTATTAAATTATAATAACGAGAGGGCGTACATTTCTCGTGTGTGCTGTCGTTTATTCGGTTTATTTTTTTAATGTATTCTCTTTTTTTCGCCTACTGTATCGCTTCTGAGACGTCCTCGGCTTGCGATAGAATGGTTTCGAAAAGAAAACGATTTCTGAGTCGGCAAAGCTTCGTATTATTAAGAATGCCCCGGGGATAACTCTTCTTTTGAAAATTTAAATTCACGCGTGAAATGAATTCCAATTTAAAAATGAGATTTGAAAAGAATGAATTAATGCTTTGAGCTATAAAGCGGTTATATAATCGCTCTATTGATATTCATTGTGGATTTTGTATTCGCAAGAAGATTCTTCATTAAGATCTTCTCCGATTTTTACGAAACATGGAAACGTATGAAAATGGAAAATGCAACTTTCAAAAATTACTTAATTACTGCAGGCCAAAGTTCACTATATTTGCTGGGTGCTCTGAAAAAATAATCTTTTTCATAATTTTTTTACATTTTTTTTCAACGCATAACGATATGATCATTGTTTTCTTCATCTCTTTGAAGATATGTCAAAGTATTTAATATAAAATAAATATTTTTATTAGTTTACCTAGCAAATAACTGCATATTGATCTGTTACTGCTGAAGGGTTATCGAGATTTTAGTTTATCTTCTTTACAACTTACTTATTTCTATAGGCTAAGTCATAATCTGTGGAGATCTTCATGAAGCCTCTCTTCATTAGATAAAAAAAATATATTAAATATTTATTAAATGAATTTATTATAATTTATACACATAATTTCAACTTCATCTCGCGAAATCAAATGTCAACAAACATATTTGTCGAATTGTATGTATATTTATAATTTGTATTTAGCTAGTGGCATCCGAGTCCTTTGGTATTGAGCGTGCATACAAAATTAGCGCACAGCAAGAGCAACAAAACGAATTCGGGCAAATTTGAACACGTTCACCGCGCTAACTTTGGAAGCGAATAACTTTTCTCCGCATTGTTTGAATTTGAGATCCTCGTCTAGAAATCACTCGACCTCGTCCGGTTCGAAATAAGCTTTCGACTCTTATATAGAGTTAAACTGAGCGAAACGATAGCTCTTCTCAGTTTTGAACGTAGAAAAATAAAATAATTCAAATCACCGAAAATTATATAATTATATCATTTCGATATGAAATTGATTAAATATAGTTAAAAAAATTAAGCATAAGTACATTTAAAAATGAAATTTTAAAACATTTACACTCAGTAGAGTTTCTCTCGATATGAATTTCATTCAAAATCTTAATTTAATTTTCCAGGAAGGCCATTATTTTGAAAGTGTTTCGCCGTTTATTTTAACTTCGGCTAACTCGAATCTCGTTCTATTAGGAAATTAAACTCGCTTATCACACGAAAAAGTGTTCGCTTCGACAATAAACTCGACGAAATAGTGTCTAAAATTGAAATCGGACGTTTTCAGATAGCGAATGATTATTTCGGCGGACGTATAGCACGTTTTTCTGTCTTAACGGAATTGTGAAAGCAAAAAGGGTGTGACAATATAAATTTGTTATACAAAAGGAACCGAGAGGAAAAAAGGTTTAAAGATTTACCGAAATGTACGGCCAGAAGTGAAGGTCAAACCGTACAGGAATTATGGTGACAGTATTTAGGGGATGGTGTATTATGGGGTTCAGAAAGAAGATGGGTAAGAACCCTTTATCGCCCTATTTATTATCGGGTGGATACGCAATGAATATTGTATTAGTTCGCTCGGAACATCAAAAAGTGAAAACGCTAGGCAATAGTTTTCAGAGTTAGTCGATACCTTAAATCTGCTGAAATAGATATTTTTAAATAGACTTGAGTTTTTAATAGGGAAAAGCGAGAAAATCGAATGCAAGACTTTTTTCTTTATCAAATATGTAATATATTTTAAATAAAATTATTTAGTATACATAACGTTAAAAAATATGATATTAAAAAAAAGATGGTTAATTTATCCAGAGAGGTGAAGAAAAATGCAAATTTAATGTGTAAACTTGTATAAGGGTATTACGACTCATATTCTTGAAAAAAAAATAGCCTTTTTGTTAATTCCGCTCGCGAAGTTCTGGTGTAATATGGCCCTTAAACCATTATTTTTTTCTTGTTAGCACGTTCATTGTAATGAGGTAGATTTGTTAAATTTTAAATGGATGAATTAAACCTATTGTTTGTATTATATATCATCCAAAATGTCACACAACTCAAGTGAACTGAAGGGTCATTGAGTTTTAATCCATTAAGCACGAACAAAAAGCATTTGAAGTTGTTAATCGAGTTGCCGCTTTACGTGACTCGTATAATAAAATCATTCACAATCGTATGTACATAACGTATGTACACAATCAATACAGACATACAATTAAATATACGTATATATCTTTAGAAACTACCTGAGTAATGCGAAATTCAATTTACGTGTGGAGAATGTACCGAATCAACAATTGTCTTAGAGCGCTTTTCTAGGAATTAAATTACATTAACGAATTTCATACGTTCAAAGATCCCATTCAGTAATTTAAAAAGCTTTCTGTATAAAATATTTGAGGATTGTGTATTTGTGAATCTTAACTCACATATTGAATGGAAACTAAAGCCTCAGTGATGAATATATCAGATGGAATTTTCAATTGTGTCCCAATGTAGTCGATTGAAACAAATACTACGGTGTGTTGGAAAGCTTTAGAATTTATTATGGTAAAGTGTGGAGTTTTCATCGTGTGTCGTTTCATGCATTTTCAATGTGAAAATCTAAGCAGGGCAGAATAAAGGGAAAACTTTTTACAAGATTGCCGACCGGGGCTCACGCTAAAGTGATTCTGTTAATATTTGATTTCAACAAGAGTACACATAATATAATACAATATAACACCAAGAAAAATACACAACGAGTTCACTCGCATTATTTTGTATATGGTATCAAAAAATATTTTCTCTACTTCGCTCTGAAAGTTTCTTATTTAAAAAAACCGACGCACAATAGTAAAAGTTAAATTGAAAGTAGGCTGCCATTCGCAGATTCTGTCCAATTTTATAAGCCTTCAGTTTATTTTATTTTATTTTTATTCAAGTCTGAATCGCATTTTTATAAACTCGCAATGCTGAAAATTGAAAAGAACGTATCTTTCATGTTGATACTAAAATTTTATAATTTAAATTCTTACAAAAGTTTTATTTTTTAAATTCAATAAACGAAAAATTTATTTCTTCAAAGACCATAACGAACGACATTCGCGACAGCATTAAATTTTCAAATGTCACCTCAGAGAGAACTATCGACAAACTACTAACGATCAAACTTTATTACCGACCTTTTACGCACAGATATTATGAAATATCTTTCGATTACACATATTTTCAAAATCACAAAACACCAACACGACCATGACGTCCCTCATATCGAATATTGATCACGGTGATCCTCGATAATCTCACATCGAAACAGCCGAACATCCCGAACACACCCACGCCTCGTATAAATTTCGCACATAGGTTGTCGGTGGCACATTGTGCGCTTCGATATACAATATAATATAATATAATACACGAGCTCGTATGACACATATGTGTTTATGTTATATCGCGTTTTTCGCTACGGGTAATTATTTAGGGCTTTTCCGAGCTTTCGGATCGATCCCGGCTTGCACTAGTACCGGGAGGCTTTAGCTCGTTGCCTTTTTACGTTTACTCTGCCAAATTACGAACAAATATACGTGAGACTCTCATCCTGTGTTGTGCTTTCTAGCGCCAAAAGAAAATAACTTTCGGCAGTGGTTTTCAAAGTGTTCTGTCTGATTGTGAGAGAATTGAATTTGAAAAGAAATATTTTTGAATTATTTTTTTCATATAATAAAGATAAATCAATAGATTGTAATATTCATTTAATCTAGACTTGAACATTTAATAGATATTTAATAATTATTAGTAATCAATGATAATTCAGTAAAACTTTGCCATTTGTAAATAACCCATTCCAGAAAATAATACGAATAACGAGTTGCAGGCCAAAGACTTGAGTTCCACTTTAAAACTTTGCAGTGGATTCTTCTTTAAGTTCAATTGTTTCTTATGCACATTGCTTTTCATTTGTACTTGTTTGAAGCAATAATCTTTTTTGAATTTATGGCTTCACTTTTTGATAAAAATAACGAAAATTTTCACGAATTTTGTTCAAACAGAATTTCACTGTACGATGTTATGATATAAATAATAACATTAATCAAAATTACACAGTTTTATCAAAGATTGATAAATCGGATTTAAATTTAATAAAAAATATTGAATGAAAATATATTTTTTCATATTTGAATTGTGTCTATCTTTAGATTACTTTTCAAGCTTCACCGATCACTTTGATACGGAAACAGATAAATAAATCTCAATAAATACAACGAATCCTTTCGCTTTGTACCACTTTGTCACCTCTTGTGTTGAGTTTGCTCGCTTCTCTCGGCTATTTATTCGCATTGCACTCGACGGGAAATTCGAGTTATTTCTCTCGTGCGTTTCTTATTCATTCCGAAACTATTCAGTGTTGGAGAAAAAAAAAAGCTTGGAGAAGCTGTCGTTCTTCACCAAAATCCCGCCGAACATTTCGAGCATTCAAATTCAATAAACTTCTCAGCCCTTCTTCGACACGCCATTTCGTAGAAAACAAGACAACGTGTCGTATTCGAAACGTTTGCGGATTTCAACGTACAGATTCCTTCTAAATTATTAAAAAATCAGACCTTATTCAAATATTAAAATAAATTTAAATATCATACATTCAATAAAAATTCGAATTGAAACGAAAATCAGCAAAATGCGAGCTCTCCTTGTGTAAACGCTCGTCCGAGCAAATTTAGCGGTTGCAATTAAGCGGAAATTAATTTTAATATACGCGCGAGTGCGGAACATTCTCACATTATAAACGACTTTCGTTTCGCGAAGTTTTCGCGGTTTTAATTTCATAGAAAGTTATTAAGCGTCCATTTAAACTTTGCGCTCGTTCTGAGGTCGAATGAATCGGGAGCGCTTAATTTTCGGCGTTGCGTAGTTTCGGCCAAACGGTCGCTCGTTGATGGAAAGTGGAAAATTTTGTTTAATTTGCGATTAGTTTGAGTAAACGCGTTGAAAGAAAATTACATTTGTGTATAATCTAATTGTTTTTCATTTATTTTTTCTCAATTTAAATATTGTACCATTTTTACTTATCTATTTACTAATCAATTGAGGACGGGTCTAGTATTTGCATGTTTTGTCTCTAGTCGAAGTTAATGATATCATTTATGCAGCATTTGTGTTCCATTTCAAATATTCAAATGAATTAGAAAACTAATTAAATTATATAAGCATGGCTGTGAATTGATACAAAAATACAATGGATGAACTTAAGCTTAAATGTATTTTCCGAATATATAAAACATACATATAGTTGAGTAGTCTCTTGAATTTGATACTTGAGTGAGCTTAAAATCATATTGATACACTTAACTTATGAATCGATGACGGTCTTTAGATTATATCGATATTTCATAAATTAAAATATTTGCATTCAATATTTTTAATGATTCACATAGTCATAACACTCTAAAAAAAACATTAACAATTATGTTACCGCATAATATAAATTTTACGATACTAACCGCGCCAACAGCGACGCAGCTACAAAATTTGTTAATTAAAACGAGCCAAATGAGTTTATTTACGAGGTCGATATTTAAATTTATCTATTGCGGACATGAGCGGCAACAAATGTATTCAAATTGTGCCATACACTGCGGTTCGGTCGCATAAATCGAGACGGTTGTCTCCCGAATCGCTTAATATTCGCTATGCGAAACTCGCCGCGGAATATGCGCGATTTCGCAACAATAATAAAAACGAACCACCCCAAAAACGGTATCGGGGGATGAAAATGAACGGAAAGGAAAACTCACGTAAATATCTCGTTAGTGCCTTCCCCGCGAAGGGATTGTTTGACGTCTTTGATCATCCGCCGATTCTTAGGAGCGGTCGGTTGATTGCCGCGGCGAATGCAAAAATACATAATATAAAGGGGGAGACTCGGACTATGAATTATTCATGGTGAGTGCCGTTCGTTCGGCAAACATCGATGCTATGGGGCCCTTTCTTGCCGTATTTTGTGCCCTTCGACGAATTTTCCACTTTTACGGCCGGGCGTTATTGTGTGTTCCTCTTTCGGGGCGACGAAGTCGCGAAGTGATATATACGTGGGGCGTTTGAGTCATTTTTTTGTTTTGAATTTTGTATGTGAAAAAGTATGAAATATTGATAGATTCGAGTGATAAAATGCTCAAATTAATGAATAAGAATGAAAATGAAAGTATGTATGTGCTTTATCGATTCCCGAATGGATTATCCTCTCGCAATCAAACTTTCAGAGCTATTGTATGTACATCTGGGATAGTTTCTGCATCAATTCGTTTTCATAAATTTACCATTTTACAATCAACGAGATTTTATTCAATTCATTCACGTTTCATGTGGTGACATTTTCTGTTGACCAACCACTGTAAATATAATATTATTTCAAATTAAAAAAAATATCAATTTTTTACTTCATCAATTTTTCAGATTGAATACGTTAAAAATTTATAAAATTTAATCGAAAAATTATACATATTTAGAAAAGGAGAGCATCGCATTTGGCACGTTTCAAAAAATCTCACTATTATTTAATCGAAATCCCAAACGTGATGTAAAATAAAAGTACCCAAGCATGAAAATAACGCTTACCAAAACTCTGACGATATAAAAATTCGAAAATTAAATATTCGAATAAAAGGAAAAAATAGACAAAATTTCCAACCGAGCGCCAACCGAATTGTTCACTCTGTCGCATAATTAGGGATTTCGAATTATGAATAACGCACGGCGACTGAATAAAAAATGACGGATTAAAAGTAAATTTTGCGGTTCGTCCTTTCGTTTCGTTTCCATTGCTTTTTTTTATCAAATACAGGGTTGTTCAATTTGAATATCAATTCGAATCTGTTGAAAAAACATCTCGAATATAGTTGATTGTTTATTTTTTTTAAATAATTTAATATTAGTTAAATTTGAATGTACAAGTATATTGATGATACTATAAAAAATAAGCACATAAAAAATATTAAGCATAGTTTTGAAAGCATAAAATAAACCATGATAACTGCTTTGTATCTAAAATTGAATTTACTCAGGTGTTAGAATGAAATGATTGAAAAATCGAGTAATCCTTCAAATAATACCACTTAATTCATCATAGCTATTGAGAGATTTGTAGGGATAATAAAACGGACATTTCTACAATCGAAAAACGTTTTTAAGCTAGCACATTATTATTTCACATTTATTTCTCACATGCCAAACAAACGACATTCGATTTTCCGCAACATTTTCAATCAAAACTAATATGCGATCAATCATACATTGTAAGCCATTTCACGTCACATACACAACCGATCAGTGGCGACTCAAAATAAGGGGCTGCAGTCCTCTCTGTGCTATGAAAATAATTACGATCAGAGATGTAGTGCAAGGGGGAACGCTTATATATTCTAGCTAGAATTTCATTAAATAATATTGCTTATATTAATTTAAATTCTAGCTTTTGAGTAAGTGAGGCAATAATTTCTAGTTCGACAAATGATATAAAAAAAGTTCTTACCATATTGCATTTTTAATTGTTAGATATGTATTTTTACATTTTAATCTCGTTACTAAAACCTCCCTTAAATGAACATTCTTCTCAACCGATTAATTTCTAGAACCATTCCGAACAACCCTGTACATTTTTTCACCGCCGAGTCTAAAAAGTTTTCAATTTGAATTATCCGCGCTCCGAATCGACCGAGTCTGGGAAAACGGGCACAGGGAAAAAAAAGGAAAACGGAAAACGTTTCAACCCCAGGATTAAGGGTTAGATCCTTTCGTCCCTTCGGGGGAGGTGGCGAGGGCTATCCCTTTCTATAATGATCCCGATGAAGGCTTTTGCGGCTTAGCGAACTTAATTTCTTGCGTGTCCTGTTGCTCTCGATTAAGTTTACAACGGACGACAGATTAGCTACGGCCGCAAACAAGGCGACTCTAATCGTTTCGTGTTTATCTTATTTTTTCAGTCTTTGTTCCGGTCCTTTTCATAAGGTTTTATGTACAGGGGTTGAAGGTCGAGGGCTTTTGAGTTTCTCACGTCGGAATGATGAGCTTAAGCCGACGATAATGCCCTTTAATCGTTGAATGTTAAGTAGAAAAATTTGGATCGTTTGTGCTTAATTTTTTCAGGTATTAAATTGAATGAAATATTATCGTATTTCAGTAGATTTTCTGACTCAACGTTGTTCGAGAGTCTATGGTCTTCAGACAAATGTGAACTGTCGTTTAGTGTTTATACAAAATGAACGAAATGCAAAATAACTGTTGAATCATGTCAAAATTATGTTGCGTGTGTAGTTCACTACGGGTCAGCTACAGAAAGACCCTCCTGAGAAATACCAAACGATAGAAATCTGGTAGATTGTAAAATGTAATGATACGGAAACCTTCCCAGATGTGCACAAAATAAACCGTTACGGAGTGTATAAATACATCCATTTTTATTTATATATACGAGAATTTATAATGTACATAAATCATGATTGAATTTGAAACGTATAAAGCGATTGTTCGATATATCTTCTCGAGATCTCGTTTGAAGTACAAATGTGAAAATATTAGCCGTTATTCCATACGTTATTGGGTTACTTCTATGAAAATATTGCAAATACCCGTTACAGGAAAAATACATGTATTATTCATACGTATACCTTTCAAACGATCGCAACGAAATATAAATAAACATTTTTATTTCATATTCAATTGCTTTAATATTCATGAAAAATGTATAGAAGTAGTATTTGCGGCATGAGTTTCGCTTGAGTGATTTTCATTTGCACAACAATATCGCAAAAATGCGCACACACGCGTATTTATTTATTAGCACGGATATTTTTCTTTCTAAATATTAATAAAAAATACAATTTTTCATAGAAATATAGTCGAAATTCGGGCCTGAAGTCGGTACGATAAGGAGAAATGAGCTTAACGAAAATTGCCTGGACGTAACCCTTTCTTTTATTATCTCCCATAATTAATTCATCGCATTAATATTACAGTTTAAAGTAAACGTTATCGTATAATAATATTTTGTTACCTTCGTGTGGAATTTAATAAAAACACAAAGTATGCGTAAAGCATTATATCCTCGAAATTAATTATTAAATTAACCTTTGGAGCGTTAGCACGTTTATAAGCCTCCGCAAGTCTATCCATAACGGCAAAATTTAACCGACAACCAAAAAAGCACCTTTCGGATTATAACCAGATACGCCTAGCTTTTGTCGATGTTAAATTCCGAAACAAGTTTTAATTAATTGCTCGACACGCAAAAAAGTGCATAGTTTCGAGCGTTTGCGAACTTTTCCAATTTGTGGCACGGCCCTAAACGGTCGACAATGTCAAACTATCGCGGCTTTCAAACTGCACTTCGAAATATATGACCTCTCTAAGCTGATCAAGAGATAATTTCGGGTCACTTTATAACAATGAATTTAAAATATAATACATAGGATTTCGTTTATGATTCCAATTTGTTAAATTTATGTAAATATTTTAGTTCGATGATAGATTACTAATTTGCAAACTTTGTATATTATTATTCGTTTTTCTCCATGATATTATAATTCGATCTAGTCTCGGTGGAATAGAGCGCGAAACTTGCCCGGCCGCATAATCTATCATGTGAACACTAAAGCCCTTCGAGTTTCCGTTCTTATGAATATTTAGCGCCAGCGCGAGAAAACGAAAACTCATCCCTTAAGTGCTTGTAAAACACGAGAATATGTTTCGTAAGGGATGGGCAACCAGAGTATTGTCGTGATAATATAATAGATACGTCGTCGAAGCAGAGCACTTCTCTCTGTGGAAAGCTCTCGATCGACTTCAGACTATGATGTGGTCTTTCGTATATCGTAGTGTTTTGCTATATAGAGATGTTGACGAATTTATACAGAACAGTTTATTATAGAAATACTTGTGCGTAAGGATGGATATCTACTGGTAATTATCGGTGAAGCAGTAAGCCAATGATGTAATCCCTAATTGTGCAGTATTAAAATTAAATTGATGTTATGCTTATGAAAATGATTCACAAACAATGCACAAATGATATTTTGCACATATTCATGAGTGAACGTCATTCGATAATGTGTCTATTTCGATCTTTATATTTTCGTCAAAATAAAAGCCGAAATTGACATACAATAACTTCGTATCGGAACTTCGACACAAATAGAAGTCTTCAGTAATAACGTAATATAAAAAAAAAAGCAGAAACACATACAATTACAAAACGGAAAGTGGGCACAAAGAAAAACGATCGGCGCAGGAAAGGCAGAAGAAAGAGAAAAAATAACGTTTTTACTTCTTTCGTGTGACGAGGGTAAAAACTAACGCAAAAAAGCCTTATATTTTCGGCGTCGAGAGAGCCCTTCGATAAATCGAGACGCACTTTCGTTCGCGAAACTCTGATTAAGCAATCACTTATGTATAAATGTAGCATTTTTCCATTTTTTTTCGAGGGGGAGGCGGAATTAGATTTTCGATAAATGCTCGAATACTTTCCGCTACCAGGAAATTAGTTATCTTTATAAGTGACTGGACTGTGGTCTTCTATATATCATCTTTCTAGAAGACTGCTAAAATATTTTCATTGTGTGAATTTTAAAGAAAGAAATGAGAACCGCGTTAACTTAGAAAATTATAAAAATCATTTTTAATAACTTAAAATACGTATCATCTGTATTTCAATCTGATAAAGTCCTGAAATAGTATAACAAAAAAATGTGCATGAAAATTTTATCCAAAGTAAACTTTAACCAGACAAAATATATACTGACACAACTAAGCGTTTTGAAAGTAACAAAAATACGAAGTTTTGACTTATCAGCGAGCATCTTCGAACCGTCAGACGTACCGAAGAATGCTGAAATTTTTGATAAATGTCCCGCTTCGGATTCGTACACTTCCGTTTTCTAACGGATATACGAGCAGAATGAAAGGCTGAGACGTCTGAAAAGTTTCAGAGCATTTTTCAGGCGGCGGTTAATGGGCCGCAAGGGAGTTTCGACGCTAACGTCGTTATTTCGGCGAATCTTCGCTTACACCATAAGTTTATTTACGCTCAGCTTAAGGCGTCGTATAAATATTTTATTGTTTATTATTTCGGAGACTTGGCCTGGGGCGTAGTTTGCGCGCTCTTTTGAAGATCGGCGTAAATTCGCTAGAAAAATAATCGTTTCTAAATAAATTTTCCATTGTTTGATGCTTCGAATATGTTTCTACAAAGATATCTCGTTTTATGTGCATTTTGAAATCGATAGATGTTTAAATCAACAATTATAAATTTGAAATAATATATGGAGTGAAATTTTCAATGCGATCGTAAATAGACTCGAATCGTTTCATTAACCAAAAAGCGATATTGTTGCGGGATGAAGCGATACAATTTCGAAGCGATATCTTTAACAGGAAGAACCTACTGTATATGATACGTGACGGCCTATTTTGTGGATTTCAATAGTACGAAAACGATCTCGAGTCGCCAATTAAACTTAACGAGGGTTGAAAGTGACACAGTATATTTTGACTGTATTCCGGTAAAAGCCAGCCTACACCTGCCTATATTAAAAGTTATTATTCAACTGTACATAGAAAATGATTACGGTTTTGCTCGACGTACACCTGTTCGTTCGTATAGCCGAAGCGTTCTTAGAGAGGCATATTGAATTAAATCTTCAACAAAAGGATTTTTCCTGTGGAGATAACGATTCATTTAGCGAATCTTCCTTTTGCTGGAGTTTTGCGTCATTTGCACTCGTTTCGGGGAATAATTTTCTCTCGTGAAAATGATAAATTCGCCTGAAAAAGTTTCCATTGATTGTCAGTTGAATAATACTCGATTTGAAAACGGGATTTTGTGCGAGTTTTTGTGAAAAAAATTGAACTTTTCTCACTATTTAAAATCTCCAAAATTTATCGATTAATAAGACTTCTTTTCATCAATTTCCTTAATGTTAAAAAATATAGCGATACTTTCGTTAATAAAGAGCATATTAGCGGCTAAGTACTACTTAAGTACCCTTTATAAATTCAGTGCTTTTTATCAAATTTTTATAGAGCGACGTTATATTTTATCGGATCGATAAATCTAATCTCAAACGATTTATGACTCACCCATACTAAGTTGAGTATCATTCATCTATTTTTTTTCGGAAGGAAAAATGCGGTGGTTCTTTTCAGCGTCGAATAAAAACCCTTAAACCGATCCTGGACTGCCCAAATATTCGTTTTAAAGGGTCTCGACAAGTCTATGTTGGAAAAAAAAACTCATTTTGTGGCATTTGTTTTATGGCGATTCGATGAAAGTCTCCCGGCTACAAGTTCCGTTTCGAAAAAGACGTAAATGGCGCGAAAAATTTTATACCCTCGTATTTTTTGTTGGTCGATTACAAGAAGGTTCGCTTTCGTGTAAAAACGTTCTTAATTTCACCTAAGACATTTTTATAATAATGTCCGGTCTCAAATCGAAATTTATACCGTTTCGAAAATAAAATATTCCACATTTCATTATAAATATAGTGTATAATATATCATGTATATTTGTGCTTATAAACCAATTCAACAAAGAAAATTACAAAAATGTTCTTGTATCTGGAACGAACAGTTCGTACACATTCGCTCATATCTTTTAAAAATTCAATATAAGAAGTCCACAATCTCTAAAGCTCCTTTTGGGAAACGTCCAAAGGTGAATCGAAACGAACTGCCTTTGTTGGCTCTGGTGGATAGCATGTTGCAAGATTTCTCAAATACTAGGAATAGTGAAAATTATATAATTTATAATTTTGATTATACATAAACTCTGTCGTCATAACGCTGGGAATACAATACCGAGAACAGTTGCGTGAAATTGTCAATTTTCAGCTTGACCAAACCATATGATATTATAATTACCAATTAAACTCAAGTAATCATTCGAGAATGTTATCAATGCAAGATCAAAGACAGATCATTCTAAATGCAAATTCCTCGAAATGAAGCTAAATCGATTTGATAATCCAGTTATATGTGAAAACATATTATTTTCATTATTTCATTTTACACTAGCTTTCATTTTTTCGATATTCTGTGGATTTTAAGCCGATCATGAACTGTAACAAAACAAATATCCAATTAAATTTTCGACGACTTCCACATAAAATAACGTTTTTGTGGCTAAATGCGCGTTGATATTTTCATCGGGCTGATCGATTGTTTTATTTATATACCAAGATAAAATACAATAGACAAACTAAAACGGGACAAAGTTCGAGAAACATCGAAACAAAACGGAAGCCAGCGTAGTCCGGGACTTTGGTTTTCTTG
The DNA here is from genome assembly GCA_024721215.1 of Cheumatopsyche charites. Lineage (NCBI taxonomy): Eukaryota > Metazoa > Arthropoda > Insecta > Trichoptera > Hydropsychidae > Cheumatopsyche > Cheumatopsyche charites. Next base: position 5,877,854 of record CM045583.1, read on the forward strand.
GACACCTGTCACTTGTCGGAGCGCGATCACACAACCCCAATTCGAACGGAACCACCTTTGAGTCGTAGATGCTATACTCCATTGCGTAATATGCTATAGAATTTCAGTTTCATGTGTCGTTGAGAACGTAGTTTGCCAGTTCTGAGGGTTGATCTCGGGTCGTTCGAGCCTCGGTCCAGTGGTTGTGCCAAATTCGCAAGTCGCTCAAATCAAAATGTCGCCGTTAAAATAAACGACGGACTCTCCGCAGCGGAATTACGCTCGTTGAAATTTCATGGCTCAAATCACCATAAGCGGTCGCCTTAACGTGTCTGATTTTTATTATGCTTAAACACTTTAAGAGAGTCGCTAGGATAGTAGAAATTAGAGATCAGCGCACGAAACGTGACGTAAGAAAAAAAGGGAACCAATTTGATGTTTTTCAAGCGATTGTGCAACTTGTAGGTGGTTATATTCACTGATATATTCAAACTGTATGAATATGTTCTGAGATGAAGATAAGATAGGATTTCCGCAACAAATCATACAATCACGGAGCAATCGGAACTCGACGTGCACAACCGATGCACGCGGAATTAACCCTTCGTCTTTTATCGGTTAACCATTTATGGGGAACGCGTTCCTCAGTTCGGAAATGATTTGTAATAGTAGACCCGCGATTGTAAGGCATATTTTCTGCAATACGCAAAAATAATATAAAATAAGTCGAACATAAAAATTTTGATACATTCGTCCCCCGTTTAACACGATTACTACACATGGTATTTTTCAATACGTCTATATGTAAAAACGCATAAACGTGATCACTCGTGATAAGATTCATCATGTCAATGCATTTTTTCGAAAAAATATCGCACTAAGCAGATGAATTTATTAGTTATGACGACTGAAAAGGCCAAGGGGTACAAGTGACTTCGCGGAGATTTCGAGAAAAGTGCGCTCAAAGTTTTGCGTGTACCTACATGTATTAGGAGGAGGTCGAGAGATTTGATGATATATCTCGGTACACGTTCCAAGTTCGTTTATATTCTTATGTCACCAATATATGAGCGTACATAGAAACGATTCTTATACACAACTCAATTTCGGCAAAAATGTCTCTTGTAGCCCTTAGCATTTTCAGTCATCGTACGAAATAAACTGAAAATATACAACTCGAAACAATTACACATCTCAACGTTCTTTGAATGATTTATCAGTCTCATCGTTATTTTTCGAAAATTTCCTTAGAAAATCAGAGCTAATTGTAAGACAAGATCACAAGTTCTATTGATCCCATCTAATTAGAATCCTCTAGTGATAATTAGCGAGAGAGCCTCGGCGGACACTGGATTATGCAAACGCGCCCTTAGCAGTTCTCTTCAGTCTCGAGGACTCCTTCGTTTCTCACACCACACACGAACACACACCATCCATTTCGAAAAGGGTCGAGTGAGTATTTTGGGGAATTAGCGACGGATCAATAGAGAACTCGATCGAGTGTTTGCACGAAGAGCCGGCCTTCTACTCCATACTCCATACTCTCGTGACGTACCTAGTTCGGGGTCGAGTGCTCTAAATGTGTACAGGTTTGTGTGCTAGACTCGAGTTGTGTGTAGTGCGATAATTGTGAATGTGGAAAATCTTCGGTATGAACATATGTTTTTTTCTATATTAATAAAAAAGGAATATTTAAGTCTGTCAGAGACTCATTAAAGGTTGATAGAGAGATAGTCGATAGACTCATTAAAGGTTGTTCGTTTTGCAGTGAAATATTCTACAGATATTGTATACATTTCTGAAAAAAAATCTACATCATTATATTTTACAATTTGATTCAATAAATTTCAATCTGAAAGATTTCTTCTTTGACGTTTCATGGGAGGAGCCTTAGCCGTAGCAAAGGCGTAGCAAATATTATGCGCAATCTATACGTGCAACGGAATTTAATAGAACATGAAATATTATACAATAGTTTACAATCGGCTTAAAGTCTAAAGAGTCTCAAGCAACGCTGAATCATAGAAGCTAGTCAAGAAATGAAATCTATTGTGAAGTGTCTACGAATTTGATTGAAATACAATTTATTAAATTTTGCATCTTCACTTAAAATCGAATGAAATACTCTATGTATATATGTATATACTATATTATTAACTAATGACGTTTTGTGCCATATATATAATTTGATTATTCTAATCGAATTTTGCACTTAGACCGCTTTCGAATCGGTCTCCCAATTCTATACAATGCATCGTTATAGCTATATTTCGAAATACGTTTTTCGTAATTGCGTAAGATATTCGACATTTCTACGCTCCGAAACGAATATCTTATAAGCCGAAAACGAAGTAGGCGGATTTATAATTTCATATTAAATAAATTACATTAAAGTGATTTGCGGTAAAAGGCGACGCTCGGGGGGATTAAAAGCTTTGCGCGTATTTGAAACGGTCAAAAGTCGACGAAAGCTCTTAGTACAAAATTGTTTTTAATGGAAAACTTCGCCTATTCGGCACACGAATAATTGTATTTTCTCGTATTTATTATCATCATAAAAGAGTCATGTTGAATCAATTAGTTTTCACCTGTTAAATTTCGAAACGATATAACTTGTCGGCTCGATTAAATCAAATCACTTTTAAGCATGTCGCAAATTTATTATGTTATACATAAATATGTACATACGTAAATTTCATATCAAAGGCAGGGCTTTTCATAATTTGATTTCGAGAGGCTTTTACGCGTTTGCGTCTGGAGAAAATTTTGTTTTCTCATCGATCGCTATTACACATTCGCAAAATTTAATGATTGATTATACGAGAAAATTTAATACCATAACAGAACATAAACTTTTAAGATGCAAATCTAAGAAAGAATTATCATATTTTTTTTTTCATTTGATATTTTGACACAATACGCATTCTCTCATTCATTTTTTCATGGTCGAATAAAAAGAATATTATCTTTCCATTAATCATCGCGATCAAAAGCTTCAGTGAATGAGAATTTTTATTGTTCTCTTTCGAGAGACGCGTTCATTATGAAACATTAGAAATTATATTTGATGTTTTATGAAGCCGGATGAAATGAGACGGACACGTTAATCCGGTATGATCGATGAATCCGGATGATTGAACGTTTGTCTGACATGAGCGAAATTTGTTGGTTTTTTCATCGGGGCGATGAAATTACGTCCGTGGCCAAATTTACATATGAGCGGCTCAGAAATCGACAGATGAGCTTTTCAAAACCCCTTCGAAAATCGGAATGAGAGGCAATTCCGGAATGGAAATAGTGAAAAGTCTCTCATATGCCGACCGGCGATAACAGAATAGAGGTGTTCGTTAGTGAAAAAGAATCGTCGCGTACGAGAGGAAAAAATTGAAACCGAAAAGCGGACAGTTCGTTGCAAACAATGGGAAAAATTGCGGGAAAAAAGCCATGTGAGAGAGCGCCAGGAAAATATATGAGTAGTTGTTCTTTTTTTGCGAGGCATGAAACAAGAGACAATCCCGGAAAAGCTTCACGCGGATGAGCTTGGATTGTCTTTTCAAACAAAAATACCATATTTAATCCCATGTAATTATTGTTCTGAATTAGTTTCCTTACATATTTTAACAAAATAAATATTAAATGATATAAACTTAACTCTTATCCTACATCTATGTATATAAATAGACATGGGTATGAGAAAGTTGGGCATCGACGAAACGTCAGTCATCAATTTAAAGTTTTCGCGAATTTTCCCAAGCACGCACATGTCAAAGATGGCACATTATCCTCGCTTTCCTTGCATCCTCGTTAAACCCATTTCCTGACGAATTCGACGTCTAATCGGGATCGTACGACAATTCAAATATATACCAATTAAACGCTCAAGAAGAAGTTCAAAAGTTGATCACCTTTCGGCATCCGAGTGGAACTTTCGCAATAGCGAAAAGTTTCGCGAATGATAACGAAGTTAGCACAAAAACGAAAAACTTTAAATTGTATTCGGGATACGAGCCTCGTCGGATATAATGTAAAGTTTTTTTTATTGTGTCTTATAATTACTATGCGCGAGTAGGTAGTCTGAAAAGCAATTGTATGAAAAGTTATCACAAACGAACGAATTTCCTTGAAATAGATTTTCATTAGAGATATTTTAATCTTTTATTGTACGGTATAAAACGTATGTGGATACAGCGTAAAACTATATTAACATCATTATGTCGAATTCTACTTCAAAAAAAACCTGAGGAAAAGTCACACATCCTTCTGTTTAAATAATATGATGGCTCGATCATTTCATTCAGATATCTTATTCGGAAAAAGTATTAATTTAACGATTTACTAAACGGTTCCTAAAAAAGATCGCTTGACTTGTCTGTATAGGTTAATTTCGATCGCTTTTAGCACCGTTCATGCTCTTACATCGCTCATCAGAGTTCCTTATCTAGTGACTTTGCTTCAATTTAAAGTGAATGATTAATTAAAAAAAAAAAATAATTGAGAAACAATAAATAAATACAATGACTCATATCAACGTATACTTACTACGATTATAAACATCAACTCCAAAACACATCAAAGCACAATCGAAACACCCCAAAAACAACCGCAATATCACAAAACTAATCCGAACAGCCTAACACACTCACCCGCGAAAGACTCGACACCTTAGAATCTGAACCCGACTCCATAATTCACCGGGGATTTACGGTGCGCCCGGCGAAGATCTCCGTCTTCGGAATTTATTATGGTTCTAGAGCGTCTCGTTTGTTGCAGGATAATCCGGAGAATCAGTTCAAAAGCATACCCCTCGGTCTATGGTGGGCCATAGTGACCATGACCACCGTGGGATACGGAGACATGGCGCCGAAGACTTACGTGGGGATGTTCGTCGGAGCCCTATGCGCCCTCGCAGGAGTGTTGACCATCGCTCTTCCAGTTCCTGTCATTGTCTCTAACTTCTCCATGTTTTATTCTCATACGCAGGTTGGTAATTTTCATTATATTTTTATTAAAAAAAATGAGATTTCGTTATGCTCTACTTCATAAGACGACTGAAAAGGCTATACATATGACATTTTGCCGAATTTTACTCATGTACAGGTATCGCTTTTATGTATGCTCATATATTTGATGTCAAAAGGATATTAACGAATTTGGAGATGTACTCGTATGAATATTCAAATCGCTCGTCCTCCTGGTTCACGCTTGACTTTGATCGCGCTTTTCTCGAAATTACCACAAAAGTCATTTTCAATAGTCATAATTGGTCAGTTAGAGTGAGCGCAATTTGAGCCATTCAGTGCACAACTTGATTGACTTCATGAATCGAAAAGATGAGAAATAATTGTAACGTTTTCAAACGTAAAATAAACTCTACTTTGTTTTAAAATTTGACCTAATTAATATTTTATGCGTTGAAAATATCTCATGCTTGAAAGGCTTTATATTACGGCTTGATTGAATGAAAGGTTGAAAGTAAGTAAACAACATAACGCCATAAAACGGAGAAAAACAAACACGTAAAAAAACAACAAATATCGATAATTTAATAAGGGAATATAAAATCTGATTGAAATTTCGCTTTTATAACCACAAACGATGTCATTAAAATTGTTTTTTTTAATTGAATAAATATCATGATTGCTATGTAATTTCATAATATTAATTTTAAATTAAAAACTATAATAAGCTATTTTTTTTATAAAAACTAACAAATAAAACATAAATGAATAATGATAGATAGAGAAACACGGAACAGGATTTCCAACTCAATTTAATTTCAAAACGAACCGATAGATAACAGCATCAAGAGAATTGAATAAAGCGGTAATATAATACATTATACACAAACGTTTTAGCTTAGAAGCTGCTGTTATTTCATCGTTAGATTTGTTTTTCTGAAAATTTTCGAAAATAATGAAACGGCTATCTCTTTTTATTCAATTTTTATTTCAAGTTCAATAATTCTTTTGTTATATTTCTAGCAAAACAATTGAAATTTAAAATCTATAATATTTTAAAATTGATGATATTTTCACGCAATTTTATAAAAATCTGAGATTAAAAACATAAAAAATCATAAATATTAAATTTTATCATAAATCAAAGGAATTTTTTCATAAAAATTAATCACCTAGACATCATTAATCTAATCGAAATTTCTTGTGTCGAAACGAAAAAAAAAACTAAAGCCAACTTCAAATTACCCGTCGAAACGCGTCAATCCATTACAGTCGAGAACGCCCACAAACGCGCACCCCACGGAAGAAGAAGCAGCGACGTTTGATCTCCCCAACTAGCCTTCCAGAAGGATATTAGATAAGGAAATTGGAAGGAATCGACGTCGAAGGCAATTTCGGACGACTAAGGGGACAGAAACTATCGCACACTGTCGACCTTTCGCTCCGTTAGGGGTTGGGAGATAATTGAAACTCGGATGCTGCACCTCTCCTCGAAATCTCTTAGTTGGACATGTAAATTCTCCCGAGCTGAGGATTTCTCTCATAAATTATGGCCGATGATAACGCAATATGGCGGCTCGATTTATTCGCAATATCTGCGAGCAGATCCTAAGTCGGCCCTGACCCTGGCTTTAAGGGATCGTGGATGCTGCTCTGCGGTCTATTGGTGTAAATATTATATTATATTTTTTCGTTTTTAAATAAATAATATATTGGAAATATTCGCGATACGTTTTCGCTTTGATCTACGTGTGTTATTTAAATATTATATTTAGTTTCAAACGAGTGCCGAGTGTAATAGATTCGGTATCCGGAACGTTTCGAAACATATGGAATTGTTTATTTGCATTTTCTGCTTGCACGTATACAGCGAGTCTTTGTAAGTTCTTGTATCGCCACTGTGTGTTTATGCAAATGATTGCTTTCGCCACACGAGTGTAAAAGCTAAAGCGTTCTAATATTCCGAATGTGGCTTTGTTGGTTAAAATAGTGGAAATACGAAACACCAAAATGTTGCTGAAAATATTTTCCTTTCTGTATTATTTAATATTATACAATATTTAAGTCAGTATCAACACTGTATGCATGTAATTTAGTTGATCAGTGCTAAAAATATAGAAGGGATGAAAGTTTCAGTGGTAGTTGTTCCGAAAGAAATAATTTTGTAAAAATTTAATATTAATACCATTTGAAGGGGATAATTAAAGCATCGGGTATTGTACAATTTTTATAACCACTTAAATTATTAAGGCGACCTCTGTAGTGATGAAACTACTTCGAAAAAATTTACTCCAGAAAATTCCTGCCTAACCGTTTCCAATCTATGTTTTCGAGTCTAGTTATATTTTAATCGCGAGGTATATTATTTCTCCATAATTGGAATTATTAATTTTATATTAAAAAATGATCAAAGTATCAGTTTTTTGCTTTATTTTTCACCTTAAACGAAAAATTCCATTAACAAATCAAAAAAGCATTCTCAAAACAAATCAAACTAAACACAATGCGCCTTTAGCTTAAACCAGAGCCGAAACCGAATCCCGCAACCGCTCACAAAGTCAACACCGAACTTCTAGAACGGTGGCCCGAACACACATAGAACAATCGCCTTTCGGGATATATATACATAATTCGAGTATAATATTCGGCGGAATAGTTTCCGCATTCACGAATTATACACAATCTTCGGCCCGCATTGTTCGGCGGAGGACCCTCGAGCGCGAGACGTCCCGGGACGTCCCGGGACGGGATCCCGCGAAGTTCAATCGAAGTTTCACCGGGAACAATGCTCGTCCCGGATATCTGACACGTGTCGTTTTGCTCGCGATATATTGGCGTCGATATTGTTGTCGTGTGTCCTGGCCGAAGTAAAGGACGGCCTCTAAACGAGTTGCGGGGAGATTTATGCAGTTTCGGAATCGAAAACTTTTCATTGATCTGAAAAATTTCATTGAAATTAACTGAAAAACTCTTTATTGGGAAGTGGCTCAAAATTATTATTAGGAAGAAGTATTTTCACTAAATTTTACTACAATGGAACTTACGATTAGTATAATAAGCATGATTCTTTCTAAATCTTACTCATAATATGAAACACATTTTTTAGCGATAAAAATTGACATGTGGCATACAATGTTACTAAAACTCTCGTCACTCGTTATACAAAAAATTGTTCGTTAATTGAGTCATTCTTTTACATTTAGTTTAACTCGTTGTCAGAATTTACAATATAATTAACCTATCTTGAAAATGTGATATTTGAAATTTATTGTTTTATATTAGGTTTATGTATCGAATCTGATTCAAAAATTCAAACTGAAACAAAGTTAAGTAAAATTTTACGTTTTATGGAATTAAGCAATTATCCTCTTTAACGTCAGTGCGAGGATTGAATGGGGTTAGGGTCCACTGGGAGGGGACCTTAGGAGAAGGTTATCCCGTTAAAAAGTTAGAGAACCGTTCTGTGTATTACGTGTCTACGAAGGCTGATTGATGAGTTCGTTCTATGTTCCCTTGAATAGAATTTTCGTTTTGATTTTTTTCTACCGTATTCAATACTGGTCAGTTTGAAATGATTTCAGCGCTAATGAAAATATACATACCTGAATGAAAAGCCCGTTTCATTTTTGAAATTCAAAAACACATAGCTAATTAATCTGTTAATCAACATTGCGTTAATAAAGACGTGTACTTCGTTTAGTATTCGAAGTATCTTTTTGCTGTAATTTAAATGATTAAAAGGCTCACTTTGTATACTTCGTATTTTTTTTGTATTTAATTTATGTTAAAAAATTAAAGGAAACCTTCTGCTCTCTGTGCATGCATTATTTATTTATTCACGTCGCGTAAGGACTCCGGAGTAATATAATTTTTATATTCGCCGAATATTATATGGACTTACTTATTTTTATATTTTAGTACAGTTCAAGTCAATGGAGGAAATATATGAGAAAAACATTTCATTACATAAAAAAATTGACGAAAAAAATTCATTTCATACGCTATAAGAAAATATCAATATGAAAAGAATTTTAGATAGAATGTATCGAAAGATAATATTTATGTATAACCAAATCGACTATAATTCAAGAGAATTTTTAGTTATAAAAAGCAACCTTAAGGTATTTAAATATTATTTTAACCGATGTATATGAAATGGTCAGTATTAATTTCAAAATAAAACTTGAAATTTTCACGGAGAGTGGTGCTCTTTTCCGCCGTGAATTTTTACGATTCCGCCGACATTCTCGGGATTACACTTTTTAAGCCTGTTTACACCGTTTTTAAATTGCTCATCGCTATATAGTGTGGTACGACTTTACACTGTATATATTCATACTTGTATGTAGTGTAATGTCGAGATAAGTTCGTACGGTCGTTAGCCGGCACGAAGTCCGCTCATTGGCTTTACAGCGAAAAAAGTCATAAAATAAAGACTTTCGCGCCTTTCCTCTAATTTTATTTTCGCCGAGGAAACTGTAAAGAAGAGAGCAACAGATTTGCGTAAATAATAATAATGATGATACGTATACGGACATAAAAAAAGTCGTAAAAGGCACGTTACACTGTCGTATTTTCGCGAGAAAACTACCATGTCAAAGATGAAATCACATTTGTCTTGTGGCAAGTGACGTACGTTAATATTACTATATACTTATACAAACTATACTCATATACATAAATATTTTAATGGTTTCGATCGATATTGAAAAAAATACTTATACATAGAAAAAAAAGGCTTTCATTCGGTACTGAATAGTGATATAGAGATAGTGGATGAGAAGATTGACAACATTACAAAATCTCATAAATAATGAAGATAAATTCAATATTTTGTCCTTCACGTTGAAAGAAGCATTTTCGTGTTGTGTGAAAATCGATTCGGTGCATGCGAAAATTCAAATCGTCCCAAATTTTTCCCACTGGGGAATTCTATATTTTTTATTCTTTGACAAGTTAAACTTTCTTCGATAATACGACATTTCCCATGGCGATTAAAGAATCTAAAAAAAGATGAATTCTCGACGCGAATCGCCCTCTCTTTAGAAAGTCGTTTAATTTCAGGTTAATGTTTTTATGGAATTCTTCGATGCCGAACAAAACCATCATTACGAACGACAAGCCGTTATTAAAGCCATTAAGCTTTTCATTCTGAGACGAAAGAATGTAAAGAAAAAAAATGCCGAAACCATCCCATCAAAAGATTATGAGAGGATGTTTTTCATGCTCTAAGAAAAAATGGCGCCATTCAGTAAAATCGAAATAGATTTCGATAAAAAGATTATGAAAGTATAAATTTTAGATTAGTGCTTCGTTTATTATATCATCCAAGGTGCAATGAGGATACTAAATATATTTGTTTTATTTTAGTACAGAGCTTTCATCGAGTTTTACAAGCACAAACATATTCACAATAGTTTTGAACTTTTTCAACGATCTCATGGTGTTGCAAACGAATGAACAGCACCACAAACATCAAGTCATTCAAACGCCCCACAAGCAAACAACCACTAAAAGCCAACTTTCAACAGAACCTTCATTAAAATCAAAAACACTGCCGAATTGAAACAAAGAGAGTCGTTCGAAATTTCGCACGTATCAATCCAGTTTTTATTAACGGCTCAGTTGCAGCGATAACATCCATTGTGATGTTGAACAATGGGATAAATGGAATAATGCGAGCAGCGGTCGACAACTTGACAATGATTAATGTCACGTAGATGGGTTCGCGGAGTGCGAAATATTTGCACATTGGCCGAGTGCAATGGGTTTTCCCTCGACGTTATTTATCGGGATTCAGTTTTCAACTCGGACGTTTGAAAAATGGAAATTGGTGTATGAGTTACGTGGGTGTCATGTGAGAGGTTTGACTAGTGACTTTGTGTTGAACTACTAGAATTTTTGTATAACTAGGACTGCAAAACACGATATACAACTTAAAAATGACGACTGAAAAGGCTAAGGGGAAGCGATTCTTGTACGTAACTCAATTTCGACAAAAATGTCACTTGTACCCTTGGCCTTTACAGTCGTTAAATATCTTCTAACATAATACATTTTTTTTTATTGATATTTTATTTCATTTGAATCAGATTAAGATAAAGTGCATCATGTATGAAAATATTATTTTATGCTACATATTAAATGACGCTGGCTTAAGTGTAGACACAGCTGAAGAATAGTTTTCAAATGTTTAATTTCCAGTGTCGAATATCACGAATCTATTGATTTTTAACTGAAATATCGTTTTAATTAAACATCAATAACACGATTTCAATGCTATTATAAGTGAATGAAATATTATACTCCTTTGTTTTGGTAAGTTAATTTGTTATTTTCAATGCCTTCATTTTTCGTTTAATATCTTAAAATTGCTCCAATGAAAATCGATTCATATATTTTCGAGAATTTTCCGAGTAAAAATAGATGTACAATAATATAGTCAAAATATAAATAATGAAGGTGATGCGAAAAGAACGGTTGATTTGCGCTGAAAAGCGATCGGTCGGAACGAGGAACAAGAAAGGCGCCAAATTGATTTTTTGCTCAGCTTCAAAATTTCCACACCCGACAGGAAATTATTTCTATTTTTTGTCTCCAGACAAAGAGAATATATTTTTTCAGACATATTAAAAATTTTCACGCGACACATGCGCTCACGGCCAAATTATTATTAAACGAAATCTTCTCATCAATAGAATCTCTCATCGTGTCGAAGAGCGATTTTAATAATTCATAAATTGAAGCATCACCAGTCTATATTCTTACTAGTGATCGAATCGAACAATTGTTTCATTCGAATGGCGCATTCGGAGACTTCCAAAGTGGCAATATACCGCAAAAAAAGAGAAATCCACACACAAGAGAACTTGTCGAAAGCACGACTTATCGGCCCAGTGGTAAACTCCTTTTTCCCAAAACGGCAATAAATTTTTCCAACACGGACATTCATTGTTCACCATGAATATTGAAAAGCATCTGTCTATTACTAACGTCTCTAACACGATAAATACACCGGAGAATCTTCGCACAATAATATTGTATACAATATTATAATGCGATTATACAATAATTCATACGATTGTCGAGAGTGCGAATGGCTCTCAACACTCGTAGCCAGTTTATCATTCTATGGCGTAATATTTTCTTCGAGGAGGCTGTAAATCTTTTAAAAATAATACCGCACTAAATCAATCGACACTAAGCTTTTCCGACGTTGCACATTTGGGAACGAAAGATTTGGTCGACTTTCGAGAAATGCTCTTACGGCATGTAAATTCTGATTTAAAAATGAGTTACGATATTGCATGGGATGTGGATGTGAACGAATCGACTATTTGCCTTCTTGAATGGCTGTGTTCGATAAGAATTTATTGTATGGATTTTTGTACCGAGACGATTTATTGCACGATTCTAAATATTGTGTGTATTGTGTATTGAAACTATATTTTTTTATAATTCATGTAAACATGGATATTCATAAAAAACGTATTAATGATTAGTGAACTTTATGGGATAGTAAAAATATTATAAAACTTGGATCCTCGATGGACTATGAGTGCCATTAAAAAAAGTGACCGTTGATATAATTACTTTCACCGCACATTATACACTAAAAGCTTTTATGGAACATTATAAAAAAGCGCTTTGTTTTCAAAACCTTCCACTACATAAAAAAAGAAGCCAGTAAACAAATTTTCGGACATGCAAAAACCGTCAAACGCATTAACGGAACAACGACAGACACATCGATAACGAATTAATCAACTAATTAACGACCCGTCCTTCAGCGGACAAATTTTCGGCGGTTCGCTTTAACGAAATTTCGCCGAAACATTAATTAAAATCGGCGCAGAAAAGAAAATCCCGAATAATCCTCGGCCCCGATTTTCCCGATGATTAACGACTCGCGTGATCGTCTTAAATTATACTGAATTTTTTCCGGAACGTTTTCGAGCACAAGTCGCCTCTGAAAACTAATTACTTAACAGTATCGTCGAGAGCTACCTCGTCTCCGGTTGTACTAATCAGAATGGAAACTGTTGCTTGAAGGGTTTTCCATTAAGGGTCCCGCGTTATTCAGCTTCAGGTTCCCGGGAATAGTTAGTCGCTTTCACCTGTTTATGATCGTTAACGAGGCTCCGTATTAAATTCATTATGGAACGAGCGCGTGTAAACGACTAACGGGGTTCTCTATGAAATTATCCATTTTTCGTATAAAGTTTGTTGAAGGTGTTTTAGTTTGATGTTCGGTCTACAGTTAAAGCTAAAAAGAATGTGTTTGCATTCTTTATAATATCAAACTTCTTGCAGCTTTACGATTAGGTACAATTAGAAGAAGAGGATGGTCATAAAAACATATCCCCCTTTTTAGAGCGAAACGCATAATTACTAACTACTATGAAAAATATAATACTTTCTGCCAGCTGAAACCATAAAATTGGCTAAGAAATGGACTTTCTATATGATTTGAAGGTTAAAAAACATATATGTATGTAAGTTTAAACCTATCTGCTGAAGCAGTTAAATTCAAATCTCTTACAAAAATCCATAGGGAATATTGAAAGCTGGCAGCTCGGAAAACTTTAGCCAGGATCACTTATGCAACTGATTCAAAAATGAAATGCATTTCAATTGTGGAAACTGCAAATAGTATTTTCAATATCTCGAAAATATTTAGTACTCGTAGTGGTCCTTCAAAAAATCTGAAACAACTGCAAATGAAATTGATATGACGATCGAATGTCAATTTATTAATTTTTAAGCGAGTGTCGTGATTTATTTTCAACACAAATGTTCTTATTCAAGTTTCATAATACAGATAGTATTCGATTTGACTTTTTTTTATGTGTTTGGAATGATTTTCGATTTACAAGCATGAACTAAAAGCGCTGCGCTATTTTGCAGTGGTTTCGGACAATATATTACACGGTGTTGTATGCAAAACTGTAGAAAAATGAAAAACGAAAAATGCACGCTGAAACTTCGCTCCTGAAAAGTGGGTCAGCGTGTGAATGGCGATTCGTTCAAAATACATTTTTCATATGAAATGTTTACAATGTAGTATATAGTGTGAGCTTGTCGGACGTTTCGCTTTATAAATAACCGGCTTTTCCACCATTACAGATTTTCAATTCTTGCGATGCATTTTTAAGCGATATTTATATGCCGCATTCAATTTTTCAGGCCAGATCGAAGTTGCCGAAGAAACGAAGACGTGTATTGCCAGTTGAGCAGCCGAGACGCAATAATAGAGAATGTGGTGTTTCCAATCGAAGAATGAATGCCATTAAACATAATCATCCTGCTGTTGTTTCCAAAGAAGCCGTAGGAGTTCCAGGGACTGGTGGAAACGGTGGAGGTTAGATGGATAATTAAATGTTGTTTTTATATTCTTGAGTTGTGATTGTGTTATAAAAATCGTACAATGATGTTTCAGGTAATCCGAACGGGATGAATGTGATTAGTTTAGCTCTACAAGGTCCATCGGTAGCTTTAGTTCGAAATCCGGTGAATGGAAATACTGAAGATATTGGTTATTCGTATAATCATCCGTTACAAGCCAGGGGACCAACCAGTAAGTTATTGAGTTTAAAATATTGAAAGAATATTATTGAAAAACATCAATGATTTAATTTTTTAGATGATATTGTAACATCACCACCGCAAGCAATTTCTTTAGCATCTCTACAACCGCCACTTATGAATTTTCCACCTTTACAACCTAGACCTGCAACTACGGGTTCGATGGATTTAATGCTTCCACTTCAACCGAAACTTTTGCCAGGATTCAATATGCATGCATCTCCTAGAGAAACTAGATCTGAACCTAAAAATTTAGGCTTCGAAGAAGGGATCAGAACAAAAATAGAACATTTGAATCAACTCAGCAACGATTCATCCACTTTCAAAGAGGAAGAAGATACTTCTTCGCAAGGGCCAAATACAGAAAGTGATACGAATCCCCAATTTGGCGAGGAAATTGCGAGTAATTTACTCAGAGCAGGATGTGAATTAGTATCGAATGAAAAATGTAAAAATAACGAATTCAAGGAAACCCAATCAGAACCGATCTATGCGAAAAATGATAGCGAAAATAAACTTTCACTCATTTCAGAGGAGAGCAACACAGATATTTCTCAAAACGACACCGAAAACGAAAGCGATGTCAAATCAATTTCTATAGACAGATCCAAAAACTGTAATCAGGTAGACATAAGTGAAACGCCCGTTATCCAAAAGTTTTTGCGTAAAAGTGATACGAACGACAATTGTACCAAGGATCAGATGGATGAAGTCAATTCAAATATTTTAAGTGCGGTAGTTAATTGTAATAAGAGAGGATTCGATTCTGAAAACAGTAACAAAATATACGATAGCGAGTGTTATGACGGTGCCAATGAGGATAGTGATTTATCCATAAATGACAGTATATCGTGCCAATACAAACGTAATTTCACGTGAAATAATCTTTTGGCATGTTATTAAAATTGGTGAGATGAACATATAGTGAATCGGGGTCCATTAAACAGTATTAATTGTAATACATTCTTGTATCAGACGATATATTGTATTGACCGATTGTTAATAGGAATATGTTACAGTGAGATTGTGTTTTGTTGATTTATACATATGTATGTACATGGAATAATAGTTTTAAAATACAGTATAAAATATGTACCTATCCCGATTTTGGTCTCGCACTGAAAATAATTTTGTTATCTTCGAACGGGATAAAATACTTTTTTATGACTACTGTGGCACAATATATTTTATTTTCAAATAAAATATTGAATTATTACATTTAACATTGTTTTTCAATTCTCAATATATGGATTAAAAAGAGCGTTATAAGTTATCAAAATGCACTACTACAACGATTTCACTGTAACATACAAAAATCAACTCTGGTTGGAAAAAGATAAAATGTCTGTTTTGTTTTCATTGTAATTATTATTATGAATGAATGTCAATTGAAACTTAAATGAAGACTTCTAGATTGTGCATATCTCAATTTTTGTCATTTTATCATTTATATGTATTCTATATTTAATAAAGACATATTATGATATGATTTTTCTAAGTCAACAAAAACTAAAATAGAATATATAAAATAGTTTGTTTAAACAATGAGGAGTTTAGTTTTGTAAAATAATATGGAATGTATTTAGAAACTATTATTTAAAGTATATAAAGTTTATAAATGTATAGTTGCAGAGTTATTTTAAAAATTAATTCATCTTTCAATTTCAAATTTGATTAAAAAAACGTCTAAAAATTGTAGTTGATATCTATAACACACTAGACTTACGCTCTTAAACATGTTATTATATATTGAATATTGGATTTGGCTTATTTAAAACTTGCACTTTAATAAGCTGTCCTCCAAATATCCGATACTGCTCTGTACCATGATTATTCAAAACGGATTTCAATAATTTTGCAAGTTTTTTTTCAAATCTGTAACAACTTATAAGCTAGGTATATTTTTTCTTAATTACTTTGCTTCAAAATTTATCAGTGATATTAAATAAATATGTAAAAGATGTTAAATAATAAAAAATATAACATTTAAGTATAATCTACTATATACACTTATTGCGTAATTCATTTTAATGGAAATTATTTGAAATTAAATATTCACAGCATTTGATCACACTTTGTAATCAAGTGTACTTTTAATACATTATTTTGAAATGAATAAAATCAAAAAAATAATTTTTCCCTAATTATCTAATATAAAACTAATTCTCTACTTGAAAAAAATATTAATTTCATAAAAATATACCATGATATGTGCCAAAATTATATAAATTTCCTCAAGTTTTTTTTATTCAGATTAGAATAGGCTCGATTTCATCGTTATTAATGTATAGAACAATATATTTTTATTTATATGTTACAGTGACATTATATGAATATAAATGTTATTTGTTTCTATTGAGAAATATTTTTTTAGGACAAAAAAATATATAGGTACAATACATACATGCCAGTTTCATTAAATATAATATGCGAAAATAGATATCGTTTATATTTATTTTAAAAAAATTGCTAGTGATAATTGGTGTAATTTTATGGCCAAAAACAGGCCTAATATATTATTTTGATTTAAATCAATGTATATTTTTATAATGTTCCTCAGTATATAAATAATAAAATTATATCTGATTTCTTTATAATTTATTTTTACCCCTCAATGAAATACAAATACTGAAAAATGATGAATTTTTGTGGGTAAAGGCATAAGTAAAAAATTCATAAAATATTCAAATTATATATTTAAAGTAATCATTGAACAATTGTAATGTGATAAGTTCAATTTCATAATTTAATGGAAAAAAATAGCACTGAAATACTTTAAAACTAAAGAATCCAGTTTATTTAGTTGGAACATTTATTTCCATCAATGCTATTAATCTAAATATGATGTTCAAATCAAAAGTTTTGAAAACCAACAATAAATTTACTTATGCATGCCAGCCATTTTTTCTAATTCGTATATTTCAGCTAGAATAGAAAAAAAATCAAGGGTTATTTTCAATACAATATATAGTTATTAAAAACATTATAATTAAACTTACCGGCTGATTGGATCTTCTTTTCTTCAGCGAGTTTAGCATCTCTGATGACCTTCTTTTTGGCTTCTTCTTCACGCCATAGGGTTTCCTTTTTAGACAATCTGCTTTGATGGGCCGCGCCGTACATGACACCAGCGATGAGTAAGCTCCATCTCCCGAACTGAAATAAGCAAGTTATTTTATCAAATGAAAGATTTAGCATAGTTAAATAATTGCTGTTAAATTAGTCACAAGCTGAATAAAAATGATTATGTGAAAATTTAGGCTATCATCACAATATGATCATGAAAATAAGAAAAATATTAGTAACAACGACATTAAGTAAATTTGTGGGTATCGTATTTACATTCATAAAACAAAATTTGAATCATTCAATAAAGCTATGGCGAAAACAAATTTTCATATTCGACTAACATAAGCGTTTAAAACGCCAAGAATACGCATTACTGTGGAACATCTATTTGTTTGCCCTCATAAACAAACATATGAAAAGTTTTAAAGGAAAAACATAGACATACAAGCTAATAACTGGTATTGGAAAGATTGGGAGAAATACAATTTCATTATGAAGCACTTTTGATCACTTAAATTCAGAGAATGTGACAATAGAATATGATCCGCAGTTTGAACGATTCCGCAGACACCTAGTGATTTAATTCACAAATTAAATTGCTTTAGCTAACTGGCCAATATGTATTTGAATAAAATACATATTATTTCATTGCATGCGCATGAAATTGAAACATTCTTAATGATTTTTTATAAAAAAACATAGAAACCTATCAAGTGTCAAATGATATTCCTTTAACGCGTCAATCGAAACACACAAATAATCATTACGACAGCGAAAATGACCAAAATAATTAAAATTATGATAAAACTTAAAAATGAAGCGAATGCAATAAAATCGGTATATGGAAGAACAATTACATAAGAAATTGTAACATAACCTTAAAATTGGGTAGAGCTATCAGAGTTGGGATTCGGAAAGCATATTATTTCGAGATTTAGCTGATTACTAAATAATACCTTGATGAGTGGAGAAATCCTCACTGGAGGTCCGTAAGGTAAGCTAGCTGAAGACATTTTTTTTCGATACTACGGACCGTCTGATTGAATGACTGTAGACCGAGTAGGTGTACTGTACTGCGCAAGACAACCGAGCTGCCAACTGTGCGAAATGACAGTTCACAGTTCATGCTCATTTTTTTTTTACTTTTATCTACAAATTATAAATAAAGTTAATAAAAATAATGGTTAAAGTAAAAAGCTCATTAAAAGAAATTAAATTATTTAATCTATTTATTGACACAACTCACGTGTTTAGATATGGCTTGGGATAAGCATGTACCTGCAGACAGAAGAGTTTTGATGGTAAAAAGTGATTCTCACATGGTAAAAATATTTTTTTATGATTATTTTCTTTTTTTATAAGCCTTCTATAGATTATAAGTGTAGAATAATCGTCGTTATCAATGATTTTTTTTACAATTAGCTGAAAATTTTACCTTCTCACCATTCGTAATAAATAAGTTTACAATGATGCTGTATAGATGTCAGTGCATTTTATTCGATATGGAATTTTTTATGATGAATCTACATGAAAAAAACTTTCGATGTCAATGCGCATTTTCATTCCTGTTGAACAATGTTATTTTAACACCAAAATAAAAAAAGAATTTCAAAATTACGATATGATTACTGCAAAATAAAATAACGGTTCAAATTAGTAAAACAATTAAAAAAAATGAAAAAACTCACAATCAATTGGATGACCATTATAAAACAGTTATACATATTGGAAATAGATTATATCGCATTCACACTGCATAAAATAAAACATTATTTTACCAAAGTGCTAGATTACAACGTAGACTTTTGGCAGTAGGCTAAGCATATAAAATGCTGAACCAGCGTTTCTAAAATAGAGTATCACTACTCCTTGGACATAAAATATGGCCAATTTTGATCACATTTATTTCTTGAAATTTATCGGAAGCTTAAAACGTGATGTATTTAAAATGAGAAAAAACAACCGTTGATTGATCATAACATCAGAAAAAATTGTAATCAAAGTCATTAAATTTTACCGATATAACAGAGTAAAAACATTGTTTAGTCATTGTACACATAATTGAAATAGAATTCTTATATAAAAAACTGAATAAACATAGTAGGGAGACCGACACTGAAAAGTTCGGAAACTAATGCACAAAGGCTAACCCTAACGCCGCAGTCGTTTCTTTTTTCCCCCGTCGCTTTAGCATTTTCTTCCATTTTGTGTTATTTTTCCACTTTGACGTTTTGCTGGAAGGAACATCTGCTCGCCGGAAGTTGGCTTCGGGCCAAGCGACTCTTCCGGACGCGTTTTTGATTCGCGGCAACGAAATAATCGTAAACGGCTCCCGATTTAATATTATGTTCTGCTACACGCAATGATATTATTATTATGGACGTGCCGAATCAAAATTCTGATTGTTTATTTATTGTTTTCAAAGAAATTTTACAATTTTTATTGATAATTTCATGTTGAATTAACGATTGCTTGTTGCTTATTGTTGACGAATTTCATATTTCGAATTGGATTTGTGGTAATTTAAGTTGAAATAGTAAAGGGATGAGAGATTAGACGAAGGATAAAGTAAATTAATAACAATTCTAAATCAAATGGTAGCATTCTTCTCTCGCTATGTGATTCTTGATACTACAGCTTTAATTTGAAGTATTAAGTCTGTCAGTGAACTTCCTGTCAATTAGTTCGTTCAATAGATTTTCAGATCAGTGATGTACAAATAATATTACATTTTTCATATTTGAAACCTTTAAATTATTAAATTCATAAAATATTCTTATTATAAATCCTAGTACATACATATTTGATGATAAGGGATTTTATAATAACAGAATATTACAGATGCTTTATGTAATAATAACTATGTATAGGTGGTTATGACTTTGATAGAGAATCAAAATTATCATTGCTGACGCACTGAAACATTATATTTCGACTTCCTTATTTTATGATAAATAGATTTAACGAGTTTTGGTACAGAGTTTCCCATATATTTCGTTCAGACGTGAAAATTTCATGATGTAATGCCTCTATACTTGCTTTATGCTCGTTTTTACTGCTGTATTCACAAGTCGTTTCAGTTCGCTTAGATGTAACCGCCATTAGCGATTATTTTCAAATTGTTCTTCCTTCTCCGTTGTGTATTTTGATAGTTTCTAGCACTTAAATTTATATCCCAATCAAATGCGAGTGTAAAATGTACCAGCTTTATAGCTCATCGTATAGCGAGCGAAAAAAAATTGAGCATTTCGTTTCAAAAGGAATTGTAGTTCTGTTGTGTACACAAATTGGTTTCACGTTATAGCATTTTTACTATTAGAAATAGTGTTAATTTGGTATACGAAGAAATTCCTTACGTAGGTTCCAAGGATATATTTTATGAAAAGCCAATTACTGACCCATTTTATGAAAGATTTTCCCGTGGAAAATTTCGGAAAAGTGAGTCGTAAATATCGCCCAATGTTCCTGAAGTGCTCTCTGTCTAGGAAGGACATTAGCCCCGTAAACATTTCCTTTTGCGTTTTCAGCGAGAAAGGTTCTTCTTCCTCGATTCAATTTGAGAAGGAAATTTTCGTGTATTCGAAGCACGTTGCAATATTACATATATAACTTAATAATAAATGAGTAATATTATTTAACTCATGCATTGCTTAAAATGATGTAATTTTTCAAAATAAAAAAATATAGAACACTTTAATACGTTATTTTACAGTTGAAATTCGGACATGTACAAGTATGTGTCAAAGTTTTAAATAATTCGATATCAAATGATATGTCATACTTTCCTTTATAAAGTATTCATGTATCAAGATATCGTTAGCTTATAGAGGTCAATTGATATACATACATATTTATATTTATTATGACATTGTGAATATTTGAGAACATCGACATTCTCTAATTACTAAAAGAAAATGACTTGAAGTTTTAATATTTACTTTCACTCGAATGTCAATATTAATAACAAAAATTAGATGTATCATATTTGAATTGACCAATTGATGATTTCTTACAACATTTACCTTGAAACTTAAATTTGTAAACATTTCCATTGATTTTATTAAAATCATCAAATCAAACGCCACCTATCAAACTACCCATCTTCGCTCTAAATTCACAGCAAAACCCCTTCAACCTCCGACCAAAAACCTACAGAAACTCAACGAAATTTTCCAAAACACCCTCGAGCACTCTTCCAAAACACCACACACCCTTCCAGAAGAAATACACAGTGCGTGAGCGAATTTATCCTCAAAAGAGAGAGAGTGCCGAGAGGAGAACGAGGTCCCCCATTATCGGACCTGTTGCTGCCCTCAGACTATAAATTACGATGCGTGCAGCTCTATATGATAATGGGACGGCTCTGGCCACACACACACATAAATATATGACGACTGAAAAGCCAAAAGGTACAAGTGATATTGAAATCGATATAAGTATAGAATCCACTTCATAAATTTGGTGGAAAAAGGATATAAACGAATTCGGAACGCGCGCTGAGATGTATCATCTAATCATTCGACCTCCTCCCAATACGTGCCCGACTTTGAGCGCGCTTTTTTTGAAATCAACGTGAAGTCACTTATACTCATTGGCTTTTTCAGTCGTCATATGTGTTTCTGGGCATTTTTTTATTTTCGTAATTTCCCCCTCAGATGTGGGAACGATAAGATATTTGCTTGAGGGGAAGCCGGGGTCGTTTAGCACACGCCCGTTTCTGCCCGAGGAAAAAATATGAGAATAAATTGCGCGATCTTCGTAATGGTCGGTCATTATCAAGAGTAAATATCGTTTTTGATAGTATACTAGTTTTGCTCGTTCGTATGTATTTTGTGGTCGATGGTGCGTTCGAGGGATTTTTTTCTGTTTGAGGGTAGTTTAGTTTCGGATGGTTTGCTTTGTGGTTTTTCTATTGTCATGTTTAATCTATGTACTCATTTGAAAATCAGTGTTTGTGTATTTATTTTATTGAATTCTTCATTCACATTTAATTGTGATCATGCTTTTCAGAGCATCACATCTGGGAAGGTTTCCCTTTTAATTAAGGCCATAGGTTTTGTGTATTGACAGAAAATATTAACAAGAATATATTAGTGAAAGACGATTCAAATATTTTATTTGACATTGAATTAATTTTGATGGAATTCTAGTACATAATTGATTCTTATATAAACAAGTTGATGAATGTTGTTCGATACTAGATTAAATTGATTAAAAATTGAAATATGAATTCAATAACAAAGTTGATCGTAACTGATCCGTACGACTAGAAATTTAACCCTTAATTTACGAGTTTTTAAATTATTTCACGTGAGAATACACTTGAAATAATATTGTATTTCATTTATTTATACGTAAAATGGGTTGTGATTTGTGAACTATTAGGAGAATTGATGATGACAAAAATACGACGTATTATATCCGTTATAATATCTAATGATGATATTTTCCGTAAAAGATTGCTTAATCGAATATTTAACCCTTGAAAGTGGAAAATATAAAAAAATGAAAGTTTATTTGTTTTCATATAATTTAATTTTAAAATTTACGGAGCCAAAAATTTATATTTTAAATGTATCTAATATTGAAAATATTTTGAAGTGAATATTGATAAAAAAATATTTTTATGAAAATTCTAGAACAGAGCTCATATCAGGGTTGATGATCGAATAAGTTTCAGTAAACTTATGAATTTTATATGACAAATATTCATAAAGTTACATCGAATTTCGATTTCCTATCAGTAAGACATTAGAACGCATCGTCATGTTGGACTTCACGGACGGCTTACATTACATATCTTACAACATTTTCTATTTGAAATTTTGGGGAGTTTGGCCTATATTAGATAAAAGTACTTCATTGTGGAAAGTTATTTTATATCGGATATATTTTATGTTTATGATAACTGTTTTGATGTTATTTCTGCTCGGGCAGATATACGATTCTTACATGATCATCACAGATGTGATAGCGATCTCAGAAAAGTATGGTATATTTCTATTAATTATTGCTTACAAATGAGATAATAAAATTTTGTGTTCATTTTTAGTGCATCAGTAATGTTTAGCACTACGGCTATGCTTTTTAAAATATTAACATTGTCGTTTAAAAAGCCAAAACTGGAAAGAGTTATAGGAATTATTCAGTCGGACAGTTTCGTACCGAAAACAGAAACTCATAAAAAAATTGTGAAATCTTACATCGAACACATCAGATTGGTTCAAAAAAGTTTTTTTTGGACGACAGTTTTCACCGTATCTAGTATAAAAAAATATTTTTTTCAAATTTTCTTTTGCTTAAAACTGTAATAAATGTTTTTTTTTTCATTTTATTCAAAGACTTCATGGTATTTCCATTATTCGATATAAATAAAGCCCATCCTACACCTTTGAGATTTCCAATGATTGATGTAAAAGCTCCTGTATATTATGAATCGATTTATGGTTTCGTAGTATTGGCACTTGGAGCCACAGCTACTTTGGATGCACTTATGGACACTTTTATGCCAGGATTTATGTGTCATGCTAGTAAGTAAACTTTGGCAATATTTTTAACAAAGATTATGTAAAATAAGATTTTGAAATATGTATTATACACGCAGTTGCTCAGCTTGACTGTTTACGTGACACTATGGAAAATATTGCTTTTGAAGACAAAATAGAACATAGATCGACGATAATTAAAAGAAGAAATATTAATCCATTTTATGAGTACAATTTTGATGATATAACAGTTAGACGTTTGAAAGAAGCTGCATTGCATTACGATAGAATTGCCAGGTAATGTAAAAAAATCTTAGTTATCATTTGAATCTAATATTTTACTAATGAATATACTTTCCAGTTACGTTTCTGAAATGTCAGATTTATTCAATGAAGCAGTGTGTTTTCAGTATTTTTCAAGTTGTATGGTTATATGTTGTAACGGAATTTTATTGCTAGTGGTAAGAAATTTAATACTTACTTTATCAAATATGGATTTTTTTAATATAAAAAAATATTTCAGGTACATCCGGAAGAACGTCCATTCAAATTTATAGCAACTGCATCGTATTTAGGTTTGATGTTATTTGAAATATTCATGCTTTGTTATTATGGTAATGAAATTATGTTGAAAGTAAGTAAAATATTCTTTCATTGTTTTTCTTAATAAAACCTTGATTTAATTATTATTTTGAATTTTCAGAGTGATATAATGGGATACGCCCTTTATTCTACAAATTGGATGGATTGCACGACAAAATTTAAAAGGAGTGTGACCATTTTCGTAGAAGCCACTAAAAAACCAATTGTGATAACTGCTGGAAAAATGTTTGAGTTAACTTTGAAAAGTTTCACCGGTGTTCGTAATTTATTTATTAAATTTCAAATGTTTTAATTTTTAATTATGTGTTGATTGATTTTAAAAATTAATTGATTTCAGATATTGAATACGTCATATTCATATTTTGCACTATTACGTAGTTTTTTTGGTAATAAATAAAATAAATACACATGTACGCATATTTTAAATGATCATAAAGATCAAAACTATGAATTAACTCTGTTTATACTATAAAGTGTATTAATACTAACACATGAGTTCGAATAAATTGTATTTTATATTGTAAGTAATTTTAGATTAAAATAAGTTCATATCTTGATTAAATGCAGCGAAATATTCATCAAATAAATATAGAGTCATTTTAGCAAGCAGATTGAATAAATCTATAATATAAATACGCTAAGCGTATTTGTACGTTTGTACGTTTGTTTGTACGTCTGTCCGGGATTTTGTATGGAAAATCTTCAAGCATAGCAGCTTTGCATCTTTTGCACCGCATTTGATTTGAAACGAAACAAAAATACGGTAATTTGGATCTTACGGCCGATGCAATAAGATCTCTTTTCGTATCTTCTGGATATTTCGGAAAAAAATCTGTGTATAAATATATTCATACAAATATAACCCTTAACGCTGATTATCGATAGGTAGCATTTTCGAATATCAAGGTCAATGTCGGGCGCGGCGCTCGCTTTGTTTACATTTTCAAATATAATAATTAATTTTTGAAAACAATTAATTTTCGGCCATTTTGTTTTTGTCGCGTCTCGAAGCACGAATCGGATCGGATCGACCGGAAATTCGTTTCTGACCCTTCAATGACCGAACAATTAACACGTTTGGAACCGATATATTTTTAATATTTTTTTTTTAATTATATTACGAAATTTGAATAGCATTTTTTTTATAATGACTAACGAAACTTTAAATTGATCATATAAATTATATGGTTTGTTTATAATAACCGAAATATAAATATGTATTATTTAGTTTTGCAGCTCAATGAATGCTGTTCCAGAGTTTTATTTGATTTTTACTTTTTGAAGCCACTAAAAAACCAATTGTGATAACTGCTGGAAAAATGTTTGAGTTAACTTTGAAAAGTTTCACCGGTGTTCGTAATTTATTTATTAAATTTCAAATGTTTTAATTTTTAATTATGTGTTGATTGATTTTAAAAATTAATTGATTTCAGATATTGAATACGTCATATTCATATTTTGCACTATTACGTAGTTTTTTTGGTAATAAATAAAATAAATACACATGTACGCATATTTTAAATGATCATAAAGATCAAAACTATGAATTAACTCTGTTTATACTATAAAGTGTATTAATACTAACACATGAGTTCGAATAAATTGTATTTTATATTGTAAGTAATTTTAGATTAAAATAAGTTCATATCTTGATTAAATGCAGCGAAATATTCATCAAATAAATATAGAGTCATTTTAGCAAGCAGATTGAATAAATATTTATTAGATCGTACGAAAAGGTCAATGCCAACGCTTTATTTATTTCAAAATCAGATCTTCTCGTAATAAATTTTCGACATTTTTGTTAATAATACTTCAATTTATTAATTGCTCTAATTTTTTTCGATAAACTTGCCAGTTAAGGTCGGAAAATTGCGAATTTTCCACGCATAGAGTAGGTACCGAGAATTTTCATCGATGAAACTTATGTTAATTAAGTTAGCACAAGTTTTATTAAAAAAGATAAAAATAGCGTTGAAAATATTTTCAAAAGTATATGTATTTCTATGACGTAGTTGAAAATGAATTTATATAGCATTTAAAATCTCAATCCAAGTTTTCATGTTAGTGGATGCATAAGAATTTTATGATCGTGTCAGATACATATATGACGCAATATGCGATCGTATAATTCGATTTTAGTTTATAAATTTTAAAATGTTTCTTTAGTGCCTTCTTCTGGATGGTGTTTTTGATGAGTACGGAAGCAATTTCGAAGTGCATAAAGTAGTTCGAGTTGTAAAAATGTATGTTTTAACAGAGACGTGTGTATAAAAGCAATAAAATATGTTTTTCAAATACATTTTTCAATCATTTATATTTAGTTTGTATTAATATATATCAATTTAATAATAATTTATATCACAAAGTCGCTTTGCTAAAAAAAATACAACCATTCCTCGTTAATGCAACCCCTTGTAGCGCGATCCTCAAATTACGCTTGCAGTATTTTCCTCGCGAAGTCATAGGTAAGAATATTTTATAGTATTCGAAACGGCATACATAATTGATCAAATACATATGTTTATTGATAAAAAAATACGCTCAATTTTATCTACTTTAATTAGCGATAAACACACACGCCCAGTAATAAATTATAAATGCAAAAGACGACATTTGATAAGGCTGGTAACAATAAAACTGCTCGAGACTCAGCCGGAAATAACGAAATAATAACTTAAATTAATAAATACTCAATCAGCATATTAACATAATAACAGGCTTTTAAGGCCCGTTTTGAGTACCGCGACAAGCAGCATGCAGTTCGCAATGGAACCATAAGAAATCGTTGACAAAACAGCGTGCTGCTTGTCACAAAACATAGCCTTACCCATCACACAACCGCGCAGTTCAAATAAAAAAAAAAAGAAAATCACACAAGAAAGAAACCGACATTAGAAAAATGCTACCGACCTACACATTCGTTTGATGCCGCATACTCTCCGTACACATTCTCTGCCACTTGTTCGCAGTGTTGGTGCGCGTGCGCCATTTTGGCCGCCAATACGCGCCGTCGCCGGCCAGTGCCGCTCGGACCGCGACGCCAGCGCCACGCGCGGCGCCCACCGAGCGCCTTTCCGCCGCACACACGTACGTACACGCACCCCGCGCGCAGTGCTACCACCCCACGTCGCCCCTTGCGTTTCTGTTGTTTTTCGCGCTTCGCTCTTTTGTAATTTCCGCTTACGGTTTTCGCAGATCGCGATCTTTCGCGCCTCGTGTTGCCGCAGTGATAAGGTTCGACGTTTTGATGCGCGTGCCGTTTTCAGCTGAGGCTTTTCCGGTTTGCTAATTTTTTTTTTATTTATTTATTTTTGGTTTTTTTATTTGTTTAGGATTTTTTTATATCGATTGGTTTGTTTTTGCAATTTTTTATTTTTGACATAAATATTATATTTGTTTCAATTCGAATGAAACGTTATCAATGAAACGATTCATTCATTCAATTTTTTTATTTTATTTTATTATTACAATTTTGTTCATATCTATCATCGAATCTCGAACGAAAAAAGATTACATTGATTATTTTTGCTTCTATTATATTTCTGTCGCGAAATTAAATTAAAATAATGAAATGAATTTATGGCATAAACCTTCTTTTAAAATGCCCAAGAGAAATCAATGAAAGGGGGCGTGTTTGTTGAGATCTCAAAGAGAATTTCTTGACCTGAATTATTGCGGTCCTAGAAAACTTCCATTGAGGGAACGAAATTTAATTAATGTTTGATCAAAATATTAATTTAAAGCTCTTATATATACAATGAAAGATAAATCTTCGAATTAGGGTACATTTGCCGTGTAAGCTCCCGAGCATAATGCGGTACGCACAAAAGGGCAGCATCATTTGCAAAAATCCTTTATATAATAAATAAATCATCCTTCTTTAGAAATTCACCTACTCGCTTAGGGTCACTTCGGTCTTTATACCCCGACTTTCGGGGTCGAATCGGGATAATATTCGAAAATTTCCGTACACGTTTCCCACACCCTTAAAAGCGAACAATGATCGTATAATTTATACTCGAAAACGGCTCTATTCGAATGCCTAAAATTCGATTTCAACACAAAAATAACAGTTCCTTTACGCTGCGTTAAATATTCGATCGCCCCTTTGTGGGACTCTCGAAAAAACTTCGCGCGGAATTTTCACCGATCTTCAAACGAGAATTCTCATTATTTTCCCGCCTCGACGCGGACAGAATTCAAATTTTCGGCGCAAACTTCCGATATCGTAGCGACTGAAAATTCCAAGCTGTATAAAAAAAAATTGAAAATTTGAGAAAAGCGCTAAGCGTTCGCGGAAACTTTCACGTGGGAGCCCATGCATAAACACGACCATAAAATCGGCCGGTTCATTTTGAACATTGAAAACGAGGTGCGTGTACGTGCGTTAAATTGAAATAAAAAATATTTATAAATATATACGAAAATTTGAAACGAGGAAAGCCCGCCAATTTTCGAATCACGTGCCTTTTTCGGGGCTTCGCGTGTATTGCGCTTCACCAGATTTTGTGAAAAGTTTCGGTTGTTCCGCAGGCAAAAACATATTGTGGAAGAGCAAGAGTTCGGAGGTTAAAATAACGCTTAACGTATTTGTTCGATATTTTCTCACGGTGTATGGTTAACGCATGTTGAGCACAGGATTTGATGGATAATTTCAGCGGGTGAGTTTCATTTTTGTTGCTTTTATTATAAGATGTTTGTTATAACGAAAATTTTTGTTTGTCATCGATTATGTATTAAGATTATGTAACTAGATTGCGTTGAAAATGATTATTTTACTTAAAATATATTCAACTGATGATGGACTATGTGTGCGAAATGAAAAATACTTTCTGCGACTAGAGAACATTAATCAATCTATTGAATTTTCATGAATATTTAGGCGTCATAAATTTTTCTCAGACATCAAGGTCTCAAACTGAGCGTTTTCAGGACGTGAATTTATGAAGAGGTGTTGTCTTTTACATCGTTTAGGGTTTAATATCTTCTTAACACGCAAAAATCAGACTTTGATTGACGGTCTTAACGGCAAAAAAAGATAACAGAATATCATCTCTAAATATTTACGAAACATCACCCGGAACCACCGACTCACACGTCGAACGAATTCAACGCCGATATTATGACAATCAATTAATAATTCAGCGTAAAATCGAGAAAACAACACACGGATCGGAATTATGCGTAGGATTCAATAACAGAATTCACCTACGAATATTTACAAAACATCGCATAGTCGAAGCGCGTGGCGCACATGCGAATTATTTCTCTATGCGCGATTCGAGCAATCCTTTTTTATTTGCTTATTTATTTTTTTCATACTTTATTGAGGCCGTATTCTCACTGTCAGGCACCGCATGTTGACAATAAAACGTCAGCTCTTATAAAACTGGGCAAGTTTTAATAAAATGCCGAACGGCGGCACTTCGAGGCGGAAGATGCCCCGAAATATATGGGTAACTTCCCGTTTTTGCATTTAATAAAGTTGTACGGTTATGCTTTACGGAATTCATAATTAAAGGAATATCGTTACTGCGAAAGTATTACGTATTAGGAATGTTCTTAACGACTTTTCAGCCGACGAATGAACTTCGAGTCGAAATACTAGGCTAGAGTTATTCGCGCTTTTTGGAAAAGTTGTCGAGGTAACTTTGCTGTATTGATAAATGACTAAGTGCTAAGTTAGCTTCAAACTGTTTCCGATCTAACATTGAATTTTCTCGCTAAATGAAAAACATGAAAACATATCTTTGATTTATAGACGATATAAAAATCTCTTCGTAATACAGGAAAATATATTTTCACATTTTTTCGTTATTACTCCTATGAGATCAATTTTATACGAATCACTTTTACTGAGATCTAATTTATTTAGAAAAAAAAATGATTATTTTCATTCTCAACATAAAAATTATGTGGGTATATGTATTTCAAAATATTTTGTCAGTCTAAAATAAATATTTTCTCTCATAGTCACAGTAGTAAAACTTCTTTAAGCGGAAAATACCTGTGGGAAACAACAAAGGCGACAGAGTTTCCGAAAACGCTAGAGTATTCAATTCAAGTTGACACACTTTAAATATGGATCCATTTGAAAATTTCAAGAAGCAATCGCTTTGCAAACTCGTCCCAGCTTCAATTTATAAATTTACCCCTTAAAGAGATTTTCGTGGTGTCGCAACAAAATTTAATGTCAGCCGTGTTTTGCTTAAACGAAAATTTTCTGAAAAAAAAATCGCTCATTTTATTAAGATTTCTATCAGAAAATTAAAAAGAATCCACTAAGTGCTGTATTTATTTTCAAATTTCATCAAAATAAAAGGGGTAACGAAAATACCGTCGGATTGTGCGAAAGCATTTGAAATTTTAAAATGATTAAATGTATCAATTATGAAATGAAAACATTATGTAATATATTTAAAGTATAAATACACAGTATATACGTTCGATTATAAATGCATTTAGTAATATCCTTTCCTTATAAAAGCCGCAGCTGTTTATTCCTATATATAGATAAAAGCGAGGCTTTGCTCTCGAATTAATCTCGCGTCAAATTGATGCTGGGCGTTTTTCATCGTCGATACGCAAATCCTCACAGAACGAATCGCTTTCGAAAATATTAAATTTCAAATTTGTATCTTCTGGTTCGAAGGCTTTCTGGCCGCAAATTGAGTCCGTCGAACGAACGGAGCGATTTTGCCAATTTGCATAGTCTTTTGCGAAGCGGATCTACAACGAAAAGGGCTCTATTTCAAGACGCTCGTTTTAATGCAATTTGTTAATATTTCTCGAAACGAAAGCTGTGTGCGTTTTAATTATTTTCAAAATACATTTTCGTTGTGTTGAAAAGTCGTATATAAACATTCTATACCATTTACGTACGAAAAGCAGGCTTAATATTACTTATCTTCATATTTTTTAACTACTTGATTGTATTCATAGATGAAAATATGGAATTATTAATTAGTATTTTTTTATAAACCATCGTTGATCGAAAGTCTATAGACTTAAGTTAAATGTGAATAGTTGTAATTATTTTGCTTGTGTATACAGTGCATAACATTTGCTACGGCTGGGCTGTAAAAAAGTTTCTCTGTGAAATGTCAAAGTGAGTAATCTCATTGATTATAAAATGATAAATGTAAATTGTAAAATGAAATGATGTAAAAGCCTTTCCAGATGTTCACACAATAATTGTGAAAAGTTTCTCTGGGAAAGGATAAACTGTTTTAAGAGTTCGGTAAAATCACATTAATTTTTATTTATATGCATGAGATGACATTTAAATTCGAACTTACACGGCTTTACTTATGTATGTAGTATGTTAGGCAAATACTTTATACAGAATTTTACGAAAAATAAGAATATAATATATAATCGAAATTAAATCAGAATAATCTAAATTAACTTCCATTCGATTAAAACTTATCTGACACGCATTAAACGACTAAACCCACTTCGAGTTCAGGTCATCCAGCGTCGCTGTCATCGAGCTTAACAGACAAGACAATCGAAGTTGCCTTAACGAGACGCGAGATAAAACTATTTAAACGGCCGATTAAATAATTTTCGATCGACCCCCGCAACTTTTAAAATATTCATCGCCACACTTTCACACGACATCGTAACGAATTACGCGAAAGTTGAGCCGTTACGCGAACGCACCCGACACGTTTTCGGCCTAGTTTTATCGATCGTTCGTTTATATATTTATAAAGTCATCATCTAATATTTGACCTTATGTCAAAGGTCGCGCCCCAAATTTGCATTCGGACCTTCGTTATGGCGAGAATTAGCGCGAATTTTCACGAAGAGTCTTAGCGAAAGCTTTGTTTCCACAATGAGATTCAATCGGCCGACTTATTCATAATGCGAATTTTAATGACACGGATTAAATTTTATATGAGTAGTTCAGTGCTGAACGTGATTAACTCCACTTTTTGACAGAAGTGAGATTTAAATGTCGAAGCACTTGATGTGCTCATACAAAACCTTCTACATATGTATGTGTGAAATATCTTCACTGAATAATAAAAATCTTTTCACAGCTTTAGTTAACTATCCAGAGAATTATATTCAGTCTTTTCACTTTAAAATTTTGAAAATTGGTCTTTTTTCTGCGAATTTTTGATAGTTCATAGTGAAAGGACTGGTTAAATATCTAGTGAGTTAACTAAAGCAGTGAAACGACCGGCCCTAAATGACAAATTAATTTGGTCACCGATTAATAAATAATTTATTTCAGTAGCCATTATAGTAAATTCTGTATTCTTATGTAAATTTACAGAATGTGTATCTTATTATAAACAAAATTAGTATGTTTATAATTTCTGAAAAATGGAACGATGAAAAGGAATCAAGGT
Source organism: Cheumatopsyche charites (assembly GCA_024721215.1). Classification (NCBI taxonomy): domain Eukaryota; kingdom Metazoa; phylum Arthropoda; class Insecta; order Trichoptera; family Hydropsychidae; genus Cheumatopsyche; species Cheumatopsyche charites. The sequence continues at coordinate 5,910,899 of CM045583.1, forward strand.
AATTTAAAAAACGCATCAAACATACATATTTGATCATTATTTTCAGTTTCTTGCTTAATAAATTTTATTCTTGTTCAATTCTTAAAGTCTTACATATCTCAAACTATAAATAATTTAATAAAATTAATTTTTATTGATATTATTTAAACGAACAGGGTCGCGAAAGCGGTCAAACGCTTTGTTATGAAAGTCGGCCCTGAAAGTTTTGCGTTCCAGTTCAGTTATTTTTCGTCTATGGCATTTTTTTTTTCAGAAGGTTAGTTAACTCTGAAGCGTTTCAGCTCATAGACATGCAACTTTTTCCGAACAAAGCACGCAACTTTCAGCGGATCGATCGTGGAAATTGATTCGGTGCAACGTTGTCAGGGTCGCATTAATCTTTTGTTGCGTTCCGCACGTTTGGAACGCGTCCTAGAAAATGTAGATGTATTGAATTTATAACGAGCTTTCTTATATAAGCACTCGTTATGTTAATAATGAGTATAAATATATAAATTGTAAGTTTTCTTTGTTATTTTGACAAAATTTGGCAATTCAAATCATTTGATTGTGTGTGAATTCATATCAGTATATGTAAAATATGTATGATATACTTTTACTTTTGACTTTTTGTTTTCTTAGCAAATTTAAAAGTGGCAGTCTCTTAAATTTATCTTCGTTAATTGATAATGCAGTATACAGATTAGAATTCTAAATAGAATAAACTGATACAATTCCACTTGAATAAAATTCGACTAAAAATAGCTTCAATTAAGCTCAAGTGAACCGACTTGAAATTAAAATTTCACGAAACCACCATTCACTGTCATGAAACTAACCCGATCTATTGAAAGCCCATTAAATTGACCCAATAAAAATCGACATCGTTTAAATTTATCCAGTCGTAAAGAAAACATATTTTACAATTAAAATATAATATTGACATAAAATAGATCCTATCATAAAAAAAAATCACTTTTTCAGACTAAAGATATTCACGTCCGCGTTCATAACGATTCATAAAACTCATACTTCAAAACGAATCACATTTCAGAATCAATTTTAATCGATAATCTAATCTAATTTAAATTGAACACATCCGTCGCTTATTATAAACTATAATTTGCATATCTATAATTTGGCTAAAATTTAATAATGAAAAGATGTTTGAAAATGCATCAAACACTTTCGACAATTTTTATCAACTTCTCGCTCAATAAACCCAATCACATTCAACTCTAAACGCCTCATAAAGATCTCTCAAGTGCACATCGATCCACTATTGTTATCATTGCACTCAAAACAATAAAGTGCATATAATTCTGCTATCGAAGTTGAAGAGATCCTCCGATGGGAAATCGGGCGCATTATCGAGCAGATAAAATCTATTTGCGTACGATTCGGACCTTGACTGCTTTATCGATTCGTACGTCGAAATTATTCCGGGGAATTTATTTATTCATATGCGCTGTTGAACATGTCAAGTGTATTTTCAGCGGCCGACGAAACGTACATACAACTCTTCAGCGGCGGAAACTGGCGCTGAAAAACTGACGCGATTTTTCAGCTCGACGAAAGCCTTCGAAATGAACGATTCGTTGTTATCGATATAAATGATTTTGTATGTGACGACTGAAAAAGCCGAGGGGTACAAGTGATTTTTTTGCTGAAATTGATTCGTTTACAGGAATTGGTTCTATGTACTCTCATATATTTGGTAGCCATTTAATTGACAAATGTCTGCATATTTCATAATTTCATATTCTGTATTAGCCCTGCATAAGAATCTATATCAAGGTCTGAATTTTTTGGCTCGATTTTTTCACTTACCTTATCTAAACTTTACCTTAGTTAGCGGTATTTTTTATATTGAGTTTGACAGCTGTCAAACTTACAGCACCAAGCTTTATAGAAAAAAAATCTGGCTAAGTTATAGCTTAGTTTAAATTAGTGAATAGATTAGACCTTAATTGTTGGTTACTCAGTTAGTTAATATTTTTTCTCTGCAGAATAAGAATTCTAATCTACTAACAATTAGTTTCGAATTGTTAAAAATGAGATTTAAGTGTTGCATTACATAGGTACTAACTGTAGTATTTTACTTTTCATTCTTTCCGTCAATAATGATTGTAATATCTATACAAAAAAATTGATTAATATTTGACATTTCTGTAAATTTTTAAATAAATCTTTTTACCCAATTGTGAATAAAAAACTTTAATAATGAATAGTTTATCAAATATAAATATCGGTTAATTTCGTTCATAAGATTTCCCAGTAATCTCAATACAAACAGAAAATTCACACATGACTCATGTTAATTACATTTGAACCGTTAATAAGCGGCGCTAAAATTCGTTTGACTTTCATATAACCGATAAGACCTTCACATTATCTTATCGAATACGAAAAAGTAAGCAGCTTGCGAAATATGCGGCTGTGATTTCGAACGTGCTGAAAAAGTGGCCGGTTTAATTAGTTCCGAGCTGCTGAGGCCAGAAGCAGTGTTCGAATCTGATCGAAATAAATTGATATGGAATTTAATTTAAAAGCTAGTACATTTCGAAAATTTCACTTAAACGTATGTGTATGTGTATTTGTGAATTCTCTTGTATGGAAATTTGTGTGTTCGTTATTCGACCGAAGCCAATTTCGCTAATGCAAATTCGAAGCGAAATATTTCGCATTATGCGCTTGCACCGGTCAATTATCGCTTGCATGAAAATAAACAGCGTTGGATTGTTTGGCAAATTTAAACGAAGATTGAACGCAGTACGTAAATCCAATTCGATTTTAAAATCAAAGCAATTCGTTATTGAATAATATGAATGCAACGTTCGGTCAAAGCAGAAATTTCGCGTTGTTTCTTTGATATGCACCAATTAAATCGCATTGTGTTTCGAAACGGATAAAGTTTACACGAAACGAAATGCAGAAATACCTTTGAATTTATAGACACAAAGAACTCGAATATAATGAATTCGTTCATTTTCCGACTAACAATTGAAAATATTGCAATTGTAAACGATTGAACGTAACGAGAACTTACAAAAGGAAATTTATACATTTGGCAATATTGCTCGATTTCGATTCGATACGAAAATAAAAATCATTAAAGCGAACGTCTGAAATACTTTTTCGATACGATTTTTTCGACAGCCCACCATTAAAGTACACAATATCGAACGAAGTGAGAGCATCAACGTCAAAATCGAATGTCTGTTTCGAATTACGACCGCCGCCTTTGACAACCACGACGCCCTTGAACCTCCACTGAAAATCATGAAAAGAAAGCCTTCGATTCGATCGATCCGTATGTTCGAAAAAATAAAATGAAAATATGATACAATAAGGAGTTGTGTCAATAGTCTACAAATTCATAGTATTTTTTCCAATAATTTAAAAAAAAATAATTTTGGGTTTATTTCGAATGAATTAAAATGAAATAATGATACTTGGGTGATGAGGATTTGCGTCAATAGAGTTTGTGAGCTGATTGGTTTTTTTTGTACGATTTGCACAAAATAATTTTGGATTAATATAAATTGAGTGAATTTCAGTGTATTGGTATTTGATCTTATTACATATACTCTGCTTTGCATGTAATCGGGTTAATTATTATAGGATCATTGATTATTATTTGCATTAGAATATCTTGATAGGTATAACATGTTAGAGTATATTTGCTATGATAACAATTGTATCTCATAGGATGAGCATTATTACATTTAATTATTTAAAGATTAAATTTTATTACAATATCATCGTTATCATTTTAAAGATTATTCATTTCGTAATTATTCTCAAGGAGAAATTACTATTTATACGGACAGGAAAATTTTCATATCATTGTAATAATTTTATAATTATCCAATTTATGTGTGCAAAATTTTATTTGTAATTTTATGTATAAGTAATTATGTGAGTAGATTTTGTTTTTAGATAAGAAGAAATATCACTTTTGAAAAGAGATGCTATAGCAAAAATAGAAGAATTATTGATCTCAATTTTTTTTCAATATATACTGAAACTCTAAATGACTTAATATATTTTTGAAATAAAAAGAAAAACAAAATGATTTCAAACAAAACATAACTTAGCACTCACCATACAAATCGACTCATTACCCGAATCGACCACCCCCTAAAACCCACCCTATTAGACGACCTTCAACAGTATAGAAACTGAAACCGAAACCCACAGAAGCACAATTAAACCAAGAGATGAAATAAAACTGACAATAAACCGGAAACTGAAGTTCTTCCTTACATACAAACACTTCGTATATCCGTTGGACACGCGTCACTTTTACCGCCGACTGTTGCTTATAACATGAGCCGTTTAGAACTAAACGTGATTAACTCTACTTTTTGAATAGAAAAAAAAAGAGATTTAAATGTCTAAGCACTTGGTATAGTCATAAATTTCTATGTGTGAAATATCTTTGTTGAATTATGAGGATTGATGAAATTAAATGACAATTTGTTTGGTTGTCGAATGATAAATCATTTACTTCTGAATCCATTTTAATTAATTATATATGATGATCGAAAAGGCCAAGGGGTGCAAGTGAATTTTTTCGCCAAAATTGATTCGTGTACATAAATCGCTTCTATGTAAAATGAATAATGAAGAGAATCAAGGGAATTTCGAAAAATGCATAGAACAGATTTGGTAATTTTTCTCAACTTATTGCAGTATGGAGTTAGTCATATTTAGTTCTGAATGGCTCATATGTACACAAGCGCGACTCGTCGTAAAACCGAAACTGTAATTTATTTAAGGGGCCCACGATCGATTCGGGGGCCCTCGGGGGCTGCGCCTCACGCGAGGGCGCTGCGCCCCCTTCGTTCGCCCCCCGGTTCGGTATTTGGGTCGCGGCGGTTTTGTACGTAGTGCAATTGCGATTTTTTTCAGATGGGGGTTTTGTTGTAATTTTTTATGTTTCGGTTTTTGTTCACTTGCGGTGCCGTCGTGATTGGAGTTTCGGAAAATCGGTAGGGAAATTTGATCGGAAATTTTTATGTGTGTTAGAACTCTTGAGTTGATGGTGTTAGTTATAAATTTGAATTGATGCAGTTTTATTGTGATTTTTTTTCTGAATATGATCATTATTTTGGTTTTAAAAATAATATGAACTGTAATTGCAATTGTAATAACTGCTATCCTAATAAATTTAAGGGATGATCTTTCAATTATATGAATGCTAGCAATTATTTAGCAAGATGAGCTGTTAAATCATAAAGGAGGAAAAATGTAAATGCTTTTAATAATCTGAAGTGATTTAGTATGTGTATTTGGCGTTTGAATTATGGTACTTCACACAGTTGTGATAGCACAAAAAATCATACTAAAAGAATCAATAATATGAAATATATTTTCAATTTGAAAGTTCTCTTGAAATTTGTTCATATCTAAGCAAAAAATATGTTTTGTGTAATGGACGTTTTCATGAATTATTAAAACATTTTCAACTAAGTGAATACAAGAAATACTTCAAAAGCATTTTTCAATCTATTGAATAATTAAATCGTACGAATATTTTATTCATCGGGACAGAATCTTCTCTAAAATCTTACCTTTCTCAACGTGTCAATTAAAATGTTAATTTCTTAATTGCAACCGAGAGACTAGAGATAAATCACACTAAAATTATTCACGAATCCCTTAACGCCGAAACGCATAAATCATCGAATATCCCACTCGGCAACTAAATCGATTTATCAATCACTGCGAACGATCGATAAAACCGATCCGAGCTTTTCTCTAATATCGTTCAAAACGAGCCAAATGCGTATAAGAGAGGATCGTATCGATTTCGCACGTGTCATCGGACTTAATCTAATTTTACGATCTCAATAGTCAAATGAGCGGTTTTGAAACTGCGCGATAAAAGATCAAAGCCCGCAGAAGTTCGCAGCGGATGAGAGAAACCGAAACAGACGTACCGAGTGTAAATTACGCTTGGCGGTTATCTATTAAAAGCGTCACGGTCGGTTTTAAAGTTTCGACGTGTGCAAATATCATATTTTAGTTATGCTGGATTTTAGGTACGATATTCAAATTTAGATTGTGTGTTTTCGGCTCAAAACTGAACCTAGTTTCGAGAAAATCTATAGGTTTATTAAATTCGCAGTTGAGGATTTTAACGTTGTTTCTGATCAATGTTTTTGAATGATTTTAAAACAGCATATTATAGTTAAATTTAACAAACTCTGGTAAGCTATAAATTGCTCAAGAAAAGAAGATATTGTTAAAAAATATGATTAAATGTATAATTTTAAAAATGCTACCTTTCCGAACTCAGTATGGAGAATTATACGTCTTAACGTCTTTATGATATTTATTAAAAATAATTTACTTCGGTATAATTTCTTTAATATATTAAATAATTATTTTAATCATAACTTTAGAACTTTATTTTTATTAATCATCGATTAAAATATGAAAAATATCACTGTTAAGCTCTCAATGACTCAAGTGAATCATCATTCATCTGTATGATGACAAAATTCTAAATCTATGCCTTTACAATCTATAAATTCTATTAATTAAAATGAAAATGAATTTACACAATATCAAAGTTTATAAAGATTCAATCAAATACATTAGTTAGTAAACAACAGAATACAGCATAGCATTTATTCAATGGCGCGTCTCTACGCTGTCTACAAACAACGAAACAATACGAATGTACTAGAGCAACACATTCTGTATTCTAGTCGGTTCCAGCAGATTTTGAAACAGGTCTATTTCGAATTTCACACAAACAATTTCGCTTCAGCATTAATCGAATGCAAATTTGTCGTGTCTCGAAATTTGAGCTCCATTCAAAAGCCGCGCCGAAAATACCGCCCTTATTCGTTTTCGGGTCTATGCAAATCGGAATATATTGCCCGTGGTGTATATACGTCGGTGTAGACCTACCTTAAGTCCGCCACCTTGGCCCGAATTAATGTGATTTATTTCATAATCGGGGCCGCTTTTGATATTTTCACAAATGGGATAATCTGTATCGAGCTATCCGTTGTCGTGATTTAATTTTTGTTTCGCGTTCGGCGCTCGTTTGCTCGGAAATGATCAATTTTGTATTTAATGAAATATGCGATAACATCGAAATTTCCTTCGGTGAAATTTCAATTTTTGATACATCAACGTTTTCAGAATGAAATTACATTAAAGAAATGTACAAATTTAACATTTTCACATGCATATTATATTAAAATACATAGTAGACGTATTAAAAGATTATTCTTCGTATAATTAAAAGAATTGAAAACACGTCCGCGAAGAAAAATACTCATCAGCAATTAAACGTTTCTGCATTTATAAACGTCCTTGTACTTTACGACTTTCGTTTAAATTGTAGCCCACAATCGAATACATAACCGACGAACGAAACACGCGGAAGACTTCCGACATTAAAACACGAAAATTACCAAATAAAACACGACAAAGTGCGGTTTTTCAACGGGTGGCTACTAAAACGGGACTAATCGATAGCGCGCGTGTATCGCGCGCGCGTACGCAAACAAAGCTAAAACCTTAAAGTTATGATTATATCTTTATTAAACACTATCCCGAATCATCGGATATTATCCGACAGGAGTACGTATTTATCTACGGGTCCGAAAATTTCAGTTTTGACCCTCGGAAACCCGAAGGGTCGGGTTCAAAGGGTGCCGAACCGCGGTTTCGGATGTCGCGTGTTGCTAAGATAACGCCAAAGGTAATTCGTAAAAACTTTGATGGCTTTGTGTGAACTGTTTTATCATTTAGCCGACTACGATAGTGATCTTAGACATATTCGTGTATAATTCAAGCTTATTTTAACTCAAAAAGTTAAATATCAGCTATAGACATAATACATAGAAGGCTTTGAATTATATCACCTTATAATGTTCTTTAAGCACATTTTTTTTCTAATCAAAATTTAAATGAATGCATATGACGACCGAAAAGGCCAATGGTACAAGTGACATTTTTGCCAAAATTGAGTTATGTATAGGAATCACTTCTATGCACGCTCATTTATTTGGTGGCAAAAGGATATAAACGAATTCGGAACGTGTGCCGAGATATATCATCAAATCACTCGACTTCCTCATAATACATGTAGGTATATTATTAACTTTGAACGCGTTTTTCTCGAAATCATCGTGAAGTCACTTGTAACCCTTGGCCTTTTCAGTCGTCATATGAAAATCTGATGTTGAAAGAGATGCAAAATTTTAAATATTAAAAAAAAACGTTATTTTTATTTATAAGCACGTTAGAGAGTTTCCTGGAACAAAGAGTTCTCAATTGCCGTATAAATGAGCGCAATTGCGGCACGGCCTCCCTATAAAACGCAATTAAAATAATAAATTGAAGTGTTTTAAGGCTCGCGATGAATTAATAGTTTAATGTGTTTCATTAACGGCCGCATCTGTGCCCCTACGTGCTCAATGTGTATAATGTCGTATAATATATTATAATACTTATAGTGTTCGCGTACTACTCGGTTAATTACGAAGTTAACTTTGTCCATGTGATTTTTCTCGTTTATGACATAAACGATGGCACATGTGTGATTTATGAAATATCAACGATATTTTATGAAATATGCGATAATTATTCTATTTTTTTTTCAATCGAAATCGATTGTGTTCGCCGAAAGAACAATACGACTTTCATTTTGAATCAATTACGTTTCTCACTTCAAAGGAACGAAATGGAAATTTGCAGATTAATCAAAAACGCCCAATTCGAACGAGAAATTTTAATTTTACAGGTATCTGAACATTCATCGTGCCTGCTTTTTTCATATAAAAACATATGGTTTTTTTTCAAATTCAAATCGAATACGAAAAATATGCCGAGTTCACCTGTAAAGGCCTGAACGAAATTGAATTTCGGACTCGCACTAATTTCGTGTTGTTTAATTAATTTTGCGCCGATCCATTTACGTGGATTGATGCCTCAGATTTGTAACAATATCACAAATCTTTCGTATAATTTAGAAATGCTTTGATTTATTAATTTATTCAAATAACAACTCAATGGCGATAAAATTCAATCAACTTAATTGAAGAATCTAAAACTTTATTTGAGTAAAATGATCGAAACTAAAATATTTTCAGAGCTAAAATTCAATTTACATAATTGAAATAGTTTCTAACGAAAAATTAATTTAAATCCGTATTTTGTTATAGATAGATATACTTTTAATATAATAAGTTAGTTATTATTATTTTGAACTGTTGTAATTACGTTGTGTGTGTAGACCGTGCATAATATTATATTTCCTATGGGTGGGCTTCAGGAAAATCTATCCCGTGAACATCAAAGTTAGAAATTCCGTAGATTGCAATTTGTTGAATATAAATAGAAATATATAACGATACAGAAACCTTAATTAATGCACACAAAATGATTTAGGAGAGTTTCACAGCGAAAGGAAAAATCTTTTAAGGAGTCTATAAATGACGTACATACATTTGGTCATATATTGAACCTTAGACATCGGGTTATAGTTTTTCCGACGATTTATCTTTAAAATTCTGAATTCAAGATTCATTTAAAAATAGTTGAAACGTGAAATTTATCTTCTTCTCCGCTAATTCAGCAAAAGCTTGCGAAATTTTATCAGATGCTAAAAGGTTAATTTTCATTCATCATTCATATATGACGACCGAAAAGGCCAAAAAATACAAATGACATTTTTGACGAAATTAAATTATGAACAGAAATCGTTTCTATGTCTATATTTGGTGGCAAAACGATACAAACAAACTCGGAACATGCGTCGAGATAAATCATCAAATCACTCGACCTCCTCCTAATACATGCAGGTACATACTCATCTTTGAGCTCACTTAATTCGAAATCACTCGTACCCTTGCCATTTTAAGTCATTGAATAATGAATTTAATTGTAACTAGTAGTGCCACGGATGTGTATCAAAATTGTTCGAAATTAATCAAACTTCGTATTGCCACGGATGTGTTTTATTCGATAATATTTTTTATTGCCATCTATGTGTGAAATGAAAAAATATCCCTCATTTGGATTTTACTCCTTATATACGTTAAACGGTGCAATTTCGTAATCAGGACGGTAGCCGAACGGTCAACACGCGTGTGCCATACAGTACGATCCGGGTTCGAGGCACGGCTGAAAATTTCGAGCATCGTTAGCGTATTTATAATATAGATAATTTTCATTCCACAAAAGAAATTTGGTACAATTAAATATTCAATTTTCATAACTAAAAGATAACATCCAAAATTACCTAAAATCACATTTATAGACATAGATAAAAACATCATACCCATCGACAATCGAGTCCCGCAAAACGGCAATCTCCGCAACGCAAAACTCTCCTCCAACCCATTAACGACCTCTCTCCGGAATCTCGGCGTGGAAACGACCTGGTTTCAAATTCGCGAGATCTTCGTCCGCAATCTCCTCAGGAAGATCGCTCCCTCTTCTTCTTCACGAGCTCGAATTCATCACTCGGGATGATGATGCATCGCGAGAATTACTCACTCTCGTGCGTTTCCCGGGTCGTTTGACGGCTTCGTCGCGGACGATTTAACCCTTTGCGCTCGACCTTAATTATTCTTTCGGCAGTCGCGTGAGTCGGTAGCGTTTTGTGTCTGCTCGACGTTATGAGGGTCGTACGTTTCTCACAGTCGGAAGATGAGAGACGTTTCTCGGATGGTTCGTAATCGTCTTGTCTAGTGGGTTTTCATTGAATGGAATTGAAAATTTTTAGTGTTAGGTGGTTAGGAAAATGTTAAGAATTGTTTTATAAATTGATAAAAAAAATGATTTGTATTCCTTGTCGAATGTTTTATTTATATTTTTCACTTTGTGATTCATAAGATTTTCTATCTTTTATATGAAAATGTATGTATGTACATATGACGACTGAAAAGATCAAGGGTACTTAGATGTATTAGGAGGAAATCGAGTGATTTGATGATAAATCTCGGTACACGTTCCGGATTCGTTTATATACTTTTGTCATCAAATATATAATATGAGCCTACATAGAAGAGATTTCTGTATATATATATATATATATATATAAAAAATATCACTTGTACCTCTTGGTTTTTTCAGTTATCATATGTAATTTATAGACTTCTCAATGGCTTGTACATTTGCAGTGAAATTTTAAGGGTTAAAGTGCACATATATGGAAAGGTTTTTGCATCATTATATTTCACAATTTATATTAAAAGTTTTCTTACTTTGACGTTTCACGGTTGAAGTCTTACCGTAGCAAATAATATACATAATTCATAAATACAACGTAATTATAACAGTACGAAACCGCCTAAAAGTCCATAAAGTCTCGAGCAATACCAGATCATATAACCTACACATCACCTACACCTTTCATATGTTCGATTAATTCGAACTATTTAGTGACACCTATGTGTGCACTCTTAGGAGTCTCGTCTTCACTATATAAAGTGAATGATACTAACTATTCAGGGTTATCTGTGTCACTTGTGACCGATTCAAATACACGGTGTGTATATAAAAAAAATGGGTAGAAATTACCTGTTTAAAATAAAAAATAATAATAATAACTTAGAAATTAATATATTAAAAAAAATAGTCATTTCAGGTTTTCAAATAATAAGATTTTCAGTAGCAACTACACATTTTTTTCAGGATTCCATGTAATCATTACATTTTCACATCGAGAATTCCCAAGTCGCCTTCTAGAGCGACATATCATACATACATATATTAACACCTTCTCGGCTATCGTATGTGCGATACGTGGCTACCTCCATTTGTCAAATTGAATTTTGCCCGTGGCATACGAAGCCGATGAAATAAAATCACGTCCCGCGTCGTGTTCGCTTCCGTTTTTATTCTTTCGCGAATTTCTGCAAAGCATGGGGAAAAAAGCGATGGCCTCCGCTATTGTTTCATGTCGACGTTGAGAACGGTCCCGACGCCCATTGTTATTAATGCGAACTTTCCGATTTTACTTTCAGCCTTTAATTCTATCGCATTAGTATATCACTAATAGGTGTGGCTTTTTCGGATGCTGCGTTTGGAAGTTTTTTTTTTTTAATGAAACTCGAGATAAATGAACGGGCGCGTATCTCAAAAAACGTATGCTTAGAATCAAATTAAAGTTTTCTGGATTTAAATTCATGCGAAAATTTTGTAATAAAATCAAATCTAGTTACTTGTGTGCACTACATACAATCTAACATAGCTCAAACTAAATCTTGACTCATAAATCAAGCGATTAAATTTAAGCTGACCTGAAAAAAAAAACTACATTTTTTTCGAAAAAAGATTCAGAATTAAATTTCTAGCCTATTTAATAACCCTTTTCCAGTGGAAATGTAAAATCAATCTAAATAAATTGAATCGATTCATAAAAAAAAATCCACATTAACTACTCCAGATAGACTCTTTCGAGAAAACCTAACTTGACCTAATGTAACTTGAAACATAATTTGACAGTTAATGTTTGAAGTAAATCTAATTAAATTGAATCAACTCCCTTAAAAACCCTTTCTTTAATGCCCCAAATAGATTCAAAACCTAACCTTACCTATCCTGAAACGTAATCTGACCTCTACTAGTGAAGATTTGAAGTTGATCCAATTTAATTGAATCAACTCACTAAAAAACCCTTCTTTGCTACACCAAATAGATTCAAAACCCGACCTAACTTATTTTGAAACAATCTAACTTAATCCATTTAAATTCAAGTACATAGTATTGTATATAAATACACAGTTTTTTGTAAATATTTTAAACATAAAAAAATCGGGTACGTTCATAAATAACTTAATCATAATTTTTATTTCTGAAAGCATAATTAATTCTTTACCTATAAAACGAAGGCAATATCCAATAATGACACATTCCGATATTTTTAAATATCGACCGATTTTATTTTCGCGTGCCGGTGCTGAAGGGGTCAAGAGCAACAGCCCGGTTGAGCCATGCGACCGAAAAACCCGACCCGAATGATTTATTCTCCTCGATAAGGCGCAGCCCTTGAATTAATTCTACGATAGACTGTTTTTTTACACTCTAACGATACCGAAATGATGTATTGTTCTCGAAGATACGCGAAAATGCGTGCTTAATTATCGTATTTTTCGCGCAAATTGAATAATAGGCGGTTACAGTTGCGCATTGTTCGTATCACTCGTGTATATAAAATTATATCGAATAATTTAAAAATTGATAAATTTTATATTTGGAAGGGTTTGGTTTATAATTAACTGTGTGTATAATCGGAATAATACTAACCTTAAGTTAATTTAAAAGGGTTCACTATGACAAAGCGGCTCAGGAACTAAATGAACTGAAAATCTATTCAATAATACTTGTGCATATAATATGAATTTTATATTTATATTCAGATCGTATGTGTTTTGTAAATGTATGAAACTCGAACAAATTGGTTCAACATGTCGAAACGATTTCTCTTATCGTGTGCAGATCGTTATTGTTTATTATGCCACAGCAAATTCAAAGATTTCATTTATAAGATGTGTATTGTTTTTTTTTACCCAATGAGCTATTTGATATTTTTTCTTCATTGTCGTATTATTTATTCGAGTTTTGATATAATACGCTCTTGAGTTTTTTCCGTAATGCGATATTTTCGTAAATTGATATTGCGTAAACGTTCTCATATAATATAAACATTTTCGACGTATTTCCCTTTCTTAGTACCTTACATAACCTAAAATAAATAAATAATATGACTCTAGAAAAACAATCTATTATAAGATAAATGAAAACATGAAAAAATATTTTTCAGTCAAATTGAAAATTCGAGTTGAGCGATATGCTTTCATTTTCCATTAATATTAGCATAAACAGTTTAGTATGTTATCATAAAATTTTCATATTAAAAAAAAATCATTTGATAAACTACACAAAAAGTTTTATTAAGAAGAGTATGAAATATAATTATATTTTTTCAATATTTCACTGTAATTTCACATTAGAAAATTCAGATTAATTCAAACATATTATTTCAATAAAGCATCCATCGTTATTACGTTTTCTTTTCCACTCATGCATATTAAGAAATATGTATCGAATAACGGAAAAAAATATATGAACCATTCCGAGCGAATTTCTCATATGAGGAGCAATTCGTGAAAAACGTCGAAATATAGCCACCTTACTTATTTTATCGCGTTCAGAACTCAATTATTTCCTCAGTTTATTGCGTTTTCAACGAAAGAATATTAAATGAGATCGTTTCGTTACAGCTCCAGATATTTATTGGCGCATTTGAGAACTCATACGAACAACGAATTCGCAGCCAAACTGAGCCAGCCTTTCCAATAATCCATAATAAAACATAACGAACTGCTTCCGACTTGAATTTTCTATTAAAAAAAGTAAACACTGCTATTCCAAAACCGAAAAATAACACCTAATATACTCTATAAAAAATATTAAAATTAAATCATTCAAAATTTTCAATCGATTATTTACTTTAAAGTGATGAAGCAGAGTCACATGACTTGATTTTACACTAAAATCGATCGAATCAAACAAACGTATTATACACAATTATACTATCGTCTATCTAATGATCGATAAAACGATCGAAATAGCGTACTTTTAAACAACGCTCAGTACAAAAGATAAAGAGCACTTTACCCCGAAGGAAAGAATTCGGAATCGAGCGATCAGTATAATCACCGAAGCTTTATAGATGATGTACTATACCTATAAAGGGCCGCAAAATAAAGTCGAGCAATTATCGAAGCCTTTGTCGGTTTAATTGGCAAACCAGGGGGTAGTGTTGGGGGAGTTGGACACCTTAATTCAATTCGTAGGCTTCTTCAGTCGAGCTCTCGAGAGCCATCGTGTCCTTTCAGAACGAACGCGATAAATCTTTTCGAAACGGTGAAATGCGCACTCCCAACACCCACTCGTGATATATATGACGATCGAAAAGACCAAGGGGTACAACTGACATTTTTTCAAAATTGAGTTATGTACAGGAATCGCTTCTATGTACGCTCATTAATTTGGTGGCAAAAGAATATAAATGAATTCGGAACGTGTGCCTCAATATATCATCAAATCACTCGACCTCCTCCTAATACATGTAAGTGAATGCTCATTTTCGAGCGCACTTTTTTCGAAATCACTTGCGTCCCTTAGCTTTTTCAGTCGTCATATATAATTATATTTATATAAAATATAATATGTATACTTTTAGCCGTTTGTGTATATTCGAGCGTGTGCTTTCTGAGAGCGAGTCTTGAATCATCAGTTCGCGTTTCGCAGTTCAAAGGCGCGCTCTACTAATGATGTCACGACTGTTCGTTATTAGTGGGTGTGAGATACGAGTGTTTTCATTTTGGAGTTTCTTTTGCTAGAGAATTGCAGCGAGGTGTTTAATTATGGCGTGACTTAATTAAGCGATTAAATTTGACGTGATATTAAATGGGTGCCATACAATTGAATAGTTATATAAAATAATTCATAGTTATCAACTTCATATAAAGCGATGATAAATTGACGGTTAAAATTATCTTACAATTGACACACTTACCCTGAATTATCTATAAATAAAAAAAATATATAAATATCGATTAAATCAAATATCAAAATCTAAACGATTCAATCTAATCATTTCAACTCAAATATATACGGTTCGCTCCAAAAACATTCTAAAAAGTTAAAGAGACAATTCCACCCCCGCGAAGTCGCGCCGATCGAGCAGCAGCAGCGTCCCATCACTCGAACCTAACCGAGATAAGGAGGCGATAAAAAGAGGAGAGAAGAAACGAATAAAATAAAAACAAAAAAAAGGAAAAAAATGAGCGGGAAAAAGTTGAAAATCCGGAATCCCATTGTTTTGCGAGGCGACTTTTCCGCCCCGCGCGCTAATGCGCCCCTTTAGGTCCGGCCGACGAAACTTCCGCAAAATCGCTTTTCGGAAAACTCGCAGTGAATCGTTTCTGCCCCCTGGAATTTATATTGAATTGGAAAACAACTTTTTTTTCCCTCCCCCGGTCTAGGGGAATATTTTATTTGCGTTCTCTGGCCGTTTGATCGTCGGTTTTCAATCTGACGCTTTCGGTTGTGGTCGAACGAATATTGTATCGAGGTTTTTTGTATAAATATAAACGTTTTATTAATATGGGTCTTAAAACTTTAAGTTCAATTATTTTTTTAGAATATTTTGAGGTATTTAAGAGGCTTTGGGCAGAGTGGATTATGGTAACTGATGATTTTTTCAATAATATTTGATGCAATGTCGCATTATAAAAAGATTGTTAATTCGATTAATTCTATGAGAAATGAAGGTTAATCTAGAGGCTAATCATCTTTATCTTAAAGATCTCATGTTCACAAATTTTTTGAAAAGCTGAGGCCCTAGTTTGACCTGAACTGTAGAACCATTGAAAAAAAATATTCCAAGGAAAATAATTGAATTTGAATCGAAAAATTTGAATTTGACGTGAAAATCATTAAATTAAAGCCATAGTGTAAAACTGCCATTAATTAAAAAACATTTTAAAATAAAATTTATTTGTGAAACATCGATTGTGCTATTACGTAAAAATTATATTGAAATATACGTTTGAGTATCGAATATGTCGTAAATGAATATTACATTTTTTCATAAATTTTCATTCGCATACACGAAAATGAAACATCATTCTATCATATGATAAAGATACAGCTACAATGTAAATTTGAAAATAATATACATATGTGAATACGAAAAAAATATATATTGTTGCATATTCATTCGAGCGCTGTTACATATGGAGAAATATCGCTCGAATGTGTTCGATGAATAAGGCATGACGATATAAAAATATAATTTATCTAGGCTCAAGAAAACGTCCAATAGTGATTCCCGACGTTGTACTGTAATTGCTTCCATAATAATAACGTCGAACATAAAGGAAATCTCACAATGAAAGCGTTCTGTGAGGAAATTCGCAAGTCAACCGTGGAAAATGTCGTAGATGTGATTTAGGGCGACGAAAGGAGTGGAGAGCTTTGGAAAAAATGATTTTTTTCTTCCACCTTCGGGCAACGGAACAGGAACTTGCTAGACGTTTTTCCAAATTTACGATATGCTACTTTGCTTATAACGAGTTTATACACGGGCGTACTTTATTCGAGCGATGAAATATGCAAACGGTCCGTAGCGCTTTTCATGCGGACGTTTTATATCAGATTTGATTAATTTGTCGGGTACAAAACGGACTTCGAGCGGGAGAGCGTTTAATTTTTTTTTCAGCATAAGTTTCACGTGTACGTGTTAGCTCTTATATTGTCACAAAGAATATTTAAGATGGGCTATTGAATTATTTTTTCGAACGCAAATGGAGCGTTTCTAGCGGTAATAAAATGATGGTGAATTTCATAATAAATGTAAAAAATAAGCATTTTTCCAATAACTTATATAATAATCACAATGTGAATGTATATTTTCCTAATCAAATCGTACAGTATAATGTGACATCGTTCAAATAAAATCTCTGGGAAAAATCTCACGGACTTTTTTCGCAGCGCCGATATTTCAATTGGTTCACTCGAGCATTTCATGTACGCGAGAAATACGAAAAGTGTAATAAAACTAAATTTATAATAATAATAAACGATATTTTTCAAATAAAGTGCGCGCTCTCATACGAGAAAGTAAATCCATCTCGGGTCTCGAAAATCGTGACGTTTTTTCACGCTGCGAGAAAATACACTTTTTTCAGCTCTCGTGTTTTTTGAAACAGTCAGCGGTGTGAAATATTGTCGGAAAATTCAGCGGTACGTTCGAATTTTCCGGCAATTTTTCTTTGCTTCGGCGGAACGTTACGAACATAAGATTTCTCCTCGATGTTGAATAATTACATATTCCTCCCGGCAGTCGCTTGGAACAACGATGGAGATTAAAATAATAAAATATTAACGGGACACTTCTTCTCATAGGTGAAACGTCTGTGCCCTAGTTGAGGAACATCTTAAAGGACATTTAAGGATTGATGTCGCTACACGACAAAGCTTTTTGCTCCGATCTTTCTTTATTTCTTCTCCTATTTTTTAATACCCGCGATTCCGTGCTTTGTCTCGATTTCGATGTGAAAGCTTTGGAGACGTCGTTAATTTTCATTTAGAATAATAAATAAATATTAATATTGATACGATCTTTTAAAAGGTCATCACTTATTACTTATTCTTAATTTATAATACAAATCTATCGATCAAACTATACAATTTTATACAATCCTAACTAATTAAAATTATTTCTGACGAAAACTAAATAAATTGAAAGATAACAAACTAGATCAAATAATCAAACACTTGAACAACAATCAAACTCTAAAAGCACTAAACATCTACACAATTGACAGACAATGATAAAAGACATACAAACACAAACCACACAGAAAACAGAACTATCAATTAATTCAAACTCGAATAAATATTTCGAGCGTAGAATCGCATACGGACAAAGCGGAACACATTCTTTCGAATAAAACGGAACCGAATCGGAATTTTCCTCAAATTCAGCGAAAAATTCTTCAAGCTTCAAGCATCGGGTACTATTTTTGATATTCGCCTGTCTATTCTGGGAAATCTAAACACGCTTATTTCACATATGCACGAATCAAACGGCGGACCGGTTGTTTATGCTAGAGCAGATAAAAGAGCAGCGCTGCACCTCTCTGTGGTTCTATAACGTTCCGACGTATGAAGACTGCGAAGAATCGGCTTCGAGAAATTTCATTTTCCGGAAAACCGGATAAAAATTCGAATAGCAGTAGAAGAGAAGCTTGCGGAAACTGAAATATCGGCTGCAGCTGTTTTCGGTGGCTTTGTGTCTTTGTTTCCGCGTGCGGAACGATTTACGTGACGTATTGGGTCATGTCATGCTTTTGATATCGCGTATAAATAAGGATAGTTTTATTTATTTTGGGTCTCAAGTATTATATATGATGACAAAATAAGCCAATTTCAAGGAATTTCAAGAAAAATGCGTTAAATATTGAGCGTGTACTTACATGTATTTGGAAGAAAACAGGTGATTTGATGATGTATCTCACAATCAGTATTTGTTCCGAATTCGTTTATATCCTTTTGCCTCCAAACACATCGAAATAATTTCCGCAATTTTGACAAAAATATCACTTGATCTTCTTGGCCTATTTTAATGTCATTTGTTGTATTTTTGGTATTGAAATTATAAATTAAATCGTTTACTTTTAAAGCAAACTTTGCCCAGTTTTATGGACGTTAATATATTTTTGCGTCAAATTTTCCGGCGTCACTTGAGTATATTAAGAAGAAACAGTAATTTTAATAAAAAATACATACAAATACGCCATATTTTAATATTAAAATATGAAAAAAAAGCGTAATTTGGGCAGAGTCTACATTATGTACGCTACGCGAGCCCCCTCGAATTAATTCATGAAGCGATATAAGAAGTTTTCTCTCTACCTCCTCTCTGTACTCGAAAAATATTTTCACAAAAGAACACTTTCTAGGGCTCATCCGAAAATACTACATTAAAAAAAAAGTTCAACATTAATCAACGGTGATTAAGGAGAAAAGTGCGAACGCGCATCGGAGCCAATCTAACGACCCTCACCTTTTCATCGCTTGATTATCGTTTTCCCTTTTTCCGAATCGAGGTACAATTTTCGACGAATTTCATTATTATTTGTAACGCACTTTACAACCCTCATCGACCCACACCATTGTCGCTTCTGTCTTCGCGAGGGAAGAAAAAAATCGGGAAAAAACTCCGTATACATTTGTATGTACGAGAGCTCTTTTCCTCTGGGCTGTGTTTATTTTTCTTTCTCTGTAGCACAAAAACGGAGTCGCTAATTAGTCGGACCCGAAAATAAATCACAGTGTTTTCGTTGCCATTGTGTTTCGATTTTTGTTTCATTTTGTTTGTGTACACGGTTCATCGATTCCTTTGCGTATTGGCTAAATCTAAATGGGACGGAGTAATTAATATACACCGAAATGATAAGACATCGTCCCAAGACGACTTTCAGTCGAATCGAATTAAAAGAGTGCTGAAAGGTTCCGTCAAAAATATGCTGTTCTTTGTGCTCGGGGAATCATTGCGGTTTCGTAAAAAAAAGGTTTTTCCATATTTTAAGATTCGCGTGAATTTTCTTTTTTTTTTAGAGAAAAATTTCATCCGTTCGTCGAATGATTTGAATGGGAAATCTGCTTTTTCATGTGGATTATTTAAATATTTGAATTTGACTGCCATTGATTGGTACAATATTTGAATCGAACGATTTGTACCTAGAAATAAAATCGAAGATGCTTGTTCATTCCGTCGAGTAACCGCGTTTCAAGGATTTATATTAATCCTTAATGTTACATTCTGAGAAGGTTCGTTTTAGCCAAAATGAATACATTCATCATTAATAGAATAAGGATTTTGATCAATCAGACAAAAACAATTTAGATCATATCTTTTTTTCATAGTTTTGATATCTATTTCATATAAACTACTCATAAATACGTACAAAATTCAGAGTTAAAGAATTCATACACGACTCAGAATCCGGTCCTTTCATGAAATTCAGATAGAAACACCGAAAGAATGTCTTTTATGTGGATATGCTGTAAATATTGATGTGCGAAATCGTGAACGCTTACGCGTATCGTAGCGTGAAATTATCGGTCAAAGCGAACTTCACGTTGCTGAAAACCAACGGAGGTTGTACTGCGTTTTCAGCGTCAAATCGATGGAAAACGATTGCCCAGAAGGGCATTAAATGATCTATGTATTATACCACGGGGGGCTAAATTTAGACAGGTGTTTATTTATTGACGGTTCGATGTAATTTCGTGTTTGTTTTGAGCCGATCTGCTCTGGTAGTTCCAGTGAATTATCGATGTAATTAATCATTTAATCTTTGTTAGTTTTATAAAGGAAATTTCAGTCACTATGTAAATATTTGTTTGCACACTCAACTATTATCTTAACAAACAAAGAAAATTGCATTAAGAGCGAGTCTCGACTGTAGTTTTTAGCGATGAAAGTTAGTGAATAGAGCCAAGTAGTTTTTGAATGAAAACGAGACTCTGATTGTCTTTACTGTTTTCATTCCGAAAACCTGAATAGGAAAACTATCTTTTCTTTTATTTAACAAAGACTCTAAGATAATTTAGCATTAAGCGACATCAGAACACGTAAAAATATCCGTATATAAGCCCTATTTTATGTTGAACTTAAATGCATTGTTTCCTGTCTTGATGGTCGCTCGGATGTAGTCTCACGAGTGGCACTCGTAGTTGCAAAGACAAGAGAAAGCACCATCGACACTAGAACTCTTCTCTTCAAAATACTACATATGCCGAATATGCTCGTATGGGTATATTTATAACATACACATACATAGGTGTTATATGCTCGGTTCTGTTGCATTGGAGTTTGCAGCATTCTCCTATCGATGGTCTGGAATTTCATTAATTTCATCTGGGATAGAATGCAATTTCGCTCACGTGAGTTATTTATGTCCGTATTCGATACTTTGGCGTAAGTGAATTCGTAACAGCGATTAATCTGTGATTTGTTTGACTTCAATGTTTGATTTTTTTGTATGAAAATTCAGAAAATATTGATTTTAATCATAAAAATTGAGATAGTAGTGAAAAAATGTTCCTTAACATATTGTAATTTCGTTCTTACTTGAAAATAACATTTTTTATTTGCTTTAACCCTGAAAAAATATTCAAGTTGAGTAACTTATAAATGAATGTCTAATTGAAATCAGTGAACTCGTGGTTTCATTGTTGTCTTGAACTCATTGTAACTTATAACGATGATTTTATCCAAATGGATTGAGTAACATGTTTTTCGATAATTATTTCCATATACATACATGTATTTGGTGGCAAAACGATTTTGGAACCTGTGTTGAGTTACATCATCGAATCTCCTTTTCTCTAAAACATAGATACACACTTATAGTATACGCTCTACTTTTTTTCGCTCGAAATTTCTACAACATCGCTTGATCCCATGACCTATTACATCATCATATTTAAAAATTCCGATACATTTTCAACAAATTACTTTCCTAAGCAGAAATTTTCAATCACGCTCATTTCAGACACAAACAAACAAACGCGCTCAGCGGAACGGCGTCCAAAAAACAAACACCGCACAACTTTTTACGATTCCGCTGGAAAAATGCAGCAGAGATATAAAACAGTGGCGCGAAGCCCATTTTCGCGCCTAATCTGCGGATTTTCCCGGAAAATATTTTCCCTGAGAGGAAAACGCGCGCACGCACACGACACACAATAATATATGAACACATACACACCCCATGCGTATTTATGGGATGAGGCGAAACGTTAACAACCCCTTTCTCTGCTCTTCGGCGGTAATTTATTCTATACGAAGGTAATGTAGTGCCTATCAAACACACATGTCATAAATTACCGGGTAAGTTTCGGTGGGCGTTTAGCGCCCGGGCTCGTTTAATATGGAAAATTCGACACAACAACATCGAGAACTCGTATTATCATATTGTTCGCGTATCAAAACGGGGCTGTGTGTAAAATTCCCATCGCATAGGATAAACGTACAAACAGATATTTCCATACTGGCGTATACATAATTAATTCGAGCGCGCGAAAGTTCGCGCCGTTTGAATCGTGTCGAATAAGTGCCGCGATGAATATATTTTTTTATTGTTTGAAAGTTTGTTCGAATGTTTTTTTTTTGTGTGTAATATATAAAATTGAGCTTATTTGATAGTCAATGATATTACAATTGGATGTGGGAATGTTTCGAAAGAAAATTTGATACTTATTTTGAATAAGCTTTATTCTAATTTTACGTGAATTTTTTTGTGTATCGTTTTCGATTTGAATTTTCTAGTATTTTATCGATTTTTTGTACTTCAATATGAAAATATTAATTTAAAATACGCGATAGATTTAAAAAGTTGTACCGAGTTTAGTCATTTGTTTTCTATGTTTCTTCAGAATATTATACTTTTCAATGGCTGCGTTCGAACTTTGATAGTTAATTATGTTCGCATTAGTGAATTTATACTTAAACTATGTATATCAATATCATAATAATAATTCAAATAAAAAAGGGCTTTATCACTTAGGGCCGGTCTTTTGAGTTAACTAAACTTTGTTTTTTTTTTCACAAACTTGGAGCGTCCACATCTATAAAAAAAATGCATGTTAACTAATATGAGTGTAACCAATGAGTGAAAAAACAGGACTTTATACGAATCGTTTAATCTCATTTCAAAAATTAAGCACTTTAAATGAAAACTTATATAATTAAAACAATTATCAACCGAAAAACTTAAAAGAAAGCATACAAATTTACAACAAAAAAAAATCTTTTCCGACTACAAAACACCTTTATTCACAAGAACAACTTTTCGCTGGCACTGTTTTACTTCGTCCCCACTTTGGCTAGCGACCGTTTGAAGAGCAAACCTCATTTGCATTCGAGGTCCTCACATCGGCCAACTTTCATTATGCACTCCACCGTCCGACATATTTAAAGTCAACATACATACACACATGATATTAGATGTATTTAAAGTAAAATCTAGCGATCCAAGACCGAGAAAACGGTGGAAATCCGACGAAATTAAGGCTAGCCTTGCGAACGTGTCGTGTGTTTAGTTTCGCCGAGATTGGTGTGTTTAGTTCTTCCGAGGGTTATGTGTGGTTTTTTTCGCAGTACGTGGTTCGGGATTCGTTTTTAAGGGGGTTATAAATCATTCTTTCGCAAAAAATAAGAGCAAGTTTGAAAATGTGGTTGAGTTATTGTCGTGGATTTGTGTCAGAGTTCTCAGAGTTAATGGTCGCTCGTAAAACATAAAAAAACAAAAGAGTATGCGAACGGGGAGAAATATTTTACTTGTCTCAAATCGAAATCTGAATGATATATGTATATTTAATGGTTCAATCGTCTAAAAATTTCAGTAAGAAAAGAAATTAAAAAACACCTACGCAAACATTGAAGAAGAAAAAAGCGATTTTCACACACACGATTTATTTAAAAACCTTTTCAGAAATCGCCCATATCGCACATCGTTTACTTTTCAATAGCACGATATAAATCATTCGAATTTCATTATCGCGCCGAAAACAGCTCGCAGCTACGAAACAAGCGAATCGATCGATTTTCGACGTTCAAACCGAACCTTAACGATTTATCAACATCACAGATATCGCTTTTAAGATCGCACTTTATTTTTATTTTATTCTAAAGTCGCAAAAACCGAGTGTCGCGCTTTAAGGGCGACGTAAACTTTCACGCGTCATTTATCAAACTTTCGCTCGATTCTTCCTTTCAATGGATGGCAAAACGGTATAAACCGCAAGATACAAATCGTGGGAGACTTAAGTCGTCTCAATTTTCAGTTAAATATCTTTGGCCGTTATTGTCGAGAATAAAACAGTTTCGTATTCGTCGCTCGGCGCTAAATCGCACCACAATCGCCTATTGTGCTCGTTAGGGGAGGATTAACCGCACATCTGGATTTGCTCCTATAATTTATTATACGCTAAGTTTGTTTAGCGATAATGTGTCAAGGATGGAATTTGATAATATAATAAAATTTTCGAGCGATAATTTCAATAAATCTCCAGTTTATGTGATGTTTATAGTTGCAAGTCTTATTGCACTTAGGCGAAATTTCAATTTAGAATTTTGCAATTGAATTTTCGAGTCAATTATTTCACAAATCATTAAAAAATTTGTCAATACAACTACATTTTAATTCTAATTGTTACATTTTTCTCTTAAAAACGTTTATACATACTATTTTGTAGATGAAAATATTACGTTTTTAGAAGCACAAGACATGCCTAGGGACTTAAAAAAAGGTACAATGTGAGAAGGCTTTTCACAGTAGTCCTTGAATTTCGAATAGTTTTTCATTACCATATGTTGGAAAAAATTTGACAGCGACCAGAGACTGCTTTTTTGTTTGTCTCTATGCTTTCTCGTCAAAGTGCGTGAATACATTATTCATTTCCTTAAGAGGGTACAATCCCGACGGTTTATTTATTTACTCCAGTTACCTTTCATATTTGCCTACATGAAAAAAGCATTCGGGGAAAAATCGAACCAATGCATGTGGAAAATATATTTTTTTATACGAAACAATGGTGTAAGCAAATCCTTTGTTCAAATTTCCGTTCGAATGTCGCAATTGAAAGTTTCATTATAGTATCCGAAACCGGGTCGATGCACACGTATCCAATATACATATTTTAGGATGTAACAATTCTTATAAACTCTTCAATAAATTATCAGTCGATTGGTTATTTATCACATGGTCGGATATTTTATGAAGAAACTTGTTATTCAGTTGGACGTTGTAGAAAATAATATCTTCACATGAAGTGTTTATAAATATGTATGTGTATCAAAACATATTACAACTTGTTTTGTGTATGTACGCAAAACCACGTTAAAGTTTTGATACAACTTCAAACTTTTATAATTTAGCTTTGCAGGGATTTATATTGCTTCGATCGTTTGAAATTTTCAACTATCGCGTGATGCTGTGGAATATTTTATTTCTTATTGTGAATTTGTTATTTTCAACAAAATCCTATAGTTGGAGTCGATGAATTTCCCAATAAATATTATGTGTAAACAACAGAAAGAATTTTCGAATATTTTATTGGTTTTCATTTGCAACCATAAAAATATAATAAACTTTTCTTTCGAACGAGTTAGATGAACTTTCTATCACGTATCGGTTGACCTTACGAACAATGAACTTCTAAGTAATTATATTAATATATCTATTGATTTTTATCATTCCAATAAAATAACATTTAGATATTATTTCATAGATATTCTTTGTACTTCAACATTCGAAACATCACACGTATAAAAATACACATATTTTTAAGATACCCCTAAATTTTCACCTGTAGTTCGCTATTTATTCATTATAATATATTAATATAATAATAACATATGTGATATTGAATTTTCGAACAACAGTTCGCACTTGCCTCGCCGCAAATTAAACGTCGCATTCAATTAGAGCTTATTACGCGAACTCGCAAGGCCAACTTTGAAAGCTCGCAGCTAATGATGTTCGACCAAAGTTGGATTCGTGTCGGTTTTAAAACGAATTTTATTATTAGAAATTTTCAATTTTATTTCAACGACAGTTAGAAACTGAAAATGATACTTTTTCGTTAACGATTGTCACATGCCTGAATTGTGAATTTTTGTATATTAATCATTTGTTAGTTTCGAATATGATTCTCTTTATTATTATTCAGCAGAGATGAAAATATTATATTTTTGAGATTTATCTACCTACTTCTCGTGTTTCTGGAGTTGCACTCTTTCTCCGAGAATAAAATATTAGTGTGTCTGAAAAATGCATCCAGTTCTCTGTCCATTCTTATATTTCAAGCTGTGAGTAATAAGACTAACAATAAGTCATTTGTCTCGAGTAAGCTCGTGTCAGTTTTCATACTGGTAGATTTGTGTCATTTTGAAATTGAATTTGTTCATTTTGAGCTATTTCATTATTTGTTATAGTTTTATTTTGTTTAAATATAAATTCAATATGACGATTTGTAAAAAATAAATGCTAATTTATTGAATTAAAAATCTTTACATAAAAATAGTAACTTCCTCTTGATTAATTTTGCTTCGTACAAGTAATTTGTATTCTTTGCCCATTGTGTATAAACTTAATTATTCCAATGAGAAAATTAAAAATATAACACAAAAGAAAAATATCTGAACGCAATAACACTAATAAAGAACTGAAATTAAATAAGATAGCTTAATTTGTATAAATGATAAAAACACCTAAGATAAAAACGCCGATTCAAATAAAAATAAATCACATTACCGCAATCTGAACAGTAGCGAGTATTACCTCTTCTTCCTCAACGCACGAAATCGCTGAGACTTTTCTTTGTTATCCTTTAATTGTTTCTTCTCCTTATTTCTCAGATCATAAATCATAAGCATACATAGATGTACTATATACACACTCGGCAATTTCCCTTTTTTTTATATCTGAGGAAAATATTCAATTAAGCCACGAAAGAAATTCTCATTTCTTCAAGCAACCGCGAATATTTTTAATAACTTTCTTAATCTTCGGTTATCTAGTTCTTTTATTTGATGTAAAAAACTAATATTTGAGTTGTTCAGAGCTTAATGTGCTAAACTGCACCTTGAAAAAAAGTGATTTGAATGTTAAAGCGTTTGGTGCAGTCATAACTTACTATTTGTGAATCATATTTCCCGAATAATAAAGATAATTAATTAGTTTTGCCACCAGATAAAGAATAATTTATTTCATAACATATTTTAATCAATTCTGTACTCTTATATGAATCTAATACATCTGTAGTTAATTATAAATACAATTTGTATGATTATTATTTTGAAAAATACTTCGAACGCATTTGATCGTTTTTATAGAGTTCTTACTTCATGAAATTAGTCACGTTTAGCTCCGAATGGTTCATTTTGTGCTTCGAAATCACATTTTCATTTCATAATAATTTTTCAATTCAATAAGAGGCGTCAACGAGAAGCCAAATACGGAAATTGTATCGGGAAATCTTCGAAGCGATAAGCTAAGTGCGACAGACGTATAGAGAGCGCGAAATACATCCCCGGGGTAATTTCTCGAGAACGAAGCCGTATGCATTTTGCATCGGAGAAAAGATGCATTTTCAATTCAGATTTTGCATCCGATCGAATATTTACTTAGGTCCTACGAGAGCTGCTAGGGCTTACGTTGATATGTGACTTCCTCGCAGGTGTGAGTCGACTTCTCTTCTTATTTGTACAGTAGAAATATTGTTTCGCCTTCTGGAATAAGTAAGATTCGATTTCGTAAAAATTTACATGTCGGGTCGAATCGTGGAAGATGCTCGTTCATCTCGGTCGGATGATCGTAATGTGTTTCGCTTCGGAAAAATATTGTATGAATATTTATTGCGTTCTGCGAACTCTGAATTATTTCGTTTTTTTAAAAAAAAAATCACAAAGAGGGTAGACGTAATAAAATGAAAATATTTTTGAAACAGTAATGTTTTTCCAATTCCTTTGTTCGCTATTGAATGTAATATAAGCAGATTTTATTTAAAAAAAAAATTGAATGAAAGTAAATAGAAAATATTTTTCTATAACGTTGTGTTATAAATCAAGAATATTATTTTGCATTATATAATTCGAACCCTTGACGTCAAGCGTGATCTCCTCTAGCGATACGTATTATAATCTGAAAATTTTCGCAGAAACCCATCAATCTTGAACCGACTAGAACAACATAGAAATGTCGCAACTTCATTCACCCTTTCGCCGAAGAAACGTTGAATAACGAACGTCCGAACAAGTCAAACAGACCGCACGTAACTCGATTGAAACTCGGATTGATTTCGACTCGGAAAACGTTTCAGCCATGTCAAAATCGGTCAGTTCACGCATTCGACCATTAAGCTTCGTATTTTTTCCCCAAATAATGATAAATCGACCCGCTGTTTTCGTCGAAAAATTCCGAAATTTCCCAGGCTCACACCTGAAAAAAAATGAAAACCTTGGGTGGGCGAAAAGAAACATGAAAGATGGCATATAGAGCGACCGAGGGTAAGAAAGTTGTTATTTATGATCCGACGAAATGGATAGAGAAAGTACCGTTGGCCTGCGGGTAGTTTCACCTTTATTATTATACGTTTCATCATCTGATGGTGGGATTCGTATCAAAATAAAAGCGTGTTTTGTGTTTTTTGAAAAATTCATGGGCGGTTTTCGATGGGGATATTTTTGGTGTTTTGTCGTTAATATGGGAGAGAATCGAGTGTTGGGTCATATCGACGATTATTTGTCAAAAATCGTTCGTATCCGCATTTTTCGGTTTGTAGGCCTAACAAGGCTAATTTAGTGTCGGTCTAATTTCCCGATAGCGTGTTGCTTCGGAAAAGCTATAAAAAATTAACGTATTTGGTGTGTGTTGTAGATTTCATAGTATTTTTGATGGGATCGATTATTTTTTGTGACCAAAACACCTTTTTTCGAGAATAAATTTGTATTTATAGTGAAATTCGAGTGTTTTGGTGACCATACAAATGAGTGAGATGCTATAACACCGTTCGACAAGAAAATGGCCAATCAATGAAACTTAATGAACTTTATGTATTTTGATGTTCTGATCACGAATATCAAATCCGTTTTTCTGTAAGACAAATGGTTTTTGAAAAAAATCACATTTTGTAGTTTTTTTTTTGGTCGATTTTCAGCGAAAAAATCACTTTAAAATCATCATAACATTTTTATTTATTAATGTTTTTATACAAAACTTTCAGAAACTATTAAATATGAGTGTATTTATATGTCAATGGAAATGAAAAGGTTCTATTGTTTTTACTTTTTGAGAAAATAATTATTAAAAGTGAATTTGAAGAAAATAGTACAAAAACATTTAAAATTGCAAAAAATGCTGATAATAAAATAGTTTGAAAGCATTAAACTGTGCTTAATGCATCAATAAACAACCTCAAAAGTCTCAAATTGTAGTATAAAATCAAGTTTTGAAAAAAAATAATAAATAGTATAGATTAATAGAGTAACGCTCGCGTCGAGAATATCCCCATACATTTTGTATGAAAAATGTGCGCTCACAGATATTAACATATTTCTTTTATAAAAAAGCAATTTGTACAAAAATAAGGATAGAACATGTAAGCTAATTACTTTTGAAATATCGAGAAATATATTTCAAATGGAAATTAAGATTGATGTATTAATAGGAATGTTTTTAAAAAATGTGTGATTTTTTTCATGAAAATTCGTCATAAATCAGCCAAAAACGATGTTATATATATAAATTATTTTTTGTATGATTTAGTATTAATCATTTTAACGTTTGAAACCAATTTCATGAAAATAAGATTTGAAATAAATTTATAATTTCGATTATACCTTGTATGGAGTTTGAAATTTTATCGAACTTTGAACTCAAATTGTGAGTAAACCAGTTGTTTCATGTAAATTTTGACTTCAAAATCGGATTCTACGTGGTCGAATTTATAATAATTTCTTATTTTTATTGATGGGCCATCAGAAAAGGCGAAATTTGTATATCAGTGTAATTGATTATTTCGTTAGAAATTCGGTGCATGTTTGGGATATATTTACGTTAACATCCAATTAGAAGATAAACTACATGTGTATGCATAAGATGATTAAGAACGACTTAGCCTTCGAAATAGCTATTAAATCTATAATATTTTATGACACAAGATGCATCAATTTCTAAATATAATATAATAGGAAATGAGCAGAAACAATAATATCTATTAAATTATATTTCAATTACAGCATTTTTTACTTTTATAAGTAAATATTTGGAATATCATCATCTATTATAATTTAGAAATTTCATTATTGTCATAAAAAACTTAATTGCATATGTGTAGATGGTAGTTAAGCTGCTTTCATATTAACCTTGATAATTCACATAACATATGCGTGACATTATATTATATTATATAACATACACGTATGATTATATTTTGGGTTAGTGAAGGACCCATCCCAAAATTCCTTCAGAATAGTGACATTTCATGAAATTATCTCATTTATAGAAAGTGAATATTTGATTTAATGATTTTCACTGAAACTAAATAAATAATTTGACTCAATATTGAATATTAATGCAAATTATGTTTCGTAAAATTACATAGTTAATCTACTAGTATGTTTGAAATATTCGATCAGATCATATCCATGAAATATTTGAAAAATACCAATTTCCATGACGTCAATGAATAAATAAAACGTGTGTGCGCCGACCGCGGAGGGGATTTCTGTGACACGTATGCGCATTCAGGGATGCCACACAAATTCACGGGAAAATCCCGGGAAATCCTCGCACAAATCCCGATACTCCATACTCGGCTTAATCTCGGACCAAACAAATAGCAAGAACAAACTAGCATTAGAATAAAATGTTTATTTCGGTGAATATCACATTATCGTTTAACAATGAAAAATATCAATTTGAATGATAAAGTATCATTTTGGGAATGCAATGGGTTCTTGTTATTTGTGTCCAGTAAAATTTAACTCGATATTTGTACGCTGCTCTTGCATTTCACGCAAATTGTAGAAAATATGTGCTATTTTGTTATTATTTTTATAAAAAGCATTGTATTCATGAGTAAAAAAAGATTAATGATTCACGAAAATCGAAATAGAATGCGGTAAAAACGAAAATTAAATGTAAATAAAACTTGTTGTGAAGTTTTAAAGTAAAACTCGTGTATCTAATCTGACAACTCACTTTAGCATGGCGAAATTTTCATGTCCTAGTATTTATTGTTTTTATAGGCTATATCATTGTTTATTATAGTAAATCTACAATCTAAGAGGAAAAAAACGGATTAATTCAATTCATATTATATCTTATGTAAAATAATGATTCATTTTCGTACAAACCGCTCTCTGTACAGTCATCTGAAAACGGATTGCGCACGAATATCAAGGTCCCACTGTATTTCGAACAGACAAAATATACATACAAATCGACAAATATTCCAATATTGTTCAGAAACGCGTATTACAGAAGTGTGTCATCGTTTCACGACGCACTCGATACACATTTTCGAGACACTCGAGCAAAGTACGAGCGGCGCGGAAAAATTTACTATAGCCAAGAGAGGAAAAAAATCAGTACCCATCTGTTCGATTCGCTCGCTTCCCCCGAAGGAACAATCAATTTCCCAAGGACGGGGAGTGGAAAAAGCCGGAAAAGCCGGAAAAGCGAACGTCTGAACATCGCATCGGAGAAGGAGAGAGAGGCTTTCGCGTCGCTTGATTGCGAAAAGCTTTTGTCGGAAATTTGACTCGTTATGCTGTGGAGGCTTAGCGACTTTAAAACGCACCGGTGGTGCCAGAAACGATCGTCGAGATGTGTTTGGCAGATTATTTATTGGAAGACGGTTTTCCGATATGACACGTGTGGTTCGGTATCGGGTGTGTCGAAAAATTCAGTCTAAATATCATGACTTGGAAAATTTTCGTGTTTTTTAGATCTAAATCGATGTGTTTTAATTCAAATTTAGCATTATGATAGTCTTATTCTGTCGGTGTGTCTATTAGGTGAAATGCAATATAGCGGTGATGGCTCATTTTTGAATGAAATTGTTCGTTTTCAATACATTTATTTATTGAAAATGCCGCATCGTTAATATTCGCTATGTCGGTTCTGTTGAAAATATCGCTCGTTTTTTTTTTTATATAAGTACGCATTTGTGTTATCAATACTCCTTTTTATGAGCATATATCAGAACAAGTGAAAAAATATAAAGATAAAATTGTATACGTATATGTGCAAATGTAAGAGTATTTTGTTATTCGCCCGAATATCTGACAGTTCGTAAACGGAGATATGAGTATAATAATCAACGGGTGTGTGTTAATATTCAATTAATTATTTCTAATATTTCATTTTTTAATTTTAATGTCGATACCATCAAGTTACAGACTAAATGTTAATTACCGCACTAATATTAACTTAACTATAACTTAACCAGCGTTTTTTTCTTGTTGAATTTGATAGCTGTCAAGGCGTCAAATAATGAAAAAAATAAAGTTTAGTTAAAATTAGTGAAAATTTCGGCCCTAGAAAGTCTTATGATATTAACGCATTTTTATGACTCTCAAACCCGTTGTTGCATAATGACATCGATATATTATACATAGCATATATTAGTAGTTCTAGCTTTCGAGTGTTTTCAACGTTTGTATCCTTTGTTTTTTGGAATACGCCGATGAAGTTTAAATGAACGGGAGTCGGTTTTGTGTTTTCGTTAGAAAAAAAAATGACATATTTTCCTGAACAAAACGAACACGTTTCCCCAGAGCAACGTATCGACAAAAGCATGATGCATTGCCTCGGGGTTTGCCGGAACATTGAAACACACTTGAGCGAACGTGCAGCTGAAAACTTGCCGTGAAACATGATAAAATGCATAAAAATAATACTCTTTGCATGAATATCGTGTTCGAAAACTAATTATAAAAAAAGTTAGATTGTATACGCGAGCTTTGAATAATATTTTCATACGTTAACTGATCTTGTTAATACGGGAGTTGAATGCATAAAATTTTCAACCGCTTATTGTTATATTTTTTTGATCGTTCTTTTTTTTCAGGTTTTATTCAATTTAAAATTGTGTATTTGTGTAATCTTTTTTTTTCGTGGGCGTTCGTGTTTGGTTCGTTTCAATATAAAATAGTTCGTGTCGCACGAATGTGTCACTTTTTATTTTAATAACGATATATTCTGATAAATATAATTGTTTCATTTTTCAATTGTTAACATTGTATATTTGAATTTTTCTTTGAAACATTCAATAAAATTGAAACCAGTTTTAAATTGAATAAAAGCTTGCTTGAATTAAAAAATATTTACGTATTTGTTTCGTCTTTTCCTAATAATAAAAATTTAAATTTATTTTGAAAACGAGAAAAAACTTAGATTCAATCTCGCATGAATTTATTTTTCAATGAATCTAACGATCGTTTTAATAATTTTTGAGTGAAGCTTTAACAAAAAAAATGCATTTTTCCCAGCATGTAAACTAATGAACGACTGCACGACAAACGACAATTAAGTTCAAAAGCAACGATTTTTATCGGCAAGTCGTTACTATAATTTACGAAATGAAACGAAAAAAATACGTATGCATTCATGAAATAAAATGTATATTTTCGTTTCGAAATTAAATCAAAATTTTCATGTTGTCGATTTAGAGCCTGAAAAAAATCGAATAAAAGGATGATTTTTCTTACTAGTATTTGATAAAAAATATTTTATTATATTAGCAATACAAAATTTTCAATAAATTGAACATAAAATATTGAAAAAAAGTATAATTTGTCTTTTGAAAATTTTAAAAACAACTCAGATCAAAGAAACTTTCTTGAATAAATATTAGCATAAACATATGAAAGGTGAATGATTTTATATGCAGAAAGAACGCAATCCAAACTTACTTCATTTGCTGATAGCTAACATTTGCCAGTTGATTTTTTTTAATTTCCAAAGTCAAACACGGTCACTCAATTAACGACTTACGGGAAAGATATAATTATTACATTCAGTATCATTAATGTTCGCGTAGTTTATAATACGATCAACAGTTTGCAAATAAACAATACATAAAAACAAGCGGCTTAGTTTATACAATCGTTAATTAAATAATTCTCGGAATGAACTCGGTTTAAAGTGAAAACATTAAAATAATAATGACATAGAATGGAATCTAGGCATTCGAGAATATTCAGAATGTAGTGAATACACCAGCTGCCCGCTGTCCCGCCAACTTTGTTAATAAACACCGAACTTATTTTCGTTCGAATTTAATAAAACACGCGGAAAACTCCTTGGAAAATACGAGGAAAAACGACTGCCGATGTTTACGGCTGTGTTTTATCATACGAAAATGATTTAAAAGGTTTCCTTTCTGCATACAAGAGCATGGAGTAAACATCGCATTCGCGAATTATCGCTCTCGAAGATGATTTATCGAAGAGCTTCCACGTGTATGTTGAGTGTTTTTCACGTGGAAAAATCAATATTTCATATTTTCCAAATGGACGCTGCATAAAATTTTAGTATGCAATTTTATATACATTAGCATTACGTTGGGTTTTCTCAATAAAAAGAAAACGTAAGGTCGTTATGTTATGGATAGAATTGAAGCGCACTAGAAAGTTATTTGATGAGTTTTTCTTATAATAATTGAGTCTTTATATATTTTTAAATGCATATATTCAAATAGATATATAAATTTTCATGTCGGAGTTAGATTTATAAATCAATTTTAAGTTCGAAAATTCGACATGTAAAGCGGCGAAACTTTGTCTCGAATGCAGTCATAATAAGTTTATGCAAAAATGAATTTCCTCGCAGCATAAAACATCATATAATACGTTATGAAAATATCATATCAGCGTAAACAGGTAATTACGACTCTTTTGATGTGTTTCTATACTTATTTGTTTTGCGCGCCGCATAATTGATGGGTGGAAATTCGCTAACTTCTAAAACAGGTATCGAGGCGGAGTAAAATAACTCGAGTTAATTTTATGTAATTAGGGCAAACAACAGTGGCATATAGTCCTTTGAAAACGCGGCATGCGAGAAACGAAAATGAAAATGTTGGGGATTCGGCGAAAATGTCTAGTGACGTGAACGTATGCATAATACTCACACGTCGTATTACGTATGTGAGTCGTTCAGAGCTAAACGAGACTAACTCCATACTGAAAAAGTCAAGAGAAACAATCAAACGTGTATTGTGCATTTTTAGAAATTTTCTATATTCCGTGTATTATTCCATTTTTTCAGAAATCGTAAATGTCAGATTTTGTTCACATGCTATGGATATGATCAGTTCACATTACAGTACAGTACAGAGTACAGAATTAAGCTTCTGAAATAACTAATATATGATATGGAGACTAAACGAATTTAGTCGTTTGATTGTAATTATATTATTTATTTTTAAATTGGTAACTACCTATACCAAGTGCATTAATATTTAAATCTTAATTTTTAAATAGAGCTAGTCAGATTTAGCTCTGAGCGGCTCATATGTGCACACACGTACGATTTCGTAATACGCGTAATGTGTTTAAATTAAGGTTTGCCTCGAGAATTTCCCGCTTCTAGTGTTCGGGGTTTTTCTCCGGGAATTAATTCATATTTGGGCTTTGAGTTGTGCTCAACGAAAGATAAATAGGTTTGTTACGACGTGTGTTGTGCTCGTTAAGGATCGTTTGATATTCGATTCGACGAAATAGTGTGATTTTGTTCGATAGTTCAGCTTTGAAAAGTCCTCAGTAAATATTGCATTACTTTAGTTGATTTCTATTGATATTTTGTTTATTTTATTGATTCAAATAAATATTCAAAAATTTTATATTCATTTTTGAATTTATTCAGATTCATTTTTTTTCCGTCAGTTTTTTTCACTGTTCAGTTTAACCTGCACTTTTTCGATCGAATAAATTATAAATTGAAATTTTCTCTTCGAAAACGATGAAAATTACCAGGTATCGTTATGTTGAAATTCAGTCGAAACCACATATTACACGATTTATTAATTTCGTTGCAGTAAAAATCTGATTGTATGAAAAATTATTATTTCGAAGTTCGTTGAGCATGTCATCGAATTTATCACACCACAGACGAAATGAAATATTTAACCAGAATGGAATGTTAAATGCGGGTTAAATCACTTTGAATGAAAGGGCGATCAATTGAGCATGCAATTTACATGCATACAAACTGGAAGGTATTGTTTTCCGTTGAAAATTTCCTAATTACGCATTCAAATACGAATCAACGAATTTGTGATTGATTTTTCATTATTCATAAGTACGATTTGTTTTAAATTTATTTCAATGTATTCATTAATTTAATGATTTGTTCATTCGATGTTTACTGATTGAATAATTTATTTTTTCAGATTCAGCAACTATGTGAGCTTTTAATGTGAGTACTTTTATTTAAATATTTATTTTTATATGATTGATTTTGATATTTTTAATGTTTAAAATTGATAATTTTCAAATAGTACGGTATTAAAATACGTGATATTTTTAACTATCGCATACGTATGAGTTATAAAAATATTGATTTTGAATAACTTCAAGTAACGAGATAATAATTTCCTCCCCGAGGGCGTAAAATATTATTCGGAATATAAAATAAAGCTCTATGTAATATTTAAAATATTCGGTAATATTCTCTTTTATTTCGAATCGAAGGTATTAAATTTGGACCAAAATCGTCAAAATAATCGGTTTTCAACGCCACAAAATATCCAAACGTTTTCCGGTGTATAATCATTGAACTTTCCATAATAATCCTATAAAATACACACAATTTGAGTTAGTATTCTGAATATAGGTACAGAACGGTCACTTTTACAACATTAAAATATGACAAATGCGCTTTTAAAACACGCATTCACACGTGAAAACGAAACAGTAGTGAAACGTTTCCCAAACTGTGTTCAAATTCTGATTATAAATCAAAATTAATTTTCAAATCAAATAGCGATTCGTTGGTAATGCATTTTGTATGTTCTATTTGAGTGTAAAATTAATTGATGATTGAAATTATTATTCTGATGAACTTAATGAAGATGATGAATTATTGAAATGATGTATTGTATAGAAAATTGTATTTTAACGATTTTTTTTAATGAGAATATTTAATTTTTTATCTGTTCAATCAAAAAAAATAGCTAGAGAGGTGTGAAATGTACGAAAATTCGGAAAACACCGAAACGATACGAAAAAAGTGGTCGTTTTCAAATAGCATATCGTGAGCGTTCATCATAGTGAGCGACACGCGACCGAAACCGCCTCGACGTTTATTTATTTTCACATTCGCTTTTGTGTTATTGTGGCACACGAAAACGCAAAAAAAAGTATAATTCCATCGTTTCAGCAAACAAATCGTACAAAGTTCATTTGAACTCTGGCTTAATCTCATTTGAGTCTGTCTAGCGAAAAATTCTGATATTCTCAAATTTTCCGTAGCGAAAAATTCGATAATTGGTTTGCGCTGTTTGCGCCAGCGACTTTCTTGAAATGCAAAGAAAATCTTTTTTTTCTTAAACTTTTGCGACTTGAGAAATGTTCGACGTTTAAGTAGACTTGTTTAAGTCACCTCCGTGCATAATAGAAAAACTCATTAAACGCGGTTAAACGAATCTGGAAAACAATCTGAAACTTGTTGAATTATTTATTGGACGGACGTTTATAAAACTTAAATCCGATTTGAATATATTTTTAATGAATTAAAAAATCGATTTCCACAAAATGATAAATGCTTCTGAAGTAAACAATGCCTCGAAAGCTAGTATATTAAATACGATTCGAACAAAACTTATTATAATGCGATCCCTAGATAATCCCGAAACTCTCGAAAGCTGCGCCAACCGCAGACGCACACACATTCGTACGCCGAAAACGAAAACTCTCAAACACCAATTATTATCCGCTTTTACATACAAACACTCGTTCCAAAGTAATCAAAGCTACGTCGAACAAATTGAAAACGATCTCAGTTTCAACACACAGCTTAATTTTCGTCGACTTTACTCTAGCCGTGATCCCACGAAGGGTCCACTGATTAAAGGGTCCCGGGGAAAGGCTGCCAGATAAGGCGAGAAGGGAAATGAACAGATCCTGTGAAGCTCTCCCTACTTTCTATATTGAATGACAGTGCCGTATTAAAGGCGGTGTGAACAGGGCTCTAGTGTGGGGCGATCGTGATTTGAAATTGGTAAAAAGTTGTTAAATGCGTGATTTGTTTTTTAATTACGTTCAATTTGGGTAAATGTATTTAAAAACATTTATTTTGAATTAAATTTGATTTTAATATGTAAGAGTATTTTCCAAACTACTCTCTTACATAATTAAAAAATGTTTTTTGGATATTGGTCATAGTGATAATTTAACTTTTCTATGCTGTCTTCATTGAAAATTGCGAATTACGAAGACAACCCAGATTAAGTTTTTTTTCATAAAAACTTTACATTGATCAATTTTCTTGGGTACTGTCTGCTTTTTCTAATTTTTTATTCATTTTTTCAACCAAATAATCATTGACAACTTAAGACCGCCAATGTTGAGTAGTGGCTTTACTTGCAGCAAGTATACATGAAGAATGTATAGAAAAAATAATTTCCCACTGCGACTAATATTAAAAATATTTTTCAGACTATGTTAAAAAGTAATTTGATAAATATTCTTTCATTAAAAATCAAATTAAATTTTAAAATTATTTTTTTATTTATATTTTATTTTCCTAAATGGATCTTGATGAAAAAAACAAGCCACGCATTTTTCTTCCTTCTCTTAAACACTTAGTACGGCACTGTTACCCATAATAGTAACCTGAAATGAAAAAAAAATATTGTATAATAATTTCAAACATTTAAATGTATATTTTTCGTGTAAAACGTGCGGGTTCATTTAAAAATGGGGATAAGACCGCAAAACGGATTTAGGCGAAGGGTCCTGTGCCCGCGAGCCCGCATCCGACCAAAGGACTTCCTTTTTTTTATAAAATAAAATAAAATGTTTCGAGCTGTTTTGTGTTCTGTAAATAAAGAAGTTTTTTTTTTCGCCGAAATACAAAGAAAGCTCCAAGATATTTCGGCGGGAATTTGATGCCCGAAGCGATGCTCGTTCGCCATAAAAACACTTATGAATCGAGTGTGTATGAAAATTGTCACTTTGTGCGTGATCTCGTTTCATTTCTGTATTCGATAAGGGAATTTATTTGATTGTGTTTTCGTGACGACTCTATTATCATCTACCTCGAATATTCATTCGATTTCGTATTCCATAAATTCAATATATTCATTTGGAATATTAAAAAAATAATTGTTATTTATTTATAATGGGTATGTAACGAAAAATTGAATACCTAAGGCTCACATATTCATACAGACTAACGCGACATATCTTTTGAATTAAAATTTTCATTTAGAATTTGAATATGCACTGTTCAAATTTGTCCACCAAATCGAAAGCTTATGCGACTAAGCACTCTCGTAGGCGGGAAAAATTCAAAATTGCGCCTGGGAACACATCAAAATGCAAATAACAAGGCGGTGGCACTTAAGAGATTAACGTGTCGTACACCAACAACATTGCCCTATGAATATTTAAAATGTATTAATTGCCACTGAAAGCAACTCGGCCTTTTGCGGTGGTCGCCCACGAGATATGGGCTAATTTTTCAGCGGTGAATTTTCATATTAACATCGCGAAATACGTGCCTACCACATGTATTATGCACTGTTCACATTTGAACAGAACTGTTGTACTGTGTAATCAAAAATATGTTTCATTCGTAGCTATTTTCAATTGCAGTGTTTCGATATTGATTCGTTGGTTTTATTGCAGTTCAGCTTATGTAAAATTTCCTATCGACGTTGGAATGAGTGATATCGCATGTGATGTTTGTGGATATAAGGGACATAATTGTAGGTTGAGTTCGCTGAAAACACGTGTAATTGAATATGTGGTTGGTTTATGATGTGAAAGTTTGTTTGTATGTCGATCAAGGTAATTGTGATTCCGAGAGTTGTAATTGATCGGTTCGACGTTGGTAAATATGAAGCAGCCCAAGTCATCTGATTCCGAACAAATAAATCAACTCGATGTTCAGTGAATATTCGTGTTTTTTTTTTTCATATGTAATTGAATATTTTGCAATTGAAAAATTCCGCAGGAAACGTGCAATCGTATGTGATTTATCGTGAAAAGTTTTTTTGAGTAATCGATAGTTTTTTTTCGGTTTATTGTAAGTATTTTTTGATGGTCTTAATATCATATGATATGAAATATTAATAAATGCTCGCATTTACCGATCCGAAATTTTTACGATAACATTAGGACATAATTTATTGCATACTTATAATATTCGCGATACCATCAATCATTTTTTTCATTATATGAATTTTTCTTTCATAGCACATCGATATCCTACTATAACATAATGGTTTTTTATCCGTTTTCAACTCACCGCTTTAAGGAAATTCAAAAAAAAAAATACTTAAAAACACATACATAAATGAAAATTTAATGATTTTATTTAACATATCGAAATTGATTTTTTTCTAAAGAAACCCAGAAAACTTTGATCGCAGAATTTGACTTTGATCGTTCGTTCAATATAATTTGGATAAAGTCTATGTACCTTGACCGCATCTTCGATACGCTATCAAACAAACGTTGTTTGCATAATCGATAAGTATTATAGAGCTTAAACGTTCGAACACAAAGGTTGATATAACCTAAACGTATCTATCTATAATACCACAGAAGAAAATCATGTTTGAATTCAAACGTGAAACGGTAATATTCGTAAATATCGAATGGGGTCAGAGAACTGTGAAACTTTTCGCTCTATTTGTACGTCAATCGAACTCAATAGTTTGTTGTTTTTTCATTTCCGAAAATTCGGAGTTCAATTTATTACGACTTTGATTCGATTCGAATACTAGAATGTTTCATTTTATTTCTATTTTCTTGCGGCGAAATTGAACGAAATACGCGTTTCATCGGAGTCTTTGATGTTTACGACCTTTCATTAAATAAAAGGCGACTTGGTTGAATACGTAGATAAAGTTTCTGCTTATGTGTGTTTTTATCGTGTGCTTTTTACCCTATGTGTGTGTGTTTTTGTGTGTACATATTCGGAAAGAAAAAGCGTGAAATTTCGACGTTTCGCTGAATAAACTTTTGTCTACGCTCAAGGCTTTGTGCTAAAGTCGCAAGCTTCGCACTCGTGCGTAACGCGCGAAGCGTATTGAAATTTTATTGCTTTACCTACGTATTAAATTTATATTTACATTTTCTCCGAATGTTTTTTCATCTGCGAAGAACAATGAAAGGTTGAAAAAGTCCGAGAGTTGAGAGGACTCTTGTGAAACTTAAGATTTTCTTTCAACTCGAGGATATCTCATCTACTTGACAAAGTTGCTTTGAATTATTTTTCTCGGCTGTACATGAAATTTAAATTAAGCTGTTAACGTCTTAAATTTCTCACGTCTGAAAAATTTTAATTTACGGCTTTGTTTGAAATGTGTTTAGACGTTTTTAGGTCAAATAAAATACGACCCAAAGTAAAAAATCTAAATCTTCTTATGTAGAAAATTAAAATCTAGATTAAAAATTTCAAATATCTACTTGTAAATCAATATAAAATTCCACTATACGCTTTGAATACGTTTTGGTTTTTTCTCAAAGGCACCCATTCAATTTTCGAACATTGGCATTTATCGAAATTGAACTCCGGTTTGAACCAATATATTTTTTTCACAAATTGAACTGTCTGGATGCAAATACCCAATTCAACCCTTCACCTGCTGAAACGTAACACGAAATTATATTTTCATACTTGAACACTCGCATGCGCGATTGCGTGACCGGCCATACCATATCGCCCTATAATGTGTTTCAAAAACGCGAACCAACATCACAATATCGCACGTTGGATTGATTTTTTTCGAATTAAAAACTTTCCATTGCAGCTTGAAACTGGGTGAAATTTGCGAGCAACTCTAATCTTTTAAAATATACGTGGTGCATTCGAAAAGTTATGAAATTATTTTTTTGCTGTGCTCCTACGAGCCAAAACAAGTTCAAATTGGTTAATTTAGATGGCTAAGATATTCAAAATTTTAATGCATCGAAAATCAGATTTATCCGAGTATGGATTAAGTCAGAATTATTGTTTTACTGCACCCTTGTTTTGAGACCGAGTCACAGCTGTCTGGAAACTTTGTTACTATTATACATATATAAAACGTTATGCTGATTTGTGCACCTTATATGCTTTTAATTTTTTTGATTTCAACTAACTCCCAAACTCTAAATATTTAAATGTTAGATATTGGCCATTTTCTTTTTATTCACTGAGATGATAAACAAAGTCTAAAGATGTCATTTTGATATAACTAATACTACCCAAACGGCTGTATTAATAAAATAAACGTCCCTTCGTAGCCTCCAAAATGCATAAAAGGCATGGGGAAGATGATAAAAAGTCGTGCAGATACTCATAGTTCTCTGTAATGAATACTAACTTTTTGAAATAAATATTTCAAAACTTTTCAATACACCGTGTACACTCAAGAGGTCATCTACTTTCGCCCAATTCTCTATTTGAACCCTAATTTTCTCTACTTCCAAACATTCACCAATCAATTGCGTGCAAAAGCAGAAAACCTCCCGAATAAAAGTTTCCAAAATTGAAATAATCCATTTCAACTAGTCTATCACATGTAAGAATCCATGTTGATATTGACCCGCTTCACCTTCGGGTCGGTAAGCGTTCGCTTTGTAACCGGCCGAGATCCATCTGTACCCTCTTTGAGGGCAGACCGAAACTATTTCTGGGGGCAAATGGAGCTGACGAGGGCCTCGCCTCGTGTAAACATTCTGTATGAGGCCCACCCTCGAATCTCAACCCCAGGATATCTCTTAGACGACCCTGCACGCCCTCAGCGTGTTAGCTATCCGCAGGATATCCACCGATGAATGAGGAGGCTTCGCGGAAAAGATTCTGTCGAAGGTTAGCCTTATTCGGGGCTTTCGATCGAATTTTGAATTTCGCGCGTGGGAGTCGTACTACGAGCTGTACGCGAGTGTAGTAAGGCTGTTTGGTATGGATACGTAAGTTGGTTTCAAAACAGTTTTTTTTTATTTGAAGATAATGTACCTATATATTGAGGAGTATTTTCATAAAGGTTGGCATCGATTTTGATGAGACTTTGTTGGAATGTAATGTAAGTATAGACACGAAATAGTTGTGTAAATAGGAAAGGCAATTCTCAAGAATTCCACTATCGCAAGTCAAAGTGCAGTGTATTTGCAAAGTATCTAAATGTATTATATAAGAGTGAAATTTTGCCAGAAGTGTTTCGACTTATCGTCAAAGGAATAAATCAACATAAAATTGAAAGTAAATTGGTACTTATAACTGATTACCTAACATTTATTCAGAGATGCATTTTCTGTCTTCACAAATATTATATTTCATGTCCAAACGTACACTATGATTCTAAAAAGTTTAATCAAAATCGATTATGCTGCTTATGAAATCACTCTTTGTGAGTAAAAATTGATTAGATTTGACATAATATGATTTTTTTAATTTATTATAATTATTCTGAATTGATCAATTCATGCCAAATATTCGATACAATTCAAACGAAACATTTCGTATTCACAAATCCGAGCGTAACAAGATTATTTCACTAGCAGATAAAAAAATCATCCCTGCGAAATTCGTACGAATTCTCATCTCGAAAGGTTTCAGCGCATTTTCCCATAGAAATATGATATTTTTTCACATTTCTAGACACAAGAAACCCCCGCCGATTTTTTTCGTAGCGGATAAGGAGCGTAACGCGCCTCGCTCCTTGACCCGTCGACGATATCTTCGACGTCGTCGTCGACGAAAAAAGTTTAAAAGGATAAAGGGCTTATCGTCCCGGCCCCGAAGGGACGGCCCTGGCGAATATTCATACCGTTACGTGTCATATATGTATTTATATGTATGTTTGTATGTCTGTGTCGCAGCTTTCGGGTATGGATCGCGTAATAGAATCGGGAAGATATCGGTGGAAATTCGGACCTTGTTAGAATAAGTGGCGTTTGCTTTTCGAACGGTTTTTTTTTGCGATTCGATTCGGCTATTTTCTTATATTGGGTGTTAGATTTCATACACATGGTTCGTTCCAGAATTAATAAAAATGTTTATTAATCCTTTGAACTCCTCGACACATATTGTTCCTAGTAACTCCCTTCGGGAAATTCTCTGAACTGAAAAGGTTGAAGATATTTATAAAAATAATTTGAATGCTTCGACATGATATTATGAATTAATAAAATTCAGGAGGTTGTGTTTTCTGATCTAGAATATATCTCTGAAAACTATCTTTCAGGAATTATTTAGAGTCGATAGAACATATCTGAATTGGTTTTCATTGTTTCCAAATTATTTTTTTCCTGGATTTTTTCATTTGAAGAATCTAAAATAAGTCTAAAGAGTCTGATCAGTTTTATAAAAAGCCAATGCATAGCAAATTCTGACTGTAAAATTAAATTAAATCTGTCATATTTTTTATGTAACAACTTAGAATACGATAGGATGCTTTATTATGTCAGAAAATGCAAGTTTCATTATCATCGGAATACACCACGTAAGTTTTAAATTCGAATTCAATTGAAAAATTATATATAAAATATTCAGACTAGTTTCAAATTATATTTTCATACGTTGAAGGATGTTATCAGTACACGTGTAAAATTGTATCGA
Source organism: Cheumatopsyche charites (assembly GCA_024721215.1). Taxonomy (NCBI): domain Eukaryota; kingdom Metazoa; phylum Arthropoda; class Insecta; order Trichoptera; family Hydropsychidae; genus Cheumatopsyche; species Cheumatopsyche charites. The sequence goes on from CM045583.1 coordinate 5,955,787, forward strand.
TCGCGAAAATCTCACTCGTGTGTGGGCGTGAACGTTTTTCTTGAACTAGTCGTGTTAACACGAGTTGCCCTTAGCAACCCTTTCGCAAACAACAATTAAACTGGAACTGTAAACCTACTGAATTTGCACTCCTGGTGTGTAACTTTGCTGATAGTTACCCTGTACGGTGAATGCACTTTGAATTAACCCGGATCACATAGCAGTTTTTGTGCGAGTAATTGTATTTGAGTTCGTATACGAAACGTGTTCAACGATGATTGTTACATACGTTTATTTGTTTGTTAATTAAAAAATGTGATAAAATTTAAGTTCACTAGTTTCCATTTGACATCTCTCGGGGAATGATTCCATTAGAAAATTACTTGTTTTCAATTAACGCGCGAATTGTTTCAAAGTCGAAAAAAATAAATTGAATTGTTTTGTTAAGTAATACAATACTCTCATTACATAAGTACGATGTAGTTGAAAAAAAGTTAAGTAATATGAGGAAATTCTGCTGTAGAATTTTTTTCTATATTAAATGTAGATAAAATATTTTACATTAATATTTTCTTGTATAGATTGCTTTACTTTGTACCTGTACATATCTATAGGTTAGCAAAAAAAAAATACGGAAGCATTTCGTATGATTGATCTATTAATAATACTGTTTACCAATCGTAAAGCTTTTAAAGTAACTCGCCGGAAATCTATCGAGATTTCTGTTACATATCAAAATAACGAATCCGTCCTCGCTTAAAAAATATCTTCGAATGAAATTTCCAAACATTTTCTCGCACAAATAAGAAAATCAAATCCGTATCGCGACCCGACGTAAACTCTCACAATTTCCACATTTTATATCAATACGCCCTGTTAGGAAACTTTTGACGAGCCGAACGACAAACACGCCGATTCGAATCGATAATCGTATTCGACGAAGGCGACAACCTTTCGACTCGTTTCGAAAACGTCAACGAAAATGTCACAAGAAGAGCCTCCTCACCTGAACATAACGAAGACGTTTCCGAAGGGTGGCCGGCCTCTTCCGGGAAAGCGCCTCCTCGTTTGTCATTGTCGGGGAAAAACTGGAAACGGCCGCCGGGAAAGCGACGAGAAGAAATTATGGGGAAAAACCGGTCGAAACGATGTTCGTTCTGGGGTGGGAAAAAATAAGGGAGGTTTGGGGAAAAAATTAAGGGAGATTTGGGGAAAAAATTCGCCGCGAACTGGTCACGCCCGTACACGCGAAATTAGCTCGTTTCGCGTTTTGTGTAATGTAATAGTTGTGTAGGGGCGTGTTGTTTGGAAATTCGATAATTGGGTCGAAAGATTTTTTTATTGTTGGAATATCTTATTATGTCGCTTTCGTGAATAAAATTGTGTTGAAAAATTGTGGAGATTTCGTATTTTTCGAATATTTCGCTGTTCTTTTCTCACCGTCGAAATGTCGCATAAATTCATATCTTTTGCACGTTTGTTGACATACGAAGCACCTTTGTATCGAACAATGCAACTTTTTGACACAATGTATGTACATATGTTTTATCATATTCTAAAAGTTCTTTTTAGTGTTTTAATTTTCAAAATGAAATTTTTATCACAAAACGTCGCGTTGAAATTTCAAATTTGAATGTCAAAATGATTCTTCTGTAATATCAATTGCTATGTAAACGAAATATGAAAAAAATACATTTGTCATTTTTTTCTAAATATATATGTTTATTTAAGAGAAAAATGAATGAATTTTAATTTCAAAATCTTTATACAGATGTCTGAATGAAAAATGAATCGATAAATTTTCATTTGAACAAGTGTCAAATTTCATTTTTTACATTTCAACACGACAGTTATGTGAATTTTTGCCAAATCTCTATTTAATATTTTTCATTTTTTCTTCATCTGTTCACTATCTAATTTGATAGTGTATCCGTTTATCAAACGATAAGACTCGTAAGCTCGAAATATGGAACATATTCTTGGAGAAATCGTAAAAGGTTTCTCAGCCTTAGGGGGAATAAAACGCGGAGAGTTACTGCTGTGAAATAATATCGTTCACGTCAAAAGTTTCTACGTCTCAAATTGTATGATAATAAAGTTTTCAATACGGCATATTAACACATCAGAAACATTCAATTTTCAACTCACATGATGCTTTCACATGTTCAAACATAATATAATCGCTTTAATTTTAATCAAAATTTCAAAACACATGTCGATATAATCTAAATTAGACATTTTCTAAAGCTATTCTAGATCATTTGCTGGATGTTTAGATTATGAAATAGCAAAAACAATTGATTCTAATATGATAATTATAAGTAAGTGTAAATTTACCAATAAAGAAATGAGTTAGTCGTTTTATTTCGATTAATATTGATGAAAACTAACATAATTTCAATGTAATTTTTTTTTTCTTACACGTTCCTGAAAAGTTGAACTGAAAATATAATACATATCGGGACTAAAATAAATAAACTTACACAATAATTTATATAAAAGACACACTTATAATATAAAAGTTCATTTAAATCTAAAATTGATATCTTTTTCTTATAAAAAGGGCTGCATTTTCATGTCGATATGTCGCAATATCAACGTCGCGCACTGCGCCACTCGGCCGCGTCATTTCCCTCGGGAAAACTTCGCGCTAATTCCGTAATTTTCACCTTTAAGCAGCCTTAAAAAATAACCAAAAAATAGCACACACACACACACAACGCAACACGATAGGAATACAAAAATAACGCGATAAATCAGTAGGTCCGCTCGCGGAGCCGTTGCTCGCGACGTATGAAATAGTGGCCGAGGCCCGGCCCCGGAGTGCGCCTCTCATGAATATTTCAGACTCGGCGACTGAAAAAGCACGCCGACAAAATTAAATGTTTTATTCAATAGACACGAGATCGTGTGTGGAGGCTTCTCTTCGATCCATCGATTTGCTTCTTACCGAAAGCTCTATGGACCTGGAGACTTCCGAGGTTGATCGTCTAATTGACGCGGTTTTGTTAAATGAGCTGAAAATATCATCATACGCCTGATTAGAATGATATTATAGGATTTTTACATTAACTAATATGTGTGTATACTCATAGAAATGGTATTGAGTAGATTGTAATCCAAGTATTATGGAAAGACATGTAGACATATTAGTGCTTTTATTATGTTAGATGCGATTATGTGAAACGGGTTATCAATCTGTTGAAAAATGCGCCGTGTCAAAATAATGTTATAAGATTCATATTCTATGTTATTTATCTACATATTCAATGAAATTTTCATAATAGCATTAAAGAACGATCAGATAGACACACAAACAGATAGACAAATCAGCACTTATAAAAATTATTGACTTTTTTCACTCGAGTTTGAATTTTTAATTATATTTATTTCTCTTAAAATGTATTCAAAAATATCGCATTAAATCTGACACCTTAAACGTCGTTCTAATTTTTTTTTCAATTTGCATATTGTATTATAGTAGTTGTGTTTGTTATAGGTTTTATTTTTGCAAAAAAATATTTGTGAGGTATTTAAGATTTATAGATAGCTTTCATAACTGTATTATTAATTCATCAAAGTACTTTGATAATTTGTAATATCTTAATTTAATAGAGTAATCAACTTCGGTCGTATAATATATTTATGCATTAATTAATTCGTTTTATACCTTGAATAAACATTGTGTAGAAAATGCTCATACTATGCAAGTAAGAAGCTCCATGCAAAACTTAATTAAAACGCGATAGGAATTGTACTAGAAAAACTTTTGCAGCATGGAACCCATAAATTTCTGCGATAAACAACCTTTGTTTTACGCAAGTAATAAATTTAATCATCGTCCATATAAATATTTGCATTATATTCTTTTAGGTTTAATAAAATCATATTTTTAGTGTTTATTTATTCAATACTATAATAGTAAAAATGAAAAATTTTGTATAATGAAACGCTGCAAGATTCATGGGAAAATAAAATATCACAAAACATTAAACACATGTTACTTTTATGCAACAGAATGTACACATCCTTATCTTTCACAACTATTTTCGTTTCATAAAAATATGCAAAAAATACATAGATATTCATAAAATTATATTTTTTTTCTCTCATAAAACAGAACTTCTAAAATAAAATCGTTTTAACTGCATTGCAGATGGTTGAGGTCGTTACATTTTAAGTAGAAAGTTCTTAAGTAACAAATGCAATTAGAAGAATTTCTGAACAAAACGAAAATCTTTTAAACTGTTTTCGATATGCAAAAATATATAATATATTTGTACATATAACAACTTAACAGTATAAAAACCAACCAAAATAAATATTTTAAAGTGCGAATAATTAATTAGTTCTTGATTTTTTTTTCTGCTTGAAATAAATTAATTCCGTTATGAAAAATGAACGCACATACATTGGAGAAAATACGTAGTGATTTCAAGTATGAGTAATATATTAATTTAGTTCAGATAAACATTACAGAAGAATGAGTTGCGTACGTGCGGAAAAACTCCGGAAAATTGCCGGAAAATCTTTCTTCTACGCGGTCGACGTGATCAAGAATTATTTGTAGAATTATATAAGAATCATTGGAAAATACGAGAATGCTGGGCGTGTTTAATGTCGTCTCTTAACAAACGGTCTTTTTATTCAGCAAATAAATGCTTTCGTATGGAAAAGAAAGAGCGTCTCACTTGAACAAGCCTATTCCGCAAGAAAATATAGAGTTTCGGCAACAAGTTGGAAAAGTTTCGGGATGGGATAAGTGATAAATGTATTTATTTTGTTGGTTCGTGTGAATTTATGCGTTACATGTATCCCCCTAGATTTTTCCAGAGAAATAAGAGCTACTCACATAGAATTATATATTATAGCGAACATTAGCTGTTTGGTCAAAATGCCCGAATGTTAATTGATGGCTTCGCATTATGACGTGTGGTTGAGCCAAATGCGCGCGATATAAATAAAGGTTTAGTGTTATCGCTTTGTCTATACGTTATCATTATCTTTATTGTGATTATAATTTATGATCCTCAATAATGAAGTACACAGTAAATTTATCCACTTTAATAATATTAGATTATCTTCGATGTTTATATGGATATTCATTTCTATCCTAGAGTCGTTCAAAATGGGAGAAAAGTAAATAGAAATATTCACATGTGCTTTATAACTTCTATTCTATCTTTTTTTCTGTATTTGAATAAAACTTCACTTTGTCTCAATCAGAAAACTATATTGAAAGCTCGCTTTGATGTTCGCTTTCAGTCCTTCGTCCCATCATAGCTGGCGCCTCGAGCGAATATTCAGTTCACCCCACCAGTAGTATAAATCTTTTATCGCTTTTTTCGCAATAGTTATAAGGGGAGGAGCTGACTCGACTTTATTGGCCAATTTTCCATAATCTCTTACTTGTTGCTAAGGGGACGGTTACAAGAATATAAAACCGAAAAAAATTTTTTTTCAGAGTTCTACATCGGTCGTTTCGCGCGATTAGCACCGACCGCGACTTTTCCCCCTTTCCTTATATCTTCCTTTTTTATTATCTTCCGAGGAGTCATTTGAATTTAGTGCCCTTCTGCGAAAAATATCCAGTTCTCCGATTTAATGCGGGCATATACTCCTTTTACGAGGTGTCCCCTTTCGTTGGGGCTAGGTGGTCCGAACAGATGCGGTCTATCCGGTGATGGATGATCGTGAATGTGGGTGTGTGAGCTCGTATGAAAGGAAAAAATCCCGAAACGCCATTCAGCCGAGGAAGGGTTGACTTTATAACCTTATCGACTGCCTATCTATTTTCGGAGGGTCGAATATAATCGAAATTGTGCGAGTCCCGCTTTGACGACGGATCGAGATTGACGTATTCGATGTAACGGCTCTGTCGATATTATTTTTTCATATGTGCCAGATTTCGGGGATCAAATCTGAATATATTCAGGAATATGTCTAAAATATTTTTAAATAGAAATAATCCATTTGTGATGTTTGGAAAAATGAATTAGACTGTAGGTAAGTCGTGTGTGAATATTGTATTTTTATGTGTAGGTGTGAATTTGTATGTGCATAAGTTATCTGCAAATTGTTGACAGCGAGAAATGAACAAGCGCGAAGAACGTCGCGGTCCAAGTTTCTTTTGAGAAGTTTAATGTAAATTTACCTTTATTTTTACGCGTCTCGCGCCTAGGAATGAAAGAAAAAAGCCGTAACGAAGTTTTTTCGCATTTCTTTTTTTCTTCATATGCGTAAATACACTTTCGGTGCTCTTTTACATGTAACTACCCGCCGTGTATGGAACTGTTTCTATCGATCCGAAGTCGGGAAAAGGTCGAAATGTGTTTTTTTCGATTTAGTTTTCGAAAATAGGTTTACGGAATTAGGTACAGACTTTCATTCCCCGATTCGACGCAGCACACATTTTTCAGAACGTGTAAATTTTCTTATCATGCAAATACGATATGTTTGCAAATGGGAACTTTTTTTTCTACATGATTATTTTATTCGAATTCGCGCTTTGGGTTCATTCATAATAAAACGGCGAGACGTAGAAGGATTACGAGAGCGTCTGTTTCATTTTATTTTTTTCGAACTAAAATAACGACTCATCCGTCTCTGAAACACGTATAACTTTTGTTCTGAGACTATAATTGATTACCCCTGACCGGGATTCTTCCAAAATAAATTAACGAAAAGAAACAAAAGAGCTCTGAAAAGATTCTATTGCTTCGACCTGTTGTGGCCTCGTCGAATTGAGCCCATCAATAAATCAGTGCTAATTCCATGACATCGTGCTGTGAATTTAGAAAGTTTTAATTGAACGGATAAAGTACGCCAGTGCTAATTGTCGATCTCGTATGCATTAAGTTCAATAATGATATTTCTGTATGTTTTAATGAAATGTTCGTTTTTCATTCCGCATCGCATGTGGGAATGCCATTTTGCAAATAAAAGATATTTGTGTAATTGTTTTAATCCAATGTTTTCGTGATCTCGCTTAATATTTCAGGTATGAGTTAATAACAATGAAAATTCAAACTAAAACACATCCCAGCGGATGAAGGTTTGCGTAACCGGAGCGCTTAAACTTTTTAAGCTAGCAATACATAATTAAAGCTTTCGACACATTTAATAATGAGTTTCTCCAAACTTTTGTACAAACAAACTAGAATTCAAAATGAAATACGCAAATTTCACCCATCGTCAAAACATACAAATTTCGTTAATCTTTCCGGACCGGAAATTTTCCGACGTACGAAAACTATCCCAAACAGATAACTTTCGTTCGAACAAACGCTTAAATATATTTTTTTCTTCAGCCGATTCATTTCGAGCACCGGAAAAACTTATCGAGCATTGTCCGAGCAAATCGCAGACCCTTACTTTTCGAAAGATACATCGCTTAAATCTCAACCCCTCAGGACACCATGAAAATATGTGCTTTAGCCGAATCGAAAAAAATAAATCGAGGCTGCCATATATCGCGATATCTCGACGTTCGATTGTTTTACTTTATTTTTTTGCACCCCACATACAGTATTGTTAGATATTCTGGACATTTATTTTAACGAATTTAAAAAATGTTCGCAAAATTTGTACCAAAGATGAAAATATTTTTTCTTTTATCATATGAAAATTGTTTAAGTTTGGTCCTTAATATTGCGTTTTTCTCTTACTTATTTTATTATAAAATCTAAGTTTTTACGAATTGAATAAAAAGAAGAAATTGAATTTATATTCATCGTCAATAATCTCTTCCTAGTGATGTTTTCATTGAATAAAATTATTCATGGAAATTATTTGACGACTGAAAATGCCAAGTACAAGTGACTTTGCGATTAAATGCAATATTAAGAACCGTGCTAGATAAGTCTTCAAATCAAACTTAAAGCATATCAAGCGAAAGTTTTTCGAAAAAATGCAATATTTATCAAGATTTTTCAAAGTTTCCAATATTCTTCACATCACTGTACATACGATATATTTCAGCATTCACTTTTTAATAGTGGCCGCGAGGAATAAGGGCGAACGTGAACCGTTCACGCAACATTTGAACTCGAATCGAGAACAAAGCGACGCGTTGTTGCGTAATTACGTTTTTCCGCAACGTTGGCTCTTATTACGTGTAATTACATCGAACGGGATTCGGATTCAATATTGCGTGTGGGGCCAAATTATAATATTGTGTCGTGTGCCTATTCTGTGCCTAGCTTGGGTTTTAGTCGAGCCGTTGTCGGTCTTCATTAAATCGAGTTGCCGAGAATGTATCGGAAAATTCGATAAGTATCGATGTTGGAATATTAATTGTTTCTTGCGCGATGTTTGTTTCGGCGGATAAATATTTGATCGGATCGCAAGCGCTGGGGCAATTGGATTTAATTCTGGGAAAATGTAATATATGATTCGAGTCAGATATGAGATTTGTATTGTTATAATTAGGTTTCACAGAAATGCGTATGCTGAAATTTTTCATGCCTAATACGAAGGGTTTTATCGCGGTTACGCAGAGAGCTTCGTTTGGATGACCGAAATTCATTTGGTATCAAAAGCACGCATAATACACGAGACATTTAGCGTGAAAATGGTGTACGAAAGAGATTTGAAGGGTATTAAGTATCAAATAAAAGGGAAGAAAAATCCCCATTTTGAGAATAGACTGAAAAACTCACCTCTTGGAGTGTGCTATTTCATTTTGTTTGTTATTCGGGTCGTGTTAGCGGACAAACAGAAATAAAGACGCATATTGTTTCTTATATATAAAGCTTGAGGATTCTTAAGAAGAAAAAAAAACAGGTGTAGAGAAATATTTTTTTTTCGCAATATATAAAGACGTATTTTATATGCACTCAGAACGTAATTGGGCCATTTCGGCTCGAACGAAAATGTACTAATAAGCTTCCATTAGCTCGCATAAAGCTTCGGAAAAATAAAGGTTTCTCTCGACGCTTTATTGTGACGTTTTTACATAAGTCGTTCTTTTATTTTTCTGCGACGACGTCCAATAAAAGCCAACACTTTCCCTTTATCGCGTATTTATTTTCAGAAGGAAACTCTCACCCATCGGTCGCGAAAAACCTCAGGTCATTTCGTATATTGTTCTTTTATGTGCGCGACATTTCCTCCAGTTCGCCTTTTTTTTTTCACTCCACTCTTTGTGTGGGGGAAAAAGGCGTTTTTCCTTGTCTTGCCATAAAATATTTTAATCTGAGGCGTCCTCCATTTTATTCCAACGTTCGCATTACTGTTATTTTATTATTGAATTCGAAACGAGTCCGAATTCGAATTCGTTCCGCCGGTGAATGGGCGAAGTTTTTTTTTTATATCGAACTCGAGGGAGGCTCGCTAAATTATTTTCCAAAATACAAATACGCGTGTACGTAAGCAAAAAGCGGCATCCACTTAAATTTGCATGATAATTGAAAATAAACACCAATTACGAGTGGAGATTTGATTAATTTTGACCAAATTCGATTGCTGATTGCGTTTCGAGTGAGCACCGATCGCATGCCCATTCGTCCACTTTATCTACATCTCGAATTTATTCATTTTTTTATACGAGATGGAAAGTTCGATTGGTTTTTATTCGAGTTGAATCAGAATATGTTGGTACTTATGTTTGTTTTGAGTCGAAAAAATGAAATCGATCTTTTTTTCAAAATGGTTTTTTACAATTCGAGATTAATTTTAGGATTTTATATTGCAATATTGAAAAAGAATTTGATTTGTAATATAAAATTTTTCTTTCTTTTTTATTCTTTCTGTTCGATATATTGATGAAATTATTTAATCAGCTGAGTGATCTAATAATATATAAGAATACGAAATAAATATAATTCATAAATCTCCCGCAAGGAAAGATTATCTTTTCCAATATAATAAAGATAATATTTATCATAAAATATTATATACACAGAGAAAAAGGCAACCTTTGTAGCAGACCTAGCTAACTTTTTCATCTTTTTTTTTCTCCACTCCCGTCAATTCTTCATCATCAGCATCTCAGTCTACGTCACCGTTTTCCCTTGTCATATTTCGGCAACGAAAACCTTCACGAGCTGTAAAAAAAACCTGACATCCCTTAAAAAAACCAACATATGAGAAATAGCCGTGACGCCCTTCGCACGCGTAGTTTGTTTATCATACAATTCTTACGTGGAAAAAAAAAATCAACCCCCATAAATTGGTGGCTTTGACCGTCTCCTAAAAACCACCCCCTTGTGGATTAGCAAACAATAATATCGTTATGTCGATGTGTTTGCGTAAGCGCCTCTCGCATGGTGATATTGCGTTCGCACGATATAATATGGTGGGTATAATACGAGATTTGATATGGTGTGTGCGATACGGGATATGATATGATATGATATGATGTGATACGATGTGATGTTGTGTATGTGAAGAGAGTGAGGGAGATTGTGACGCAGATTTAACCTTCGCTGTGAATATCAATTGTCTCGCGCGTCAAATGATACTTTATGGTGTGTGACTCTCGTAAGATATTGTGTTTTTTTCCCCTATGAAAAATCGGTTCTCTGAGAGCTTTCGAAGAGGCTTTTTTACATATTATTTTTGATATATTTTGTTTTTCGGTTCATGTCTTGAATATTTATTTTTATATGCTTGCGAATGTGTCGAACGTATGAATGGAAATTTTGTGCACGAGTAATATTTTTGTGGTATTACACAATTTGACTTAAATGTTTTGTTTTATCAAAAATGAAAATTTCATTAATCAATTTCACATTTTTGTTATGAGAAATTAATTGTTTTTTTTTAAACAATAAAACTTCATATTTAGGTACTAAATGTGAAGCTCAATTTTGCTTGAAATACTTCGAATATAATAAAAAGTGCTGAAACAAATGTATTTTATCTTACAATCAGAAGGATAACTTTGAATGGATCAAAGTAATCTTGAATTAATGAAGATTCGCGAAAAAAATCTTTCACAATATTAAATTTTCTTTTCAACTATTTATATAAAAACTTATTATATTTAACTAAACTCACTAACGATATCCATTTGTTTGACGATAAACCCAATATCGCCTATTCACACTTCCTTCACACAACCATTTTCAAGCATTCAAATTTACAACGCTCAGAATACAAATATCGAACAACCCCCTTTTCAAAACTCGTCTTTTTTTATCAGCTTGCATTTATAATATAATAATACGCATACAAAATACAACATAAAACCGGCGTAAAAAGGCGATATTGACGGCGCGATAAACGCTTTCTTTGATGCGACCGTAACGGACGTTCGGGACTGCTTTAAAAGCTTGTTACGTTGAATAATTTAAGAACGATAAAAGCCGATGTCTTCAGATTTATAAGGCCGTTAAATCGCGATGCCAGTAGCCGGCGGTGTCAGCCTTAAAGTAATTTGGCGTCGTTAAACGGCCGTTGTGTGTGTATGGACACGTCGATTAACGCCCCCAGAAGAAAATTGTCTGTCGAGGAAAATAGCCGATTTTTAACGGTTCGATAAAGCTTAAATGCGTTCTTCGATGGTTTTTTTTTTATGTAGAGATAATGTGTTTTTCTTTTTATGGTTCGATGTTGCGTTTTAAGGTTTATTTTGTTGAGCAATTATGTGTGTATGTGCATGAAATATTTGTTAGAATGTTCGATATATTTCATTATAATAAATTTTCTTTTCAGATCATTTTGAAATTTGATAGTGAGGATTGTTAAGATCAATCAATTTTTAATTCGTCTGTGGTGAAATAAATATAAAAATCATGATCGTATTTAGCGAAATAAGTAATCAGCAAACTTTCTTGATACATTTAATTGAATAAAGAAAAATCTTGAAAAATCGATTATTGCTGATAAGCAACAGTTTTTCAGTTGTTCATCCTCTTTTATATCAAATTTTAATCATTTTGCATACTTTACAATTTACGGATATTCTATCGTATAACATTTTTCAGGGAGAGATTTTCCGTAGCTTACCCGTAGCAAACATTATGCGAGGTCTACACATGCAACGTAATTCAAAACGTTTCGATAGATATTTTGATTTATATTAATTGTAAACATTAAAAAACAGTTAACAATCTATTTGAAGTCCATAGAATCTAAAGAAACACCGAGTTCCAATTGCTGCTGTATAGTAAATTCCAATAAAAAAATCGTCCAAAGAACGCGCTCGTTTTTTCAAATCCGAAAAAAAATCAATTACACAGTATTTTTTTCCGAGTTACCCCTTTACCGTCGATTAGCGATCCTCAGCCGCCAATTTATTTTTCTTGAGGACGACTCACTTTTTACAAAGGTACGGCGACCCGACCCTTTGTATAAGGGATCGAAGTATAAATTCTTTCGCCCAACGGCGCGGCCCAATTCCAGGGGCGGTCATTAGGTATTTAGGGGTCGGTTTCGGTAATCTCTAATTACTGCGGCCCCTTGGCCTATCTCTCGTTTCCAGCGTGTTTCCCCGCGACAATTATTCGTTGCGGTGCCGATTATAAAGCCCTGGACCGGTGTAGAGGTCTCCCTTGGAATTTGTACTACCGAAAATTTATATTTCGTTCGTGTTATAAGTGGACTCAGTTGTTTGAAAATTTTGCTTTTTTTCTTTAATTTTTTTGTCTAATTTTTATTTGAATTTTCTTGACATTTGTAACAATATCAGCTTACTGAAGTATAAGAGCAGTTCTTTTCATTTCGTTCAATGAACTAATCAGAGAGTTAACAGACATTTCATAGTGGAAGGACTGACTAACTTTTTGCTTAGTTAACTATACCGGCAAAAATACAAATCCCAAAATAATATTTAAAGTGAAAAGTGCATGTAGCTTGAAATATTGTGTATTTATAATGTTATAGATTTGCTGTAATAGAGCTAGCGGATTCAAATTTTCATGTGTACAAATGGACTAACTTACTGACAATAAATTATTCGTACATTCGAGTAGGTATCCCATTTAGTAATATTGGATTATGTTGCAATCTGATGCAATGTTTATCTGATCTGTGCTCAATTTCGATATCACACAATATTCACCACAGTTAGATTTGAACTAAATAGCTGTCGTGTTAGATAAAATGAGTGGTGGAACATATCTGATTAAATTTCTGAATAAACTAATTAAAATTTGTAATGAACGAACTCACAATCTCTTTTATCTAAAGGAAAACTTAAGTTTGACGACCTTTAAAAAATTCGAACCGTTTTATCACACCGAATTATCGGCTGAATTTTCATCAAAGTGAATTTTAATGAACCCGTTATTTTTTCGTAGCGCGAAAAGTATTTTTTTCCGAAGCTCCTTCCCACTAATTTCAGGGACACAAAGTTATTAGGTAGAATTAATGGTTATGACCCGGTGCCTTTATGGTACCGGACCTCGGCTTAATTGTATTAGTATATTCAAAGTAAATTCCAAATCACCGTAGGCTTTGAAAATGTCGTTTCTAAACAGTATGTATGATGTTCGCAAAACCTTTCTTTTGATACGCGATTTTAACTGGATCGGTTTCGTTTAAAAAAAGAACGAAGTTTCGCGGCAAAGAATATTGCCATGAATATAAATTCGAAACGGAGTTAGCTCAAAGAGCGTTCCGATAAAAAAATATAAATAAATAAATAATGAAACGACAGATTTCACATATCCTCGGAGGAAAATTTACATTCCGGCACATACACACACACTTTTGGAAACGAAAGGTTCTCTTCTTCGAAAGTTGTGAAGGGGTTTTTTCACACCGAAAAAACGAACCGACTTTCACAAACGCAGGGAAATTTTTTTTCACACAAGATATTCCGCGAAAGCTGTTTGAATAGGAAACTTGACTTCCAAAAGACTTCTTGGACAAAAAAGGAACACAGACATTGAAATGGATTTTTTTTCTTCCACCATCTGTTCCTTTCAATCGCATAATGATATGTTTCACGAATGACGAAAATTATACAAAAAAGACATTTATGTATACTTTTTTACGAGTTTGGTTCAATTTAAAATTCAGACGGGACGTTTCGTTGCAACTTTAAACTTTTTTATGAAAAGCTTTCGAACGTATTTTATATTCGTGTTTCAATTATGCGAAAATGTTAGAGTTGAGGTGAAATAATAATTTTCAAGCGAATAAAGTTCTTTTCGTCTAAAAAAATAAATTTACATATCTCCTTATTCGACTCGATGATTTTTTCATGAAAGCTTGTTACACACGCGTCAAAAGTTTTTAATTTTCACATTGTTTTTTTGTAACTAATTTTATAATTAAAAAAATAATTGGAAAAATTTTAAATACCGCAAAAATCTAATTCAAATAAACTTTACGTAAAATGAATTATTAAGTCGAAAAACAGTCCATTGTCAGCATTTTTAAATCAAATGTTTGCTATATTCAATGTATTATATCTGTATAACATAATGCCAACATCGTACATTTCATCTGTTCGTCGGGAGTGAAATTGAGTTGTAAATGAACGAAAATAAAATAAATTTGATTTAGCTTCCATAATAAATTGACAAGATTTATACGTATTTTTCACGTGAAGTAAACGCGTAAAACTTAATTTATACCTGCTGGCAAATTGAAGTTTCTCACACTCACCACTATTTCGTGACGAGATTCATAAAGAACAGAAAACGGCGGAAAATAAAATGATAAGAAAAATAGCAAACGCATTGTTCGCAGTTGGAAAATGCTTCGCGATTTTTTCCCGCTTTTATTCGTAAATTCAATTTTGGAACCTTTCGCAGCCCTTTTAGCGACACACACACGCCACTGTATTTTTATATTGACCGCAAATTTATCCATTTCATCTCGACATTGTGCTCATTTCGATTTTGGAGTTTTATTCGTTCTGAATTTCAATATACCCATGTTTATATTATTTCTATTCGCACAAAAGTTGGCAACGTCTATTCCGGATATTAAAATTGGTATTTTGTACCGAATAATTCAACCTTTATACAGTATATCTACATAACTATTAATTCTCCATTTAACACTGCAATGAATTAATTTATCGTATACAATTATTTTTCCTATGTTTTTAAAATAACCATTTCAGAACCCATTTAATACGAAATATAACAAATCGTAGATTTTACTGAATCGTAAATATTTTACTAAACTAATTTTAGCATTATGCGCGTATATCTTAAGATTACTGATGTTAAGACATCTTGAGCGCGGTGTGTAATTGGATGGATCAACACAATATAACTTGCACTACCAACACCACATATCTTCAATGTAACAAATTAAATATTATTGATATTATAATTTTAATATGAAAAAAAAATCTATTCTATGTAGTTTATGCTAACGGTGAAACCTTGAAGTTACCGATTATCACAACGCTTCACCGTTACGACGGACTAAAGTCTTCAACGGCGGTCGTCGTCGTAAAGCAACCAGGAGTGTCCAAGAAGCACTGATCTAAAATTCCTCCGAGTCCGACTTACCATATTACGACTTTGGGCACGCAAAGACGCCAAAAGGCGTCGTCGTAGACGTCGCAGGACCGCTCGTAAACCATACGGTTTGCCGCCCCGTGCTTAATAAATAACCGAAGACACTTTGGGTGAGAATAAGAAAGCAGGAGAGTATTTCTCCCTTTTTTTTATTTGAAAATATTTTTTTGAAAAATTATAGTTCCACGAAATGCTTCCTAAAGATGATCACAAGCTTTATGTGTATCAATTAAATTCGATCAATTTAATACCACCTATCGTTTGTTGCAATTTCTCTTCGGAGTTTCTAATCAAGGTGCTCTGCTTTTTCATTTTAAAGTGAATGATATTAACTGAGAAATATAAAATAATCAGGTAGCAATAGATGTGAAAATTTATTAAGAAGATGTTAGTTTTCGTTTGCGTGTACTAAAAGAAATTGCAACATATAAATGGCTGCTTCTCAAATATTTTAATCAATTTAAAAATAAAGGAAATCGTTTGAAAAATAGAACGAAACGAAATGAGATTTTCTATTGTTATGTTGTACTAAATAAATATTTGAATTGAGCTTTACATTAATTGAATTTTCAAAGGCGTCGCGGTTTCGTAACCTTCCCTTTACAGTGATGTTTAATTTTATTTCGTTTTTTGAACATTTTGTTCGTTAGCTTTCTAAAATTAAAACTTGAAATTGAATTAAGATTCAATACGCCTATTAAGCCCTTATAAATATAAGGTGTTTTGTTAACTTAGGCACTGCTATTCGTTCGAATTATCCATGATTTAATTTCGTCAAAAATATTGAAATTTTAAATCAAATTAAAATGAGTATTTGTAGAATTTGCACGTTAATAAGGCATTTGTATAAAATAATTTCGTTGCTATGATACGAAAAACTGATATTTAAGTATCGCTCTATATTGCCTGAGAATAAAATTTAATCCTTTCTATGGGATTTTTAGGCTTCTCATATTCGAGAAAGATATTAATCATTTTCAACTTCCATTACATAACATTTTCGAAAAATTAAAATTTAAAACATAAACTCCCAACGAACACTTCAAACGATTTCCACTCCAAAACATAACGAACCCCTCAAGCATCCCAACTAATAATCCCATTCGACGCAAATCGAAATTATTCGAATTATCCCACCTTCTCTCAAAAGAAATAAATGCACATAGAAAAAAAAAACATAAATAAATCATCAATTTATTATTCTCGCCACGAAAAGAACCGCTCCATCTTCTAGGGCAACTCTCGACGGATACGCCACTGCCTTAAATTCCACGAGTACACAATGCGTCCCAGTCTCCCCTTTCGTTAACCCCTTGCGGACGGAGAGCACTCACACTTTTTCGCGCATTTATTTTACGGCCGCAATAAAATCGCAACGCGAGCCTACGGAATACGAGATACGATATTTGTTCCCGGCTGTTTGGACGGCTCCGCTGCTTTTACTTGTGCCCTTTTCTCTCTGTTTGGATAAGCAGTCGAGAGTCGGGAATCCTTCTTTTCGGCTGATGTCCAGGCTAATAGGGTTGTCCTTCGGTATCGCTCTGTGCAAATACAGATCTGTCCGTAATTGATTGATATCTGAAAAAATACGGGGTTCGTGTTTTATCTTTGTCTTTCGAAGGATGTATGTATGTATTATATAAATGTTTATTTATTATATCTATAATACAATTTGATGGAAAAAAAATTCGGGAGCATTCATAAAGTACAAGAATTATTTGGTCTCTTAATGAAATTGTATCTATATTATAAATACGCTAACGATGCTCGAAATTTTCAGCCACAGCCGTGCCTCGAACCCGCGCCTGCAGATTATTAACCCACCGCCTACGCTCCGAGCCACGGGTCGTAATCACGAAACTGCATCGTTTAACATATTTAAGACGTAAAATCTTTTTTTATTTCACACATAGATGGCAATACGAAATTTGATTAATTCCGAACTATTTTGATACACATGCGCCTACTGCTAGTTAAAGATAATTCTCACTCCTAGTCTAAGAGTCGATCTTTTTATTAACATTAACTGAACTATAACTTAGCTAACTTTTTTTTCTGTTAATTTAATTATACCATCAATGAATGAAAATTAAATAATCAGTCAAGTCATATTCTTAAGCATTATTGAATTCATCAAAAACATTCAACGAAAAACATCATACAATGAAAAAATATTTAAAAAATATATATAAAAAAATAAATATATGACGAGTCGTCAATATGAGAGCAAATAAAATTGTGTGCGATTCGTTGTAAATTACCAATTGGTATAGGTATTTCAGATTGACAGTTATGTAACCGGGTGTTACATGTTACGGTTAAATTTAACACGCACGAACGAATCACCCTTTCAGTTGCGGTTATCAATGTGCCACCTATAAAACGTACTATCTACGAGAAAGCCTTTACTTTTTTGTTAGCTGCTGTCTATTTCAGCTTAAATGTGGACGCGTCCCTTTTTCTACGAATTCAGGTGCGAGTATTTCTTTTCAGGGTAAACACATTTGATTGACTGAGAAAGTTTTTATAAATACGTTCGCCATTGATTTTTTTGCCTTATATAATCTGCTTATTTTTTAAGAAATTGTTTATGGACGTGTTAAGGTTATCGATTTATTTTATTTTCATTTTGTATTGAACTTAGATTAACTCGAAGCACTAATCAATTTTTAAAGTTTGATGTTCGCCTTTTAGAACTTTGACTTTCGTTTAATCGAACGGTTTTAACCTTAGCGCGGGCGTAATTTAAATACCGATTTCAATTAACTACACTTTGAGATGTTTGATGAAATTTAATAATGTCTAAGTCTGTACTATTTTGTGACTAAAAATATGTAATTAATACGTTGATTATTTTGTTTCAGCTCAATGACATCAATTCGACCATATTAATTGGTAAGTTAAAAATATTCCTATTCACTATCGATAAGTTTTCATTTATCTTGAAAGATGAAAATGGCCAAAAATTTCGTGCCTTTTTTTGGTACTTTCTCGAAATGAAAAACACAGTTCCTCGCTAAGGCTCAACTCGTAATTTCACATTAATTTCGCATCAAAGCAAAACCAGAAGATACGCGAATCACCCTTCATAATTTGCTTTACCGTACCGTAATGTGTTTGGCCATGTTTCTACGCACAAAATTATCTTTTTCTATATAAATTTTCAGACGAAAAACACCTTTTTACAATATTGCTACACAATCTTAAGCAGATCTTACGACTTTCACTAAAACTCGGAACATGTAATTTCACACAAAATTATAATGCAGCACAACATATTCTTTTGTGAATTTTTCAGAACGACAATTCAGAATCATTTCATTTTCTAATTACGGAAAAAAGCAGCATATTCATTGAGAATTATATTTTTTATATTCAAACTTCAGAGTCTATTACTGCAACATTTAAATTCAATATCCATGATTTTCATGAGCTTTTCTTGAAAAATCGTCCAGTCTAGGTGAATGTCTCTTGAATGTATCAGCATTGCTAATATGTTATGTTAATTCATTTGGAAATTCATTGCAAAATTTCCGCATCGATATTTAAATAAGCATTGCGTAAAATTAGCCGAAATACATGATTATTTCAGCCGATAAAGATAAGAGGATATGAGCGTGTGTGTATGCAGAATGTTAAAGTATTTTGCGGTTTCGTTTAACGCGAACAAACGAAAACGCGAGCCGCTAATAACGTCGACGTAATTGCGTGGTGTTGGGGAAATGAATATTAAACGAAACTCGCTCAAAAAATATACGCACACCCTGTATTTAAAATTTCGTAATTCTGGCTCATTATGCGGGAAATATCTTCCGATCGATATGCACACACATATACAATTTCAGGGTGGTTTTATTCGAAATGCACGATACGTTTTTTTTCCGTACGTATGCTAACTTGTGCTGTTTACGACTTCCGTAAAAATTTTATTGAACGGAACGTTAGTAAATTTCGTTTAAAAAATTTACATGCGAAAGTGTTCTGTGTTGTGTGCGATATTTTTCGAGTGCGCGATCGTTTTCGGGAAAAACCGCTCAGCTTCGAAATTAATACAAACAAATGTATTTGAATGAAAAAAAGTGATTTTCATAGAATTTACATTTCATCGGTTTTTTTTTATTTGCTTTTCTGTATGCAAATACGTTCAGAAATATGTATGTACGCACGCAAATTATTACCATTTTTTTTTGTTGAAATATTTGAATATAATTTTTTTAAAGGGAATATTCAATATATGAGTTTTTCGCCTTATAAATTTTGGTTCAATTCTGAATTTTTTATTTGTCATATCATCTCTGAAAAACTCCTGGGAATACTCGATTGTGAATCTTTTCGTTTTTTTTTTCTTCATACTTTCAAATGTCCGATATTGAGTGCAAAATCAATATTGAAACGCGAGTTTTTATTGTAAATATGTACTCGGATGATATAACCAAAGCTTCAAATAACTCAAGCCTATATATATTCTCAAACTAAAAATAAATACCTTTCTTTTTCCATTTCAAAAATATACATTTTTCCAGAAATCGCAGTTATTTATTAAATTATTTTTCGTATAGAAATTATATACCTATTTTACATTAAATAAAATAAGATTATGATGCAAAATGACAAAATCACTCATTTTCAATCGTTTGAAAAATCTATGAATAGTGAGACCTTTACACACAAACGATTGAAATGAATCGTTCGTACTATTTC
Source organism: Cheumatopsyche charites (assembly GCA_024721215.1). Classification (NCBI taxonomy): domain Eukaryota; kingdom Metazoa; phylum Arthropoda; class Insecta; order Trichoptera; family Hydropsychidae; genus Cheumatopsyche; species Cheumatopsyche charites. The sequence goes on from CM045583.1 coordinate 5,975,895, forward strand.
TGTGGGTTCGGTTTTAGCATTGATCCCCTGCGTGGATTACGCTTGAGCACCCCTGGCCAGTAATTTGTCTTATTGCGGTGCAAATACGGATTAAGCACCAAATGCTCACGCTAATTGCATCGTTTCAAATTGTTTCGAATGTTTATTCATTATTATCAGTTTAAAATGTATCTCTAGTTACCGAAAGAGTCGTATTGTATTGTTGAATCGATTATGATCGGTTTAAATATAATATACGTATAGTAAATATGTGTTGAAATGAATGACATTCTATAAGGAAGATAATACCGAGAGTGTATTTATAACAATATTGGATTCTTAAAGTCTAAATAAAATAGATGTTCAGTCTATTAGATCCAATTTTGTGTGTATTTTCCGTACGGCAATTATTCACCTTGATAGGTTTCCATTCAACGGTCGTTTCCATGTTCCCCTATAATCCCCTTTATATTGATGCTTTGAATAGAATTGAACACTATTGATTCCTATTCAACTATAAGATCGATAATGTGATCTATTTTATTAAGATTTGCGTGCTCTATAGAGAGATAAGCACCCATTATAAAGTTTAAATCTAATATTATCACAATTCAATTTACAATATACTGAAAAATAAATCCTATATTTTCAGAGCTAACAATAAGTATCTATCTAGTGCAATTCAACTGAAAAAATAATAGTCTAACTAAAGCTTATTTGTATATTATCATGCCTATGATCTATCATACAAATATAATATGACGACTGAAAAGCACAAAGGTTACAAGTGACATCTTTTATCGAAATTAAGATAAATACAGAAAATGGATCTGTATAATACTTAGGCCCATTTTCTGTACAAAGCTCAATTTTGAAAAAGAGTCACTTTTATCCTTTGCGCTTTTCAGTCGTCACATATTATATAGTAAATATTCCAGTTTTCCATTCCTAATCAAATTATTTCCATTTTAAGATACAGAAATACTAATTCGAAAAATTTATTAAGGCGCTTCAGGATTATACGATTAATGGCATGATGAAATGAGTTGGCTCTATGAAATTTTTGAAATATTTAACATTAGAGAGAAACTAAAGATATATAATATTAAATATTAACTTTAAATGAAAATTCTGTGTATTATTTTGAAATGATTCCGACTCAATCATTCACTGCCTCGTTTTCGATAGGGACATGATTAACATCACAAAAAAATCGTATCTTCATCTCGCGGAGACAACGGCGCGCCTTTATACGTTCCTCGTGATTTATGAAAAATATTTTTTCGTTTTTCGGACATCGCACAAAACGCGGATGAGAAACGAGCCTCGTTTTTCTCCGACCGTTGAAAATTCGCAAAACACAAAGCTTGCACAAAGCAGTGAAAGCGGATCTCTGGCGGTGAAAGCGGCGACGGGGACAAATGGCAGATTGATGAGCTCACTTTGCGCTCCTTTGACAATGATGTACCGACGTCCGTGTCGAGATCGAAATTTAAATAAACGCGCGAAAAAATAAAATAAAAATAGAATGTATGTATATGACGCAGAAAAAAACGGCACGTGTACATCGCCCTTAGGCGCCGAGTTGTGAGCGTTCGAAACAAATAGAGATGTTTTTTGTCTACGGCGCGATAAGAATATGAATAGTGTTTTTAGGTCGAGTTCATATTTGGTGGGATTTCGAAGAAATTTTGTTTTAAGGTTCTTAAATGTTTCTTTGACGCCTTTTGTTTCGGTTCGTAGTGTTCTTCTTCATCTTTTATCGTGATCTTGATCGCGTTTTTATTGACCGTTTTTTCTTTGTACTTTTATGCGGTTTGCATGTTTTATTTTGAATGTACTCTTTTATAACGCACCATAAAAAATCGTAAAACATTACAACACATCGTAAAATTTTCTTAGTGCAATTAAAAAAATTGCTATTTATTATAATATTTCACTAATGTACTGGATTGAAATATTCCAGCATCATTTTTTTCTCTCATTACTTCAATACAAAGTTTTGTATGCTGCTGAGTATATTAATATTATATAAGAAATTGATTCCTCTTAAATTTGATAAACAGGAATTTGTAAACAATATTTTTCACATTAAAATATTCTCTAACATCAATAGATTTTTACATAATTCTCCAGCTATTATCGTACATCAATTCCACACACCATATGCTAAAAATCAAACAAAAATCGCGCACATATTCACAAGATCATTCCAAAAGTATACAAGCGTATCGAGAACAAAACTAAAGCGATTCACCTGAAGGAAAAAAAAAATTCGAAGCTCAATTTCTTATTCAAGTCGTGCTCGTTCTTTAGAAAGACACACCGTAACCCGATCACCGTTCGACACGTTTTCCAACATGCGAAAATAAAATTTTCCACTCGGCATCGGGGGTGAATTTTCTCCGTGAATTAACCGGAGTATCGCGAAGAATACATATCGTTTTCCTGTATCTTGAGTAATTCGCAGATACGTGCTGGTCTAGAGCAAGCTTTTCCTTCTACCCCTTGAGGGAACGTCACGTACGATATTGCAGTCGTTCGTGTTTGCAGTTCTCGAAACACGCATAAATCAGTATCGGATTCGGGATGAATTAATTCCATTCTTATATGTTTGTATGTTTATATGTTTTTCAAATTTTCTGTATTTTGATTGGTTGTCATTGGAATAAAATACTGTACATCAAAAATTTGTCATGCCATGCTGAGTTGCCATGTCATAAACACGAGTTGCACTTTAAAACTTCAAAATGAATTCGTTTTAAAGTTTGGTTTTCATTTCCATCGCTTTTTTTAATACTTGGTCAGATTATAAATCTTTTTTGAGCCAATTCTTACTATTTTTTAAAAAAATAATACATTTTTTTAATAGACAGTTGCACGAATAGAGTCGTACGAATAGTTGGATTTCACTGTGAATATTTTTCGTATCGATCTATCGAAATTGTAGCTTAATTTTGTGGATTTGTATTTCGAATTTTAGTATTTTTTAAGTTATTCATTTTTAGATTGAAATATTTTCATTGTATTTTATATAGGAGAGATAAAATAAGCGAAAGCACAAATGAATAAAGTCAGGTGTTTGATTCGGATGTGGATGCTGTTTATTTTTCTTTCTCGTAGGTGCTAAGTGCTACTCGAAAAAATAATTGATCTAATGAAAAAGGCGAAGACACATATAAAACGCCATAAATTGTAATTGAAAAACGAAAATAAATTTGAGTGTTAACTAAAAAAACTCACATTTTTATCTCACATTAATTTCTATTTATTTTGGCTTCCTATATTCGCTTACTTTTCAGTAGTTTATTCAGTCTTTCCTTTCTATAAACAAGCTATTTTGATATTTTTTCACTTCAAAACACTCGTTTGAGTTAAAAAAATCTATTGTATTTTTGTAAATCGATAAAAATATACGCATAAACACTAATAAAATATACAAACGAATACACACATCGATAATACAAACAAAAAGCAACACACCGAACGTATCATTTCCGCTAAACACAACCGATCGATTATTCAACCCTTACGAATCGTTCGTGAACCGCGTACACATTATTCAACAGCGCGATAAACGAACGTCGAAATACACTCGACATACAAAATACACACAATAACCAAACACAGTGAACATCCTGGACAAGACTTCACTCTTCCCCACTAAGAGGAACCATCAGTTCTGAATCCTAACTGACCTGAGGACGGATGTTTGAAGTGGGAAGCGACCACGACCGCAAGTTTGAAGCCCCTGCAAACAAACGGATAGAGTATAGAAGGTCTATCGACCCTCGGGGTGCTTTCGATATGTCGGTCATTAGCGAAAATCAATTAGTTCTGCTCGCGGTCGAGAGTCTGGTTAAGGTAGATGCTAGAATTCTTAGTGGATGTGAGTAAATTCAATGAAATGAGGTTCTTTTCGAATATGCGATTGTGGGTTTTAAGGGTTGTTGAAGAAATAATTCTGTTCTTTGATCGCCGTTCTCTATTGTCTCTTACGTGGAGCGTTCGCAGTTATGGGGCGTGGGGAAACTTTCGTTCGAATTGAAAGCTACGATACTTGGGAGAACTTTCTGTGTGAATTAAATACGTGGAAAGGATAAGTTCGGCTATGAAATAAAATTTTATTGCTTTTATGCGTTATTGAATTGAATTTTGAGGTGGATAATGTTTTTTGATAGTTTATAGGTTTAAATAAGTGTGAAAGTCGATTAAAGTTTATTGAGGATTCGAACGGTGTTGTGAAATTTAAAAATTATATATAAATTGTAAAAGTTGTATAATTTATGAATAATATTTACGTTGTGATATTAATTTGTGAATATACTTTATCCAATATGTACACAGTACTAATTAATTTCACTAGGCGAACCCCAAAAATTATAACTATCCTCCACGTTACATTTTAATTAAGCAAACGATTTCCAGGAAAAGTCTCAGTTCTTCGCACGCAATTTCATCAAGCACTGAAAATAGTATTTAATCGACTACCAAAATTTACCGAAAACGCACAACGTGACGAATCAACCGCTTTTCGCTTTATCGATAAAGACGCAATTATTTTAAAACTTTACTCGCAAATTTTCCATTTACCTAACTGTCAGAACTTAAGTTTAGAGCTAATTGTGATTAAGTTCTTTTTGAAAAAAAAAGAAATTTAAATCTCAAAACACTTGATATATTCAAAACTTTCTATGATTGAGTTATCTATCTATTAAATGCAATTTTTTGGCTATTGAAAAATTAATCATTTATTTCAGAAGCCATTTTAATTAATTACTATTCTCTAATATGAATTGATTATATACGCAGCTTATTATATACGAAATTTTGATGTTTGTAATTTTGTAAAAAAAATGAATTATGAAGGGAATTAAGAGAATTTAGGAAAACGTATTGAACATGTTTGAACGTTTTTATTCAAATTTCTACTTGATAGAGTTAGTCACATTTAGTTCTGAACGGCTCAGGTCAGATTTGGTGAAAATTGAAAAACTCACCTGCCGAATTCGCGGCAACTCCGCTCCTCGTTAATCCTATTAGTGGGCGAGGAAAAGTCCGGTTATTATACTTTTCTCGGTTTTTCCGCGGGATTTTCCTTTCGCCCCTTAATCCCGAGCCGAAATTTAATAACCCTTGTCCGTGGAAATTCTTGCGTTTTACTCATCCGACAACAGGTCGTTCGTCTGTTTGTCGAGCAAAACGCTTTTGTTGTTTCGCGCTCTCCTCTCCATATACAAATTTACAATTTAATAAGATGTCTTCTCGACTCTCGTTCATTTCGCGCATAATGTCGAGGCTTGCTTTCGGCCCTCTGCTTGTTTTATTTCGCGTTTTTTTGTTATTTATATTTTTATTTTCCTTCCACTTATTCGGAATGAGATTAAGCCATTGAGAGAATGCGAATTTTTTCCTTTCACTTGTTCGCTCTCAAGCCGCCGCATATTTCTTTCGGGCGCTTTCGTGCTTGAATTTTTCTTTCGTATTAACACTGGGGGTATTTTATACATTCGATAATCTCCGTATATACGCTCTGCGGAAACTTTTCGTAACTTTCTTAAAACGCTCATATGGGATTTTCGTTCGAGTTATGAAACGGTTTTATTCCGATACGGAGCAACATGAGCGCCGCACTCTAATACTTTTTATAAGATTTATCACATGAATTTTTTACGTAAACCAAATATTTTTTAATATTGTATCATTTTTCGATACTTTCTAATGAAATTTTTGACGTGTTTACTTTTTTGAGCTAGTTTAGATTGTCTATGTGAAATTGGCATTCCTCATATCTCTTGGATTCCTGTCTTTCGTAATAGCTTTATTGGTTGATTTATATGTACATTTTCCTGTAAATGTTAATATGGCACTTGTAGTATTACTGGAACCTAACTAGACTTATCTTATATGCTGACTTAGGTGGTATGAATGTGATAAGCAAGATGGTGGGTTCCCTTCGTTATAAGTTCGCTGCTTACCTGAAAAATATATTATATTTGAAATAATTCAATAAAATCTATCGTCTTTCTCATAAACAAACGCTCACTTCCAGCAAAATGAATCATCTCCACGGGTGTCTTTACCAATTAAAAACTCTCAACTGTCTTTTGGGGGAAGGTCGGTCAAACAAATCAGCGTCCATTAGCACAAACTTATTCGAAATCCCGTCCAGCTGCAAAACTTCAACGAATAAAAAGCCCCAGCCTAAAAGCCCATCCTCGGAACTTTGCGGTCGTCCGAATCGCGTTCAAGTTAATAAACAAGGGCGGCGACAAAGAATTAACGGCCCTCGCGACCCCATAAAGTCGAATATAATCCGTGGAATAATATGACGAACGTTCCCAAGATGTCCCTTGATTAGGGATAGTTTGGGCTATTCTGTGTTTTGTTCGTTAGAGTGAGCGTCGTTGAAGAGGTCGTCGAGGTTCGTGATTGTGTAATTAACAAGGAGTGCGAAAGTGTTGATGGATTGGGTTTTTGTTCCGGTTTTATGGTGTTCGTTTAAGTTTTGTCATTTAAAGTTGTTTTTTTTTCATGGTGAGTGGAATTAGAATTTCGTTTGAGAGCTTTTCGTATCTGTAGAGGTTCATTATTGTGTAATTGTATAATTGACAAGATGGTGAAGTTGTACATGGGTAGAGTTTTCGTTTTGATTTGATGGTGCTCGTTTGAGTATCACGATTCAAATTTTTTGTAGTTAGTGGAATTAGAATGTTAGCTGTCGTTTATTTTGCAGTGGTTGGAAAATTGTAGAAAATTGCATGATGTTTGTGAAAAACGGTGCAATTATATGAACGATTTTACTTACGTCGTTAGTTTATTGTACTAGAGTTTAACATTGAGATTGCGATATGAGGTAACAATTTCATTCTAGATTTTTCATTTTACCGCTATTTTGAGATTTTTAGTTTAAATAGACATTTTTCTTTACATGTTATTGTGTTTGGTGGCAAAAGGATATAAACGATTTCAGAACGTGCGCTGAGATACAACATCAAATCACTCATCCCTCTCCCAATAATCGCTCAACTTCGAGTGCGTTTTCCTCAAATTCACTCGCTCCCTTCTCCCTATTTAGTCTTCATACACTACGATACACATCGTCGATTCGAACGCAACTAAACAAAAATGACAAAATGGATTTACCGCGTGAATAATTCAGCCGAGCCCCGATACAAAGAATGCGGCCAGAAACGTTATCCCCGGAGGCGAGCCCCAACTGTATGATTCCGACCGGGAAGCGTTTCCATTTTTCATCGTGGCCCCGCGTTTTTCAGCCCAGAAAAGCCCGTTTTATGGTGTGTATTGTACGTGTATTCGTTTTTGTATGAATGTATGTATTCGTATAATACATATGTATTCGGCGAGAAGAAAGATCTCGTCTCGTAATGACAACGGTGGGACGGGTTAGGTGCGGAAACTGTGCAGAACCTTTTCTTGTGCACGTATGTACAATTCACTTAACGCTCTTTTTTTTTTTGTTTTACGGTTTATTTTTTTAAGTTATTATGTCGAGGTGATTCGTGTTTGTTTCGACGATTTTGTTCATGTATTTTTTTCGTCGTTCAGTTTTTATGAAACCGTGAAATGCTACAAATGTGAACGTATCGTTAAGAAGCACGATGAAAATGTTTGAAATTCGAATAGTAATATCGATCATACTAGGGCAATATTTTGATCATGGAAAGATTATATTCTAAATTTTATATGTAGAAAATGCATACGTCGAATGCAGAACATTAAAGTTATATGGAATTGGGGATTCTCTTTGATATAAATTTTCAATATTGTTTTTTTTTGTTTTGTGATTCGGTTTGATTTTCAGATAATAATGAAAAACACAAATTCATTAAATTTGTTTTTGAAATCGCTGGCTCGGAATAAAAACTATGAAACGATATCGATTTAATTAAACGGAGTCGATTCCATTGTGCCATTTTCCCATAATGCCGAATTGTGTTGTATTAATTTTGGGGTCGTGGCATTTATATTTCGTCTAGATTTTTTAGTGCATTGTTTATATCTGTTTACTCTTTTGTGCATATGCACTCTTTATTTTTTCATATAAATGAATTGACAAAATAAAATTGTATATTCATTGATATTATTTTTCATATCATTAATTACAAAAAATAATAAATTACTTCTATCAAATTTCATATAAGTCACAGAAAATAATCAAATAACACTTAATATGCTATTATTGTCGAGCTCAGAAAAGTCTTATTGTGTGAGTGTGGCATACTCGGGTTATTTCAACCATGGAGTTGCTTCAGACTGTTAGATTGTCGACGAAACGGTTTAGTTGTTTACCAGAGGATTAACGCGGTTTTAGGGGCTGAATAAAGTTTCTGAAAGCACTCTGTCCCCTTCTGAAAGTATACAAAACGAATTCTGAAATGCTCAAGGTGCACGTATTATATTATAAGCATTGTATTACAATATATTAAGTTCTGAGGGTTTATTCGAGATTGAATCCGTTTATTTCTAACGCTTCATTTATATTTGGTTTCGGTTATGTGGCGTTTCGGGTTTTAGTATACTTTAGATATGCATTGTTTATGTGTCTCGAAGTGATTCTGGAGAATAATTACAGTTGGCGAACATCTGTTCGCTTTCGGAAATCGCCAACATTGAAAGCCTAGCTGAAATGTTTGTTTCAGTATTAATTATTTCACAATTATTTCGATACATAGAATAGGATTTAAATGTGTGTAATGCTACATGTATACAAACACATACAATATGGTGTCTAAAGCCTTCTAAAAACCCGTGTAAATATGAATGTTGATAATTCATTTTATTTAAAGTTTGTTCAAAATGTTCAAAAACAGCTTTGTGAAACTCAATATGCTTACAGTGTAATTTAAATTTAGATAAAATATTATTTTAGCAAAATGAAGAGGATTTTTAGCACATGCACGATGAAATATACTATTAAAGACATAAACAGATAGAAATTTGCTATTATTTACAATAAATTTCCTTTCATCTTACGACTTCTAACGTATCGCCACTAAACACTTCACTCGATAAAAAATAATATTCTTCCACCCAATAGATTTCAACACCTTTTTAACATAATCCTCTTCAGCACACGATTCAAAACCATCACATTCGTATATTTACATACATACGATGACATCAAACATGACAAATATTATACTTTAATTACAAAATGGTCCGGCGAAACGGGCTTAATAACGCGTACAAAGCAACGTCGATCAAATGCACAGAGGCACACTATAACAAAGTACAAAACACTGTACGCAGTCAAACATTAATCTGATGCAAACAAAACCTCCTTAAATACACCGTTATTTGTAAGTATGTGTATGTACAGTGTACGTTTACGATGTGCACGATTCTAGTGCCATACGACAAGGTTTTCACCTTGGGATTTATAAACGCGGTTCGTTAGTTCCGAATTCAAAACACAAAGGATCCACATTCGTGTATTTATTTTTATCCCTTTAGACTACTTTGGCTTTGAAATTTTCGTGAATTCATTCCTTTAATTCTTTTTTCATAAATAAAAGTTTAATTTTACTAGGGTGTTGATACTCGTAGTCTGAAATAAGAATCAAACAAATTCTTTCTGCAATTAATTATTTAAGTGTCCAAATAATTATTGTATTGTAATACGTTTCAAATATAACTCTTAAAATTTTGTTATTCTACACTTTGTGAATTTCTGTGTCGTCCGATTTTTTAATTCGAAAATAATGAAACTTCTTTCATTCGTGTTTGGTGTAACGAAGATCGAATTAGTGAGTTTTCGAAAAAAATAATTACGAAACTTTTGGAAGTTTAGAAGAATAGAAAAAGGCCAAATTCATTTTTAAAGCAGTTACTGCCACCGAACGTAATTATGTTGAGGTAAAAATGTATTCGTTAAACTTTTTCCTAGATAGTTAGTTACCGCTTCATAGACGGGCCGAGAAGCAAAGTAAAACTTTCTTATTTTTCGCTAAACAAAAATGAACCCGTCGTACCTTCGGCCTGAAAAAAAGGACTGAAACCGAAAATAAGAAAAACAAATTGTCACCGTCGAAATTTACTTCAAGTTTTTCTGCTTTTCTATTTTTCAAACTTTCGCAGCGAGTCGATTTTATTACAAGACGACTACGATTTTCCTCCCTTAATATTTTCACGCATGTATTTTTCGTCTCCCGGTCAAAGGTCTGTAATGAAACATAATGCGTCTGTTTTCGTTAAAGATCGTGAAAAAACATGTTTGTGCTTCGAAACGAAAACATTTCGCTATTTATATCAAATGACTTAATCCAGGAATCTCGTTTATTGCATCTCCCATTGTTTCAGTCGTCAAATCAGCAGTCAAACCTTTCTGAGAACGAATCTGTTTATACGGGATTTTACGTATTTTTCTGTTTTATTTTTCTTCTATTCAAGTTGATGATTAGATCGATAAACTAGAAACGAACTTAATCAAGTTTTGAATTTGAAACCAAAGTTTGTTTTATTCTGAACAATGAAAATGTATAATATTATGAGAGTTTGCGGTTCTGTGAATATCGAAACACCTTTTACGTTCGAAGCCTTTTCGACATAGCCAGTCGATTCCGACAACCACAACAAGAACAACAATAACATGAACATTTAATACCTAGTTTTGTCGTCGTTTTGTATTCGGTCTTATCTTCGGTGGAACTGAAAAGCGCGTTTTATACCTCGCCCTCTTTCCCGTTCCACGAACGAAAACTATCTTTGTTTAGGATAAAGCGTTCGCGTGATGTATGGCCTTTTAGGGTTTTCCTATGGAAATTCTGCTTTTTGTTTATGTAATAAATCGAATTTGTATATTGTTAAATGGACAGTGAGCTGTGTCGATATATTTCGCTATTGTGTAAGCGGATAAGATCTACGATAGGTTAAGTAGAGCGATCTTTTCACTTTGCATAATTGAATAGATTGAATGCGATTATATTAAAAAATAATATTGCAAAATCATTTGTAATCAAAATGAAAAATTTTTGATGTATTTATTACTGTTAGAATAAATCTGTTTTAAAAATCTAACTGTGAAAATCTCTCTACGTTCCCTTTGACCGCTTTAACGTGATATTTATTATCCGAGCAAATTTCGCTAAAACAAAGAACAATAAAATGAATTATATTGTATTTTAAGCTTACCTGCACGTAAAAATATCCCAAAATAGTGGTTACAAAATAAAATAAATCCAGATTAAAAGATAAAACCTTTTTTTTACGATTCTCGCTTCGATAGGTCGCTTTCGTTCTCCTCGCATGAAACGTGTGACTCAAATCCGAACCGATACTGATACATACATAAGTATGACTGGCTTTTTTTTCATCTTCATCCCCAACATTAAGGGTGAATATCGAATTCTGCTTAATGCGAACGAACTTCCGAAAATATCTAGAGAAACGTTCGTTTTTTTTCATTTTATTTTCGCTAGCGCTTTATACACAGAAGCGGTCGAGTGCGTGATTCGTATACGTAAAAAGCTTTGATACTGTGTTTTTCCCGGTGAAAAAGTTTTTCATCACACGTCGGTCGTTGGTGGGGAAATATTAATAAAACTTGGAATAATCTGTTTTGTTCGCTTTTGTTCGCAGGTGATTTTCGAGGGCTGCCGCAAACTATTTCGGTGAGTTTTATTCTGAGTGTTATTGTGAATCGATCGGATTAACGTACGAAATCGTTTCGATAAAATTGAATTAATAACTTTGAGTTTTTTTCATAAAAAATAATGTTTTTAAATTCTTTAGACGATATAGATATAGGTGTAGAATTTTCTAAAATATTTCATTTTCCGAATTTCTTGGCACATCCGCATATATTTCGGACTCTAGTGCAGTTTTATCATCGCATCACAATATCGTCTCATAATGCGGCATACGATTCCGCATTCGGACGCATGCATTCGGTCGTAAAGACGTCCAATTCCTAGACTTTGCATTTTACGACCGTCGGTCGCAAAGTATTAGGTTTTGCGACGCAACAAGTTCCCCGTGCCACCGCACACACAAAGTTGACAAAAATTACGATACGTTCGTAAAACTGGCCAAATGTGCAAAATCACCGCTTGTTTTATGCGAGAGTGTGTCGTTACTTTATAATGATTTCAGATTGCGGTGAACGTATTGTATGTACGTGCGGGTCGTAATAAATAAAGTCAGTTTGTCTATTAAACCTTCCAGATATTTACTGTAAAATACGATCGAGGTATTAAGTTTATTTATCGAATTTCATTCTATCATCTGAAATTTGTTTTCCAAATTTTAGTAAGATGAATGTTTTGCGATTATTGGATATCGCTTAAATTTTATTTATGAAGATCGCCATTGACTTATGTTATTTTTCATTAACCACTGAATAGAAAAGTTTTCATTTTTTTTATATTTAAATCTTTTTTTTTATATGTAACTTTATAAAATGAGGAGAAAATTGATCTCTTTTACTGGGAATATTTACTGAAAATTCGATATTTGTTTGCTTCTCGTTGAAATTATTTTTTGTACATATGCATGGAAAACGTTTCATGATTCGTGATCACGTTGATAGCTATTCGCCTCGTATTCAAAAGAAACGACCTCATTTGATGTGAATTCGAATATTTTGATATTATAGATCGATTCGATTCGACTTGAGTAATAGACGTAAAAGCATTTGAAATCAGAGACATATTTTATTTTTCATTTCAACGTATATTTATCAATACGATAAAACAAACATCATAAAATGAGTGTAAAGTCTTATTAATAGATATATTTAATTTTGATGCGACGTTATTATGAATCGTTCATCTAAACGTTACTACATTCAATCACATTCATTCTAAACGAACGCATTATGGGAAATCGACAAATACATAAACCGCATACGATAACAATTCACGATTCCAGAATCTCGCATTTTATAGACGCATAAAACGACAATTCGCCCTACGCTTTTTAGATATGAAACTCGACAAAACATCCACTCGTTTCGATAGGAAAGTTTACTAGACGAGTGCAACTATAAAGCCTCACGACCCGTGGAAAATTCACCAAAATCACAACGAAATGCACAAAAAGCCGAAACGGCCACAAAACCGGAACAAAGGGTTGAAAAATGCCTAATCCGTTTACTGAAAAAAAAAGTCTTATTCCGATTTACGTACGTTTTTTGAACACTATGCAAATGGAAACCGTGTAAAAAAACTAGGACTTTATTCAAATTTAAGGGATAAGTTATATTATATCAGAGCAATCAATCGATAAAACTTCAAGGTACATTTAAATCGATAAAATATTATAATAAAACGCGGTATTAATTATATTAAACAAATGAATTATCACTGATTTTTTTATAATTATATATTTTTTAAAAATTGCTCGAGAATAATATCAATTGTTGAAATTTATCGCTGTGATAAGTTTGTTCGAAAAATTGTCAAAAAAAGTCACAGTACCATCAGTGCTTTTGAAGGATTTCCTTCACAAATTGGCTTATTTATCGTATCTGAACTAGTTTTTTAAGCATTTAATAGATTTTTCTTAAATTTTCTTATAAAAAAATCACAAATGTTATTTTAAAAAAAATCATTATCACGACCGCGTAAAAGTGATACCGCGTAAACGGGGGGATAAGTGTAATATAAAAAGGGTCGCGCTAAAGGCTAACGATCTCTTCACGCCCGCGTTGTTTTTCCGACCGTACACGCTTTTCCATCGATTTTCCATTACGTGAAAAACCTCGAAAGCCTTATTTACACGCTGCGCGTTGTCACCGGTCGACCAGACATCCATCCACGAATAAATTACGCTTTGTTCGCATGAATGTATCAAGTGAAAAAAAATGAAGGATCGATGCTTGAAAAAAGAGCGAGGGGAAAAAATCGCGTGTTGTAGACTCACCTGGTTGTGTTGCGTTTATCTTAATCGTTTTTGCTTATCTTGCTTCGGATACGAAGTGCGCAAAGTGCGAGTTTTACTTTTTTCACCTTGCATGAAGTACTTGGGGGAGTCGAGATTTTTTTTTTCGCATACAATGTGGCTGAGTATTTTAACGTTTTTAAATGCATGACTATAAATAAAAATTAATTTATAATGGTGTGCGCTTGATAAACTCCAAATACTGAGCCTTTGGTAGTGATACTATTTAAAACTGTTGTATGTATGTTAGGTAAGGTTTTGTATATTTTAATTTTATAATTTACAATTTACGAGATTTCTACTTTGACGTTTAACAAAGAATGCCTTTGTCATAGCATAACCGAAGCTATAATATGCGCGATCTATACATGCAATGAGTAGTAATACATGATCGAAAAATACTATACTATTGGCATAATCTTTGAAAAGTTTCAAGCAAAATCCATACATAGAAGTTAGTAAATTTTATTTTTTTGTATTTAATTTAAAAATACCTAACTTTATTTGATAAACATGCAAACAGTATCATTCAAAGTAACGTTGTTGGGGGTGCGAAAATCCAAAGCCACTTTAACGCTAATAAAACACATCGTTAGAATGGAAAAATATCCCATAGCCACCGTGTGAATTTTCCCGAACCGTTTTTTTTTATATATACACATACAAATATATGTATATTTTGGGTCGCACTGTGCGTGGGTTTTCCGCGTCAATTTTAATGCGTTTCGACAATTTTCCTCCAGCGATGCGGGATCCACTTTTCGATGGAGCAGAAAATTGGAAATGAGTGTGAATGCCTGGTTGCGTGGAAAGGGAAAATAAGAGAGTTTTAAACGGAGGCACGAGGGATGGAAAAAAACCCCGGTAAAAGCCCCTATGTAAATGGTGTGAGACTTACGATACCTTTTGATGGGCGTACCGCTCAAGTTTTTATTTGTTGTTGTTATGTTCCTCTGTATATTATATTATATGTGGAACATTTCCACGAGCAATGAAAATATTTTCATTCGTTATATAATATTATAATCTATTCTAGGAATTTTTATGCTATTTAAACGATAATTTATCTCTGAATTTTAATTTGATTCGTAGAAGGTTACGAAACTTTCCGATTCGAATCGGGAAGGTTTTTAAGCAATTTTAGACGATCCATATTTTAATTGGTGGCCGTTTTCGTCGATAATAATACCGCTGCCGGATGAATATTCGCTCATTAGTGGAACATTAGGAGGCTGGCTAACGATCTAGAAAACTTCTGCGTACTTTGGTGCACGGGGGAAAATCGGTAAATCTCGGATCGACAGGATAATTGCTCGGGATTTCCGCAGATCGCGGATTAACCGTGCGATCCGTCCACGCAACCGTACAACCGGCCTCGTGGAATCCGGAAAAATTGATGAACCGTAATCGCTGTGTGCTTATCCTACGTAATACATATCTATGTATTTTATGTCGTATATGATGACTGAAAAGACCAAAGGGTACAGGTGACTTCGCGGTGATTTCGAAAAAAGTGCGCTCTAAATTGAGTATGTTGAGGTGGAGGTCGAGTGATTTGATTATGCTGTTGCTTAGCAGTGTCGATATATTGAAACGCTCTTGCGTCGTAGTTTGAATTGAAATTTATTGTTGCATTTTCGTTCGTGGATATGCGTATCCTGTGTATCCCTGAGGATAATCGGCTTATCGATGTCGGTATTCGAGATTGTCGATAAAGCATGACTGCTATGTCTCGTTTCGATATGACGCATTCGATGTTTGACATGGTTGTCCAATTTGTCTCGACACGAACGTGTTTGTCTCGACTGCTGGATGCTTTTGTTATTTATTAATTGCTTCGTTTTTTTATATAAAAAATATTGGATTTTTCCTAATTCATAACATGAACTTCGAAAAAAATATAAAAAATTCGGTTTGAATCAATTCTGTATATTATAGCTAAATTTAACTCTACGACATTATGAGACCATTTAATTCTATCGATTCTATTATTGTACTAAATCTACACGTGCCGATCGCAAGGCAAATATGTATGTATTTCCCGAATTGTCTATTTCGGAATTTCTATTATCCTCTTATCTCGTACATTTCATAATTTAATACAGCGATCCAAAGTTCAAGATCCATTTGAAGACTTTCATAACGATCAAACAACTCAAATCCCAAACTCTATCTAAAGCACCTTGACTGAATAGACGCCAACATTTCTATATCACCTTATCCATAACCGCAAAGGTGATACACTCGATCAGGGCCGTACCTGAGAAAACTAATAAATTTAAAATTTAAAATTTAATTAAAATCGTCTACTAATCGTAACAACTTTTAGATGATCAGTACCACTTATGGTCGTTATTGTTTATGCGCTTTATTTTTATTGCAGAATGCACAATTTTCAAATGTTATATGTATTGGAAAAAGTAAAAAAAATATTCGATCATTCAAAATGGGGGCCCTACTCGAATCACCCCCGAAACTACGTCTCTGCTCTCAGTCGTTGACGTCAGATGATCGACGACTTCTCGAAGATCCGAGGCCTCGGATGGATTATTTACTCGTCGATCGAGGTGGAGTAACATCAATCACACGGGCCGATTCGGCATATTGTATTATTCGAGCGACGCCATCCATCAGGGCGGTCGCGTTTGATTTTGTCACTCGAGATCCAGAAGTGGCATTAGGGGGACGTACCCTTAGAATTTCCCTTTTAACGGTCGCCCTGTGCCCCATGGAGACGTTAGTGTACGCCTTTCGAGTCGTTTAGAAAAGAAAATCTTAGCTTGATGTTTTTTTTTATATGTTTTTCTAAGGACAAGTTTACGCTATGGTAATTGGTATTTCTAGTGATGAGTTTCCGGAATGTTGCCCATTGTAGAAATGTTGCTTGTCTCGAGCGCATTTATCACTAATATTATATCAATTAAGGACATATTCGATTAGATTATATTTGACATCATTTTCGTATGTTGCGTTTGAGGTTGCCTCTATTATTGCTCGTTTAGGCTAAGCGGGTGTAATGTGCAATATTGTGTGATGTAGTTTGTAGAGTAATGTAAATGTCTGAAAATTCTTTGCAAGTTTTCGGGATCGATTGATTTTTTCTAGATTGCAAATTAGTTGTTTAATTCTGAGAAAGTTGACGAATCGTATGATTATGTAATTTTCAGTTTTTAATTATGAAATGTTATCGCTAGATTTCGGATTCGATTTGGAGATTTGTCTTTGTCTTGAGTTGAGTTTGGGTGTCGGGTGCTCCTCTGTAAAAGTTTCATAGTTAAATTTAATAAAGTTAGACGCTAGTTAACCAAAGTGCTCTCGAGTGAAAGCTTCTACGGTTTTCGAAGTGTTATAGTGAATTATGTTTTGTTTGGCTTTTGAATAAATATGACAGAGCTGCGGACTATTTATGAATTCGATTAAAAACAAGACGAAGCTGGTTTTATATATCTTTCAGCATTATTTCAAACAATCGATTCAAAAATTGAGAAAATAATATTTTCGAAGCAAAACATATTTCAATATTTTTCCATGTAAAATAAATTTAATTGCGTGGGATCAAACGAGATTAATCCTAACAAAAATATACTTCATCAAGTAAACATCAAATCGATCCAATTCGGCATACATCCACAATTATTTTGAACCCAACTAATGAACAAACACTGAAAGCGTACATCTACGGATTACAATAATTGAAAATTGGTCAAAGCGATCTGTTTATTCAATGAGTTGACGAACAACAAAGTACTCGCTCTTCTACCCCACTTAGAGGGCTTAATCATAACAAAATTACACCCAAAATAAGCTCCCTCTATTATTCGGAAAATATTCAAATGCGAATTATTCACGCTTGAATGGGAAATAATCGAACGTAATTCTGTTAACTATAATCTAACTTTATATATGGGTATTATCTTGATTTAAAGTCTCTCGAAGCGTTTTGCGTCATTTCGCGTCGCTTCAGACCTTGGTTAGGACGCGATATGTCAAAGATTAAGTGTATATTAGTCCTGAAAATTTTGCAGAGTGTAAATGAAGGCATTAAAGTGATAAATAACTGAGGGCGTCGTCGCCAAAGTTCCCAAGTCGCTAATTCACGTAGCCTCGTCTGATGGTAGCTTTTTTATATTTTCCTCTCATTTTTTTTTAATAGAAATGATAAAGTTAATTTTAAATATAAAGCATTCAGCTTTAATTAGAAATCAAACTTATTTAATAATATGTACAGGAAATATATAAAACATACGTGATTCGTCCAATTTTTCATCCTCTCTCAAAATTCATGGACAAAGTTTCAGTGATCGAATAACACGGCTCCCGCTTTGGGGAAAGGCTTTATTTCGTATATGATTTGACATGGGATCAAATTGCTTCCAGTCCCGATTTCTCCAATAATGCTTCACGTGCGTATACAAAACATGCTGTGCATTCGTGCAGTGTTACGAAGTTGTGAAAATATCGTAGAAATACGATGTGCGAGAAAAAAATATGGACTTTCCGTATCGGGGAAACTGTCATCTCGTTGTGCGCACGCTGAAAAATGTTCTTAGTACTGTGACGTTTGCGAACACATGTTATTTATATGAAATAAGCACGAAGGTTCGCAATTCTTCGAAATATTTTCTGAAATATATCATAGAAGTTTTGCAGAAAATTAAACAACGTTTTATTTACTTCTGTTTCGTCATTTTTCTCTAAATAGTATTTTTCTGTCGAAGAAAATTATTTTTGTATTCGTTTTATTTTAGGAGTACACACTTAAAGTTCATTGATGAACTGTTTGGTTTGAAATACAATTTTGGATCAGAGTCATAACAGCTATACAAGCAATGAATTTGTAATGAACATCGTCAAAGCTTTGATGTGCAATATTTGATATTAAGTTTTATTGGTATATTTCAATATAACATACAATAATGATGAGAAATCTGTTTTATAACATAAATAAGACTAGTTTTTCTGTACTCTACATAATTACTATTTCCTATAATTATTTTTATTTAAATATAGAAATCGTGTTATATAAATTTATTGACTATGCCTGTAAAATGTAATTTTATTACAACGGACTACGTTCATATGGAGAATCGGAAAACTGTCTCATATATCAAATCATAAACTATATGATCGATTGTTTAACATATCGAACAAGCAAATTCGTATCGCCATCGCGATAGTCGAGCTTAATGATCACACATTTGACAGCAGTCTATGTTTCGACATGAAACATACGTAACTATTGTTTGATCAAAGACTGCATATTACTTCGACATACAATACAACATGTACACGTAGAATTTCATCAAACAATTCAAAATTCAAACGGTAGAAAATTCCATTAAATATTTCACTAAAGCCAATCGATTTTAAGCAGTTCGTATCATTTAATGACATCACATATATTTTTAATCGCGATGACCTAAAATCGACGTTCCGAATGAGAAATTCTATATTCGGAAGGCACGCCTAGCGCAAACCCATATAATTCGTATCAAACTAAAGTTAGAGCGTCACTAGGCAGTTTCTAACAGTTGCGGAACTTCAACGCGATGATTAATTCGCGGCTTGATTAAGCGACGGCCATTTGTAACTGTTTATCTCGCAAGGACGAGGATTGGTTTTTCGTCTTCGAAATTAATGTATTCCGACGCCTCGCGAATAACTCTTCAGTTCGATTGTTAGCAGAAATGCGTCACGGGAGCGAATTCAGGGACACACCAATATTAGGGTGTGGACAGACGATATTGTGCACGTGAATCATATGAAGATTGAATTTCACAAAGGACACAAGTGGCCTTTATTATCGAAATTCGGTTAAGTACAGAAAATGTCGATAAAAAAGATCACTTGTGACCTTTGTGAAATTCAGTTGTCATATATGAGCGTTCTGGGCACAACGTAATTAAATCCATAAATTAAAAATTCGAAAAAACAGAATTAATTAATATGACATCTAAAATAAATTATTTATTATTCAGTGATCGTTGTCATTAAATGAAATCTATTTATCTATATTATTCAGGAAAAATATTTTACATTAAAAAATGGCCACATATACCAAATCACTTTTTTTCATAATCACTTTATACACCCAACGGCTCATATAGTGCTATAAACTAAATCACCTTTTTATTTTCATATACTCGTATATACGTATCTCGCTATTTTTTAAAGCCGATTAATCTGTTATTTTTATTATTAAAATATCATTTTTTTCTGAAAATTGTGAGGTTGCATCCTTACATCGTCGTCCTCAACGCTTCTTCAGATAATCGTCCTGAGAAGGATTCGGTGAATGTATGTAATGTGTGTGCCATCGATCATGTGTACGTTGGTGGATTGAATGCGCTAAAGGCCCGTTTATATTATACTAAAGGTCGTTATCATCGTACACGTATAGTATAATAGGTACGTGTCATACGCGTATACACTTTCATACAGTAGTAAGCTATGAAGGCTTTGTGCTCGAGTGTGTGCTTTCAGATGAGATTTTGTGCGATTTATAAACGGGAATTGGATAGAGTTCTTGATTGATTTGTAAACGTTTCTGTCTACACGCCCAGTGATTAATCGAATACGATATCGAGTTTATTTTGTCGCGGTGTTTATTCACCGAAGCGTTCATTTGCGAAACGTACGTTTCGACACAAAAAAATCGATAGAAATATATGATTTATGCGTTTCTATTATACTTATAAAGACGGTTATAACTCGATATATCGAAAAGTCGACTAGTATCAATATAGAGCGGATGGAAACCGGAGGCACGGGAAATGCTATTTTCGAAGTTTTAATGAATTCCTTCGGCGCGGAAAGTTTTAATAGCGATTCGGCTGAAGCCGCGAAAGATTCACATTGTGCCTGAAAACGTTCCACCTTGGCTTTCATACCCCTTCATACATTATTGTTGTACTCGCCATTCAGAATTTATGCTTATTTCGCTGTTGGGTCACACCGCCAATGTGCGAGATTTCAAGTTTTGGCATTTCGAATTTATTTCTTGCACATAACACATGTGTACCGTGTGGACTTAACGTGGCTGTTGTTCTTGTTGTTCGTCAAAATTCCGCGTTTGACTAACTTTTTAACTGTACGTAGAATAATTGGCGGCAATTTAAGTTTGCGTCGGCTTGGGGAGAATCTTTCGCTCGGTAACTTTGCGAATCGGGTTCTACAATTTGTAGTTCGTTTGAATTTCGTGTTTGCGATTGGCACGGTTTTTGAAATATTTCGTGTATGTTAATTTAATTTAGTTTACGTTTTCGATTATACAAGTTTTAGGTCTTAAATGCGTAGAAACGACTTGTTTTTACTGTGCAGTATTAAATTGACTTTTCCGATAGTTGTGGCATTAAATGGACGAACTTAATTGATCAGTTTGTGAATAAAACATAAGTTTCAGATTTTTAATCAAAATTTGAACTCTTCGATATTATCTATTTTTAATGTTAAGAAATTAATAAATTTAAAATTGCACTACGTTTTAAGTATTTAAAATGATAACTTTTTCAGTCTAGAAAGTTCTATAAATCCGATCAATTTCAGTTTTGAATATTTTAAATTTTTCAGAATTATTTAAAATTATTTTCCATGAATTACATTATTTTAATATTTTCAGATATAATTATAATATGATAGATATGTTGTATAATCTCTCAATAGTTTAAGAGATCATTAGCTTCAAGTCTAATCCCGAAGAAATGGATTAGTCGGTGGGTTCTTAAATGGGATTATTTCAGCTGGTAGATTATAAATAGATAGAAAACTAGAATTTCCTATATAATATATTTTCTTCTTTTAACAAAAAGATTTTTTAATAACGTTACAATGGCTTTGAGTCCAGATTTATCAAAGATCCTTTTATATGAAACAAATTGCACTATTCTGCAACGTAACCAGTGCTTTTCACACAATGGATGAACGATATCTCCTCGCAATATGACAAAAACGCATTTTTCTATAAATATTCTCTTGTGTTCCATTTAAAATGCATCTATTGTATTTATGAAAAATTCAGTTTTATAAAAAATTCATACGTGTTTATATCTTTGTTCAACGGTTTGTGGAATTTATCACATGGCGTCCACGTTTCCATTTTCATTGCGGTTTTGCAACGGATACTATATTTTTCTTTTCGTTTTCCCAGATATTTGAATATGTAAATGAATTTCAAGAAGAAAAACCATTTGATACGCTTATCATAACGATAAGACCACATCTGGTTTCCGATACGTAAAAACCGAAATACTGAAATAAAAAGCTCTCAAAATGTCGAAAATCTGTGGAAAATAACATCGTTCGGATAAAATACGATTTATAAAATTCACTTTTTAAAATCTTTTATTAAAATAAATACCGTCGGTTTTTCTCAATATACGTGTTTATATTTGAGACTGCTATAACGTTTCGCAATGCTTCGTCGTAGTAAGCGCGCGCATAAAACCGAATCTGTTCCGTTTTAATCTGAAGAAGATATCTCGACGATATGACGACTTCGAAAACGCACTTCTTCCATTTCATCACCATCATCAGCTACGACTACGCCTCGTTAGAGTTCCAAAAATACACGAATAAAACGAAACGTTTCCTATGCGAAAAACGCGTCGACGACTCACGTCAGCGGATATGAAAGAAAATGCAATAGCGTCGAATCTGCGTCGTTCTAGAAATATTATAAGAAATACGAATGTATGTATAATAATCTACGACTGTATCGAATTTCCTAGAATTTTAAGATCGTCGTTCTTGATTTAACGTTTCCTGCATCGGCGCGTTTATTTTCAGATACATCATTCGAGAATCATGTGCGGTTTGTTTATAGGTTTAGCTGTCTTTTATATTTAATGCTTCTATTAATTGACTATTTATGCTTTTGTGAACATTTGATTAATTTCTTTTAATAATCGATTTATATTTATCTATGTATTTCGACTAATTAACTGATTGTTATTAATACATATTTTTCAAAATATGTATTATTTAACTAAGTTCTGTGACTCGATGTTCTAGAGACTTTTTGGACCGATAGTCAATTATGATCTGTATAGTATTTAAATTTAATAAATCAAACAAATCAAAGGAAATTTTAAATATTTACTTATAGAATCATATAAATTTACGCCGTGTATTTTGGTTATGCCCAATGTTAGCCTCTCTTTGTGAAACATCAAAGTCAGAAATCCCATAGATTATAAAATGTTAAATGTAATGATGCAAAAATCTTTCCAAACATACACTAAACAATCCTGGAAAGCTTCACTGCGAAATTTGATTATTTTATTACGATTAACTTAATGAAAGCTCTAAACCTATTTCCTTAACAAATTCTTACAATCACCAACCACTAGCACAAATTTCCCGACCAACATCGTACGACCGCACGAATTCGAGACAACGATCTATCAACCGATAGCGGCAACGTAACCAAAAACGTATCAGAGACAAACACATAGACATCGTCTCACACCACGCCATTTCCCACATCTGCATACGTTAATATTCATGGGATCTCACGTTCGTTAGCGGACGCAGTAACGTAGTTAACGGCGCGAAATCCACGTAGCGCAAATTCGGGCTGCTTTATTCAACAGTCTGGCCAAGACCCGGGCTTATCTGGTACAAAGATGTCGAGATATTTTGGCGGGAAAAAGTCGGCCGAAAGAAGGTTCGAGTTGAGACTCTTTGAAAGTGGCGCGAGATCGTATCTTTTCAGACGCTGTTTGTCGTCGTATCAAATGTGACCGTTCGCTTTGTGCTTATTCGGCTTTTCATCGGTGGAGTTTTGTCTCAACATACTCAAATATTTTATTTTGGTTTCAAGATAAATATCTACTAGAAGAAATATTCACCTTCGACTTTATTTAACATATGAATTTCCTTCCGTTAAGGGTTTGTAATATGTTCCTTATCTCACGTTTGACATTCGCGTTAGTGTTGAAATAGTATTATTATTAGAAAATTTTGCAAAATTACTGAATTTCGTATTAATTTTCTGCTGAATAATCAAATAATCTCATATGCTTTCGATGTGAAAAAAAGGCTTTCGAGTGCAGTGAAGTTTGCGTGCTCTCTAGTTATTCGCTTGTTGCACGCGAAGCGCATCCACGTGCAAGATAAGCGAGCGCATTCGTGCACGGTTCTGGTGCATATTTCATTTTCATTTGAAATTTTCAGCGACAAAGCGACATGATGTTTTCTTATCTCGTCTCGTTTGTCTAGTGTTGTTATTCGAGAATTATTGTGCTGCGGTCTCTGGCGAAAATCGTATGTTCGACTTTCGCATACGAATTGCGTTTTACGGTCATTGGCATGTGTAATATACATAGTTGAAATATTGATGTTCTTGGAATATTGTTTTCGAACGATTGTATTTTACAGTTTTGTTTAGTCTAGTTTTGCTAGCTTACCTATTAATATTCAAATGTGAAAAACATTCGATTTAAATTGTTCATGATTCGAGACTTTCGGAACTAAACGTAACTAACTCCACTAAACAAGGAGCCAAGAAAAATGACCGAAAGTATTCGGTGCGTTATTCGAAATTTCTGAATGTCTCATGTCCAGAATATTTTTTAAGTATCTTTGATCAAATCTACGAACACAAATCGAAAAATTCGGCAGAAATTATTTCAAATCTGAAATACCAGACCAGCTACAAGACACCCTCACCGTGGGCCAATCAATTATGCATATTTCATCAACATTTTAAGCGCTGCGGGCTCCGTTGTGTGCTTTACGTTCTCTACTCTCGGTCCATAATAAATTATTAGCTTAGTCGGCGATCGCGACATCCAGGCCTCACTATACCCACATTGTGAAGGTATCGTCAGGCTTCTATAAAATAATCAGTTCGGTAATAATCAAAGCGCGTACGTGGGTTAAATTGATGAGTTTGTTTGTGCGCTCGCACGGTGATGAGCGATCGTAGGCATATGGATTTTCTCATTGTTGTCGGTTCAGTGTGTTTCAACCTTTATAATGAAAATTACAGATAAAAGTTGAAATCGATGTATTTTAATTTTTATTTAATCAAATATTCATCATTGGTTGTTTATAGAAAGTATTTATTTCTGATGTTTTTTTTTTTTATATAGGTACAATATGGATTCATTATTTAATTTAAATTCAAAACTTTCACGCATTGTCGTATTTTCAGAAGTTGTTTATTGAATTGTTATGCGTCTATTGTACGAAACAGCGTATGTGAATCGATGGATTGTTGTTTTGTGATGTATGAACGTAATTGGATTTGCATAGTGAATCGAAATAAATAATTTGATTGTATACATTTTCATTAGAGTTTCGTAACGCTGAAACGCGTAAATTTTCAAAATATGATATTTCGATGAAAGATATTACGTACACGAGAGTCTCTAATTTGTTCAGTGTTGCAAAATTACACCTATGCTAATGTTTCTCGCGATACAATTAAACGTGTTCACATAATGTAATAACGTAAACGATAAATTTTATGTGATTATACTTTTGTCAATACTAGACAATATTCATCGATAAATATGTAAATTTTATTCATTCGTGTGCCAACAACTATTACATTTTCACCCATAAATTATTATGGTAATTTTTTTGTCGTTTCATGATGATCTGGTTGCAATTTACACTGTAGTTAAAAAAACTGTATAAAATAGACACCAGTAATAAATCAACTACTTATCTTCCCATTGATACTCAACTGACTATATATTCGTATACAAATAACGATAAAAGCAAAATCCCTCCATCACCCATCAATTTCTTATCGCATTAAATCTCGATCGAAACCAATCGCCGATCCGAAGCACCACTCGAAAGACCCGTAAACACCACCGTCGAACAAACATGTTTTCATGCAGAAATTGGGTCAACACCAGACACCTTCGAGCCAAGAGCGCCCCTATCTTATCGTCTCTCCAAACAATCGAGATGCATATTTATGCGAAGCCGGTGTTTACGTCGTCGCCGAATCGCGACGACTGCGCTACTCCGCGCCACTTCGGGTCGCAACAGTGTCGAGCCTTCGTCACTCGCTGATAAACCTCGAGGACTTTGGCTCTTCAAAAATACATCTC
Organism: Cheumatopsyche charites; assembly: GCA_024721215.1. Lineage (NCBI taxonomy): Eukaryota > Metazoa > Arthropoda > Insecta > Trichoptera > Hydropsychidae > Cheumatopsyche > Cheumatopsyche charites. The sequence goes on from CM045583.1 coordinate 6,001,844, forward strand.
CGACGACGAGGGGCTGGTGTTTTATAAACATGTACCTATGGTAGAGATGCGCTTTAAGAGTGCACGACGAGTTTCAGTTTCGCAGATTGTGTTTCATAACAAGGTCTTTTTGAATTTTGAATTTTTATTACCTGATTATTTCATTCTCATAAGTCAGTTGATATAGTAGCGGTATAGATCGTTTGTGTGTGACACGTTGGGCTTCAGCGTTCTCGTTTATGCCGGGTTCGAGTTCTGTCAGATCCTGGTGAAAGTCTCGATCGTTTCTTTTGAATATTTGATCCAATTGATCATAATAAGTGTTCATATAACGCTTTACCAGATAGTTTTTATAATTGGATAACTCACCTCATTTGTATTGATTAAATTCGATCTATTTTAACCCCACCTTTCGAACGCTCATAAGCTTAAGAGATTCATGCTTACAATTAGTGGCTCTAACTTCACTGCAAAGTGAATGATTCATTGAAAATTTAAAAATAATGTAAGAGTAAATAAATTAAAGAAACGCCATTCGTCAAGTACTTTCTCAAGTATATCCTCAAATATTTCAAAATATCATCCTATAGGACAATTAGAGTTTCCTACTAAAATCTATCGATTTAAATCGACTACGATAAACAGTAAGTTCCGTTTGAGAAACCATCTCATAAATCATTAACATTAAACTTTTTTCGAATCAAATAAATTAAATATTTAAAAAGCCTCCATTTCAATTAATCAGTCAGCAAAAACAAAAAGTGACACGAGACAGGACTCGAACTCAACATTACGAAACCGTTAAGCCCGACACAACACCCACGTTAGTATCGCCGTTCGGCGTCAGATTAAGCGTCGTATTTATACGAATTTTAACGGTTCAATATCCGTTTTTAGGCACCGCAACATCGACTTTTCCCCTTACCATCGTTTCTGGTTATAAAGCCTCTGCAGGCGAACAAACGACAGGTTGATGAGGTCGCATTAGCGTTCCACAACCGCCACTTTTCACGGAAGAGATATACACCAGCCGCGAATAGACGAGACCGTAAATAAGAACGGCCGATAATAACGCGATGACGCAGGGTGATGTGTACACGAAAAAAAAAATTCACCAACCATATACCCCTGTTGCTAATAAAGGTCAAAATAAAAAGCGGGGTTGTTAATTTTTTGAAATTAGGTGAGGGTGTTTTAGAAAATACTGAAGTAATGTCGTGGTGGATGGGTTTTTTGAGATTTTGAATTCTCCTACATAAGGGTAATTCTTTATTATTTATTTTTTACTAGGTATGAAAAAAATGACGAACATATAAAAACCAATCCACAGAAGCCAGATGGAACCTGTTTTAGTATCAAAAGGCTTACAGACTCATAAAAGATCAATTTATTCTCCCTCATCAGTAGAGCGTAGTATTATGAAAAATACACTCTTCATGACATTATTCTATTTTTTTAGTATATCACTGTAAATACCGAAAATTCAAAGATAAATAATTTCGATGATTCAGTAATTGGGTCTTTATTTCATTACTCGTGAATTCTGATGATTCACAACTTAACGAGTTAGTAAAAAAATGGAATAAATATTTAATGTATTTTGTTATATAATTTCATTTCATACATTTATTACCAATGAGTTGGCGAAAGTGGGAATGATACTCTAAATCCCTATGCTTTTAAGTAACTCGGTAATGTGATGAAAATTCGTTTCATATTTTCATTTCCTTCTCATTTTATTTTTGATATGGCAGTGAGATAGCGATGAAAATTACGTGCAATCATAATATTTATATTCATTTTTTTGTCATATTTATTTCATGAAAAAATATATTAAATTCGAAGTCTACAACCCTGATAAAAAATAAGCAATCTAAGATTTCCATTTCATTAAGTACGCTTCGATTTCGATCAAATTAACACTTTATATAAAAACTTCGAAAAAATAATATAATTTCTCATTCAAATTCGTTTCATAGTCTCTTATCGCAAATTATCACCTCAATATATCAAATACTTTATCGATTCGCGCAATCTATACCTAAATTTGAATTCGGCCACTTTCTTCCCCACACAATCGCCAATTACAAGCACAACTAATTCTTTAATTCGAGCCGAGGACTCCGCTCGGGTTCAAGTTGGTCATTTATACGGCACACATGTGAAGCATTAGCTAAATGGGCGAAAAGCTTATCCAGTGTTGGAAACGCGAATTCAAGGAAGGGTCAACGAAGATAGGTTCGAAAGGGTCAACTGTGCCGAGGGCAACGATTCAAAGGTAATAATGCCCACAAATCTTATTGACGAATCCTGCACGGACGAAGATAATCCGAAGGCTTTAGTCGATAGCCTGGATTATTCGGGCGTTATACACTAATGAGATTACTATTATATTTTATGTTATGGAAGTTAGAAAAAAATTGATGTCTTGTTGGTTGGTTATGTAACCAATAGGTGTATTTACACAATCGATTTGTGTTTGATATTCGCAATCGTTAATTCAATTTTGTGCGAATTATGTTTCGCATTTTTATTGTGTATTGAAATATTGTTTTGAATATCGCTTTTGTTGATTTGAATGTTAACAAAACGAAAACGCTGCTACGGGAAGAGAAAGAAAATTTTGCGTATTTTACGTGTTTCGAATACGCGAAAATATCTTTCTTGAATATTAAAAATGAATTAGTAGTCGGAATAGGTACGACTTGACGTGACTTATCTTGGCAGAGCTTAAATTGCGAAAGCTTCATACTTTCGAGAGCATTTCAATCATATTATTCCAACCTCGAACGGAATTCTCATCCCGACAAATGAAAATTCCTATATTTTCGTGTGGTACAGCTTTGAATAAATGTATTTCAATATTCTTAAAACTCGAACGCAACATTTTCGCAATTTAAAGTTTTTTTTTTATCATTGTTGAGAGAAAAACTCGATTCGACCGCGAAGAAATATTTATCGAAAACGAGTCGTCGTTTTCGCTCTTTCAATTTCGAAAGTTCATTATTCTCTTATCGACACTCCTTTTTAATTAAGGGTCGTTTTTCGATATTCCATATCTCGAGACACGCTTGCTCTTGACTTTTTCGCGAATATTTTTTTCTTATTTCTTTTTGACGTTTTCGTTTTCTTAAATTTTCTTTTCGATCTTCTTCGTGGGGTCGGTGTCACCGCTTTTCCGGTACCACCGCGTAAAAAAATTGTTCAATTTCGAATTAGAGCTATGCTTATAAATCATTCCCAACACCTGATGCCTTCGTGTACGGTTGTGTTTTTTGCATAACGGAGTTTTTTTTTTATACCTATACAAATTAACTAGACTTTCAAAACAGAAAAAAAGAAACGCAATTTATTTGAAAATATGAAATATCGTTTCTTCAATATTTTATGTATCGAATCGCTTTCGAAGATATACAAAAGTTTTTCAATTTTGAAAAAACAATCAAAACACATTTTTAACGGATGATTTTTTTTTTGATTTATATATCACTTTCAGAACTGAAAAAAATACCAAAAGCTTCGTTTACACGCAGCATTTCTCATTTTGAACCTAAGTAATTAATATACTCACTCTATTTTCTATATATTATTTTCTAGTGGTGTAGTAACATAGAGATAAATAGATTAATAATACAGTTTGTGAGACGGAAAATGATAGATAACGTTCAAAACTTGAAATTTTTCATGTGAATGAAGTTTAAAGCAATCTAGATCTAGCAATATGCAAGTTGTATATTTATTTAGACACGGGTTACTAATTAGTCACGTTTCTTCAATGATCGCACTTTTATTGTTGGTTGTATAAACGGAACGGTTTGAAATTCCTTTTGAATAAATACACACACATTAACCTAACCACACAAACCGAGATTCATCCATATTTAAAAACGTTCAAATGCACGACCGAGAAACGCCTTGCAGTTTCTTTCAAACTCCGTTCGCAATTATTCTAACACAGTGTCCTGTGCCTTCAAAGGAATCCGAAATGTCGAGGCCGCGACAAGATTAAGGCTTCGCATAAAACACACACCCATACACATATATATATATATATATACATAAAAGGCAGCACAATGGCGCAAAAGAAAGGCTCGGGTTATATTTCGCGCACAATGGCCGAGCGCAATGTATTTATCGCGAACGACGCCATTGTTAAGATGGCGGCACCGCGGGGACTTTTATCCTTTGCTCTTTTAATTTTGGATTTTCGAATGCGGCCCTGTATGGTTGGTTGTGTGTTTTATATGTATATAAATATTATCCGTGTATTCGTATGTGTTGTCGTGTGTTTAGGGGTGTTCGTAATGCGGGAGGATTTGCCGAACGCGGTGTACAAAAGGGCGTCTCGAGAGCTTTTCGTTAGCATCGGTTGAAATTTTAATCGAAACGATGGCTATGTTTATACATTTGGGTGTTTTCTGTAATTTCATTTATATTTCTGGCACATTAATCAAATTTATTTTTAATTTAATTAATTTAAAACCAGAGAAATTGGAGTAAATTTCATTCAATTCCAAAAATCATTTATACCTACATATTAAACTACAAAAATAATATAGGTCTCACTAATGGTTTCTTATAGATACGTAGATGAATAAATGAAAATGTTGTGAATATGTTTGGTGAAGTGAAAATTTGCTCTCCGTAGCGAAAACGTGTAAAGTTGCTATGATTTCGTATGATGCTATTTCATGTTAGGTACAACTTTTTGTGAAATCAGAGCTACTGCTTATAGCAGGTATGAGCAAATTTAGTTTGGTCGTTTGCTAACTTTTTAGTGTCGAAGTATGAAATGGCTAGCAATATGTGGCCCACAAGCTACGATTTTCCCGGGCGTATAAATTTCTCACAATAACGATTCGAAATATTACATTTTTATATTTCACATCTTCTACATTTAAATTTTCTACTTAAATCGTATTATTATGTGCACACAAATTTCACGGTAATTCGATATGAATTCGGCGATTTAGTAAAAAAAAAGCTCCACTTTCTCGACGCATTCGACTCAAAACGTAAAAGCACATTCATATTTAAAATATTCATATCGCACGACACATTTTATACGGCATCGTTGCGCTCACGGCATTTATGTTTTTAACGCGAGCACTCCCCTACCCACACTCCCCCCGGTCCGCCGAAAATTAATTGCATTTGCCGAAGGCTTTGGCCAAATATTAATTTTACACCCTCGCGTCGTTAAAATGCTAATTATAAAAACTTAAGCCGGGCGAATGGAAAAAGTCGCAAATATTTGCATACACCACACGACAAACTTTGCCGAATATGCAAATTTCGAGGAAAACTCCCTTTCCGCAGGACGAGAGTAATTTTTTTTTTCAGTCGTGTGTTCTTCCTGTGTACACATTTCGGCCCTTTTCCCTTTTGATGAGACCGTATATGATATCGTATCATTTTTTATTTGAAAAATCTTGTTAATTTTAATTTATTCATTAGTTTTTTTATTTTTTTATAATTAAAATTTTAGAGATAAATTCAAAAATTGTAGCTAAGATCGTGTTTGTTTGTCTTCTTGTGAAGAAAATTTGTCACATTTATAAATAAACAGTTTTAAGAGGTTTTGAAGGTCGTAAATAAGGACACACGTGTTCGTATTCATTTCGCAACACAAAACAATACCTAATGGCGTAACATTTTGCTGAATGGAGATTTTTCTTCGCTGAAAATGCGGACAGGTCTAATACGACGTGTTAAGGTAAAAAGCTTTATTCGCGAAAATGTGATATAGCAACGAGAATACGTCGCATTTAGAATTTATGGAAAAATCTCACTTTTGTTACGTTCTTTCTGCGTGAATAATTTATATTTACCTATATGCAGCTCCGCCGTGTACATTGTCTTAAAAGTAATTTCACACGATGTATTCATAACAGCAATTTTGATGAAAATTTTATTATCTTACCGGGCGAAAGTTTCTTCATACTTTTGCGTTCATAAGCGAAAACAACCATTGCATTGCACAAACGAACATACATACACTACGAAGAATCTACGCGAACCCCTTTCATCCGCCAAATGAAAATGCATACTTTATTCGATAACGAAAAAAAATACAAAACTCATAATAACATGAATATCATATACATATGTAGGACATTAGAAAGCTCGGTCGCCCGTGACCCCAGAGCACCGGCACCAAGAATAATCTCATACAAAATAGAGCGCGAACGTCGGGTACCCTTTGTCTCAGGCCCTTGATGGGACATGCATATTTGAGAAGCGCTGGGTGTAAGGGACCCTCAGGCCAATCTCGGCACACGGCCGACCATCGTAACTTTGCATGCAAATCCGACTTATACCGCCGCTTCGATGTGTCGACTTCGCCCTCGTACATTCGGAAAATGTCTGATTTCATTACGACAACGCGACATCGCAGCTCCGATGGAGCATTGGAAATCCTATACTTTTTACGTGCAGGTTCGCCGAACGAATCTTTGGTTTATTTTGTTGAATTCGTGAATAGTGCAGGTTTGTCATTTTATGATAGAGTTGCTCCATTTGAGTCTTTATTCCAATTGACTCTGCTTTTCTCGGTATAAAGCTCACGTCTAGCTTTTTCTATTAAATACGAACGAGAACTTGTAGCGGAAGTTATAGTGAGAAAATTAACTACAATGTGAATGGTGATAGCTACATGTGGATTTCTTAATAGGCTTCTTAGAGTGCTAAGTTATCATGTATTTATAGTAATGTATCATTTAAAGGATAAAAAAGCATTATATTAGTTGTTTTGATTACCTCGGGTAACCGATTTTGACAAAACTTTGTTGAAATATAGGGGAGTGTGAGATTCGAAGTTCTGGGAGCAAATTGCTCCAAAGTAGTTTCGTCACTCAACCGTCGTCGCCAGAATAACCTAGATTGCGCAATATTTGATGCTTTAATTATACATACCTTTCACGTGATATTATTAACTATTTTTGTCAAAAAATAATTATTTTGGAACAACTTACCCCCGGAATTTTCAGCTCACTTCCATCCCATATAACACAAATTAATATACAAAGAATTTATGCGAATAGAAGCACAGAGGCATAGAATCGAGAGTTGATATAATATTTTGTTTGTATAGTAATAGAAAACGATGTAATGAAAGTGTACAAGAGCATAATACTTAATTTGACTCATTATCACGTGAATTGTTGAGATTGTTATTTTATCAGTATGTCATTATTCTTGTTAAGGTTTACAATATATTTATACATTATTTTTTGAAATAGTATCTATAAAGCGACGTTCGAATTACAAGAGAGGCGAGTCGAACTTAACGAACAAGATACACCTATACGGCTATACAACCACCTCTCAAAGAAAGAGACAGCTGTATAGCAGTATAGGTGTATCTCGTTCATCAGGTTCGCCTCGCTTGTAATACAAACGCCACTCAACAGTAAGATCAATCAGTATGTAGTTAATCTACCACTATTTCAAGTCTCGTTCATCAGAATCGTCTCACTTGTAATACGAACTCCGCTTTATAGTAAGATCAATCGCTGTGTAGTTCATCTACCACTATTTCAAATCTCGTTCGTCAGATTCGTCTCACTTGTAATACGAACTCCGCTTCATAGTAATATCAATCGGTGTGTAGTTCATCGACCACTATTTCGAGCTTCTAACCGATTCATGCCCCCAATGACTGAGTTCTTAAATGAAAATTGAAAAATTTTAACTAAAATAAAATTTCTTATGATTTCAGCTAAGGATGCTTTTCTGACACGTCGTTAACGCGATGGCTCGCCTCGGCATATCTGGCAGGTGTGTCCGTCAGCGGGCCGTGCACGGCTCCAGAGCCAGGGTGGGCCCTCGTCGAGCTGGACACCCGTTGACGATCGAGGGGCAAAGGCTGCTTCCGGCGACTGTTAGAAGGGAGACGCCGACGCCAGACGCGATGGCGATGGCGATGGCGACGCTCTAATGGTAGCTCCGCTGCAGGCCGATCCGGCTCACGGGGACGTCAATCCACCCTAGCGACCGGACCACTCCAATCTAACAAAAGGCTATCAATTTAAAACTATTCAGTATGTATCTTTTTGATTTTATTGTCATTTTAGTTAAGGGAGATTAGAGGGATATGATCTAAACTAGGATTTCTTGCCCAGAGTCTGGAGATCGTGAAATGGTCCTTTTTTTAATGAGGATAGAAAATCTTTTGTAGATGTGGTAGTTGTGTTGGAGTCACTGATGCATACTTACTAAAAATCTATCCTCAGGCTCTACAAAGATATTAGTTAAGTATTGCTCGAGGGTGTGATCTTTCAGATCCATGGATCTCATCACTTGCTAGAGTTCATCGATTCTACGCTCGTCCTCTTTTTTTGTCTGCATTATGTAAACGTTCCACTGTTGAATGGATTAATAGTCAAATAGTTCAAAAATCTGATCTTTTATAGCCTTCACCAAGTTGTCTATCTCTTTATGTGGACAGGGCTTTGTTGTAAGATTTATCTCAAGATTCATCGTATTTTCTGACTTGGAATATATCTAAGCGGTTTATCAGATTTTACTATTATTAAAATAACTTGAGCGTATTTTCGCTACAGCAAAAGCAACTTAAAATTTCATTTTAAATTGAAATGAATTGTTAATTAACAAAGATGCAACGAAATCCCAACTTGTTTCATTCGAAACGTTTCTCAGAAATTCGAGATTTATCTTGCATTTTCAGTTTACTTGTATTGCATATAATACGCTTCCAATGACAGAGTACGTCCACGATTTATTAGAGCGAAACGGCGGTATTCAATTTATTTTAATTAAACGACAATTGCAACTGCGAATTAATTATCGCTGTGAGTGACTTCACAATTTGTTCAAATGCATCGCAGCGAACGCGAATTCATGTACGAATAGAATAACCGACAAAGCAGCGCAAACAAATCGTTGCATCACCGCTGAGCGATTCTTCAACTGTTTTAAGCCGATGGACTTAGCCACATGGTACAGTTGATCCGCTTTGTAATTGGACAAGCGTTGATTTATTCATACTATTCTGCTCTCTATTTGGCTTACAGTGAAAGCTTGTGTGAATACATACCTATCATTGTAAAAATATATGAAAAGAGCTGTTGAAAAATTCTCGAAACTGTGTAACATATGAATATATGTATGTTACATATGATATACTAATATACTTAATATATAAAAAGGCTATATACATAAAGGAATTAAAAGAATTTTCAAAAACACATCAAATGTTGATATTTTTTATTAATCGAAAATTTTAAAATACTTTTAATTTTTAGCTTTATATGCATATTTATAAGTTTCGATTGGAATCTTATTACATGGTACATCCGTATACAATGTGCTTGAGCTTTTGTATGAATTTTCCATGATTATTGCGCAGTACGCTCAAAGTGAAATCCAACAAAGAATTCTTAGCATTTCGATGCATAGGAATAAAGAATACAATACGAGATAGCTCCTTTTGAATACGTATCAGAGTATATTTTCAAACAAATATTACCGAGAAATCCCGAGAACGCAGGCTAAAATAAAAAAATCGCGAATCAGAAGAAAAAATTACTCCATGTTCTGGAGAAAATAATAAAATACATTTAACGGCGTTGTTAAAGCCCTTCACTACTTTATTGTGAACTATTTTCGGAAGAATTTGGACGCGATAAATCGCCAAAGAAAGCTAAACTATCGAGAATGACGTCAATTCGTAACATAGAAACGAAAAAATAATCATATGAGCAAAATGTCCACCTTACGTAAAATTTATCAAGAATGACGCAAATATGATTATAATTTAATTAAAGGTATTTTTATTCAAATTTTGTAGCTAAAAATATTTTCTTAATTAGATTAATGAATCGTAGCAATCCAAAATAGAAATGTACCGATAAATAACATTACGATGGAAGCTCAACATCCATAATAAATAACAAATTATATTAATGCATTATGTCACTTATTCGATAGAGATCTTTCAACCTTTTCATGCAAAGTAACCGTACGAACAAAAAACCATAAAACTGATGCAAATTAAGGACGACGTACACTCCGCGAATCCCCCACTCGGTACGAATTTCCACCTTAATATATTCAAGAGCTTCCACGTCCCTTACTTAGCATTTACTTATTGAACCTGAGTAATGTTATTATTTAAGCCCGTCGCCGGAGAGCCAGACTTATCCTGGCCGAAGCCCGTTCGAATCGCATGACTCCAACTTAAGCACTTCCTCATAATCCTCGAGTGGGAAGGTCCCCTAGGAGCACGTGGAACCCGACCATAACTGAGTCGGATCCTATGAAAGTTAACGCTTTTCGGATGTCGTCGACATTCCATCGAATCTGCGACTTTTGGTTCTGCAGATCACTCGAGAAGCCAATGGTCCGAGTGCAGGTCTCGGGTTAACGTCGTTATCTAAAAACGTGCTCTTCGGATGTGACGCTTTATAAGGCAAAAATGCATCGGGTTTCGATACCGTTGAGTTCGATACTGAAAATGGTGTACTTTCGAGATCCTTTGTGGATGCAATTTGAGTTTGGTATCGTAAAAGGTGCAGTGGATCGAGAGGGTATTTGTTGTATTATGCGGAAAGCTCGATGCTTAGCATTATGATAAGTAAACTATCAAAGAAGAGCTATATTTTTATGGTATAGAATTTAAAAATTATTTATTTTGATTTATTATTTTAAAATAATAGAGTGAAATTTTTATTCAGTAAAAAATTAAATGGGTAATAGTCTGAGTAATTAATTTAGAAAATAATATTTGACTAAGATCAAAGTAAATTTTGATTGAAATTTCAGAGTATATTTATAAAAAAAGCCACTATTTTTTTTATTGTGTTTCACTTATGCATGTGACGTTCATTAGCTTTGCGTTGAAACATTAATTTCAATTCGTTGAAACTACAATGACATTCAACCACATCTAAACCGTAAATTAATTACATTTCATAGTATGCTCTTTTGGAAACACTAAAGCCAAACATTTTCATAAAAACACGTTTCGGTATTAAAACGTACGAAAAAAAAACACAGAACAAAGCCGAAAACACCACACGGCACGTTCACATCGGCCAACTTTCGTCCATCCGACGAAATTTAGTAGCAAATTTATACACGCGCTCACACGTCATATTGTTTTAAATATAATATAACAAAAGTGTTAAAATTCCGGCTTAAACATCCATTCCGAGGCGACTCCATTGAAACTGTGAGTTATGCGTTTAATAAAAACGCCCCGGTCCTAATGAACGGGAGCGTCCCTAATAAACGCGCTCGCGTCGAGGACTTTTCCGGGAATTTTCCGAGAATTTTCCCGTTCGAACGGGGCCTTACCAATTTCCTCACTTTGTTTATACTATTATAATAATGGGGACGCAATATTGCGTCGGTGTGCGCGTATTATAAGCGGGATGATACGCAAGAGAAAGTTGGCAGTTTGAAGACAACGGACGCGCTTGTAAACGCTGGTCTCCAGGGACTGAGGAGGGATCTTGAATGGTCAGGTCTAAAAGACGGTGGTGTAATGGTCCGTTTTGTTGCTCCGACTATATTGGACTGTAGGGCTACCGAATTAGGAGAGAGCATATTGCTTTGTATAGGAGTGAGTTTATAATGAATCACTTTTATTTTACGTCGTATAATGAATAGATTAATAGATTTGTGGAAATGTTTCCTATTATTTGAAAGGGTCAATGATCAATCGGTAGATCTGGAATGTCCGCAGGTACATTTGCATTGATTGTAGATTCAGCATTGTACGTTTTGAGTGTGGTGATTCCCATACTCGTGGTACAAATACGAGTAGTTGTCATACACGAACCGCAATCTATGCTCCCGTGGGAAATGTGAAAGCGCGAATCGCATATCCTAGTTCGATTGGTATGGTTATTGTGTAGTGGTATCATATTGATAACTTCGAATTAATAGGTTCACACTGAGAATCGAAACTTTGGCGAGTTCAACTATACAACGAATAATTTCAAACGCGACGATGTATAGTTGCTCTCATTAATTAACGAACTTCCAACGTATACAATTTTGTACAATTCAATATATATTTGATATCATTCTATGGATGTGTGATTTGAAGAAAGATAAATTGAATATTTCAAATATATAAAGCAATGTCATTTTTAGTATTCGTATTCGCTGTGCATCTCATACTGTGACACAGCTGGTCGTTTCGAAATTAGTATTGGTATGTGGATATGTTCGGGAAATCGACGTGTGTTTGCGTGTTCGACAACCGATGTGATTGAATTTGTGGCGGAAAACGGAAATGTTGCATCGATTGCGAAATTGCTCATATTAAGTAAGTTGGTCGAGTGCATCATAAATGCATCACTAGTCACAAAATTCGATAAGAGTCATTCGATTGCAAAATCGTTCAAAATACTATATTTTAAAACGGTATTTATTGAAAAATATTTGATCGATCCAACAAATGAAACTCGATACGACTATTAAAACCTCCGATGCAGTAGACTTTTCACAGCCATCAAGAGCAGCAGCAGCTTAAGTGTTTTGTTGTCGATCGAAATTCAATCAAGCCTCGAGATATAATTGCGCTCGTTTCACTAGTTTTTACCGTGAGCACCATTATCCATCGAACAGCACTAAAGCCACGTCGAAACCATTACTTCGTAACCGGAAACCTCAACGCCCCATACTACCCCAACAGAATCTCCATAGAAACGTCTCGTCTCCCTCGGGGCCGTAAGGGGGGGTGGCGAGTTTAATAAAGGCGAAATCTCATTTTTACCCTTTGTTCTGTGAATTTCAGAGATGAATCTGATAAACATGGACGCGGAGAACCGCGTCGTGCTGAACGTGGGTGGCATCAGGCACGAAACTTACAAGGCCACCCTCAAGAAGATCCCTGCGACGAGGCTCTCGAGGCTGACCGAAGCCTTAGCCAACTACGACCCCATTTTGAACGAGTACTTCTTCGACAGGCATCCGGGAGTGTTTGCTCAAGTCCTCAATTACTACAGGTAAAATTTGTCTAACTCAGCCTCGAACGTTCGATAGTTACTTATTCAACTCGAATTCTGTGTAGCAACGATTCGATCCGTATATGTTAACAAGGAAAATTGTAAAGGAAAAAAGACAAAGAGTCGTTGCTGCTTAACACTTGAGTTGAGTATGTAGCGGTTGAAAGTATTGACCATAATCTTATTGTCAGTTTTATTTGACGACTGAAAAGGCCGAGGTGTATAAGTGACTATGCGGTAATTTTGATAAAAGCAAATTCAAAGTTGAGCATGTACATTCTTAGAAAATGTCGAGTGATTTGATGATATATCTTGGGCACACGTTCTAAATTCGTTTATATCCTTTCGCCATATTAGCGTACATAGAAGCGATTTCTGTACGTAACTTAATTTCAGCAAAAAATTCACCAGTACTCCTTGGACTTTTCAGTCGTCTTTTCTAATCTATAAACTTCAAAATGATAAATTAAAAATAAACTATTCGATTAGGTAGCGTTACAAGCATTTGTACAACTGTGTCAGGCTCAATTTTCTTGTGATATAAGACTTGAATTCTGGCAAACGTCATACGCTGATTTTCTTTATCGATCATTCGATATGAAAACTAAATCATATCTTTCAAAAAAACTCATTAGATTAAAAAAATATCAATTTACTTTATCTCAAAACGGTTATTCAAATGTCGTTGAGTGAGTGTCGATTAAGTGCATAAAAATAATTGAACTAAAAAACTGATTAAATTAAAATAAAATAGAAATATATTTTTAAGGAAATTGAAACACTGCCGAGTCTGTTCAGACTATCCGAACTGCTGATATTCAACGCACACATCCCTTAACACCGTCCTGATAGATATTCAATTCGATCCCAGCGAACGGCGAACGACCGAACGAACGAACGCGCGCGGGCCAAAGATCAAACCCGCATCCAGCATCTCGGGGGCCATGAATTTAGATGAAAGTGGCGAAATGAAAGCGGGATTCAATATGCGTCCCGCGAACAACAAAACTCCCCAAAAATCCCGAAAAAAAGAGCGGGAGAGTTCGAACATCCGAGCGAACGCCCCGTCACGATCGCAATAAAACCTTATGTTATCGCAGACGTCGCTCATATTGGAAGACTGGAGATTCGGAATTATAATAATAATATACGACGAGAAACAGACCAAGGGAATCAAGTCGTATGGCGAGAAAAATGCCCTAAAATTCGAGCGTGTTCTTATGCATATGTATCGGGAGAAGGACATGTAAATTGACGATATATCTCAAAACAGATTTCGAAATCATTAGAATCATTTTGCCACTATACACAAACAAAAAAAAATTTTCATATACATATACTTATTAAAAACGTTACTTGATCCCCTTGGTCTGTTTCGTCGTCATATATTTTCTCGTTTCGAATGAAAAATTTAACGCGATTCGCGTCCTTGTGGCGCGTAATTCGAATTTATATCGATGACCGAAGCGTGTCGCGAATCTGTTAGCATGAGTCTGAGCAATTTCATTTTTCGGTAATATGACCGTAGGAGAATCGAAGTTGATTGTCGATTCGTTTCGATATAGGGAAAAATCGGCGTTGTTATATTTTTTATGGTGGTTCGATGAAATAAATTCGTGAGTGTTAATTTAAATTTGAATATAAAGTGTTGATTACTATGTGCATCGATTTGATAAAATTTCAAATTAGTGGTATTCGTAATTCATACTATGTAATTTAAAATGAGAATGTGGTTAAATGAAATACATTTTTCATGATATCAATAATATACTTACTTAAAATTTGATACTTTATTTGATATTAGATTTTTCCCATTACGATACGAAAGTGATTCCATTAGTACCTTTTAGTTACATTAAGTTTCATTTCAATATTTTTTAGATACTACAATGTTTTTTATTGAAAATTATTACTATAGATATTTTCACGGTAAATTACATGTAAATGTATACTTTTGTAATTATTTAAGCTTTTTATATCAGGAAAAATGCAATTCATCGAAAAAATAAGCTTTCAATAACATTTTCCATTAAAAACTTGATACTCTAATCCATAATCTGAAATAATAATAAAGCCCACGTTGCACTTTTATCATGTCTTTGCCTGTTAATAATGTGTATGCTGGAAATATAATAATTAAAACATGTTCCATACGAGACCAAATCCCTTCGAAACAATTTCCGTTACCTCCACATAACAAATTTTAAAATTGTCACAATAAACCACACCCACTCTAGTACTAAAAAACATTATAACACATCCACCTACGGGTTTTCACAAATTCACCAAAAATTCATTTCGTTCGAATTCCCAAAGCGACGAATTAAATAACATCCGAACGACAACTAACCGGTACTCGTTTAACTTCATCGCGAATATTCGCAACACTGTAATTTGCAAAGTGGACAATTAATTATTCGACGCGTTTTCACACACCACATATTATACTTCACTCTTAATTATTTGCAAGGCCGTGTCTGATTCGATCGTTAATTTTGAGTTTCGTCGGTCGTGAATCGTCTGCGAAGTGTCGAAGAACTGAAAGTTCGGGTTTTCGTTACGGTTAGTCGTTAGTTTTAAACCGTCTGTTAGTTTTTAAGGGACTCTTTGTATGTATGGACGTGTGTAAGTGTCGCAATTTAACACGACCGCAAACCTAGGTTCTAAAGTTGGGCTTAGAACTAATTGTTCAAAAGTTAAAGTTGTTCAGCGTAATCTTATATTGGCTTAAATCGTTTTGAAAATAGTTTCGAAATAAAAATATATACGAGCGCAATATAATATATCGAAATTATGTACAATATAACAAAAAGGATTATGTGTTCGATTTCACACGTTAGATTCGAGTTCAAGTTTACAATAATGTATCAGTACGCTTTTGTTAAAGTTTGACATTTTTACGTTTCGTACACAAATACATATATCGTATTTACTTGTAACAAAGCTTAACGCATAAATCACGGCGATAAATCAAATATCTTTTCCGACGGCTTAACAAAGCTTCACGTGCACTACTTTTATTGTTGAGAGAAAAACACACTACCGACCGACAGAATAACTCGACAATACGAAAAAAAAATACGATATACCAATAAAAAAATAAAACTTGTAGCGTGTGAAACGCAAACTTTCCCGAGTTTAATTGAAAAATTTCCAAGCGCGTTCAATTGAAAATTTTCCGCAAAGTCACGAGATAATCTACGGAAATTATTTTCGATAGTGCACCCGTTTAAACGGAGACGTTAAGAAGGAAGTCATTGTAGAGCTAAGGTTTCTAGTCTCTTAAAACTAGGGTTTCCACGCTAGAAGTGGATTGTTTCAGAGGAAATTATGTTGCGGTCGCAACTGCATAATAATTTTCTAACCGGAAAAATTAGTCGACTATGTGAGAATTTCTTGAGTAGACGCTGTTTTTCCGAGCGAGTTAAAAGCGCGATCTTAACTCGACGCGCTCTAGAGGTTTTTCTCTGCATATTAAACGAGATTAAAAACGCGAACATATATCTTAAGACTGATTATTTTTTTAATAAATTAACTTTCACTAAGTTTCATCAAAATTAACGAAGTTATATACTACAATATTTCAGTCTTCGTGCGGCCAACTTAGCGCCGAAAGTAAGTACCTCGAAACATTCTCGCCTGGAGATGCGAAGACGTCGAGTTTCGATTAAACTTCTCGACGAGGTGAGATGGAGACCCGAGTTTCTTGGGCTCTTTGAAAATTGAAACCGGACCGCTGAACGCGCACAAAGAACCTCGAAACGGTCGCCGTTGAGAAATTGTTATAACTTTCCGAACGTTTCGGCTTTTCTTGCTAGGGACGCATTTTCCAAGGCAGACTTCGTCGACAATAATGTATCGTAAAACTGACGATACTTTGGATATAATTTTGTATGTGCCTATGTATGTATGTAGACGCTTTGATGAGTTGTGAGAGTGACGTGTTTTAGGTTATGTTCGATGAATGCTATTTATCGATTGAACCGTATTTATTTGCTAAAATTTGAAAAAAATAGTGCAAATAATATATTATATATTAATATTCTTGTCGTCACAATGCACTTTAACAAATGCATAACATACAAGCGATTTGAAAACCGCAAAGATTCAACACAGCCTTGCATATAATCAAACGTCTATACACACGAATATCGTTATATTTTTTCGTCCCTTTAACGGCTCTGAGCCTTTGAATAATTTCGCATAGCGCCGAGGTGCGAATTAAAACGCGGCCGTTTGTCATTTTTATTCTGACCGTTAAAAAAGTGCTTCGGCACTGTGCAACTGCGGGCCCTTAACGAGCCGAGGAAACGGCCGCCGTAAATGCGGGTCGTTATTGTATTATTTTATTATTATGTGCGTATATTTATTTTTTTCAACGCTTTGTAGAAGTGCGAATTGAGGATTTGCGCTCGCCCGATGAGGATTTTGCGAAAAAGTGCGTTTTTTTCTGTCGGAGAATGGTAGAGAAATTAAAATGAATTCAATTATTTGATAATATTTAGATTTTTTATTAAATATATTTTGGCTCTGGTTTACTGTTAGCACATTTTTACAATAAATTAAACAGCTAGCACATTAGTGAGATGAAATGAAATTGCTTTGTTTTACATCCGTTACAAAATGTTATGCATGAAAACTTCACTCACGTACGTTAAATATGCATGCGCAATGAGCGAGATATTTTTTGCACATGTGGCACATTTGCAACGCTTATTTTTCGACATTAAATTGTTTATATAATTTCCGTTTTGTTTATCTTTCATTGAGGCAGATACAATTTTGCATGTTGACTTTTAATTAAGAAACTACGAATGTTTTCTATTTGACTTCATGAGGCACGATTCATTTTTCTTAACAACGAAACCGCTTGAAATTTTCAATTAATTAGTTCGGGTCTCACGTTCCGAAGCAAATTAAGTAAAGGCTACACGCAAAATTTATGACGAACTCGTTACGTCATTTCTTGAGGTATTTTGTTTCTTTTAATTATAATACGTACATTACTTTATTACGTAGATGTTTCAGATTGATATTGCATTCGTTTCATTCCGAGTTTTACAAGTTACGCTATATTTTTTTGTAAAAAACGTTGCAGTTTCCTGCGCATCGGTAAAATAAGGCCAATAAATATTCAGATACAATTCTTATTTGCATTTAGACGGTTGTGAAATATGCGGCACTAACGTTTTCACCGCACTCTGATAAGAAAATGCATTCCGAGCTAGATAATATATATAGAGGGAAAACAACAGGAAAATTTTCCACAGTTCGAGAATAAATTACATTTTATTCATAGAAGATTTGAAACGAAGTTGTTTCATGTGAAAAATTTAACCAGAATTAGATTATTATAATGAAAAATAGATTGTTGAATATTTTTTTTCGTAAAATAAATATTTTTTCGTCGAATTTTGTACACTTAAGAAAATTACCATTCGGATTTTCGTAAAAAACAAAATATCATCTGTCATATTACGAATATACAATATATCTAAATATACACGTTTTTGAATGAGATTTTTCAATACATACGAGAAACGTATAAAAATAAACGCGAATATGCGATTTTGAGTCGTAATACAATTATTCAACGATGTCAAAATTGACTTTATCTATGAAAATTTTCAGACATATGTATAGATATTAAAATAAGTGAGTTGTGTCATATGAATAAAATAACAAGTCTTATTATATCGATTGAAATATCTACTGATAATTCGGATGAATATAAATTAATCTGACATTTTAGAGTTGAATCTTCACGTTCAGCATAAATTTCGCCTATTGTACGCGTTATATTAGGTCAGAATTTACAAATTCGGTGTGTTTCGACGATGTTCAAACGTCCATTTGAGATGATTGATTTGCTTCTGGTCAGAAGTCATTAATCATCTAAGTGGCGTTGTGCACTTGAAGCCTCAATTAATTTAAGATATTAAAACAGACAACTTGCAAAATCGAAAACTTTGATGGTTAAATTTTTTCGTAGGGTTAAGAACAAAGGTTCAGTTTCTTACCAATATATAATTATATTTTGTGATAATGTATAAATATTTTCAATATAAACTGATCAATTATCTATTTTATATGTTCAATAATAATATCCACATGGGGTGAATTGCTCATAAATTGGAGCAAATTCGTGCTTGTCATATTAAATTTCAGCTACAACGACACGAAAATTATTATTACTGTACATATTATTTTCACGAAAGGAATATCGTATATTTTATAAGATTATTCAAGGAAAGCACTCGATCATCAAATTGAATAAAACAAGTTGCATAACTAATATCACCACAATAATATTTTATTTAATTCACTAAAAATTATTCAGCTATAATTCATTAAAATGACCATAATTAACTATCAAAGTTCGAGAGTGTCTATCAAAAATCCTTAAGTAAATATTAAATAATATTTTTCACATATCTTATTCAGACGATTTATTCAAAATTTTAAATAAATATTTTAGCTTCCTAATCTTCTGAAAAATATGAAAATTTAACACTATACGTTTATACATAATAATAAAGTTCTGCACTGCACGTGACCAACTTTAATCCAACACAAACCTACATTCGCCTACTTTACGCACCCATCGAGAATCCTTGACACACAATATAAGGCGAAGGATAATTTATCCTCGTAGCTACATTTCGCCCGCAGTTTACGCGGGAAAATCTTCCGTCGGTGAACAAAGAGACAAATGTTCTGCTCGTACTACGGAACGTTTCATTGCTTCGCCGGATTTAAACCGGTCGAAATGCTCCGATTCGGGGCGAAAACCGGTTATGGGGTGTTTCGGTTAGGGGTTGCTTTCGCAAACCGGTTTAATGGGTCGTGTTTGAACGTTCGATTGTCTTGGCTAATTCAGAGCTGATTGTGATTAACTCCGCTTTTTGACAAAAATGATATTTAGATATCAGAGCAATAGATATTATTTTTATTATAGGATAGTAAATTATTTATTTCAGATGACATTTCAATAAATTTTGATCTTTTATGTGAATTGATCACATTTTATTGAAATTTGTATGTTAAAAATTTCGAAAAAGTGAAAGAAAAAGGAAATTTTGATGAACGTATCAAACACGCTTAACCGTTTTTCTCGGCTTTTTGCTTATTTTTAGTGAAGTTAGTCACGTTTGGACCCGAACGACTCAATTTGTGCTGATCGATTCCTAATCGGATTGGGTAATTTGTATACGGTTCGTACCTGTCATTGATTGAATTGATTATCAACTTAATTGGGTGTATTTTTTTTTAATTATGCGATCAGCAAGACATTCAACAGTAATGAAGCTAAATTCTTACCCTAACTCGAATTAACAATATAAATAAATACATTTTTATATTTAACTGATTAAAATATTATATTTTCTTGAAAGTACTCGATGTGTGTATTTGATGTTGTTCAAAACAAACATGTTTAGGAAGAGATGTTTATGATAGGTTTTTGATGAGATGCAGATACTCGTATTGATCGTCTAAGAATATTGAAGAATATTAATTGTAAATACGTCGAATAAAGTATTATTTTAACATTGTTTGGATAAAAATGGTTAGTTTTTCATGATATTTAAATGTGCAATATTTGTAAAATCGTTTCGAAAATATTTTCTTATTATTATTCAATATCATAAAAACGGCGACAATAATTAAATTGCCCATCAATCCAGAACTATAAAAAATATGCATTAACGAAAGCCGTGACTCGCGTCGATTATAAATATGAAATCGGCCATAATACGTTTTATAAAAGGTCGCGTCGACGGCAGCCTTCGTTAAAATTAAAACGAATCGTCCGTTCGTGTATCGAATATGAATATTAAATACGATCGATTTCGCAATCTATAATATCCTCGTATAGTATTTTACAAAACTCGGGCCTTTCGCTTGAAAGATTAATCTACTAAACAGGAGGAAAAGGTTGCGTGATTGAATTAATTTGCGAGCGCCCGAACACGTTTATTATTATTTTACGGACAGATAATATCCGACGATTTATTTAATTCATGTGTTAGATTCTCGATAAATATTTGAACAGAATATATGTCGATTCGATTCTATAATAGTTCAGTTCTTGATTATTCACTGACGTTCGGTTCGTTGGTTGAATCAATTTGTTTTAATGTTGAACGTGCGAGGACGGCGTTCGAATTAATTTTATTTTAATTGAAATGGTTCGTTTGTGATGTTATATCGGGATTGCGAAATAATTACTTAATTTTCTTCAACGAAGTTGTTCAATTAGAAAGATAGAGGCGAACTTTGTTCTCAGAATGTTAAGATGGCTCAACTGTAACGAGAATTCAAAAATATACGTTTGACATTGTAGAAAATGAGCTGTACAAAATTTTACGTGAAGATTATTAAATCAAATTATATCGTAAATCACTAAAATTAAAATTTTACAGTCGAATTTCATCAATGTTCAATATACATAATTGAATTGACATTAAGGGCTGATCTTTTCATTAACCTCAATCAAACTATAATAGAAGTAACTTTTTTTTCTATTGAATTCAACAGTTGTTAAGGTAAGTTCGCAAACTCATTGCGCCACATCCTAAAAAAAATGCTTACTAACAATAAGTTACAGTTTAATTGAGTTTAGTGAATAGATCAATCCGAATGTCATAAATGATAAAATTGATCAACACCACAACCTCAATCTAAATCTGAAATTTGAACCGATTCCAATGAAAAACTTACCAATTTTTTTTCCTATGAAGCAGCAAGTGCACTCGAAGACGCAAACATTTGCATAACCTAAGAACATTTCAGAATGCACTTCTGAGGCTTTTTACATGAGAACGACCCACTTTCCATCCTCACCCTTGAGCAGTTGACCCTTCCGCCTCAGGGGGGACCGTTTCTTGTTCCTCATGCATATTCAGGCGCCGAAAGCTCTCCGTGTTAATTGGACGGGCTTCTTCTAATTGAACACCGCCAGGATAACGTGGCTGCCGGGGTTGACGACTGCTACGTGAGGGCTTCACTAAACTGTGGTATTTTTTTTTTCTTCAGGCCGAAACTCGGCTCTGAGGAGGTGGTTTAATGTGATTCTTAGCGTTCGAGTCGAGAATTTTTATGTGGATCGCTACCAATGGCGACTCTCATGCGGTTAATGTTCTTTAAGTATTTATTCCTGGATAGGATTGATGTTGATTAAAGTTAATGTCGAGTGTTTCTCATGTGATTGTTTTTCTTTTGCAGGACTGGTAAGCTGCACTATCCGACCGACGTATGTGGGCCTCTGTTCGAAGAAGAGTTGGAATTTTGGGGTCTAGATGCCAACCAAGTGGAGCCTTGCTGCTGGATGACTTACACTCAAGTAATTCAATATTTTTATATTTCTATGGTAAAAGGGTGAGATTCCCTATTGTTGTGCGCATCGTTTGTGCTTCGCACGGTGAACTTTATGCGGAAATTTTCAAAGATGCTCCGCTAACGAATCGAGGCCTTTGAAAAATACTTCTATTCGGACGTGTAAAAAGGTAAAATGCGACAAAACACCTGTAAAAAAAGAGGCCAACGAATCGATACAAGGCGGGCGTGGGCTGACAAGCAAAAGTGGAACAATTTCGTATTGTAAATTACGAAAGTCAGAAGCAGACGAACAGAAGGCGAACGCGGGCCAACTAACTAAAAGTTTACTTTACTTTGTGTAAGGGCGACATAGCCTACACGTGCTATACCTTCATACAATACATAATCTAGAATCTTTTCGAAAGTTTTGTGCGAAAAATAAATTAAGGAAATTAACCATCTGTTAAATCAAATAATGAATATTGATTTTTTTATTTCACCAAAATTATTTCTTTTTATACTTTTCACTAAAAAAACTATTAAATAGATTATGTACATTTAGGCCAACTTACACGTTATATACGAATGTACAGCGAAGAGTTTTCACGGACTTTTCCGGTCGACACCACCCCCCAAATAATTGAATGATATTTCTTTTGGGCCCCATCGGAAAAGCTATATAACACGGTGTCGTTATCTCTTTTTTTGCCATTGGTCCTGACGAAAAGTCCCTTTTCTCTCCTCTTTCTTCGCGCTAGGTGAAATTCGAGATTAGGCTATCTCCGCCTTGACGGAAAAACGACTTGGATCTTTCACCTTTCACCACTACGTATACGTTTTATCGGCGGAAGGTAAGATCCTATCGTGTAATAAGTTATAAACGAATTTTCGGATGGAACCACGTATAGGTTTTCACTTGAAAATCTCATGTATTAAATATATATTTTATACATAGTTTTTTTTATTCTGATCCAATTCAATTGTAGTTCAAGGGAAAGGAACGCTTTTTTCTATCTAGACTCTAGCTCTAAATGCGATCGCAAGAGGAAGATACCAAAAGTTTCTAGTTTGACATTCCATCTTATTCTAGATATTTCATTTCAATTCATTTGTATGCCGATACAAATAAACTTCTACCGCATATTCATCATTGCGCTCGACTTAACACGAATCGAACAAGCCGAATTTACGTCCGACTTATCTTCTCCACATCCTCAATAACCGCAGATTTAACACATTAACTAGCATGACACAAAATTATACATTCGAGAGCGGAATGATAAGCATTCGAACCCGCTTCGAAAGTTCCTCACTTTGGCGGAACTCGCCCGAGGCGTTATTGTGCTTCGCGAATCCCGAAATTTTCCACTGACCATGAAGTTGTATCGAGATGAAAATTTCGATACAGTCCCGTCGAAGCTTTCAGACTCGCCTACCATTGTGTTTGCCATCTCTATACATATATATATATATATTAAATAATGGACGTATACTGTTTTGTACACGGCGAGGACACGCACCGTGAACAAGCACAAGCGACTCCGAAGAGACCGACGTCAATTCGGGTATTGTTTCTAGTTTCGGCTCGTTTCAGCCGTCAGTTAGCTCGGATGTGAATTTTCAGCTGAAAGTATTAAAGTCGTTCCTTGAATGGGGATGTTCGCTTTGGCTTTTCGCAGCGATATCGCGCTAGGAAAATTAAAATCGGGCATAATGATGATGGAGTCGTTTTCGAGACGGCCTCGTCGAGGAGAGGCCTTTTTGTTTTGTGTGTATGCGATACAATGCGAATTGAAATCTTGAAATACACTGAGATCTTTAATATTAGATTTTTGTGTTTGAATTTGTTTTGTGTGAGTTATATTTTCACTAAAAAGTATTGCTTTCTGAAAATTCGATACATGGAATCGTTTGAACGCGTTTCACACACAAATCCTCCACAAAGCGGTTTTTCAGTCCTTTGCACATATTCTGAATTTTGTTTGCTAACAGTGCACATGGCTTTCAGTGAAATTTAAAATCGTTTTCGACTCAACGACCGTAACTTCATTTCTTTTCATTCCGCAAAACGAGTGCTGTGCAAACGCTCTTCGACGACAAACAGCAATCCTTTGCTCGGGTCTTTTAGGGCTTTAGAGAAAAAAAGAAAATTCTCCGTCGAAGAGGTAATTCCTTCTAATGTCAATCCAATCCGAAGACAAGCGAGTTAACCGACGAACACTCTTATACGAATACTTCAATACACAAGTGTAAATCCTAGAAGACGAAAAGGCTCCGTCTGATACGACGAAAGCATAGATTTAATAGTTTTCTTTGTTAACGCCCGAGCGATTCTTTTCACCACTTTGATGTCGTTTTCGAGAAAGACCGTATTCTTTGTCTCTCGAATTGAGAAACCATGTCAATCGCCAAAGAGTTCTTGAATTCTCGTTGAAAGATTACGATTTTCGCTAGTAAGTACTATTATATGAAAACTAATCAACATATAAACGCAAGAAACCAGCCTAATGTTTTTTTTTTATGCAAAACTATTTTCCTCTCAGAACTATCTCAAACATCTGTCGCTTGCGGAATAGAACTTTTCCAATACGGCGGAAGTTTCGAAACAACCTTTCAGAGTACAAAAAAACTTGGTGCATTCTAGATGCAGGTGGTGCTATCGGTGCATTATTGAATTTCTTCCTTCTGAATATATATGTATAATCGAGAGAATATTACGATCTGATGATAGAAAATTAAATTTCTCGCTGATTTCTAAAGCATCGGTTGACTCTATAGAAAATTTACAGAGTATATACCTTTCTTGCCAATTCACAGCAGACTGCGCAGCGATATTGGAAAATCTATAGATTTTCCAACACCCATATCAAAGAGCTGCTCGGAATTGAACACGATCGACAAACTCTATCGTTGCGAATCTAATTTCACACATTTTCAAAATCTATCACGATTCACATCAAAATGTGAAATATCAAACAGCCAAATTACGCATCTAAATAATCGGACCACACTTCACTCAAAAGGGACGACCGACCGCACGGACGGACGGACGGACGGACCGCACATCCTTCAAATCGATACTAACCCACTTTCGACTTTCAACAAAGCACAACACACCCAAGAAACACCCTATACACTTTGTGGTAAACAAGGCACATTGGGTAGTTCTCGATCCGGCGACCCAACATACCGTGAGTGACGAAGGTCGCGAATGTCCTTAGATACAGAGATGTCCACCAAGACCGAATGTTTAGAAAATCTTAATTTGTTTTGTCTACGCTAGCATTGCGTATAAATAAAGCGGTTTTGTTAAGTTTTGAATTGAAATTTAGAGTAAATTTGGTGCATATCTATAAAACTAGTCGATGACGTAGAGGTATAAGTTTGTGCTCAACGTATCCGACTTATTCTTCTGGTGTTATAGGGGAAATAAATGTAATAAACATTTAAATACGTATGTGTTATTTCACTTGTAGATTTTACCTACAAACGCTTCTATTGGTTAAACGGTCAGATAACTGTATGACAGTTGGCGATTTAATAAAACAAATATGACACATTTAGTTCATTCGAAGGAAGTTTATCTTTTTTAAAATGGTATTTATGGAGATTGATATAAATTTTCATGACATAGGTTCTGGATCGACTTATTGGCGTTTTAGTCCACGAGAGATTCCATTTGTCCCATGGCAGTTGTATTTATGTATGTTGTGCTCGCGCCCTTTCTCGCCTGCACTATAAAGAAAGAGTTATTGACGTCAATAAAGGGGAATTTATGTTGCAATTCAAATCGGATTCATCGCCGCTGGTGGTTTTAATGAAAAATTTCGATTTATGTCCTTCTTTATGTGACGAGAGTAATTGTAGCTCAGTTTTCGAAACGTCACCCTCGTTTTTCTTCCAAAAAAAAAAAAACAATATTCACTTTCGTATTATCCTTTTCCTATTTAGAAAAGATAAATAATATTAATTCAAAATTGATGTAAGAAAACGTAGTTTTATATCATACCACTTTTAAAAGGAAATAAATACGTATACATAGGTTCACAAAATGGTAAAAATAAACACTAAATTCATCAATGTCTACATAGTTCGACTTCCTTTTAGTGCCATCACGTTTCATACATGTCAACCCTTTCAATTCGATACAGAACATCCGCAATATAACCCGAGCCATAATCACACGCATTTTCGAATCTCCATAAGACTCCGCACCCCGGAAAAAAGGACTCGGACCGAATTTATGATCCTTTTGCGAAACTGCCGTTTTATATTTGCGTCCCTGGGTCCCGTCTTAAGGGCGTCCTTTAAGATGTGTGTGCTTCACTCGTACACACCATGTCATCAATATTTAGCAGCCATATCGGTTTCGCATACCTGACACGAGTGGTACGACCTAACATTCATATCTCGCATACCGCAAGTCCGTTTTTCACACTGGAGATGGAAAATTAACGAATTCCTCTAGCTCGTGACTTGTACGAATCAAAAGTTTCACTTATATATGATAGAAACGTGTGAAATGTCAACCGTAACAAGTATTATGCATGGTCTTCATATGTAACGAAATTGAGAAACACTATACAAAAGTTTACAATTGGCTTAAGGTCCAAATATTCTCGAGCAATACCGAGTCACTGAATATTTCGTAAAAAAATATTTGATTCGATTTTTGAAAGAAATTAAAAATAATATTATTATATCTAGTATCAAAGAATTTTTTTTTATGTATCTAGGTCGAAATAAAACTGTAAAGATGTTGAATTTTCTTTCAAATGAAATGCACTCTAACATTAATGCTCGGGTGTTTAAGTACCAATTAAGTACTAAAAAGCATTTTATTAAACTCAGTCGTGTTCTTAATTAGTAGATATTTTCAAATGCGAAATAATCTTAATAAAATCGTAATTAATTAATTGATTCATTATTTCGAAATATTATGTCATTACATTCAATAATTTGATTCGAAAACGGTATTTATTATCGTTCATTTAAACAGCTTGTATTCACAATTCATCGAACGAAATATATTGAAAACGTCACGCGATTCCCGCTTTACATCAGAACGAATCAATATTTATTTCTCGATTTAAAAAAAAAAAGTTTATATTAGTTAATTTCGCAGCGCGTCACGAATAATAGAATATCGATCTGTTTCCGGAAACGTAAAAAGATATTGCGCCACGCCACGGCCCGTTGGCCAAAAAGAAAATCTTATTTCGCTTTTCCGGAATTTTCCGCGTGTGGACGGAGATTGTGGGGAAAAGGCTCATCGAAATGATTCCGTGCATTATTAAATCTGTCACTCAAATATGGCGCCGAGGATACTCTTCGAGAACTCGTTTATTTATATTCTCATGTGTTCATCCGAGTATATTAATATAAATATAAAAAATATCATTTTATAATCCGTTAAAATCTTCCTATCATAATTATTCCATTGTGAATTTTCGAGCATTAGCGTCTACGCGTACACTCTCGCAATGAAACTCCGTTTTATACGAAACTCGAAACGTTCGTTGAAGGGCCGTTAAGCCCTACAAACTCTCATCGTCAAACTCAATTCGTCAGTACAACCTTTGAAATTAAATCCGGCAATTAAAACCCTTCTAGATACCGAAACGTTAGAGAGATATGTGCGTTTTAACAACAACCAGTTCGAACTGCAACGACGTGCAGTGTCAACCGGTTAACTTTAACTAGGAACACTAACCGACGGAGTTTAACCGCAAACCAACTCGTATAATTCATATAATATAACTGGTGTTTTCACTATTGTGTGTTGTGTCCGATGGAAGGAAGTTTGTCCGTTGCAGTCGTGTAAGATTATGCATTATTCTAATACGAGGGAAACTCGCAGATACGAATTTATCGTTATTAACGTTCGTTAAGTTCTATTCAGATGTGTTACGTTAATTTTATATATGATATTATTACATTTGGTTAATTCAAATGTCATATTGTGGCAGAATCTCATTTGAATAATTTCCGCTCGTTTTATATTCATTTAATTGTTTTGAGATTAAACAGTACTTTGATCGTATTTAAATCTCTTTCAAATTAAGTATTCATCGCGTGCACTCTATTTCTACACAATATTATTATTCAAAGTTTAATTTTATTCTTTCACTTTAGCATTTAATTAACGTTCCATTATGAAATATTTAACTTCATTTTATATACATACATACAGGCTTTAATTTCTCAACCACGAACGCAATCCGGAGCCGACATTATGCATAAGTAAAAAACGCCGTTCCCCGAACTTTAACACGATCCAAATATCCCCCACGATCCCCCCCAATGCCAATGCATAATTAATCGTCGTTATAACGAAATCCGACGTGCTCGTTGTAAAACGTCAAGCCTTCGTGTCAAAATGGCGCGACGTTAATCCCCAGTAATCTTCGAGCCGCACCCCTGGCCCGACTTCTGCGCTCGTTTAATTCTGTTAATTTACCGTTTTTTCATTGCATTTTTTTATCGAGAACGTAATATTAGGTCTTTGATCAAAGTTTGGTGTAGAAATTTTGATAGTTTCCGAAGAAAGTTTATAATTAAACCGATTTTCGCATGCGACGATCGTAAATTTCATCGCCGTAACCTTTGAGTTATTTAAAAATCAAATCTATTTTTTAAATTTAGATTTCATAAATCAAAAAAATTATGACTTGGTTTAGGTTTAGTATTCAATTCAATCATCCACAATTAAAAATAATCCGTGGATACAAAATTATTAATTGAAATATTATTTAAATTTAATTATTTAGCTTAATATAGCGAATTTCGAATCTGCACCCCTTGTTAAGTGAACGGAGGCATTTAAGAAAACGGTCCGTTTGTTTGCCTATTTATTAAGGGTGACGTTCCATTTTTTCGGTTAAGTACATTTATTCGGAAGGTTTTTATACGTTGTTGGCGACGTTGAATGATGTTCATCCCCTGTCCGATCTAGATGCGACGTTAATATACGACCGAAAGTGTGACACTAGTAACCTTGTCAAACTGTTAACCGAATTGCCGTTGGAAAATGTTATTTTTGTTTATGAAACTTCGCCCGAGAGGCACGTCGTTGAACTATTCCGGCGTGATTAATTTGCGCTTCATAGCTTTTTTCTACTACAGAAATTCTCATTAACGTAAAATGTTTTAATAAGATTTCATTTTTATATATATTGTGTATTTTAATCTTTTCTTTTTTTCCAGCATCGAGACACCCAAGAAACCCTGGCAGTCCTAGACAGACTCGATCTCGACACCGAAAAGCCTTCAGACGAAGAGGTGGCCAGGAAATTCGGTTTCGAAGAGGACTATTTCAAAGGAACCGTTTCCTGGTGGCAGCATTTGAAACCTCAGATGTGGAGTCTCTTCGACGAGCCTTACAGCTCGAACGCTGCAAAAGTAAATATATTTTTAATTTTCACTGTTGAAAAATAATCTTCCTTTTCAAAAAAGTGGTATTGAAAAAGGTGTTTTACAATTTTTATAATGTACTTTTATGTTTTGATGAATGATTCTTTATGATGTTTAAAATGTAACGAATTTATTTTGAACAAATCTCTAATGTGCCTGAGTCAATTTTAGACAAAATCTCAAAATTCGTAACGTACAGCCATTTCGTCCGATGCGCATTTTCCAACTTTTTTTCGGCTCAACGACTTAGAAAATTACGGTTGACGCGTTTCGCAAGGCCTATAAATATATGAGGATTTTTTACCAGCTGGATCGGTCCATTATAATATTTTATTTGGATATTATCAAGCGTTCGGCTGTGAAAAATCGCTTCAGCGAATAAAAATAAATATGCGATACGTTAACACTCAATGATACCATATGATTTATAGGAAAATCCATTCATAGACATTCATATGAAATAAATAAACAATTGTTTGGTACATAAAAAAATCATTTTATTCTTCGTACAAATGAAAATTATATGTATGAAAACGATCTTCAACGAATAGAAAACTTTCAACGTTAAGGTATCTTGCGAGCATATTTTCTTTAAGAAAATGTTTCCTTCGCATATTACTGGTTATATGTACTTCTTCATAATATCAACACGGAAGAACCACGAGATGAACTTGCAACCCTTACTTTTTTTTCACTGCTGTGTCGCAATACAATATGTATTACTTGGGGGTGCCCTATTTCGCGAGAACCCAGTGAAATATTTAATAATATAAGCTGACCCTGCAGTGCAGGTGTTATTTATACCTTTGTATAGAAAGCAAAGGGTCAGCTTCGGTATTAGTAAACTAGCTTGAATTTCATATTTAGATTTGTAAATGTGACTTAGGTACTCAAGTATACCATTTCGTTACCGTTTAACAATATTTAGTTTTGCCAAATTTATATTAAGAATTTTATTTGAAAATTCAAATTTTGACTCATCAAATATCTAAATGGATAAATAAGTCAATAAAATGATTTTAGAATGAGGGGAAATGTCACAGAATCTATATGAAGTGAATTCTGCGTCGACTACTTGTTGAACCCCCTATTCTCCAATAAAGAGAAAATGTATGCGGATTTGTAAGCGCGTATCCTCGAATAAATTCGAAAACTATTATGCCATTTCTTGCTTGCGTTTTATATCCAGTCTAGACACTTTTCGTTAAATTTAGTGAAACTTTGACCCGAATCCGTTGACAGGTTACAGCGTTTTGAAGAGAATTTTTCGTTTAATGTGCTTTGCGAACGAATTGAATTTTAATTTAGATTCCGAGGGCGAATATTTAAGCGATTGTTATCGGTAGGGAAATAGCGGTAACCTCAAAAGAGTTTCGTTGAAATTACATTAATTTTATATGTTCAGCGAAAAGTTTCTGTTAAGTATCGAATTCGTGCAAAGGATCGTTATTGGATTCGGATTTTAATGAAACTGTCATGTTTTTCGGCATGAATTTATCAAATTGAAAACTTTACTGACCTCTTTATAATTTTTCGATTTGTTTTTTAAATTTTGTGCTCAATTATATGAAAAAAGTGATATTTTTTGAAGAATATCTTAAATACACGCACATGATTCATAATGAATTTAAAAAAAAATCATTAATCTTTCGAGAAAATTTGTAATAGAGGTTTATAAATATTTATAACTATCTTCAATAACTAAAAACTTTGAGGAAAAATTTCATTTAAATTTACTTCACTTCTAAACTTTTAAATTGTAAAATATTACCTTCACTCGAGACTAATTTTATTAGAAAATTTCAACACTTTTTAGCATGCGAAAACCGATACGAAATTCATCGCTTTCCTCTCACCTTCTTCATGAATTTTCGTATAAAATACGACATATTATCGATGCAGTAATACTAATCTAGATCGCGATATTCTCATGCATACTAAGCGTGGCTTGCGTACAGAATATGCGGTCGATATTTAGAGGTTGGTTAAGCACCGATAACACGTTGAATAGGACAACATACCGCCATACAATCTAGATGATTTTCGTACCCCTGACGTTGCAGAGTGAAATAATAATACTGTATAACCCTCGATCCTTAGATCAGTATTGGTAATTAATCGCCCACGAAACCCGAAACATGTTCTAGAGTTGATTTTGTATGTTGCAAAAGTTTTGTCAAGTTTATCGAACGCTTCTATCGATATAAGTGATTAAATCTCAACTGCGCATATTGTATTTTAAATTATTCATTTTTTGAAATAAATCTATACATTTTTTTACTCTATGTATACTATTGATTCAGACGTAGAGTCTATTCTCATTTCTTTAGTATCCATCCAATAAGCGTAGCTTCGAAAGCTGTTACTTCCTCAGTATTCAGAATTCCATTTCCTTCAAAGTTGTACCTCCCTTGCCACTCTTTTAGCTTAGAGAAAAAAAAGGAGCATAAAGACAAAAGCCGCAAGTATAAAAGGAAGAATTGTCTGCGACACGATTTATAGTCCTCCAGTACACGGACACATTTTCTCGTATAATAAAAGTCTGTAATATAAAAAAAGTATTGAACTACGAGTGGAAATTAGAATCATTCTGCTTTGATAGAATTACTAGTCTCAGGATATTAACTTTTCGAAGCGTTGTTAATTAGCGAGAAATATGCAGACACCGGTTTCAACAATTCCAAAACAATTGAGTGCGAACAGAGGGACGTCATTTTTTTTTATATTCATGAAACGAGAACAAAATGAAATTTTAAAGCGGTATAAATAAGCTTCATTAGTGGCATAACGGCGACGAAACTGCCAATTAACTCGTTCAAACGGTCCACGAATTCAATTACTTCGGACCATAGACCGTGTACTCGTTAAAGTTTTTAATTTTTCACTATTTTTCCAATCTCACTTTTATTATACACTATTGATTATGAATTCATATTTAATTTTCAGTTTGATATGTAGTTTCTGAATTGAATTGTTTTTGAAACGAATTTCGTAGTTTTCTCATGTCAATATATTAAACTTTTGCAATATTACTTCAGTAAAGGTTTTATATATTATAATATATACAGCACACTTTACTTATATTTGTATGCAAACGTATTTTCCTGGAAAATTGCAGTCGAGCGGAAAAGTCTCGACCACAATGGGCGCTTGATTTATTGATTGCACCAGTTCTTGCAATCGAGCCTTTTCTCCGTTCTGTGCTATTCACATCATATTCTGAAATGAATTTCCAATACATTTATCGAGTACATTCGAAATATTTTGTTTGTGATAGCTCAGCGAAGCATTCGATTCCGAGATATTAAAAGCAAAACTCATGTCATTTTTTATTGTTCGCAGATAATCGGCGTGATATCGGTGTTTTTCATATGTGTCTCGATCTTATCATTTTGTTTAAAAACGCATCCGGACATGAGAGTGCCGGTGATCAAAAACATCACAGTGAAAACCGCGAACCAGAGCACAGATTGGGTGTTGGACAAAGCTACAACGAACGCCCACGTAGCATTCTTCTACATAGAATGTGTATGTAACGCTTGGTTCACACTCGAGATACTGGTCAGGTTCATATCTTCGCCGAACAAGTGCGAATTTATCAGAGCCTCGGTGAACATAATCGACTATATTGCAACGCTAAGCTTCTACGTCGATCTGATACTCCAGAAGTTCGCATCTCATCTCGAGAACGCGGACATCTTGGAGTTCTTCTCCATCATCAGGATCATGAGGCTGTTCAAGCTGACGCGCCACTCCTCCGGGTTGAAGATCCTCATTCAGACGTTCAGAGCCTCGGCCAAAGAGTTGACGCTGCTGGTCTTCTTCCTCGTGCTGGGCATCGTCATATTCGCCAGTCTCGTGTACTATGCTGAGAGGATACAGACGAATCCTCACAACGACTTCAACAGCATACCATTGGGACTATGGTGGGCGCTGGTCACCATGACCACCGTAGGATATGGAGATATGGCGCCGAAGACTTACGTGGGAATGTTCGTCGGTGCTCTATGTGCTCTAGCGGGGGTGAGTTTTTTCTATCGATTATGTATTTCAACTTTTATTTTTCTGCAAAAAATATCTTGCATACGGAATATTTTTTCATTGGAAAAAGTTCAACGTCAACACAAATTGATACAAACGTGTCGTTCCATCGCAAACAGATGTCGCCGATTGTACGTTTCCGCGTAATACACGACATCTATGTAAATATCAAATTAGTATATGTAGAATGCTTTGTTTCGTTTGTATCATTTGAATATTGTTGAAAAAAATTTTTGAAAATGTAATTATTGAAGTAAATTTTTCTTATTTTAGGTATTGACGATAGCTCTGCCCGTTCCTGTCATAGTTTCAAACTTCGCTATGTATTATTCTCATACACAAGCGAGGGCTAAATTACCCAAGAAGAGGCGGCGAGTGCTGCCCGTTGAACAACCGAGGGGTCCAAGGCTTCCTGGTATGAAATCATTTTTTTTATATAATAGAATATGTAACTTCTTATTAAATTAATTATAATAATATTTTAAACACCAATTTCAAATTATTTACACGTAAATGAGCATAATTTATGTTAATACCACATAAAAATAGATTTGATACAAGCATTGAGTTGAATGTGAATATGTTTTGGACAATTTATAAAATATGATAATTACACAGTACAATTTTATAATTAAATGAATAAAATTTTAGTATTTGTGGTGAAAATGAAATGCTTAAAACAGCCACTTTATGTGGATGTCAATTAAGATGAATGGTTTTATTAAATTACATATTTCGCAAATTAATTGCCGCTGTGATATGTTGAAACGAGTTCATACATCGTAAAATTTTATTTCAATGTCAGACATTACATATGATCAAAGTTGAGGGATGTACATATGTATGTATTCATATTTCATTTATGTTTCACTCCAAAACTTTTTGAATGTGCATGTATTTTACTGATATGAAATTAAAATTTTAGTATGTATACTATAGACATAATCGTCATTAACAAAATTATTTAATTTCCATTATGTGACATAATCAATAATTTGTAATTTAAATTAACTTTGTATATTATGTGAAATATTCTGAAAAGATGGGGCAAATTTGAATGGGACGTGGCTCCAGAAATCAATAACAACGAGACTCAAATCATTGAATAGATCTTTTCGTGAATATTAACTGTTATTATGAGAATAATTTTCAATTTGCAGTGTAAAATGAGTTATATTTGAAAAACTTGAAATATGACTCGTTGTTATATGTACATATTTATCTGGGACAAATTCAACGCTCCTCCTTTTAATGAATAAAATTGACCGGACGATGCAATCAAGCTCTATTTCGCACTATGTGACGAAACCTCGAAATTTATCTAAATTATTGCGTCGAAGTGAAACGAATTGAATCGGTTTCAGGTCAAGCGGGCCCCGGAGGTCCAGCGGGCTCTCTGACGGGGGCTCCGGGCCAGGGCGGAGCCCCCGCGGGCCCCGGAGCCCCCGCCGCCCAGAACCGGAGGATGAACGCCATCAAGTCCAACCACCCCAAAGAGCTGATGGGTGCCAAAATGGGTCAGTTCGCATTGTTTTGCCATTTAAGCACACCTTCGAAACTCTCGCGATATTTCGTATTTTTTTTTTTTTACCGATTTTCGATCGAGCCTTTTTGGGATTCGGAGCGATCGGACTCGAGAGGATTCAGATTTGATTGGTTTCTAGAATTAGATTTGATTGTAAATGTTGAAAGTTATCAATGTGAATCTGATGGGTGTTGGGTGCGATCGATTTTTTATGAATCTGATGTATTGATGTACAAAAAATACTAAATATTAATCTTTTTATTCCATGCAAGTCTCGTTGTAGTTAACTATTTTTTTCTATGTATTATACATTTTAACGGTTATTATTGTCAAATTTTACAGAAAAATACATGATAACTAACATGAAGGTCACAATGAATGACACTAGTCTTTAAAATATTCATACTTCAATATAATTGAAAAAGAAAATTTATATTCACTTCAACTGAAACTTTACTCTAAAATCAAATCTGAATCTAGTAGATTAATTTATTCGATACAACTTCATGAATTTAACTTTATTATACATAGTTTAATTTTAATTATGATCTTTACACATTGATATCATCATTTCATAAAGATTGTACTTCTTTACATTCATAAATTCGTACGTCCCGTTATTGTACGATTCGCACAGTAATCATTACATTTTCTTTATCGACTACGTATATATTGAAAGGTTATTTTCAGCTTTATTATAGGATTCTTTTCACGATTGTTTATTGGCACGTTCAGATGGCGTCCAATTTAAACGGTGCATAGATCACCGTCTGTATTTATTTAGAAAATTCGAATGAATACATATTATTCGTACGATAAATTCAAACGAATCCCTTTTTAGCGAACAATACGCAGTGATTTAATATCGGCCGTATTGTGTCGAATGAAAAGGATGAAATCACAATCGTTCATTACAGTGTATTTTATAACATCAAGATACTTCATTGTGCACTCGATTATGCCTACAAATGAGCTATCTAGGCGATTTACAGAGCGTCAATGTGAACTAATTCGATATTACTAATCGCTTCATTGTTGAATATATGCTTTGTTTGTAATCTAATACACAGCTGAGCCGCTTGTGCGCATAAGAATTCGATCGAATAATTTTTGAATCGATATCATAGATGTCTCTAATTAAAACGCATACGAGAATTCTTATACGCACACGGTTTTCGTAGAGATTTAATATAATACATGAAAATTAATATTAAAAAAAAACATCAATGATATGAATAATAAGGTGTTTTTTGAAATTTGGCGTCATACATTCATTGTGCGTTTGTGGTGGGCAATTCCGCAGATGGCGACCGTAGCGAGCTAGAGGCCATGATCCAAAGCACCCCTAACCACTTCAAAAGAAAGAACCTGAGCATGCTATAACGGCCACTAGGCCGAGGCGCTTCGGGAAAACTAGCCCGAACTACCCCCGTCTAGGCCTAACTAGCCCAACTGTCCCTCACACCCTCACGAACCACTCCATTTTAACCCTAAATGAAAAAAAATAACACCACCTTATACCGTCACCGAATCTCTCACGAAACTTGCCCGGCCCCCCACATCACTTCTGTGCAATAGTTTCGAAGTTGGGGAAATTCAGAATTGTTCGCGAATACTTCGGATAGGGTGTATCAACACGTTCCATTCGATTTCGTATAGTGAGTTTTGAATTGTTCGTGTGAAAATTCTGTTCGAAGTATGATTTGTTTCGCATTTGAGTTTCGAAACTATTGCACTACCCGAACTGCACATTTCTATCTGTCTACTTTTTATGTATGTCGTACTTACACCCGTTCTGTTTTGCCTATCGTTAGACTTTCAGCTGAATCGATTCAATTTTCGACTCTAACACATTTACACATTATATACATATCTAACATTTTTCATGTAATACAACGATTATTCGGTGTTGTGGTATTGTGATTCATATTAAAAAAAAATCATGCAAAGCTTATAACGAATATATTTGCAAAAAATATATTATTATAATATAACGCGCTTTTGGTGGAACTAACATAGCTTTTTTCAAATCGCCTCGATCATGCATGCTTGACGTCTTTCGACCACGATCATATGTTGTTATATTTTTGTATTATTTTTCGATTTTTTTACATTTTCGAGGTATCAGCTCGAATCGGTTCATTTTGTGTATACGTCGATTTGATCAAATTTTACGCTTCGATTTATTTATCTTTTTTTGTGTTTTATTTTTGTTTTATGCGATTTGTGTTATCGCCAATTACACAACAAACAGTATACTATATGCATACCAAAAACAACATCCCAATCCCGAGCAAAAGTCCCGAGCAAGTAACCAATTACACCGACCACCGCTCGTAGCTCCCAAATTAGAAGCTTTAGCTACCCGCTTCCCGACTGCCATCATCGCAGGTTTGATTTCAACTTTTTTTAATTTGTTATTTTTCATCTTCGACATGTTGAAGTTTTTCTTTCGCTCTTCATTGTCTTACCCTTCTATGTATGTAGATTATAACGAAAAAAAAAATTGCTGTTCTATCAGTTTTCTATGTGCACTTTTTTGAATCCTCACTCTGCTTGCACTCCACTTTTGTTCTTGTTTTAGCTACGTTTCGTTCATTTGATTCGTTTTGTTTTGTTGAGAGTAGTTTACGTGGATTATGGTGTTGTGCTTTTAATCATCGGTGTTTTATTAAACATTTATTATTGATACTATATAGAACAGTGGCGCTTTCGTCGTCGTCAGCTTTTTGTGTTTTATTATGATATTTATGTGTGTAACATTTCTCGTGTACATGCGTTGTGTTTTCGGGTAATTTTATGGACGCATCCCTTGTATGAGACATGAAAATATTTTTCCATTCCCAGAAAAAAAGCATAAAAATATTATTTTTATGGTGGTGGTTGAAGGCGCCCGTAAAATTGACTTTGAAAGTGTTTTCAGATGACGAACGACGCAACTCGAATTTGGGCAGAAATGGGACCAAAGCTTCAGTGGATGTAGGGCGGGACTAGACCGCTATAGGGTACCAAAAAAAATCATTATCAATACAATAATAATTTTCTTTTGGCTCAAAATCTGTATGGCGTATGCAGAATGTGTATATGATACATTAACCTTAAATCAATGGATGCATTTTACATATGAACCTATACAAGAGCGTTGATGTAGTATTTATCCCTATCCAAATACATACTATATAGATCGACAATTTGGGCATGCGATGTTCAAATTGATCGATTCGTTTTACTATTCAAAAAAATATATAAAATAAGCATCCTAAAATACTCTATAAAAATAATCGTAGTTAAAACGCTAGAGCCATATAAACGCATGCTTGTATCTAAAAGCATATTACTAACCAAAAACTGTTAAAACTATATGTACCTATATTTACAGCATGTATTTACAATCATATAATATGTATATTTCGATAAAATATTTTTCATATGCATGAGATTATATGGAAAAATATATGTGTTTGAATGTAAGCGTATATTTTTCGATTTATATGTGATTTTATATGTTCACATTATATGAAAAAATATTGATTCACAGTACCTATATGTAAATCACATATCTATATTACCCATTACGAACACCTTATACAACATGTAATATTTTTGTATACTAAAAATACATGCATGACATTTTATTGAAAAATCTCACATTATAAACTTTTTACAACTTTTTATTGAATCTAAATATTCACGATGCATTTACGTGCATGCCGATGGTGTGATCATAGGTATTATTATTTTTTTCGTAAACAATTGTCCTAACAGGTTTGTATGAACATCAGTTATAATATACATACATATAAAATAATGGAACATCCATACATTAAACGAAAGTCGAGTAAGCTTCGTATCTTGAGAGCTGAGCTTCTTTGAAAGCTTGCGCGTAGACAGCAATGAGAGCTCGCGCTCGACAATATCTATCAACACAGGATCTAATCTTTTCGATTTTTCCCAATTCAGTGACGTTGAGCATGATGCCAGGAGTCGGTTTGACAGCCACGTTGAGCTCCAACGGCCTGGACATGAACCCGGCCCTGGCCATGATGAAGGCCACGCAGTGCTTCGAGAACCTGGCCTTCAGCTCGAAGCCGACGGAGGCCGAGTCGAACCTCATGAACAAGGGGCTGATGGAGAAGAACGTCACCGAGAAGGGCTTCCTCGAGAAGAACATGGTGATGGCTTCGGAGATCTCCAAAGATCTACCTGCGGACGTGACGAAGGATCAACAGAAGCAGCAAGAGGATTCGGGAAGCGTGGACAGGCTCGATGATGATGGCGACGACAAGGGCGGTGAATTGCAATCGCTCGTGTCTTCATCTTAATGGATTTTTTTAAATATTATAAACAGTATTTTCGTTTTTATTCGATCGAAAATAGTTCGTGGTATGAAATTTGCTGAATTGACTTCGTGTACGTCGTTGATTGCGTGCAACTCGAGTGTGATTCTCAAGCGCATATTGTTTTTGACTTTGCTTCGTGGATTCACTTTTTGAAATATTATATTATGGTGCAGTACATTTTTAATGCAATC
The DNA here is from genome assembly GCA_024721215.1 of Cheumatopsyche charites. NCBI lineage: Eukaryota > Metazoa > Arthropoda > Insecta > Trichoptera > Hydropsychidae > Cheumatopsyche > Cheumatopsyche charites. The sequence continues at coordinate 6,041,631 of CM045583.1, forward strand.
GTGTGAATCTATTCTTTAAATACTACATTATATAGAGTATAATAGAGTACATGAATGTTTTCTCATGCTATCAAATTCGATTATGGGTGCGTCTTTGTGTCAGATTTATATATTGAGAAAATTATGATTTTTTTTTTATATATCTATAAAAATAATATTTGATTCGCAATAGTCGCTTTGCGATTCAACTCGATAGCATATACACCAATATCTTATATTACGTTAAAGAAATAAATAAAAATAGTTTGAAACGAGTGAGAATCGCTTATACGATGTTTGCGTGTCATGTGTTACTTTTTGAGTGTGTATATAAGATAATTGTTAAATTAAAAAAATATATAATGAATCTAACTCAAATGAGTACTTTGAAAAATGACAGTTAAAAGATATTTTAAAAAACATAAATGCACGTATAATATGAATTACATAAAACGAAAAATAAAATTCCAAAGGCGTGAACGGATCCTCAATCGGAAAATTTTCACCAACTTTTCATTTGATCAGTAAGTGTATCTTTATCCACAATTAACAACTATCCAATTTTGAAATTGGATGTTCATTTAAAACTATAAAATTGACGATCCGATCACGTTTCATTTTTAAAAAAGTTACTTAAAATTCAAATATTAATGAATATTGCTTTTTGCATTAAAAAATGAATGAAATATCATACTTTTGCTCTATAATATTTTTACTCATCATCGTACCACATTATTAGAATTTATGTTTTTTAATCATGGTGTAAATCGTTTAAATACGGTTTCACTTTATTCATAATCACGTAAAATAATCTGATCTTTTGTCGTTATTTTATGAAATGCTTTAAAAATATTGTACACCTCTATCGCATAATTTTCATCATTCTCTGTACTGTTTAATGCATTTTTGCTGGCGCAACATATAACCAATATTAAATGTATAGCAGCATTTTTATAATCAACATTTATATTTTACTAGTTAAGTCAATAATGTATATAATATAATTAAGTGTTAATTGAATAATCAAAATTACAATAATTTCGTAATTTACGAATATTTTCACAGATATCTTGTATTCTAAGGTTTATGAAAAAAAAATGAAAATATTTCTAATTCAAAATATATATTTGCAATGGGATTAGTGAGAATCACATAGACTTTGGACCAAGATTTATAAAATTATCTTTGTGATATAAATACATAAAAAATACATATAGAATGATAAAATGTGACAAGTTGAGATGTTGTTTCATGGGAAATTTATTAATTGTTACTATTGATTTAACAAAGGATTTTTATCAGAGGTGATACGTTTTCTTTTGGCATAAATTTTAAATGAATATGTTCGAATTAGAAATCTCGTCCAATTAATTTTAAAATCACAAATGTCAAAAAGTATATAATAAAATAAAATTTATATAAAAAAATCATAAGCTATGTGTAACTCAGATACATACTGTTAACATTTAATAGTTATACTATAATTATGTTTTATTATGAGATGAAATTCATATTAGAGCGAACATATAATAAAAAAAATTCGTGTCGTTTTTACAAAATCAAAATAAATTAACATATAATCATAAAATTTCATTGTTCAAAGTAACATGTTATAAATAATATTTTTAAAAAAAGTTAAATAAAAATTGTCGAGGGTAATTTATTTTTATAATTTTCAAAATGTGAAAATGCCACGCATCTGATGAAAAGAAAAACCCAAACTTGGAAAAAATATATACATATTTACAATATCTACATACTATTTATATTTGTAATGATGCACCATTGCAAAGAGAAGTACGCCTGTAATTTTATAATGTAATTTCTATATACTTGTAAAACTATTATCTTCATTTATAATAACTGGATGAAAGTATACGTATATTTCGTTCGATTGCATAGTAAAACATTTATTGATTCCAATCGAATGTAGCACATTGTAATCCTTGTATTCTGGCGTTGAAACGCATTCAATATAAAAATATGATTAGCCAGATTATGAATTGATTTCACATTTATTCCCATAATGAATAAATATTATCGATCGAACGAAATGTATTATAAATCTATGTTAAATATTCATGTCCATATTGATTAGATATATTCGCCGCTATGCTGTTGGGTCGAGCATCAAAAAAATTATCGGCTTATGCAACATACTCATATATCTAGTGACAAAAAGTACGTATATTAAAAAAAACATAAACACATGAATCTAAATTTTATCTTCCTTGTGGTGTTTTAAATATTTAAAATCATATATATGCAATACATACATGATTAACTTTAAATATTAAAAAAATAAATACATATTGTCAAGACGCAGAGAAAAAAAAAATGCCACTCTCATATGGATCTTATAAACTACATGCATATACATATATATAATTATTATATTATGATTATCATTATTATCATTATATTACTATGAGTTTTCGAAATAAATTCAGTGATGAAACAAATCGTCCGCGTTTTCATTTCCCCGGCGAACTCTTTGTGAGCGTTTTTAATTGAAAAAGTTAATCAATCTCCATTCGGCAGTCTTCTCTTGTCAAAGTTCTAATTGGCGGCCTTGAGGGAAAATTCGAAGCAGAGTTTTCCGAAACGGAAGTATCGAAATTTTCCATTTGGCGCCATTGTCACAAACGATTTTTCCTTCCGCAAAACGAGTCAAATCCGACTCCCATTGAGCACGATATTAATAATTCTTAATACCTTCGACGAATAATATCGACGATGTTTCATTAAACAATTTTCCACAGAATCAATTCATATTGTAATATAACGAGAATGAATAATTTACTATTCGTGATTGAAATTTGCTACATTTTGACAGCGAATTTAACAAGAAAATTTTCCAATGTAATGAATTTATTGTAGGTAGATAAATATCAAGCGATTCTGTCGACCATAAATTATATTTTGTTCAAATTTATTGATCTATATTTTCATGGCGTAAATTTTGAAACTAAATTTTTAAAAGTGAAATTTTCAAAATGGAAAAAATAAGTTTAAAAAAACTTTTAATGCTGTTTTGAAGCTTAGGTAAACTTATAAATTTTGAAAATTATCTTCGTGAGAACTTTATAATAATCTAATATTTATAAAATTTGATCAAAACTTCGCATATAAAATGAATAAGACAGTATTCTCAATTACACGTTTTCGCTCTAAAATATAATTTATTGTATAAAGAAAAAAGACTATTAGTACGGCGAAATTACGCAGTGAGAAAATGAAAAAGTTTAATTCTGAAAAAATATGACAAACGAAATTGATATTTATTATATTAATAACAAAAAAAGATAAGAAAATATACCAAATACATATAGACCATGAATAAAAAAGTACAATTCATCATCAATTCAAGATTACCAACTACCGAACGCGAAACGCACACACAATAAATAATCCTCACAACTTCAACACGTCGATAAGAAACGACTAATAACACACTATTAACGTTAAATTACTATAAAATACACACTCAAATTATACACACGTCTTCCCAATAGGCAAACACCATTAAAAACCAACAGCTTATAATTCGATCACGACTCGTTCTAATATCTCGTCAAACAGACTCGACGAACCAGTGAATCAAAAATCGAAAAAACGAAAACCGGTGGCGGACACCTTATTAGGTTGGTGTCCGCTTTTGTGGTATCTGGAGTAGGGCAGATCGGTTAGTCGTTAAACGCCTGTCGTGTTGTAGAAAACGAAAACTGTCGCGACTTCAATGTATGGGCACGTGGGTAAAATTTCATGGATTACGTTTTATTCGTATCGTTAATGTAGACAGAGGTGGGTTTGATTTCATAAAATACAGATATTTCGCAAATTGGTATCAGGCTTAGATAGATTTGGATGTAATGTTGTTTAAAAGTTCTTATCGACAGGAACAACTATAGTCGTCAATCTTAAATCTGAATGCGTTTGGAAATAAACTGTTATTTTATATGTAAAAAAATGAGCACTTATTAGTATGAAATCGTAAATTAAGGACTGGCGCCATTAAAGACGTTTTTTTCAACATAAAAAATCTTTTCTGTGTGTGCAAATTATGTATAATAAAGCAGGTATTATGGCCCATACATTTTTACTCACTGTCACTAGAAAGTACAGTGGAACTCCTCAATTCGTTCCAAGAGACAGTGAGATTTCGTATAAATCACAAATTTACTACCGATTGAACAATCTATTATACACAAATAAATAACTGAAAATTTGCAATTAGTTTATAGTAAAATTCATTTAATAATAAAAACTTTTATACCAGATTTTATTTTCAAATTAATCAGTGGTTGCCTCAACTGGAGGGAAAATTATATAAACACTTGTAAATATAATCATTCAAATTATTTTTTTGGAAATCGTTATTCAAAATATTTATTTGAACTTTGTACAAATATCTAGATCCACCACTGAACAAACAAAATGCGAACGAGCTCGTTTTTTAAATGTATGACCGTTATCAAATGTAAATCGGCCGAAACGTGGCGTCAATCGAGGCCCTTTCGATTCGGAACGGTAAAATAATGACAAATGATTTTTAAACGATCAATATTTATTGTTCGTACAATCATATTACTAATCAAGATTTGATCGCTTCACCGACGAATCGAATTCATGGAAAATTCCCCGAAGCTCGCTAATTAAAATAAGGTATTCATTATCAAGCGAGCATTTCAACAAACAAAAAAGGGTAAGAGATACGCCCTCCAATGAATCTCAATTTTTCATTTAAACTTTGCACGGAACAAATCGAAATTGTTCGGAACGAAACTCGTTTAAACTGAAGAGACACTTAAGCTGTACAGAGTTAATTGTGACTAACTCTACATTTCAACAAAAATGTGATCTAAATGTCAAAGCATTTGATATATTCATAACTTTCCTTGTATGAAATATCTTCCCTGCATTATAATGATGATAATTGCTAGGCGGCCAGAAAATAAATTATTTATTTCAGAAACCATTTTAATTGATTATTTATTCAAATATGAATCAGTTACATACATAAATATGTAGCTTAAATTTGTGTGTTTATAATTTCTGAAAAATTGAATAATTAAGGGAATTAATGCAACATTTGATGCGTTGTTTTCTCGAATTTATGTCGAATCGAGTTAGTTACATTTAACTCTGAACCGTTAGGTAATTTCACAATGTGTCGTTTCGCTTGCTAGAGATTCCTATGAAAAAAGTTCGATGTGAACTTTCTGGTTTCTGGCAAAGGACTACAAGAGAATATATTGCCTGTGATTAGTTACAAGGGCGTGTCTCTTCGCGTGGGTGTCTCCAGGACCTTCCAGGACCCCCAGTCATTAACATACCTCTGGCGAGGTGACAAAGGCTTATTGGGAAATTCGTACACGTAAGTAAGCATACATATATACGAAGACTCCCAACACATTGTGTATAATACGTACAGGATAACGGTTCAAACAATTAATTCGAGGACGAGCGTGTACCCGTCGACCCAAATTTCCTTCGCAAACTTGTCTTGTGTACGAAATTTCAACGGTTAACGCACGAATTTATTACGGCGAGTGAGAAAGAAATTTGTGCACGTAGATGATCGCTTAGAATTTGAATTTAGAGCGTTTCAGGCTCGATTCATTGTGAATTCGGGGGGCGTTTCTCTTCGGTGAAACTTCAAAATTGAGGTCTACAAGTCTGCAGGATTCGAAATTGAATCAGCGAGAAAACCCGAAGACAAACGGTTCAAATCGCTTGTAAACTTACCTCGGATAATATCCGGATTGAATCGTCCGATTGTCTGTTGAAATGTTCTGATCGATGTTCGTTTTTTTTTTTTTGTAGAGTAAAATGTGCTCGCTTTTGATCTCTTTCGTCGGACATCTATGTGATGATACTTATCATTTTTGAGTTATGTTATTAAGAAGAATTTTCGGAGGAAAATTGCTCAAAGCTAACGAATTCAAATTAGCCGGAATTTCTTCGCAGATAAGGGAAAATACAGCTTTCGCTCGAATGAAAAATGTCGAAAATTTCGCAAAGCTTAAATTAATTCGTTATCTAAGCGAAACCGTTCAACGGTTGTAGCACTTGTAACATTAAACGTATATATAAAAGACATCTCTTTTACTGATTTATAGCATGGAAAGTCTTAAACGATCGATGGCCTTAAATTTAAATATAATATTAATTTCTAACAATTTATAATAATAAATTATAATTTATTTTGATACAATAATTACAATGTCACTTGAGAAGACATAATTGAACAATACTTTCAATAAAAATATTGAAAATGATTATAAAAAGATAAATTTTAAATACAATAAATAATACTTGAATAAATATTATAGCGACATAATCACAGCCATTCCATACATACAAAATTTTCTATACATTTCAGTCTTGTCTTTTGAGCGCATTTATACAAATTTAATGCAGAATAAGAATGTGAATGATTTTATAATCATCCGCCACATGGCATCTGTTTATATTTCAAACAAGCCCCAATATTTTCTTCGGGACTCATTTTTACGACTGGAGGTCCAAATTTAATACCAATGGAAAATGGCTTTACCGAAGATTCTACACGACATGGACGTCCCTTAGGTAATTCAGGGCAGAAACTGGAACCACAGTGAAATGGATCACATACTCCAGGACTGTATTGACTGACCTGAAATTTATTAAAAAATATTTTCAATGTACTATGTGAATGGTAAATACATTTTAAAGGTTTAAAGTGATAAAGCATTGGTGAATGTTTGGTAATTAAACCTTGGTTCCTAATTAAACTTCGACATACGGGGCTTGTAGTTGGGATGCTCAGGTGTTTCGAATGAAGTTTAACGTAAACTCGTATAATTCATGTACAAGTAAGTATACCATATAAAATAAAAATACATTGTATAAAAATCGAAATAAATGATGTTTGTCTAAAAATGAAAATAACCAAATCGTTTTATACAAAAGCGTTGTTTCGCGTTAACAGTTTCAATAAATCTTTCAATAGTACGATGACAGTGATTGAATTTTCCGCGATAAACGCTATCGATTATTCGTAGTTTTGGGAGTTTTTTTCCATTTATTTCCACCGATAATAAAATTCATTCAGAACATTTCAAATTACATATATTTTATCGCGAAACTAAATCGAGTTTAATTTCTTTCTATTTTATTCGCTTCGCAAACTACTATGAAGATAACGAAGCTTTAATACGATTCTCCGAAATCATTTTTGAAACGATTCAAGATAGTCATAAAAAATACCCATTTTCTTTTCGATAGTAAAGACTTACGAGACTTTGAATATGCTCTGATTAAGCGAAGCTTTGTTTTCAAACCAATTTTCTAAATTATACAGTGAAAAAATTCAACAATGGTTACGTATTGCGAATTTCAATATTGTCCATAAGACGCGTATAAAAAAACGCTAGATGTATTCTTTTTAAATTCAACAAAGCAAACGCTAATTCGCAAAAAGAACTTTTCATTTCGAAACATTTCATAAAAGCAAATGCTATTTTGTAACCTTTTGTGTTTTCGATATTAAAAAACGTATTATATTTCACTTCATAATGAGACGACAGAGCAAATTGACATTTACTTTTTCGCTTCGGATTCGAAACACAACACAACCTAGCCACTCTAAACTGAACGTATCACTCTAACTAAATGTTCTAACTACGTATTTTAGCAAAGAAACGAGTACCGGAAGAAATTCATCTCCATCACATGGTGTGATGATACGATCTTGACATCGTTGCCGACCAAAACTGGATACACCATATCCGTAGTTACCGTATCCCCAATATCTCCACAGTTCTTCGTCTTTGCTATTGTTGCTTCCCAGAAATTGAGCATATGGATTGTTTTGGGTGAATTGACGAGACGATGGTAACTGAAATCAAATTAAAATCAATATAATATGTATCTATGAGTTTATGTTAAATGCGTCAGTGGATTTGTCTACTTCAAGTTTACATTGCATAGATATGCCATGATTTTTCACGCACATTTTTCATTTGATATCATTTTTTATACTATTATATGATGATTACATATTCTGTTATTGGATGTTGTTATGAAGAGCGAAAAATAAATTTTGTATGTCTATTCAATTCTTCAGCATTTTAAATCTTTAGTTACAAAAGAAAAATTTTGGTAAAGTGATCAAATGTAATCAATGTTGAAAATTGTGCACAGAAACTGAGGCATAGCCAAATAACGAATAATTTGAAAATAAAATTAGTAAAAAATATACTTGATTATCTAAATCAGGTCCAATTCCATCTCCAGAACCTGCGAATTCATCTCCAAGTGGTTCGTTAGCAAGTGTATCTGAAATTCACAAAATGATTATGTAGCAAATTATTTTAGAATTAATTTAATCAATAACATACCTTGAGCTCCTCCGTTAGTTCCTCCTAGATTTCCAGGTCTCATATTATAAGGTGGTCTGAAATACATATCACCAAGAGCTCCTCCTTGACCTCCGGGGACTCCTTGATTTCCAGCAATTCCTTGATTTCCGGAAACTCCTTGACCTCCATAGCCTGTTTCGAATTTCAAAAATAATATATAATTTGAATCATTTGGAATATACATATGAGCAAAATGAATCAATTTTGTTTATAGAAAACTGAAGTATCTATCACGTATTAAATTCCTCTCTAACACTCAACACAAACATTGACGAATTTTCGAGAATTGATGTGAAAATGAGATCCCATTATTTATCGAAAGCACATTGAATAATTCACGAGATGCGAAATTCGCTAGTACGTTCTAATTGCCATTGAGAACGAACGTAGATCGCCATCAACTTTCGTTTTTCTTGTTTAGCTGTCGTTTTCGGTTATTTGTTCGTTTTTTAAGAACATACGTATAATATTTCACTATTCGACGATATAAAGCTAAATCTAAAAATTATGAGCTCGTAGCATTCAGATGACTTAGACTAGACAGCTATAAAATCGTTTGAAAATAAAAGCAATAACACAAAACATAAATAAGAGATTAGTCGTTTATTAGATCCGACTGATTTTGTTGGATTTTTACGATCGAGACGGTCGTATAATCTCTTCGTGTGAAGTTGGAAGCAGCTTGTTTCGTGTAATCAAGTATAAGTGATTCAATCGGAAAAATGTTTGCTAAACAATATGAAAAAAATAATTCAAAACGACCTTTCTGAATTATTTTGTAATTTTTTATTGTTACGAGTATTGCTGAATCGTATGCCTAAAAACTCTGAAGAGTAAATAAAAGAGTACAGCAGAGGCAATATTTTCATTAGTCTTAACAATGTACAAATTTACTAGCGTTTTTTTATAGAGTTCACGAACACGCTTTGACAGCTGTCAAACTCAATACAAAAAAAAAACGCTAACAAAATTAAAGATTAGTTGAGGTTAGTGAAAAAATTAGACATAAATCGATTGAATTCAATCGATTTAATAATCAGATTAATTCACAAATACTAAATCTGAATTTATATTATTTATCCTGATCTAAAAAACACACCGATTATCCGAAAAAAAAAAACAATTCATTTTAAAGGGATCGACCGAACCTCGCACCGAAACAGAGCACAATAAGTCAATTTTAAACCCATACAAATCCTTCAAAAACGAAAAACAAACAAAGAAAACACATCTTTCGCATAAATCAAAGCCTCGCTTCGCCCGCAATAAGCCGGGTCTGATTAATAGTCTCGTCGTCCGGGGCCTTTTTTTCCAGCCTATGAAATATGCGACGAGATTAGAGTTTTCAGGATACCGGGTCTGCTGTCCAGGGCGGCGCTCCTTCCTATCCTGAAGCTGAAGGGATCGCAGGGCTCGTAGATTATGGAGCACATTCCCTTCGAGGGGCGAACGCAGGCGTTGTAGTCCTGGTTGGCCAGATGGCGGCCGTTCTCTGCGAAGTTCAGCGTCTGGATGACTCCTGAAAATCGGGTTGAATGTGTGGTTAGAATCGTTGTAATTGAGAACCGAAAAGACCAAGGAGTACAAATAACTTTGCGGTGATTTCGAGAAAAGCGCGCTCAAAGTTGACCAAGTACCTACATGTATTAGGAAGAGGTCGACTGATTTGATGATATATCTACATATCTCAGCACACGTTCCGAATTCGTGTATATCCTTTTGCCGCCAAATAAATGAGGGTTCATAGAAGCGATTCATGTGCTCAACTCAATTTCGACATAAATGTCACTTGTACCTCTTGGCCTTTTCGATCGTCAATTATAGTTCTGGTTAGTGCTGGTTTTGGCGAAAGAAAGGGTTTTTCGCAACGAGTTTGTTGCAATTTGTCGCATCGTGTTAAAGTGTGGTACGTATTAAGTTTTTATATAAAAATAATGAATGTGCGTTTGTCTATGCTCGATAGATATATACCTTAAAGGCTTGTTTATATTAAGAACAGTAGCAAGTTCAGTGGACAATAGATAGTCGATTGGATCGATGTTAATAACCTATTTGTGTCCTGTTGACTATCTGCTGTCTTATCTAGTATCAAGCAGTCAGTTATACACAGTTAGATATAATAAATTAATAAATATTAAACAGTTTAAAGAGTCTCGAGCAACGCTGGGTCACATAAGGTAGTAGATATTTAATATAAATTCTCATTTATATTGATTGTATGAAAATTTCATTCTATTCCATTATTCCGCGAAATATTTAACTTCTGGTAGAAGTTTTAATATCGTAAATAATACAGAAAAAAGGAATCGATGCTCGAAGCTGCAGCGTGATGCGGCAGAAATATTTCAAACACGTTTGCACTTTGCACTTTAAAATTTTCCAGGGAAGTTGCTGAAAAATGTGCACTTAACTGAATGTTATTTGAAGCTCGACTGAAATGGTGCTGAAAAGCGACACAGCAAACTTTCGAATTATTCCCGAGCACACGTACACATTAACACGGACCCATTTGCGATTTGGTTCAATATGACACAATCCGAATGTTAAATATTATTTTTAAAAATATATTTTTCAATTAACCTTTCTTCTCTGTATGGTATTGAAGACATCCATTAGGCGCTCTCTTAGCGAAAGGTATTTGCGTCACTTTAATCTCCCATAATCGCTGTAAATTAGGTCTGGATAATCTCATGCTGATCATAACTCTGTTCATCGCCTTTTCCAGGTTATAATAAACTGAAAATATATATTATAAATGTATTGAAGTTTCTCTTTAGTATTATAAATTCGAATCGAGGATACTAACCATGCTGATCGCTATTCTGGCCACAAAGACGGAAATCTTTGGTGTTTCCTCCAGAAACCACAAACACGTCAGAATCACAATCTCCGGTTAACCTGTTGGGTTGACCCTAAAAGACAAGAATAATATTAGATACAATTTGCAATCTGAAATGACTTTTCCTGCTTCCGACGCATCGGAATGTCGCATTTAGATGCATCGCATTTCATTTCCAATGCAATTTCGAACCGTACTATAAATAAATTACACCGATATCGTTCCGTATAAATAAAATATAAAACCTGTGCGTACGACCCAAATATCGAATTCTCGTTTCGAGCTGCATATTTCGAATCCAAGTGTAACGATTTCGTAATTAGTGTTACGTAGATGTTTATAAGCGAGAAAAATTGGCTTTTCTCGAATAAATCTTCGTAGATGTGATTCGATCTGGAAATCTCATGTTATTCGGAAATAACGTATCTATGTGACGGTTATAGAAGTGCAAAATTGAATAGAGCGATGACCTTATCGATAATATAATAATTTCATATATAAACGTACGTCGATATGTATGAACATAGAAAGGTCACTGAATAAATATTAGAAACTATGTCGGCAAATAGAACTCGATGCTCGATTATGAATTAACATATTTGGGTTGAACCAGAATAGCGTAGTATTTATAAATATTTAGATACCTGATCCGTTAATTGAACCCTGATTATTAATTATGAAATATCTATCTAGAAATCGATTCGTCGAAAATGCTCAGTCCGCTCGTATTTAACACACGCGAGTCGTACATTTTTACAATTTATCGATGTAAAATTCTCACTGTAAGATTGTCATAATTTCATAACTGTAATATTGCACACTTACCAAATTGAAATGAACAAAGTCGAGCCTCAGCTGCGAAGCCCCTTCGATTATCTTTATGACCACGTTGCAATGGTTCAGACTCCTTGCCAAGCTGGGAAACTCGGGGGAAACGAAGTAGGTAATATTGTTTTTAATCTCTTTGCCGCAAGATACGACGACTGTAACAGTGAAAAGTTAACGAACTTATCGAATTATTCTTTTGTTTGCGAGTTTGTGGATGTTCGGTGAAAGATTTCACGCCGAATGAATGGCATCTCTCGAGCAGAAAAGATCTCGATTGAACAATCGAAATTTATGGTTTCACTTGTAAAAAAATAATTTACATACTAATCTAATCTCAATATTCAATCGAACATAAAAAAAATCATTTATTTGGCGTGATTTGATTTATGAATCGTTCTTGCAGTACATGAGAAATAATATGTACCGTTAGAGGCCGAAATTGACAGATCTAAGTGCATTTGATCTTAATTGATTAATTACAAAAATCATAATCGTCAGTCGGAAACGCGATGTACTTTCAAATCTGTACAGAGCTCAGTTTGAGCACAGTTATCTCTATCTAGGCGGCATACATTGGGTTTTTATTTTCGTTTTTTAGATAAAGAACAAGATCGTGATTGCGACTTAAGAACATACAATAGGCTGAAGGTAAGTACCTAGTTTCATTTGAGATTTGATCAAGTATATGTGAAAAAAATGAAGAAGAAAATATCTTAACGCTTGTTTGGAAATTAAATAAATTCATTTGGTACCTCTAATTTTCAATTAGTAAATTAAAATGTAACTATTATAACGAATTTCGTAGTCTACTCTTCATTCATTTTAAAAGACCTCTATTTTCAATTGAACAAAGAGTAAGGTAACTTCTCTTTCAGGAAAATATCACTTAGTAAGATTACTATACGCTGAAAGAGGATTAGTTCTTGAGAAATTCAATAAGCTACTCACATAAGCAACATACTCCAAAGCCGTGAGCACAAGAACCGCTCGATTTTCCGTCTTGCATTCTGCATGTGTACGGATTCATACATAGACCCGATCTTCTACCATCTTCTGTTAAACACTCTTCTTCTTCAGACGAAAAGAAGAAGTTCAAAACTGAAAATAAACACGAAAAAAATGCATTTTTATATTAATGAATAAGAAAGAAATCGAATCATGCCGGTGAGTTTAATCAGCGTCTCGTTAAACTCAACACACTATCCTCATTCCGAAAATAATTAAATAACAATTACTTAATGTCAAAATTTTAAAAATAAATAAAATATGCGACTCTTTATATATGAAACCGCTATTTTCGACTGTGAAAGAAAATGGTTTCCATTCGAAATCTCTACGGAACGTTTCATTAAATTGAAATTTGATTTAATTTTAATTCATCATACACGAATCTTATGAAAAAATATACGTTTACAGAATCGATTTAGCACAACCCATGATAAATTGAATTGAAAAAAACAATGCCGAAAAAAAGCAACCTACGTCGAGCTTCGGAAATCAACTTATCACTAGTTTGACACGATCAACCTATTTATACATAATTAACCGGTACATTATATCGAATCGTATCTAATATCAGAGTTAAAAAAAATGACACAATTCTTTGAAAATTGTAACGAAAAACAAACACCGAATCATTACCATCTTCAGATGTTTATATTCAAAACATTTATTAAATATTTGATTTATTAGTTCTTGCAAAATTTTTCATCAATTAAATTCAAAGCATGAAACCCACAAATGGTTGTTCTAAAAGACATTAACACAATTTTATCTTAGCTCAATTTACATATACGTTAATTGAACCGAATAATTTTTCAATGACTAATCCAAAATCGACAAAAATAATTAAGCTCAGAAAAAACTTTCGATAGTTCTAAATTCGTCAGGCCTGTATAATCAAAGTACCGATATCAATTTGAATTTAAATGAACAAAACTATGTAAATTTGAATCTATATTTAGGATAAAATTTAAAACCCTATTATTCAAATTTTAATGTTAATTGTAACATAGTATGAATTAATCTACCGATTTAACGCACACGAACATTAGAATAAATTTACAACTATTACAAAAAAAAAATGGCACAATTCCGCACACACATCAAGTACACATAGAACATCTTGATATGACTCACGAGATAATAAAAGAAGCTCTTAAAAAAATACACCAGTCCTGTTTGCGAACACCCCATGAGCATGAAAAGTAACGGTAAACGGAGACAAGTGCGCCATAAGGTAATTCCAGTTAAAAGTAATACAACTCGAATAACAGGTAACACACGGAGACGATTTAACCCGGTGAGCTGAATTCTGATGCACCGAGAAGGTAAAGTGTCGAAGTTTTCGCCGGTTAATCGAACCTTGGATATATTCGTATGTTTTGCGAGAAATTTGCGTGTGAAAGTGTGTGGCCAGCTCTAGACTCTGCGCAACTACTTTGGTTTGATTGACGGTTTGGATTTTGCGATTTTTTCCGCGACGTTTAATTGATGCCATCGCTCGTTAAAATCGGCATTGTGTAGTGTTTCGATTGATGATTTTTTTTTTCATAGTTTTAAAGAGGTCATTGTAAATATTTTAAGTAGGTATCAAAATTTTGTTAGATTTTTTTTGAAAATTATATATGGAAATTTTAATTCGATAATTATTTTTTCTCTTAAATCAATACAAATTCAAATGAAAATTAAAAATTTCACTTTTATTCAAGTCGTATTAACTGGATATTGAGAGCGAATCCAAGCAAGTGCGCACGTTTTCTCACTATACGAATTGGCACGAGAGTAAAGTTCAAGATTTTTGCAATAAAAAAACAACAAAATGCGACAACACTTTAACAATTGACACATATGACTTTACATATGATCTTATACATGTATACGACTTTAAAAATACTCAAATTTTATAAATAAAGAAATGAACGCCAAACGTAAAACTACAGTTAAGTTTTCGATTTCGTTCGTTGCACACTGTGCGAAATTTAATTCGTCGTAAATAACGACTTTTAACGATTTCATTTTAGCGAGTTTGAGACGATAATCGTACTAAATGTTCATAATGAACGGCTTTTAAAATTTTTTGAAATAAATATTTGTGAAAATTGTGATCCGTAGCGCGAGCTTTAATGCACTTTTCAGGTAAATTGCATTCGTGTGGTTGCATGAAAATTTAAACCGTAAAAAAAATTACGTAAAATTCGCACATGAACTGAATGTACAATTGAAAACTATTATAAACACTTTCCTATTTTACTCACACCATTATCCTTACTTGGTCTAACTCTAAATATAATATATAAAACTCTAATGTTTAAATCGCATTATTGCCAAAAATTCAAGTTAATCACATTTACCACTGAACGACTCATACGTATTATACTGACCCGATAAAAAAAAAATATTCTCTTCAATGAAATATCTATGTTCTAACCTAATTTTGACCTATATATTGATCGATATGAATTCACTACACTAATGTTACTTTCATATGAAAATAAGAGAATGCATCAATGAATGCTTACGCTCGTTGGATAAACGAACGAGCTCCTAAAGTACATACGTTGTGATTAATCACAAATCGTGACTACACATGCAACATCGGTTATTATAGTCGATTCTACGACAAATCAAATTCATCAATCATTCAGAATGAGTGATCGATCGATGTCAGTGAGCCAGTGTGAATGCATGGATTCGCTGTGCAAACGACCAATAGTTATGGAGTTTCGGTAGTTATTATGGTGGTGCTGAAGTCATCAGAAGTTTGTTGGATTTATGAGATTTCGCCAGGATCG
The DNA here is from genome assembly GCA_024721215.1 of Cheumatopsyche charites. Taxonomy (NCBI): domain Eukaryota; kingdom Metazoa; phylum Arthropoda; class Insecta; order Trichoptera; family Hydropsychidae; genus Cheumatopsyche; species Cheumatopsyche charites. The sequence continues at coordinate 6,057,476 of CM045583.1, forward strand.
TGTTTTGTTTAATAGAATTGTCGTGATCGAAGTTTTTTCTATGTAGAGAGAAAGAAAAAGTGATTTGAAATGTTTTGTCGTTGTGAGATATTCAGTAGTTGTCAAATCATGTTCGATTAATAAATGACACGACATTGAAAAGAAAACTAATGTTAATATTAATAGCGAATAAATATTGCTATAATAAGAGATACTTAATGAAATTTCAAATTGAGTTCTAAGTTAACTGTATGTGCAATATAGCATAGACAATTAGCGTAGAACAAATAAATGTGATACTTAAAAATATAACAAAAAATAAATAAATAGTTACTGCTTTTCCCTCGCCTCCTATTAGTGGCATTCCCGAATTGTCCATCATAAATCTCTATAGCATTTTTTTCAACTTTCACAGGCTTCACGACTTCTTGAACTTTATCCTTCTTCCTAGTTGCAATTTTGGCTCCATCGTTCCATATATCATAGTTGGGCAAGAACGGAGACTGACTCCCCAAAGACAGGAGCATCAGCAGAAGCACCAGCAACAGCAAGATAGACGTCATCGCTCCCCAAAACACACTTCACTTGAGACCATCGTCCTTAGGATCCTAATCAAAGATTCTTCTCGAAGAAATCCAAGAGATAAAGGAGCTTTGAATCAATTTAGAGCTGATCTCATTGAAAGAACCTTATCTGGTTCGAGATAAGACAAGTAAGAATCAGCTCAATTTTGAACCCAAAATATGATTCTCATTAAAGGATCAAAACGAGATGAGACCAAGAAGACCAAGTGCACCAGTTCGAAGATTCTCGTCAGAGCCTTATCTGGTCTGGGATGACGCCGAGAAGTTCTGGGTCAGTGGAACTGGATCGAGGACTATTATCGAAGGAGTCACAGCCTTATCTGGTCAGGGATGGTACAATGAGAAGTTCTGGGTCAGTTCGGAGTTGCGTCTTCGGCGTCTCCACGACTTCTGGTCGCCGGCCACGGTGAGCGGTCAAGTTTGAGGCCGCGAATATGAAAAAATTCAGCGCTCAATGTGGAGGTGGTAAGCGGTTCGGTAATTGTCGGCGAATTTGTGCGTAATTTTTCGAGTTTTGAGGAGGAATATGGAGTTGCGCAATTCACGGTGCGTTTCCGATTCGAGAGATCCAGTTTTGATAAGTGCCGTGTATTGTTGGTCTTTTTTCCGTGTGCTTCTTTTGTTTTTTATATTTTGACTTTCGATTGTTTTTGAATTAAATATGATTATGCTGTTTTGTTTTTTTTTTTTTTTTGTGTTCGTATGATATTCATGTTTAGCACAACTGCATCGGAATATTATTTTAAAATTTAATTTATTCATATTCGAAATGTTACGTTTTTCAAAACCAGGTTGCAAGTATACATATTCCGATATTTTAATATCGCGAGTATATTTAGAAACTAATTAGTTTCAAAATATGCAAAGTTTTCTTTGAATTCGCATGATTAAAAATCGCTGAAACTTTGTGGGTGAAAAAAACACCAAAGCAACCAACATTAATGAGAAAATGTCAATTTCACACACTATAAAATTTCAACAAGTATAAAATAAAATCATAGATTTACGCACACTTTCGATAATACATAATTTATATTTACGCACCTAATAAATGCAAATTTCCTCGAGTAACACAGAAGCGTACGACACATTTTCAACTACGCGACATCCTTAAACGATTAAAACTACATTAGACCGAAACCGATTCGAACTGTGAACTACAAACCGATTTCCGCCGATTGAATTAACATACCGCACGTAAACAATCCGATACGAATTTCGATCTAACAGAAAACACAATTAAGCCAGTTTCCACGTTCGACCCTTTTAAATGACCGTATAAGAAATGTGCAACTCGGTCAGAAATTGTCTAACTTCCTATACGGCTTTAGAATCGTTTAAATTCACGGGCTGTACGTTTTTAGCAATTTTAAAATACGATTGCTAGGTCGAACTTTGAAGCGTTTGAAATTTGCAATTTTTAGCGCCACATATGATTTTTGTTATTTTTTTTTATTGAATTGTGGTTGTTTTTATGTGTGTCTCTTTAAGTGTTCGGCCTGATTTTTCGATGATTGTTGCTCGTTCCGAATAAATATAAATAAATACGAAATTGTCTGATAGGTGTTTCGTTTGTCGAATGCGAAATCGAGATCGGTAACGGTTTTGCGCTTAAAAAGCGCTCTTCGAGTTTTTGTTGGATGATGAAGGAAAATCCGCTTCTTTGAAAGTAATTCGATGAACGGAATTACCGAAATGTCAGTTTGAACGAAAATAATTGTAATATAATTCGAAGTGATCTCTATCGATTTTCGCAAAAAGTTTTGTCTGATCAGTTGTAGATGATTCTAGTCTTTGCTAATATTTGAAATGTATCCAAAATATCCTAACAAAAATAAATATATATAAAACTATAAATGTTCAATAATAGTAAATAAACATATCAAATTATTATATTGTGTCAATGACAACATTTGACCTCACCTAATTTGAAGAGATTTAAAAAACCCTATCCAACTTAAAACGGCGAGTGTTATACCTTTGATTAAATTATTAAGAAACAAATTATTATATATCATGGAATGATGATATATGTGCATGTAGGTGTTATTAAGGATAATATGGAATCATAACACTATGAAATGTATTTTTATTGTTTAATCAAATAATCAATCATAAAAAAAAACATATTTTTACAATTTCAATGAACATAAAAAAAATATGAAACATCCATTGGGGATACATTCAGTGATAAGTGCTACATTTTATTGTAAATGTAGTAACATAGATTTCAAGTGTTATCACATTGGGTTACTAGGATTTATTTTGTTTACATTCATGTATAATAATGTAGGTTATTGGACATATTCTAAAAGTAATACTATTTTTAAAATGAAAAAATGAGCACCAAAAAACTTACATTGTACATATATTGGTAGATACATACATGTATGTACAAGTATATTGAAACAATTTACAAAAAAATGTAAATGAGAATAACTAAAATATTGAACAAATTGTTTTTTCGACAAATTTGGTATTAATGGTAACATTTTTACATGAACAGTACCTAATTGAAGAGACATACTAAACATTAATGTAACACGAAATGTATATGTATATCCATTTATATTATGTTCTAAATGTATTTATTTTATTAATTCAATTTCAATTATTTTCAATATTCTTAAAAAATATATTTTTAAAGCTTTTCGTCACATTTTTCATAATTAACAAAGTGGTCCGAAAACAATGCAATCAAGTCAATATTATTTTATTATGTATTTTTGAATCTTTTATGACATTTAACATTCAATAAACATTTTTCAGTGTTATATCAAATTACACATATGTCATTAAATATAACTATTGAATCCTTTCAATCAGCACCATCAACACATCTAAACATAAATTCATGATGTTAGATATCTAACTATAAATATTTATGAACATTTCACATGTATGTATATGCATTTCTCAAGTAATCGAATAAACGAATATGGGATTAATATCCAATACTTGAAAATGTATGTTATTTAAAATAGCACCTAAATAATGGACTCACATCTATAAATTTTTAGACACATATTTCACATTATTGATCTGAAAGGTTTTATCCTAATGTAAGTAAAACATGTATTCAATTTGTAAATTACAAAATAATTCGTTGGAATCTTCACACTTAGGTAGGTAAATCAAAATATTTCAGTAATTACAAATACTTTTGTAACACCAAATAAAAAAACAATTTAAAAACCATTCATTGACACATATTGAAAATATGTACTGGACTCATAAAATCAGCCATATCCATATTTCAAAGAATACAGCATTTTGCACACACAACACATTTGAATTCAAGCATATCTTTATAGCCTGATCCAGACTCATACGAAGCAACTGGAGTCATGAGATGAATATATGTGTTAAGTAAGTGCAAACGCACACAAAAATGTTCAAAAACATCCATACTTGCGGTTTGCGGCATTCATTTGTGAATCACGCATGAGTCTAGAGCAAGCATAATAAATTTAATAACTACATAACAAAACATGGAATGACTTAACTATTAACCTTAAGAAAATAGGTGAATATTGTCAATCAAAAATAAAATTATATGTATAATACTACAGACAATTACACTTATATACCCTGCTTTTATGTATACTATTAAAATTACTATTCTGTAATTTTCAAACATAAAAATATATGAAGAAAACGTCTTGCAAATAAAATTAATTACATAAAGCATATACTACATACTTTTAACGTTTAAAGGAATGTTTAAGTCACGGTGGAAGTTGTCGCTATATAACTACGAGATGTAACACAGACTCCAAGTAACCCGGGATTTATCTGAGTGAAACTGTGGAGATAAAATTTCTCATTAATAAATGAAATTAACACTTTGATAAAAGTAAATGCATGACATACGTTAAACCACGTTCTAAGAGTCGTCTTTTCACAGCGGGTTTGATTCTTGCTTGCCCACCGGGACTATGACGCCCTCGACCAGTGATCAAAAAGAGCTTAGTGCCGTACAAATTATCGGCATCTTTAAGATCAGAAATGTGTTTATCAAGGAACATATCTAGTACTTGCAAAGCTTCAGCAACGAATAAATGGTGCAAGTCTAATGTATAACTATCGTTTCCTGATGTGCTTACCTGAAATTATTTCATTATAAAATAGTTGACAGTAATAATTGCATAAAATGTGTGAATTTACCTGTAACAGTCTACTTGCTGCCAAATTGTTGGCATAATCATGCTTCTTAGCATGGAGTGCAGCTATTTGAGAATAATATGCCGCGGCTTGAACCATGCCTTTCGCTATACATTCTCTAGCTTTTTCAATATTTTGATTTCTAATTTGCAAATGATTTTGTGCTTGTACTCTGAAGTTGAATGTTAAAAATATTTATATTTAAAATGAAATATAAAATATATATGATTGAGTGATAAATTTACAAAACCTGAAATATTGAACAGCAGTTTTATTATCAATTTCCGTTTCAATTCCATCTTCATCAAGTATATTCAGTGGATCGTTGTCATCAAAAATATTAGGAACTAAATCCTGAAATGTTAAAAACATTTCTTATAGTGAAAATAAGAATTTTATATAAGTAATTTGATGATGAATAAAATAGCAACCTTTTCTTTTTCTCTGTTTGCCCTCTCTAACAATTCTTTTTCCATTTCAGCCAAAAGTTTTTTAACAGCCTTCTGATCAATGCCTTCTGCTTGAGATGGTGATATTTTGTTAGTGTTCAAAAGCAATATTTGAAAAGTTTGCTCAAAATTACTGTTGTGAGCTTTATAAATTTCTAAAAGAACATCTCCATCAATTTCTGGAAACATTTGACAGAGTTTTTGACGAGTTAATTTAGATGCTAAATCTTCTGGAGACTGTTCCCATTGAGAATTGCTCCTATTATAGTGAGCAAATGCTATTTCCATGTCCATAATATCGATTAAATTGCCCACTTGTGGTTCTATACCTTCTAGTCCTTGCTGTCGCTCTTTTTCTTCAAGTTCTCTATAATTTTCATGAATTAGAAATAAAAATGTGATATCTAATATTAACTAAAAAAAAAATTATACCTTGCTAATTCCTCATCTTCTTGGATTATAGCTTTCATAGCTTCTTTTTGAACATCTATTTGATTGCAAACAGACTCTAACCACAATGCATGAATTTGATTAACCATCGATTCTGGAATGTGTATGATCGGTTCTAATTTGTCATCCCAAGCAGTGTCCATTCCATATATTTTATCAAGCTGCGCAAAGAAATCTTGCCCCATTCGGAAGGAAACTACATTTTCAGGCTCATCTGAACTCTCACTGTTCGATCTTTCTTGTTGACAAACTTGTTCATTTTGAGAGTTATCAGACATAAAATCAATATTGATCTGAGAACTGCATTCACCGTGAATTTTACGCTTTAATTTAAGGGAATGCTCAGAATAGTGATCATCACTGAACTGGAAATTTTGCTCCAGCTGTTTTTTTAATTCAATAGATTGTTCAGAAGGATTTTTATCTTTTTTAGGATATTTATTGAATTTCGAATCACCTTTTATTATTCTTTTCCCAAAGTTAGTATCAATGGCTTCATCATTAGAAGCTTCTGGTTCATTTTCAATGACAATTGGAGGATCTTCTTTTTTTGGAATAAATGCAGAAAGATCTGTAAAGTCAGATTCTTTACGAGCATCTAATAGAATTTCCCCAGCCCAATTCAAATCACCGTTGCATTTTTTCAATATATGAGACATATAATCTTCGGGAATATCACAAAACATTGCTTTCAGGCGATTTAAAGACTCAATTCTAGTTTGTTCATCTATTTCAATTACATTATCTTCTTCGGATGTCATTATTCCTTTATCGAGAGTTAATTTTGATTTCAAAACAATTGGCAGCGATGCACCATCAACATTTATATCTCGATTCTTAGCAGTTAAAATTTTCAAATTATCCATGTTACTCTCACATATATTAGTATTTGTTGACGCATCGCAATTGGTAACAGTGGGATTAGAATTGTTATTTGGGGATAAGGAAAGCATATCGAAACTTTGAAAACTATCCCAATTTGTTTTTGAAACATCGATCGGTTCCCAATTAACATCTGAATACATATTGATTTTATCAGAAGATTTCAACAAAGATTTACTATTCATTTCTCTTTGGGGTTTTGGCTTGGTACTTTTAGCTTCTTCTACCCAAACATCAGTCCAAGATTCATTACTATCGGATGATAGTTCTACAGAAGCAACAACATTCGTTGTATTTGATTTCTTTTCATTGCTTTGAATATTTTTCGAAGATTCCGTAACTATCCAGTCATCTGGTTCTGATAAATCGATCAAATCAACTGAAGTATTAGTATCTTCAATTTGATTTCCGAAATGATCTTGCACTTTGACAAGTGGATCAATATTTTTTTTCCAAGCTGGTACAAAATTATTTTGCGGTGTATTGTTAGAATTTTGTGCACAACCATTTAATGTGATTCTATTTTGGTATTTCCGATAGTTCTCAACCATACTGTCAGTTAAACTCGGCGCTGATCTTAAAACTGGCGAAGTATATTGTGAAGGATATTTTATGTCAAATTGTTTTAATAACTGATCAGCACTAACATTTTTTTGATATCTTTCCAACATCATTTTTATTTTAGGTAATGGAACTCCATGACAATTCTTCTGAGCTAACTTCCCTGGATGAAAAGCCCAAGAATTTTTTGGTTCCAGGATTTTTATTATATATCCATTGGCTGCACCATATGTAGCATAAGGTCTCATCTCCCAAGTTTCAGTATTAGTGTTATCAATAATAATTGGACTGATACCCTGATTCAAAAACTGATGAGCCCTCATTTGATTCCATTCATGAGCATTTTTCAACTTAGCAACATCATATAGGAAAATGCCATTAGAAACGAAATAATCATCTGTACTGAGAATATGAGTTAAAGGACTGTATTTAACCGTGCTCTGAACAATGTTTTGAGCCAATGTGCTTTTACCGCTGCCTGGTAAGCCTCTTAATATTATTAAAACCTTATATCCATTATTGATATCTTGGACTATACGATTAAATTCTGTCTGGTATCTAGCATCGTCTAAACTATAATGGGTAGTCATTTTCGAAGTACAAATCTTATACTTGGCAAAATTTTAAAGAAACCTGAAATGAAAAAAAAAAAAATGTAACTAACAAAGGTAAGTAAAATATGTAATTGTAAACCAGTAAGTAATATAAGAGTTGTTTAAAAATGAGATTTGTTAATTAGGTGAATTCATACCAGCTGTACAAATGATACAAATACCAAATATAGGTACACGAATCTTAAAATAGCTTCACTACATAAATGATAAAATACCATATTACCTCACTATGCTAAGAATTCTGATAAGTGAACTTGAATGCGAAACATCTAATTGAAAATTTTATTTATCAATGATTAATTTAATAATTTGAAAATGTATAGAAATGTTGAATTCACCATTAATTCGTCTCTAAACTTGGTATCTATGTCAAATCAATTGGATTATATGAATGAAAATATGCATTTACATGTTCAAATCACATACATAAACATATATGTATGTATTTATAAACTTGAACTTAAACATACATTAACCAACAGTGATAATGACCAAATTATGAAAATGTCAATAATTAACTTATCAAACCATACTCAACGAACAATGAAAGAAATTGTGAAATTATTCATTGCATACATCAGTCGAACATTGAACGGTTATCTACAAAATGCACGTTTGACTGAAAAATAACTTTTAATCCAGAAGTAAATGAAAACAATACCATATAACGTTATTTTAGACAGTTTCCACCAGGTAGTTGTAACCATTGACGGTTCCGTGATAAAACCGCATTCTTGTGAACGAAAGAGATTCGATAAACACATGACCATGAATAGTTTGAAAGTGACTGTGTTTTTTATCTGTTATCGAGAGTAAATAATCGATAGTGAATTCAGTCGTTTACTTTTACTATAATTTACTCAACTTGCAGTTTTGATTTACATCGAATCGAATCGAATCGAATAGACATGAAACAAGTGAGATTGACATTTATTCAGATGTTTAGATTCAAGAATGTACTATAGACATCACGTGCACTTATCGATAAGTAAATACATCACAAATGTCTACGAAATGAGCTTAAAATCGATGTCATACAATTGATATTCAAAACAGCTCAGATTTCAATTAAAAAAAAAATGTATCACTTATACAATATTATATGAATTCGAAAGACGAAAATATGATTTCTAAAGAAAACTATTCATGGAAGAAAAATTCTTCGAAGCAAAAGGTCGCAGTTTTACAACGAATAAATATCAAATCGGATATAAGAAAACATTTTCACCGACACGAAATAAATCTTCTCCCATTATCACACGGACGAAAAAACAATTCGCCGACAAATTAAGAAATATCATTTCGCATTAACGATTCACCATCGAACGATACGCAGAAAAAACGTAGGTTTATTTGTTCGAGAAAAGCAAACGGAATGTCTCTTCGATAATTTTTCGCATCGTAGAACGATTAATCGCTATGTGTGTATTTATTTGTAACGGCACGTCGTTATCAGTCGAGCATAATACGTATTAACGCCTACGACAGTACATCTTATGGTATCGAATCCGAACCGTTTACGGTAAGGAGACAATGTGCGAAACGCGATAAGAGATACGATCCGAAGTCGATTGTTAGAAATGAACGAAAATAAATAACGTAATGAAGTGACGTTTGAAGTTGCGAGAAATTAATAAACTCCGCGTAAGATAAGGTGACGAGATGTGAAATATGAAAATTACTCTCGATTCAATGGAGCGAATCAACGTGAGTATTGCGTAAGTATAATATATGGCAATTTAAGTTCGTATTTTCTATTTGGTGTCTGTATAGTTCTTATTTCATAAAATATCAGATTTCAGCATATTTATTCAAAATGCGATGTGAATATTCTAATTTCAAGATGAGAAAATTTTACAATTTTTCGAATTGTGAATTTACTTTTACGATCGATTCTTAAAAAAATATATCGAGGCTTAATACTGTCGGATTATTTGAATAATAATGTATATTTGATTATGTCATGTTATCAATGTACGTGATGAATCAGAATGTGATATTTACAAAAGTTACATTAAATACACTTTAAAACATCGTTGGTTATGATTAATCAGTTTAAAAATAGAAGTATCTGTCTGTATGGAATAATAACGATTTGCTGATTGATAATCAACAGAACACAAACCCAATTGTGTATATTTCGTATCATAAAATTCTTTGAAAAATAAATCGAAAAAGTTACATTTCGACATATGAAGAATGAAAACCAAAACTTATCGATACTATTCAACAGTATATTCCGAATCGTATTTCGTCATACTACGAAATATTCATATGACATTCAATTCCCAGACCATCGTTCCACAACAACTATATAAAATTTAATAATAATCTAATAGAGATATTTTCAAAATCAAAACTGCAATACATACACGAAACCATTCCAGAGCACACTCGAAACAAAGAAACATTGCAAATTCCGAACAATGGAAGAGATCAAATATCATCACTGGAAAACGACACCATAAACGCAAACGTAACCTACTAAAATAACACTCGAATGCATATTCTGAGAAAAATCGAAATCCTAACATCGAAACAAACTTCCTCGACATCTTCGAGAGTTCGCAGCCGATTTTCTTCACACCTCGAACCCACCTGACGTCGAAATCAACCCATACAATTTTAGCGTCCGATACGCGGAAATTACATGGAACAGATTTATGATTCCTGAAACGCAGGTAGACGATTCGTAACTAAAAATAAATACCAGGTCGACCAGGGAGCGGATCGATTTTTCGCATCCTGGCAACGGAAGTAGGTGCACGCAGATGCAATCATTGCAATTGTCGGGGCGTAGAATGATAGCTCGAAATATGGGTATTTTACATGAAAATTTAATAAAAAAAACCTAAAAATCAGATCTTTCAATTGCATTTCACCAATTATTTGATTCTATAGGGGAAAAAATGTTACGTTGCAAAGTTTAATTTGCGATTGAAAGATTTGATTTGCAGCAATTGTGATTATCTTCGAACTCGAGAAAATTGCTGATTTTCTACAAAATAAATAAGTATTAAGTTTAAATTTATGTGTTATTGTATAGTGAAGGAATTTCATGAATGGGACGGTTTGTGAATGGCTAGTTAATATTTGCATGCAAGATCACAATGACCGTTTTCCTGAGTAAATTTTCGCAAAAGATAATACACATTAACCTAAGAAGTTTATATACGTTTGAAATCGAGTAAATAAAATCACACGATAAAATATAACTTAAAATAGGTCATATTTTATTGCTAGAAGATAGAGGCGAGTTCGATACAATTTCGATTCAAATCGAATTCATACAAAATGAATATGAAATTTCAATGGAATTAACTATACATTTCAATATGGATATAATAGCAATGCACTTAAAGCGTTTCTTTTTTTTTTATATTACGTATCCACTATCTCCCCATTAAAACATCCAGGCTAAAAGGTTTCGTCATCGTACTTCTGGAAGGTTCTCATGGTACACCACATCGAGTACAAAATCCTTTGTCCGCCTTTGAACCCGTGGCACCCGGATTTAACCATGACGTGGAAGAACTTCGACTTCCACAGGTAGCATTCCTCGTCGCCAAATTTATACATGAGTCACTACACTGGATCAACAGGACAGACGAGCAACATCATGTAAACGAGACGAGCAACACCATGTAGATAAGAATTACCATCATAGGGCGAGAAGAGACATCATCATGTAGATGAATTAGACGAGAAATACGAGAATGAAAATTTGTATTTACAACCCATAAGCAAATTCAATAAACATGATTTTGATTTGTGAAGTGACTTACGAATCCCCCTGATTACAAAACTATAAATTGTTCAAAAACCGAAAAATTCGAGCGATTTTTGAAACATGATTTTCGAGGTGAAAAATTTGTAATATTTAATGGGAACAAATTGTTGGAAACTTAAGGTTTTCGTAATATTCTTAGATGTAATTTACATATCGAAGTAATTAATTTTAAACGGCTATTTATCGGTATGCTATAGTGATCTTTTAGTGTGCATTTTGTCATGAACTAGTTCATAGTCAGTGCGAATTTCGAAAACCTGAAACCCATTTACTAACTGAGCCGGTTTTGTCTCGATTCTCTTGGTGCGTTATGCAAATTTTCGATTATTCAAATTGATCTTGAAAGTGGCTGATGTAATTGGGATTAAATTCAAGTAATACAAACGATTTATTCATATGACACTTGCTAAGTGTGAGAAAATCATTATTTTACTTATTTATTTTAAGCAGCATACGTATTTTAAACAATTCCAACGAAGTAATGAAAAAAAAAACTGGTTTACTTTGTAATTTACCGGTTTAAAATTTCGTATGCGCTTCACACTTATACATCAGAATTAATGTGAAAATATGAATTGTAGACGTTCGTGAAATAAGAGAACGAAATGCAATCGAATACGTATTATTCAATGGAGTCGCAAAATATCCAATCAAGCAAGAAAATATAATTGGAATATGAAATGAGCAATTTGATGAAAGTTGTGTAAATATAAAACAATAAATATTTACGTTTCGATCGGATAGTGCATATTGCGTTTCAACGATCTATGCGTGATAAACAATTTATTGAGAAGGTTTCTCATTCTCTAGATATATGTTTGTGTATTTTTTTTTAATTTCAATTATAGAGTTTAATTAAATTAATTAAAAATTTATATCGAAAATATAATATAAAAGTTTGTGAATCGCTAGATTATTGTATAATATTTTACTAATATAATTGATTTACGTACTACACAGATTAAGAAGCATAGCTCTGAAGAATTTTCTTCAGTTTTTTATTTTCAAATAAACTTTATCGGTCAATTATAATACAAAATTAAAAGAAAAGCAGATTGCATACATTTATCGAGTTATCGAAATGATAAATTATCAATGAGAATTTTCATTTTTTTCGGCATTCACTAGATAAATTCTTTCAAATTCAATGTACAATAATTCGATATGACATCGATGATAATTGGTGAGTATAAATTTCATTTTGTGACCCCGAACAACAATATGATACAATTATTAGGATCGATGACTTATCTCATATTAATTTTATCGTAGATATTTCTGCGCAGTTTGTTCGATATAATTCATATTGTCCGAATATAAAACAATACAATGTCTAAAGGGGGATCCCTATTTCAGGTAGATTTTTCACTATTGCTAATTCCGATGATTCAGAATTCGAATTAATTTCAAGATAATTAAAATGAATAATTATGATAGATTAATGAGAAAAAAATGGCATTTAACTCGTTAATATTTGAAAACTGAAATTAATATGTATGTATAGATGCATTTTAATATTTTTGTGAAGAATTTTGCACATTTTTTTCGTTATGAGACATGTAGGTAAATAATCCATAAAATTCTACGAATACGTAAGAACACATATATTTGTATATTTTTTTACGTTTCATTTATCGACGTTACACGATTTTCTTAGATATCGTTAGATTTGAATATGTACTAGCGATATCGCGTGGCCTGATAATAAATTGTGAAAATTAAAATGACAATATTTATCTACATATATTTTCTAAAATTCCACAAAATATGAATCATATAATACGTATATTTTAATGGATTTGAGTAACTTGTGTTTATTTTGAAAAAAAAAAAAAACGTAATAAATGATAGTCAGATAAATTTTTATGACAAAGTTGAATCACAAATTACGTGTGCAATCATTCAAGGAAAATACAGAAAGAAAAGAATAACTTAAATAAACACATGGAATGTTATTATGAATACGAAGATATACATAGCTTTACCCAAATGTCAAAAATGACGTTATTTGCGTACATTTACTAAATCGCAATTAAAAAACCGCAAAAAAAATTCAATTTGTCACGAAAAACATTTAGTTCGAAATGTTTTGAACAAATATTGAAGATATAAAATAGCGAAATGATCAAACGTAGATGTTCGATTAGTTCTAACCGAATTTAAAAAACAAATTCAAATCTAACCAATATTTCAAACAATTCAGTTTGTAAACATACAATAGAACGAGCGCTGAAAATAAAACAATCGATAAAGTTCGGGCTGCAATGTAATCTGTTGCACGTCACCGATCAATACATGCAAATTAATGAAAGTTTCAAAAGTGCTTTGTATTTATTTTACAAACTAAAAAAAAATCCCGTTTTTACAATTTTAATGGATAAAATACATAGAAAGTTTGTATCACATAATAAAAACAATTTTTAATAGGTAGGGGAATGTGGAAAGACTTGACCCTCCCTTTTGTTTTTTGACTCAACTACTTTCTCAGAATCGCGTTTTTTGAAGATATGATTTTCCAAAGGGGAGTTATAGGCAAACAACAAAGGAAATATCAAGTCTCCCCATTTTCCCTACGTATGAAACAGACAATGTAATGGTACATTAATAAGCCAGAACCAAACATAACCTAAAATTCTTTCGAAGGTTACTTTTTATGTATTTTTTTAAAATATTTCGATTTATAAAATAAATAAACGAATTCAAAAATGTCAAGTGCGACTCGACACACAGAGTTGTGGGAAACAAATGATTGACGAATCACACTTGACAAGGTTCAAAAGGTTAAAAAAACAAATAAACTCACAGCATAGAAGTCGAACGAGAATCGCAAGAACAATGAGATGGAAAGACGGGACGCGTCCGAACTCGAAGAGGGACGAGATCGCGATTGAAATTTGAACGGTTTACGCGGGAAACGGAGGCTGGGCGCATGCGCGACCGCGTCGTCCTCAACAGGTGCGCGTTTCGCCGTTCGGCCGAAGGAAAAAGAGCGGGGAAAGTGACTCACCGCTCGACCGGAAGCCTGGAAGACGGAAGTCGGAGGAGCGGAAACGCTGAGCGCTTCTCCTTCCGGAGTCGGAAGCTCTCGGGCTGCAATCGGCCGACGACCGAGGGACGCTCACCTCTCGGTTGACAGCTCGCGAATGACAAGTGCGCCCGAATGTTGTTGCCAAACAGCGATCGTGTGACGTGTAGCAGTCGTACCAACTTATATTCGTCGGTCTCGAAACAAAATGCTTTTTTCAATTTCGTTTGATTGATTTATTGTATTGAATTTATTATTTACTGCCAAATGAAAATAATGTGACGCTTTTTATTTTTCTAAAATCGCAGGAGATCAACACTCCCAGATTTTTTTTTCTGCATCACTCTGAAATAAAAATAAATCGTTGCATTGGTGTGCCTGTGTGAAGGCTAATTATGATATTATTTTGTCATGGTATTTTAGGTCTTATTATCAAATACATAAAGGTTAAAATGTGTATCATTATTATAATGTAAGGTTATGTTCGACAACTGTCAGAATAGAAGACCTTCGCGTGAGCTTCACACAATCTAGAAATAATACATAAATACGACATCAATATAAAAATGTTTATTGAATTATTGAGAAAAACCATTCAAACGAAATATCCATCGTTGAGTCGCAGCATCAGCGTTTCTTCGTGCTGCCAAGGAAAGCGAAATTTCCGCAAATTTGTTTTAAGAAACCGCGGAACGAAAGTCTTCAAAATAGCTAAAGCAGAAGGGAAATGCGTCGCTAATTATGGACCGCAACCTACAGAAGAAATACAACCGTATCTCACTAAACCCGACGGTACCAAATTCTACGTTCCAGAGCTGATCCCTGAGTTTATCGTTCCGGATCTCACCGGCTGCAAATTTAAGCCTTACGTTAGTTATCAGGCGCCTAACGTTGTTCAGACTGAATTTACACCTGAGCAGCTCTTTGACTTTGTTTATCGAAGTAAAATCGTAGATGATTTCCGAAACGGAAAACTCGGTCCTGACGGACAGCCGTTGGAGCCATCTTCCAACGAGAGTTTAACACCTGAAGAGGCTTTCATTAATGCTAGAAAAACTGGCTCGGATATTTTTTAGGTTGTTATTGATTATACTTAGTTAAAACATTTTGTATAATAAGTAAATAAATTTCAGTAAATGTATTTTCGCCTTTTTAATGAAAGATTTGAGTTTCCTATGCATACTTACATCTGAAATTAAGGTAATATCCTATTTTACAGTCTCAACCCTAATTCCAACTCAAGATGCATTTGCATAGTAAATATTTTTTTCAAACAAATATCTAATCCATTTTTAGACTAAAATAGGTTTGTTCATATAGGTACAATATGGGAATAGGCAGTTAAGAAAGATCTGAAATTACAGCAATCCTCTTCAGTACCTAAGCGACCTGTGAAGACATAAATCTTATATTGCAGAACATTTTTGCTTTACGTGTTCTTGCAAAGCGCAATTCTCAGGGTAACCATAATATCTCAAAGTCGAAATGAGGTACTTAGTAAAAATAAATAAATTTATTAAAACTACTAGTTACTGGTTAAAATTTTCATTGTATTAAAATATACCTACACTATGTATGTGCACCTCATGCAAAATTTAATAATTTATGTTATGGAGAAAAAAATTGATTGATGGGAAACATGTAAATATCGAAGAAAATGATAAGATGATCGATTGCGAGAAATGACAAGAACGAAATCGTTGTGAAGTGTCATAAATACTGCGAAGTACCACTAAATATTTTCATCTCGTTCACCAGTGAACAAACAGGTTTTCTGCAGTAAGCATAATTTATCTATTTACTAAGGAAGATTACCATATTGGGAAAGAAATATAGAAGCAAAATGTATAAAAAAAGTTATTAATAAATACAATTGATATTTAGTGTAGCTAAAAAATAAATACATATAACCTCATTCATATGTTATGCTTATTGTTAGATAAAAATAAAAAAAACATCTTCGCATATATTTTATTATCAATTGTAACTGTAACCATTTACAAATTGATTCTTGTCTTTTTGAGATATTTCAGCATAATAAACATGTATTTATTTCATTAGTTGAGGCACAAAATACAATTATATTTTTTCACACAATACAAAAAATATTTGTATTTCTCATATTTAGTCAAACATACCGTTCATGACCATATTAGATATAGGAAATCAATCACTATCACTCAATTCTAAAGCTTCAGCTTCTTTTTTGATTTCATTTTCATCAAGCACTGAATCGAGTAAATTTCTAGATTCCAAATACTTTCCATATTCTTTAGGCATGCCCATAAATTTCTTAATTTTTGATCTAAGCTGTTTCCATGTTTCTTGATAGTAATTTTTTCTATCTCTTGTCATCGCTTTATAATCAGTTCCATATTTATCCATAAAATAAGTGATCAAATCTATTTGAGCTTTAGGTAATCTGAAAATAACAATTATTATGAAATTAAATAAATGAAGTTGAAGATATTAAAAGTGTAGTTATTATACCGTAAAGATAATTGTCTCGGAGCTTTAGCTTCTGCCACTAATTCATTGATAACAGATTGTTTAGCCACTGCTGACGTTTTTGAAGGTACTGTCGGTTTCGGTGGAACCTGATCAGTAACAATGAAACCACCACTCTTGATAGCTTTTGTTTTTTCAGTTTGCAACTGTTTGTAACTTGGAATTTTTAATATCTCATTAGCATCGTACGCCAGGCCCATTTCTTTGAGATTTGTTCGAGCAGACATATTCTTGTTCCAAGCTCGTTTTATCGGTAAACTAAAATATATCAAAAAATTTCTCAGTTGAAATAATAAATATTAATTCTAAATTGTAAATTGTAAATTGACTAAATATGGGATAAGTTTGAGTATGGTACATTGTTTTTTTTTTATTAACATCCACATTTTCATTAGGTTTAATTTTTTTTATTCGTTAGTAAGTTTTATAACTGTAAAATGAGAAACTTTCGTGTTTATGAAATTTTACCATAACTTATATTAAAACTAACGTATTGCCTTAAATGTGGATTGTTACTAGAGTGTGTTCCTAACCAAAACATGTATGAAATGTAATTATTATTTTATGTATAGTTACCATTGTATATTTCCAACGTTGCTGATACGATTTCGAAGCCTTTTTCTGTTTATGGCGTTAACGAATGTCTTCTTTTTCTTCTGTTTACGAACTTTAGTCATTTTTGAAAATCACAAAATTTATCGTTTACTAACCCACGTGCAACGCGCTATCGAATGTCAAACTGACAGTTTAATCACTTTGGCCTTAATGCCTTATATTCTGTGTATAACCATGTGAAAAATAAGTGATCTTTTTTTCGATTTTCAATAGATTAGAAACTATTTTTACAAATAAATAGTATTATATATTATTTTATAAAGAATAAAAAATATTTATAAAAAATATATTTGTAACATTTTTTCGATCTTTTTTAAAAATGAATATTTTTATAGTACCTGGAATTCTTTTTTTTTTTTCTATTTGAGCGTTCAGGTTATTTTTTGGGATTAATTATTGAATAACTGAAAAAATAATAATGCTACTTGGTAGAATGTTGTTTTCCTATGTTTCAATAGATGGCAATTTTCGAATTTCGAATGGAAAATATTTCGGTTGGGATGAAAATTTAATACATAATTTTGTAAATGTAATCAAAATGCCTGATTTAACAAAATAGAAAAAAGTAAATATATGTAATGAAATTATTCAAAATTGTATTAGAAAAACAAGTTTGACTAGAATATGTAAAAAGTATGAATAATATCAATTAAAAAAATAAAATTTGAATCTTCTGATTCGTGTTATAAACGAAGATTTGTGTTAATTTTATTGTAAGTGTATTTAAAATATGTATGTTGATATAAGTATTACATTTTTTGTTTCCTTTGTTTATCGATATCGTATAGGATGAAGCGTCGTGTATGGGAAAATCAAATGATCTCTTATACAATCGAATTGGATATAAAATCATTAGGCAAATCAATACATGTGTTGACACCGTAAGACACCATTATTACTTTCAAACAAAAACTATGTTTTGACATCATTAAATATTGAACAAAGTAATTAAAAATTGGATTCGATATTGTAAAAATATTATCTTGGGAAACAAATAAAGTAGAATTGGTAGAGTTCGTGGAGGAAAAAAGTCGTGAGATCTTTTCAAACAATCTCGACAAAACAGAGCACAAACGAAATAAAAATCTCGAAAAGCACCAAACAACTAACAAATTAAAACAAAACTCGACATTTTAAATCATGCACACGACTCAAAAGCGAACTTTTCAAACGAACGCTCGAAACTTCGCAAGAATGCCTTCGAGCTTCGATCAACCCCATCCTTTTCTGTCCCAACCCCATACCTTAGCACATTTAAAACGAAAAACGACAAGACTCAAAAGTGAAAAGTTTCAACGAGAATAAGTTCACAACATTGCAACATTTTACGACACGAGTTTTCATATGCTTCGAGAAAAAAATGCATTATAAATGTATTTAATTTGTTGTGTTTATGGAAGTATTTTTGTGTTTTATTTAATTCAGATTAATTTTTAGTTATTTAGGTGTATGTTTTATACATATTAGTATAGAATAGGTGTATATTCTGCCGAGATTCGAAGTGTAAAGTTGTCTCGAATGCGAAATGAGCGCCAGTGGAGAAGAGGCTTTCGCGCTGGACGGACGCGCGCCGGATGTCGAAAAGCGCGCGAACTTTTGAAAGATCGCGATTTTCGAAAAGTCGCTTTCAGATCGAATCCACCGATCGATTTTGAGATATGTCATGTTCGCGTAAAATATCCAATTCTGATCGATCTATTGTAATTCTTCGTGCTTTTGAAGATTTTCGCTTCGTTCGAGTTCGATTTCGATTTTGAATTTGGTGAGGGTTTGATTCAATATTTTATTTTATGCGTTGTTTCGAATCTCGATTCTGTAAATATATGCGTGAAAAATGTTCGGGATAATTAGCGGTCCGACGATGATTTTTATTCCAGTCATGAGGGTTGCGAAAATTCTCGGAAAATTCGGGGAAAATTTTGTTATTCTTGAAAGTTGAGTCGCTTGTTAGACGGGATAGAATTTTAATGACGTCAATTATTAATGTCACACAACCGCAGGCTTATTTTATATTTGTACGATGGGTATTGTGATGCGAAAATACATAAACACACTTTTAAATTTCGAAGAAATTTTTTGTTCGCGTTGAGTAAAAAGCAATCAAAATATTCACAAACTTAAACGTGTTGTCTATATTTTTATTTCTCTTCAAACGTGAGCATTGAAAACGTATTTTGGTAAGAATTTATTACGATGAAAAAGTAATTACGTGGATTCGATGAAAAAAAATTCGTAAACTTTTCTTGAAACGAACTCATTTGAAATTGTAATTTGTTTGACAATTTTGTTCGATGTCAGCTATATGTATGTACACATCCTCGATATAAGTTCCGTATTTATAAACAGTATTCAAATTATACAACATCGTTGTATCCCTTTTTTCGAACATTTTCCGATAAGACTATTTGCTGTGAACATAACCGCTTTGGGCTTTTGCAAAGTGATTTTCGATAATTTTCACGAAATCTCAACAGAAGCAAATGTAGCGTGAAGTAATGTTTAAAAAATATATACATTAATATTATTCATTTATTTTTTCATATGAAAATATAATGTATACATTAGAAAATTTTTATAATAGAATGATACAAACAAACGTAAAAGTACCACTTGATATTTGATCCTACAATGAGATATTCGTAATGGTTCTTGAAACGAGAAAGCATCCAAAAAATAATAAGTCAACATTTAATATATATAAATAAGACGACTCTTTCAAGACTTATCAAAGAAACGAAAGCAACACGATAATATTTACATTATACGCGATTTTTCCATTGTAAATGAGACGACTGAAGCTCGCGGGAAAAAACTGGGACTTTTCCCCTCATTTTCGACCTAGACGTCTCCTAAGGCACTCCAAGTTTATATCGTACGAGAATAAAATAAAGGCGATAATAGCCAGATTATTCTCGCATAGCACAATAACGGAAGAGTTGGCTTATGAGACAATAATGTCACACTCGGCCGAGCGGTTTGGCCGACCATCGAGAAACTTTTCAAACCCATAAGGCGACGAGCCAGAAAAGCCTCGGAAGCCCGACCCAGATGACGATGGCGGGAAAATATCGTGTGTGTGTGTGTTTGTGGGGTAAAATGAAAAAAAATTAAGGGAAAATGTGGAAAAATTCCCGTGACATTTGCGGGTTTCTGTTTGTTTTCGATATCGCCAGGTCCGCTCCAATTATCGTGACGTTTGCGAGGATCGCTCGGTGATAAATGAAGGTTTAATTCAAAGCGGTGTTTCTAGATGCTCTTGAGATGTTGGATCTTTCTAGTCGGATTTATGTTTGTGTTTGTTTTGTATCTATCAATGTAGAAATGTATGTATATGTTATATTTTCTCTTAAGATGTTCGTCCGATCGAAATCAAACATTTCAATTCATGCATATTTATACCAGTCGATGATGGTATAGTAGTATAAAGCGTTTTCTGACGAAAGTCATATCTTTTTCTTAATTGATTAATTGATATTATTTCTTATGAAAATTTGATCTATTTGGAAAAATTAATCACTTACCTTGATTGTATCAATTAAATTCGATCTATTTAGCGCTACTTATCGTACGTTATTATAACTCTACGGAGTTTTTTAGTCTAGTAGCTCGAATTCTTCACTTTTAAATGAATGATTAATTGAAAAATATAAAAAAAAATAATGGAAATAACTGTAACGAAAAATATATAAAATTATTTGTACAAGTTTCTTTATCATTATAACTATTTCACATTCAGATTAAACTCGAAAGAACGACTCTGAGTCACAGCACCTAGTTAGTCTCAGATAAAACTTTCACACAAATTATATACGGATCGTTTCTAAATTTTCACCCTAGTTCCGACGCTTAACGTGTCGTCTCGGTTTAGCCAAAGTTCACCCAAAGTATTAATTGGCATGTTCTGCTGTAGCACCCGAAGGGACTTACCATTCTCAATTAGAGCCAGAGTTTTCTTTGTCCCCCAAGATAAATGTCCTCGAAGAGCATACTGGACGTTCGGGCTTCGCACTCTGATCGATAACACCTCGTGTATTCGGTTAATCCCGCTCGATATCCTCTTATTATAATACATATATAAAATAAACCTGAAGGTTCATATTAACGACAATACGGCCGGCCGCAATTCGCGTCGTAAATATTTGCAAAGTGTCGAATACGACCCGAAAGTTGCGCACCCGAAACTCTCTTACGTATCATCGAAAGGGCGAGTCGATAATTCTATGTGGGGGGTAGTTTTAATTAGTTTCAGGTTGATTGTTTGCAGTGTCGTTAGGGTTGAGTTTTTAGTGCCCGTTTCGATTACCAATTTACACACAATCGAAAATATCGATCGATATTTTGTATTTAAATTGAATTCCCATGTGGGAATTTTCAGGATTCTTGATGTGTTGTATTATATGTAGTTTTATATGTTTGAGTGTTTGTTGCAAAGGTGTTTCGCTTCATTAGAGAAAGGATCCTCTAAGTCGTTTCTCGAATTGAATCCTTGGTCTTAATCTATATACGTGTGCTGGTTTCGATATGTGCGTGTAAATTGCTGGTCCATGCGGGTCATTAGATCGGGTCATCTACTTTATCGTTCTAATTCCAATAGTTAAATCCTTTCTTACGAAATTTATTATTTTCGAAAAAATATGTAAAGGAAATATATATTCTTTGATACTGTTTTCTTATTTTTTTTATTAAAATATCAATAGTAAACCCAATTCGTAACATGTAGATATACTGAGAATGATGTCAAAAAATCATCAATGGTGGCTGAAAATCGACAATGAAATAAGAAATATAAAATATCATTTCTTTGCTTTTAGTGAAATTTATTAAGCTTGCATATTATTATTATAAAAATATTTGGAAAATCGAATCAAACCGATTTATGATACTAATTCGGAAAACTGTTTGCATTTATTGGTTCGATAAAATATTTGCGATATCGCACTTAAAATGAATATAATTCAACTTGAATTGAAAGTTATTTATTTCGAAATGTAAAACTAGTGAAATTATCGTATAAAATATTAATTAATTTATTTGAATTTTCAGATAATTTCAAAATCAAAGGACAACGAAAAACAAGACAAATGAAACGAACAAAACGGTAGTGCACGTGAGGAGAAAGCGGCGTATTGATGAGCACCGCGTCAGATGTCCGTGAAGAAGAAGAGCGTCTCGAAATGCACCCAGGTCGACACCGAGCTGGTGTCCATATCCTCGTCGGCCTACGACCTCGGCTCGGAGGGCCCCAGGTTCCCGGAGGCGCCGAGGTTCCCGGCGCCCCCGAGAGGGGCGAAGCACCACCATCCGAGGCACGCGAGGCGCCTCAGGAGGACCTTCAGCGACGGCCACACGAGGAACACGAGCGAGGAGTACCTCCTGGACAACTGCACGTTGGACAGCTCGTTCGAATGTCCTCCGTACGTGCCGAGGTTCTCCCAAGAGAGGCTCATACCGGACAACTTCTATCCTCCCCAGCAGCAGCAGAGGCAGGATCTCGTCTGCAATTGTGCCCACAACTATTACTATTCGCTTCCGAGGGAAAGGAGGAACGACGCTTTTTATTCGAGCGAGCAAAACATCTCCGGTCGCATCATCACCGACAGGTCTAGCGAAGAGCTCATCATCAGCCAGAGGAGCTTGGATAGGAAGTTCAAGCAGCACAAGCCTTACATATCGTCTGTCGATCGAAAGCGACAGAATAGATCAGCTCGGGCCAACAATAACAAGTACGAGTTGAGTTTCTTGCCGGTCAAGGAGAGGTCTTTAGACGGAAGCGATTTTCAAATTAGAAGCTATAGGAATACTTGTTCTCCGGGTCGATGTGTGCATTCTAGTTTATCCGAGCCTAGATCGCAGTTCAGCAATAGTCATTTTTCGAACAGTTTCGATAGGGATCCTTACAAATGTGACGGATACGACGGGTTTTACACAGAAGAAGACGGTAATAAAAGTTGCGCCAGATCGTTGCCTCCGCACTTCGGAGACGACGAAAGAAGGTTTCAACCCAGAACCGATAATGTTAAACAGGAGTCTAGACCGAGGAAAACTTATGGTCTAGGCGGAAGAAGGGTTATAGTTCCTGACGGATGCGAACAAGATGACGGTTTCGAAACTTTGTACAATGTCAGCGGATGCCAGTGTGAAAGATGTGACCATGCAGGATATCCTGGAGGATATTGCCATTCTCAGGTAAATTCACATGTCACTAATTACGATACTTTTAAACAATAGTAGTAGCCAGGTCAGTAGTGCAGTGTGTAAACACATACTGCGTAGTATTTTAAATATATTAGGGTTCGATTCCCATTCTGATACTTAACGAGAATAGATTTTCGTAACGGAAAATGGATGTTTAACACGCAGTATTAAAAAATATCAAAAGATGGTTCATAAATTTGACAAGCGAATCTACTTTTATTTAACGGTATCGATATGTTATATGACGATCGAAAAGGCCAAGAGGTACAAATGACATTTTTACCAAAATTGAGTTATGCACAGAAATCACTTCTATGCACGCTCATTTATTTGGTAGCAAAAGGATATAAACGAATTCGGAACGTGTGCCAAGATATATCATCGAATCACTCGATCTCATCGTCAACTTTGAACGCGATTTTCTCGAAATCACCGCAAAGTCACTTATACCCCTTGGCTTTTTCAATCTTCATATAACATTATCATTTTTTTTTTCTAAAAAAAATTCACGAATTGCATTTTCAGGAGTCTCTTCGAGCTGAAAACCGCCAAGGGAGCAGAGGTTTGAGCGGAAGCGGAATCGGAACACCACTAGGAGCACCGCCGAGGGCTTTGGCCATCAGACCACCGAGCCTCACGTCCAGCTCCACGGGTACATCGTCCAGTTAGTAAAAAAAGGCGAAAAAAAAACCAGATGCACGAGAAAAGGCCGATTTGAAAATCCCGAAAGTCGCGGAGAAAGACGGTCTCCTCAATATGGGGGCGAGAACGGTCGCGAGTTTGCATGAGAATGTTCACAGTTTTCCGAAACGGTCTATCGGGATTTACATAGGGACGATGCAGGATTTTCATCAGCAATGAGATTCGACCCGATTTTTCCTCCGAGTCCGAAAAAGTCTTCCGGATTAAACGGATTCCTTTGTCGAGCGAGAGCGGTTGACGTTTCGTCGGGGGCTTTGAATATTTTAATTCAGATAATACGCGCGATAATTAAAGATCGGATTTGGTATGTATTTTATATTATATTTAGACGTAGACGTATAAAGATAGATTCGATTTTTCTTTTTTTGGTGCAAATTTAATTTCTGAGAGAAATTTTATCTCGGTTAACTGACAGTATGGAGACGTCAATAATTTCGGTAGATGGTTTTTTCTTTTTAAATGAGATACTCTGGTAAAAGGCACGTTTGAGTATATTTTGACAGCTCTCAGATATCTTTCGGTATTGTCTGAGCTAACGCATTTTTTTTGTACAATTTTTTCGTCTATTTCGAATATTTTTCATTTTTATTCTCGTAAGTACTCAAGTGCCTATATATTATATCATTTCATTTCATAAAATTTAATATTACACAATTAAAAAGCAATTGCTCTTAGCGTTGAAAATTGTATTGTTCTCTCTGACCCAATTCTTTTAAATTTCAGTTTCAACAGATATAAAATCTTTCCATTGCGTTCAAAACAAAACTATAAATTTTGAATTAGCATCGACCTGAATTTGAAACGTTCGTTATTTTCATCTTTTATTACCGAACATTGAAATTCTATAAAACCTTGATGTTTTTACACAGAAATTTTGCATGAAGCGAAACAAACGATGTGATTCTAACGGAACAAAAAACAAAGATAAAATTGTGCGAGTTTCCCATCGCAATCGCGCATATCTACAGAAACAAATACAAATATTTACGAATAACATTTCATCGGAATATTTTCGATGATAAAACACATCGCATTCGCCGACCGCATTCATCATTTCACTCAATCAATGAAACATGACAACTGCGGATATTAAATTCGTCGAAACACGTAACATTCATACATAAAACCGCATCGATTGATCATAATTAAGCAGCTAAAACGAACAAATAAACCGCACATCAAACGTAAACGTATCGAAAACACACATAAACGAAATTTTCTCGCAACTTTCGGCGATTTATGGCGAAAAACTCGCTCGAGTTCGCAAATATTTCCACAGTTTATGCACAGACTCTTCGAAGACGAACCGACCTGGTCCCGGAAGGCGAAAGCCCTTATTTAACTAAGCTTTTCTCCCTCAGGAGACCTTCGAGGGTATGAGGAGGACCTCCTCTCGTTCATGAGGAAGAACTCCTCGTTCATGAGGAGGAGAAAGTGTCCCGTGCCGAGGATACGAATTTGTTCGCGTCGTCACTTTTGCGTTGAAAATTCATTTTGTGTCGTCGGAAAATTCGGGTCGAAACGACCGCTTTATTATCGCTCCGTATCTTACGTGTGTATAAAATTTTGCATATAATACATAAGTACGTTTGAGGCTTTTTCGTTTCGAGAGAATTAAATTTTAAATTCGGTCCGCAGGTGAGGATTTTAAATTTTTCGCGCTCGGAGTAAATTATATTCCAGTTTTCATAGTTTTTAAATCTATTTAAATTATGCATATGAAACGAATTTCGTTTTAAACGTACTAGAGTAATTTAATTAATTCTTTTGTGCGAGTTTTAAAGACAATTTCGTACGCTGTCGAATGGAAGGGAAAATCCGTTCTTTGTGAAACGTCACTTGCATATGTGTCGTATAAAAGCGTTACTCGTGACAGAAAAAAGCCTTATTGAATCGTCTCCGGAGTATATGTGAAGGATTTTTATGATATACGTATTATACGAGAGTCGAAACGAGCGGTTCGGACCGTTCATAGAATCAAAAATAACGACCGATATATCGTAAATTTATATAAATCCTTCGTCTTTTGTATTGGATTTAATAGCAATATATAGTAGCGAGCCAAGAAAAATCTAGAGTGGATACGCTGGTTTCGCAATTTTTTGAAATTGCTACTGAAGCGATCAAATTATGATATTTTTTTAATCAAACATTGATAAATCATAGTATTGAATCATATAATTGAATAAATAATACGTTTTAATCATATCTTGTGATAAAATTTATAGAATTTTTACATATAAAATCCACCTAATCTAATAAGAGGGGTGTAGATTTCATCTATCACAAAGCGAGATGAAAATAAATTACTGACTTAAAATTTTATAATTTTCGATTATTTGTTGAGAAAACATGATATCGTAGCTACACTGTACCTATGTATATATTTCGTGCGGTGCAATCTGTGGACGAAATATGAGCGCCGAACGCGTAGAATAAAACCGAAATGTGTTCGAGTATCTCTCCTTCGGGAGATACTATCGATTTTCTTGTCCCTTCATCGCGTTTAATGTACTAGAAAATAGTGAAAAAGAAAAACACGTAAGCCGAAGCACGATGACGTTATTCGTCACGTTCACTTCGTTTTTTTCTAGTTCTTTTTCCCTTTCGGCGAATGCTTTGTCGACGAAGATATCCTCTCTATTCTCTCACACCGCCGCTAAACCTGCTTACGTCCTTACAATACATTTTTTAACACGTGGATTCTAAATCTTTCCTTGTGTCACATCGTCGGAATAATGTTTTCGTACGCGACATCTTGAAATATAACCGTGTGCTGAAATGATAAATTTGATCATATTGTGCGTATTTTAAATCGTATACGTTTTCTTATTGCGGCGTTTCGTGATATTTGTAGAAAATCAATCACACGCGAATTCCACTCGAGTTTTTTCGATCGGTTCAAATTAAAATTTTTAGTCATTGTTGAGATTTTTTTTCAGTTAAATCGGGTCATTTTTTAAGTCGAGGTTAATGGTCAGTTCAATTATACAAGTATCTACAAATAATCACTTTAAATAAACTTTTCAATTTTTGAGTTTTCGCTTCATAATAATAATTTCACAAATTGAATTTTAAATAGCGATTTAAAAAATCAGTGCAATGCGTGAGTATGATCAAATATCATAATACTTATGTTCATATTTTAATAGAAATTTTATTGTTGAATTCCGTTGCTTAGTAACATCGAACTATAATAAAGTATTGTGAACTATGTAATAAAAATTACAAATTCAAATTTAATTTCGATTCATTTTTTTTCTGAAAAATTTTCATTCGAATCATACGACTGTCGACATATTTAAGTTCATAATTACAGCGGCTAGTTTGAAAGAAAAACTAAGATTGTTAACCGCTGCTTCGACCACGATCCAACAATTCTGCAGAACATTCTCGCACAATACGAAGCGGTAAATAGACACGCGAAGGGTTCATTTCGTCCCTCGTCATCATCGCACAATACACTACAATACAACATATTTTTCTCTATATATTCCACATTATTATTATATCATACGTCTATGCTTTGCTTTAATTGAGCTGTCGTTTGCGCCAGAAGTAGAGCTCGCCCAGAGGCATTGGTACGCCATAGCGACTGTGCTGCTGGTGGCCGGAGCCGCTGGTGTGGCTGTGCCCTTGGCCCTCAGGGTGTCTGCTGGTGCTTCTTTGGACGAAAGGCTGGAGCTGGCTGCGGCTCTCTTGGCCTCCTCGCCTTTGGTCGACGGACATAACGATTTGCCTTGGAACATAAGGAAGTTTCTGCATAATAAACTCAAGGATTTCAGGTGATTTGTTTTTTGAAAACTATTGCTTTTTATGCATGTTCATTAATAAAAAATAGGGGCTGAATAGCTTTATCAAAAATATGATGCTTGAGCTAATATTAAATGTAATCAAAACCAATCGAATCTAATTTATTCTTAAAAAAATATAATATGATCAACAACATGTGCTACTCTTACAATATTCTAGTCTCCTAATACAATGAGCATAGATTTGTTGAAAATATTCATTGAATTCAACGTTTCGACGAAGAATTCTCTCAAAACATGCCTCGAAGCTATGTAATTCGCATTATTCCATGTATGTACTATTAATGTTCGAATATTTTTTCCTACTATGAGTTTGAGAAATGCTCCAAAATTTAAAATTAAAATTTGATTGAATAATTAATTTTTATTTATTAGTCTTAAATATTAAATTTTCAATAATTCTTGTTATTTTTTTCAGATTTAGCGAAGATTTACGAAACATACCACCATGGTCGACGAGCCCATGGAGTCACACCGATTTGCCTAGACTGAAACAGGGATTAGTATCAGCTCAAGTACGTTCAATTAAAACACCATTCGTATATCATTCCGTACAGGTCTAATTTAATCCTAGAGAAAAGCAAACCGTAGATAAATTGAATATTTGATTTATACGCTTATTCATTAGCTATTAATCACGCCTCTGCGGTTCGACGTATTGAATAACTGATTTATCGCCACCCCCACAACGGACTCGGGTATCAACACATAAATCGTAGTTTTATTCACAAAAATTTATAGTGACACATAAAGGCTTCAACGTGTGCTTTCTCGGGACTGAAACGGCTTCAATCTTCGACGACGGTTTCATTGCATATACCGACGTCGAGTAATCGCGCGTCGTTCACTTTCGTAATTACGATTCAGGATGTTACAGGGTGAAATATATACCGAAATTTATACCAGTATTTCGAAATTTACCATTCGTATTATCTTCGGTTTTGTAAGGGGTGGGTTTTGTGCGAGAAATCGAGCTACAAATTGAATGGATGCCGGTGCATTATGTTTGAATAGCGTCACCGGCAAAGACTGCTATTTCTCTTCTATTCAGTGGCTTTGCATGAACGTCCTCAGAAATATTCAAAACAAAATATTTTATTTGAAAATTTATTTTTTTGTCGGAAAAAATCGGATTTTGAATACGTTTATTGTAGCTTTTTTGTTCCGGTCGTATTTTATATAGTGAATGTATTGTACATATTGTACTGCGGGTAATTTAAAAGGGCGAATTTTCACAATAATTTCTCTCCGTGTATATTTATAGTTGGCGAATTCAAACATTCGCGTTGAAATTTATTTACGGTGAATAAATCACGCAATACAAGAAGGTCACATTCTCGAAATTAATTTACAAACGTTAATATGAATTTACGATATTTTTATTTGAGAATGCAGCGTACGTATGAATAAAAGTCGAAAAGTAAACTCGAGCGACGAGCTGAAAATTTGATATGGAAACATTTTTATGGCATTTCTTCTTAATAGCCTGCAAGTCGAAACAGTGCAGCCTCGTGGGTGTATTCACATGCTAGATTTTGCGATAGAGCACCGTATGCTTTCGAACATTAAACATTTATGCATGTAAACCTAGAGCCAGTATATCATCAGAAGTGCTGCAATAAAACCGAAATTCCACAATGGAAATGCGCCGCGTAAATCATTCAAATTTGCTAAAATAAGGATGCACACGTATGCACTCTACTATTTCGTCGAAATGGGAAAACGGCTTTTGTACGAACTGTGAAATTATTACCCAAACCATACTATCGCCAGTTTTGTATATGCGGCGGGAAAAGTTGCTTTTCCCTCGATCGAATTTTTCCCCGTTCGTAATTACCGAGTAATTTCCACGGACGGAAATGATACAGTTACATTGAAAAAGTTCTTGCTGATAATTGGCAGTTTTACTTTCGGAGCTGTTAGCGTCTAACGCCTAATTATGAAGGCACGTTTCGATCGAGAACCCTGAATATCCTTTTTTATTACCCTTCTGGAGTAATATTGCGAATGTAAGAAATTTCCTGTTCCTTGTCGGATTTTCAGATAACTGCGCATTTGTTGATCGAATGAAATATATATTTTCTTATTTTCATTTAAAGAATCGAATTGATACTATTATATAATTTACATATGTACATATGAAGTATTTACGTATACGTCACCTATGACATAATTTACCTCAATTTCCTTTGAATCAAGACGCGATGTTTCAACTCGACTACCTTATATTAACACAACATATTTCCATCTTAATATCCACCAAGGTTTTCCCTGGAAATGAATCGAGCATGAAATGTTAATGTACCATCTCCCAACATTCGTCATCGCCTGTTGCCGTGTAATGAGGCGGACGAAAAAAAACCTCGTTTTTCTTTACGACCCTTTATGACATCGCCGTTACGACCCCCGATATTTCTGACCGAAATGCGGCAAAACACATAAAAATATACCTCGGTGTTGCTGCAGAAAAAAAAATTGTAAATTCTAACGAGTGATTCAATTAAGCGCGATTTGCAAACGAAACGAGCGATAAGCGTTCGAGTTCGCAATAAATATTTAAAGTCGCGCTTAATTAAAAGACTCCCCTGCATTTTAAGGGCTACTCTCTCTCTCTCTGAAATATTCATTTTTTTCGTATTCCTTGGAGTTCGTCCTTTTCTTTGTTTTTCCGACTGCTTTTTTTGTGACTAATCCGCTTTTAATCCACTTTGCGAAATCAATGTACCCACTTGCGCAAACTGCGGCGTTTGTTGATTTATCGCGCTCGGATCTTCAGTCTCGTGACTTTCGCAGACTTCGGATTTTCACTGTAATAAAAAAATAATATTTTTGTTTTGACGGGGCGTAAATCAAATATAAATGTAATGTGAAACGAACGATCTTTCTGTGATCGAAGAATTTCGGTGTAAGAGAAAGTTTGTGAAGTCTCGCACTTTTTTTTATATATTTATTAGTTTATGATGTTCAAATATTTTTTTTGTATCATACATATATGCTTCTTATGGCTGGGTTAGAAATTTGCACATTTATTTCGTGTACATAAATATTTATCAAGTAGATAGAGAATAGTTTGCTTCAAGTTTCATGATCACACATCGCGCCAAAACACGAATATTCCATGAACCTAGCTTAAATTTAGCAAACAAACCTTCCGAAGTTCAAAACAACATTTCTGGAGTGAAGCTAGAACGTGCTGATTCATTTCATATGACTCTTTCATACGATAAAGTTATCACTGCTAATTTATACATTTCATTGATAGAAAACAAGAGGTTTCATTTGATTTCATAACACTCAATTTAATTTTAGAATTTCGAAAAATTCTGTCGTTTAATCCAAAAGGCTATTATTTATTATAACTTTTCGTGGCACATTTTCAGATAGCCTTGTTTAGATAGAAGACGAAATATCTTTATTCAATTTCAATACATTCTACTCAATTTTCGAATTTCGAAAAATTCACTACACCATTTTCTGATCCCAAAGGCCATTATTTATTATTATATTTATCAACTTTTCGTGGCACATTCCCCGATAGGCTTGCGGAGCATAAATCACTTTTGAGCATTTTACGGATGCGCCTACACGAAACTCCCATTTTCGATCTCGATGTAAACAGTGCGGAACAATCCCAATGTAAACAATACTTCAGGGTTGAGGTTCAGAATTGCCGTTGCCCGAAGAAACGAGACACTCTCGAACTCGAAAGTCCCTCACATTGAGTCCCGTTTAATAAAAGGTTCCCTTTCTAGAGAGAGCGTTTCTTCTCTATGTACATTTCTACACAGGTTTGTTGTTTGTGAGAATTTCTAAACGGTATTTTATAAATGAATATCGCTTGAATTACTCTCTCGCGTTATGCGTATTCAAATGTGAGCATTATCTTGTTTGTTTAGTATAAGCGGAAGCGCAGCGTTGTTGTTGAACAAAAACATATATTTAGGAGCATATGAAAACATTGTTCTATGATTATACGTGGAGTGTTTATTCACAGTTAACAATCTTAGATTATTAATAATTTATCGTATGTGTGCCATTTAAAGTGAAAATTATTTGTGTGTGCAAAAGTTAAGGGTGACTTTCAAACGTAATCGTCAAACTTTCTAGTTTCACTTTGACTTTAATAAGATCGTTTTTCGAGAAATACAAATACGTTTCTCGAGAAAGCAAATGCTCGAATAAAACTTCATCTCGCTTTTGGACATTTATGCATATGGAGTTTGTTGAAAATCTCACGTAGCGTTTTCAATTTCAGCTTATAAGTCGACTCGTTTCGCGTCTCGCACGGCTCGTGTTATTTAATTCGTGTCAGAACTAATGCTAACTATGTATGCGAAAAAAAGTGCGTCTGCTTATACGTGAACTTTGTTGTCAAAGTTCAAGAAACGACTAAGCAACGAAGGGAAAGTATTTAGTCAAGAAAAGTATCGTCGAAGCCGGCGAAATGCTCTCACGGGACGCTGTAGTAAAACGAGACTTTTGCCTTTCTGAAGATCGCTGGAAAAAAAAGTCTGACGAGTTCGTATTTGTCCTGTCGAAGAAATCAACAAAGTAAATGGCTTCCATTTCATTTTCTTCGTTGTAATCAAACGTGAAGTTTTTCATGTAATTTTACTAATTGCTTTCGGCTTTAATTTAGAAAAGAAATTCTACAAATGCATTCTCGACGAAGCTCAACGAACAATATCAAATCAAAACGTTTACAATGCAGTATGTGGAAATAAATCGCGTTGAATGTGATATGAAATTTTCTCGGTTGTGAACGGTTTGTACGTAATCGTTTGATATATCGGAAGTCTTTTCAGATATTTATTATTTTCACGTACGGACCGCAAATTCTAGGATTTTTCAATGCATTGCATCAGTTTTCTGAAAGAGTGCACTTACTCCGTTTCGATAGAAGAATCTATTGAAGCGAAATAACGGTGTTTTCCGTATTATTCTTTCTACACAAATTTCACTTCACTACTAGCACAGCAGCACACAGTATTCAAATTGATTCAATTTAATTGAATTGTTCTGAAAGTACCAAATTATCGAATTCTATTAAATAAACCGTTCAGTGTATAACATAAAATAAAAAGTCAAAAAATTATAATGACTTCTGAAATAAATGATTAATTATTTGGTGACCAAAAATTTTTTGTCAATTCATTTATGTATTTATTTTTATCAAGGAGGATGGATATTATATTTCACACATACAAAGTTATGATTATACTTAGTGCTTTGACATTAAAACCTATTTTTTTTTTTAATTAAAATTAATCACTTAACGCACCGAATTGCTCAATATCGAATACGAATTGAAATCATCAAAATCACAACTATCGAACTAAACTGTTTTCCAACCGCAATCCTTGCGATTTATCTCTATTACTGGAAAGCGGCGATAATACCGCTTCCTTTGTGTTTTCCACCGAACACTAGCCGCATACACACATCGGTTTCTAAGAAAATACAATTACGATATACCGACTCTCCCCTTTTCACATATGGGGAACAATACACGCAGAAGTGCACCGGGGAACGTTTCGTGTTCCATTAAGAATGCAACGGTGCAATCTGCTATCAACTATCGGTCGGAACGTGCGACGCTATTAAATTCTACGTTCGACGTTCGTTTTAAGAAACAATGGGGGTATTTGAGTTTGATTATGATCGAATTTCATTAAATCGGTATGAATTTTGATGGAATATTCGCGCTTGATTTGTAAACGTAAAGCGTTTTTTTTTAAGTTGTTCATTTTGTGTTTTCAGTCGATTTATGGTTCTGGAAATATTCTTTTGATATTTCATAATAGACCGCAGTTGTGATCTCTATATTACGTGCTCATCTGCCACAAGTTTTCTAGTTTTCTTATAGCATCTGCGGCATCGCCACCATAAAGCGTTTTTCTATCGTGGAACAAAGGAAAAACCTTACTAGAAACCTGTCCTAAGTCAGTGCTATGGATTTCTACTATGTACAAGGAAAAATCTCTATTGTGATAATGGTGAACAATGAGATTTTTATTTGTGGCACTTAAAAAGAAATTTCTAAAGTTAAATAGATTTAAGAAGCATTTTTTGATAGACGCTGATTTATATACTTTCGTTTAAGTAAAACAATTCAATTTTATTTTATTGTATGTGAATACAATATATAATACTTTAAAATTCACATTTTCCGTAGAAAAGAGAGACTTTTCAGATTATTTTATCTACTTTTGACCGAATTTCCTTCAGCTTCTTGGCTGTGTTCCACTCGCACGGAAATTTACCGTAACTCATTTCAAAACATCTTTTTATGCAAAATTTGCCCTACTCAGGTAAAAATCCAATAGGTAGACGTTTTAAAGCCACAAACATAAAGAAAACTCGGGACATTTGGCCATAATGTATTCGAATGTTTCGGATTCGATATAAATACATTCGGGTGTAATTTTTAAGCGACAATCAATCCGAAGTTTTCGTTTTACAATAACGATCCTTTCTAGTGAAACACGAGGGAAATGTACGGAAGCGCAGAACGATAAATAAGGGAATCGTTCCTTTTGATGCGCATCGGAGAAAAATTCGTTTACCCGAGGCACACAAATATAATTCGAAATTTCTGTTTGCCCTTTGAATTTGTCAACGGGAACAAATTAAATAAGAAAATAACGTCCTTTTTCTCCCCAGCCGATTCGTTCGCGACGTAACGGCCGTAAAAAGATCTTGTCTAAATTGGTTCGATTTCGTCGAAACGACCCCCTTATAACAAATAATACGTGAAAAAAACAAAATAAAACAAAATCGGAACACGTGTAAGTACACACGTATTGCAACCGTTTTACGACTGTTTTTACATAAAAAAACACGCGAATTTCACTCGAGGGGGAAACTCACCTCGTTTTGCATCGATATTTATTTTTCATTCATTCTTAACGTATTATTAAAATAGGAATATTATCTTGTGAAAAAAGTCTTATTTAATTTGATTCTTCAAGTGTTATGTCGATGGTATATGAATACCGAAAATTTGATTTAATACCATTAAATGGCGAAATTTGTTATGCCACAGGATAATAAATAATATGTTTTAAAGGCCATTTTAATAAATTCTATAATCAAATGAGAATTAACCACATTAATAGATTATTTTATACGAAATTCATATAATTTAAATTTGTGATAAATAGAATGAAGAAGAAGAATTCAGAGAGTTTCGGAAAACGTTCCACTTATGCTTCATCGTTTTCTCGAATTTTTGTTTGGTTTATGCACTGAAAGGCTCTTATTTGAAAAAAAAAAATGTATCAACCATCCGAAAATCGTCGTTTTTCTTCCGCATATTACACATCACACGAAATACTCAAGGCTCGATACAAAAGTTTCGTCTCGTACATCAGCGTTCTTTCTATGATCGTTACGATCCCCCCTCGTTTCCTTCTTTCATACTATACGACACATTTATACTGGGGACGGTTCGTACATCATGCAGGAGATGTTTGTTGGCTTTTTTTTATGGATCCGATCGCGGTACAAAAATTGTCGATTTAACGACTCGTTTTTCCCGCCGCCGCCGTTATAACGACGCTGCAAGAGATCCGGGTCAATTGTTATCGCGTCCGTTGTCGGCCAAAGTTCTGCCAGGTATGTCTATGTATTATGTATAGGATCTTAAATTGTGTTTGTCCGATGTTTTGAGTTTTTCCTTTTCGTACCTTCGGGGTTGTTTATTTTCGCATTGTGATACGACTTTGTTTCGCTTATACTAGCGTTGTTGTTGTTGGAAAATGGACGATCGCGCGGACGTCGCGCAACTTCGGTTTGACTTATGAAACGGATTGAGATTTATAGTTTTGTCTTATAAATCTATTGGAAATGCTGTTGTGTAAAATATATCGAATTTTCAGTCGATACTACAGTGATGTAGAGCATTTGTGCATGTCATATGGATTTAATATACTTGGAATGTCTGACATCAGATCATGACAAGAGTTCTATTTGATTCGAAAAATTTTACGAAACGGTTCCTAAAAATGATCACCTTTCTTGTTATTATTAATTGAATTGATCGATTAAGCTTCAAATATTATTCATTGTGATTATTTTTCAAAGTTTCTAGCCTAGCAGATCATCCTTTTCATTTTAAAGTGAATGATGTTGATTGAACAATACAAAATAACTGGGAGGAAATATCTGTTTTAGATGAATAAATTAATTGAAAATGTTTTTGTATTTTAACATAATTATTCAATGTGAAATATGCTACAATATTGAAATTGCGGTTTCTGCTTACATATTAATATTTGCAATTCAGACAATAAAACATGTCTTAGAATTTCGCATAGGAATAAAGTCATTTAAGCGAAAACGGGTACGTACCGAAATCGGCGATTTAGTCAATATTGAAATTAATGTCGGTCCGATGAGCGTCC
The DNA here is from genome assembly GCA_024721215.1 of Cheumatopsyche charites. Lineage (NCBI taxonomy): Eukaryota > Metazoa > Arthropoda > Insecta > Trichoptera > Hydropsychidae > Cheumatopsyche > Cheumatopsyche charites. The sequence continues at coordinate 6,094,211 of CM045583.1, forward strand.
TTTCTATATACACACATGTGTATAACATGATTTTATATTGTATGAAAAATGAGTAAATATGTAAATATGCGATCGGACTAGGCGTAAAAGCTTTGGGTTCTTTTGAGTAATCTGACAGAATCGGAAAAGACTTTGATGTGAATCGGCATATATGCAAATACCATAAGACATTTTCTTACAATAGAGACTTATTCGAAACGAAAGAAAACTGATTTATTTTTAAGAAACAACAAAATATTTTTATATACCGGTCGATAACCTATTTCATTTGGGAAACGTCAAAATTTCACCCCGAAGGAACGAACGGTAGGAAATATTCTTTCGAAGTACATCCCTGGCTTATCTCGCTATATTAAAATTGTATTATAAACGAAGGTCTTTCTCTAGGGCGTCGCTATCAAAGAACCGGGGCAAGAACATTCGAATTCTGACGAATTCAAATTTTCCATCTTGAGCTGGACCAATTAAGACCGTTTCAAATGTACCGTACACTTTTAATATCGGTCCGTTCGGCTACGGATCCGCAATTCGGGAATTAAAATATCGCGGAAGATCTGGAATTAAACGAAATATGCTAATTAGCAATTAAATATCGCTCCGAAGCGAATGCACGGAAATGAAAATATTCTTAACGAGCGAACGCAAAAAAAATCTTTTCATACCCGTTACGAAAAATAATATAATCAACGTATTCAGAGAAAATTTGCGATTCGGCAGATTCCATTGAGATTGTTCGCGAGTTAATTTTTCTCATCGGAAATTGAACTTTTTTTTATTGATTTTTGATGATTTCCTCGTTGCTTTTCAATAAATTATAACGCTTTTCCTTAAAATAAACAGGTTGATGTTGCTTTTGGGAGTTGCTAAATGGCTATTTTTTCTAACGTTATAATTTATGCCCGCTTCGAACCATAATTTATCGTTCGCGGAAAATAATTTAACTTTTTTTTCCTCCATAATAGTGATATATTATCTATGCGTTTTAAATATTCGCCTTGGCGTAGGTAAAAAATTCTATTGGATACTTAAAACGACCGAGGGATGTCTTAAAAAATGTCTTTTCGAATATCGGTTTAGTAGATTTTCACCGAACTTCAAAAATAATTAAAAGAATTAATCTTCCACTGAGGAGGAGAGGCTTTTATTACGCGAAAAAAATATTATCGTCGGAATATAAAAATTTGGGCGAAAAATTATTAAAAGTATAGAATGCAACATTTTTCAGCGAGACATGAAAAATTTTACATTAAATATTTATCTTTTTCGTTATAGAAATACCTGAATCAACAATATTACTCTTGAGATTAAAGCGCAGCCTTTTCGAATCAGATTTGAGATTCGCCGTATTCAAAAAAAAATCACGATTTGAAATTCAAATCTATTCTGCGAAAATTCAATATTCTCAACCAATTTATATAGAAATCAAATTTCCACTATAGAAATTCGTAGACTTCGAATTGTCGCCGTTTTAATAACACTATTCGAAATAGCTTCGATCACTTTTTTTTCATTCGAGCACCACTCGAAGCCATATCGATTTCGAATCACTCTCGGGGCGAATTTTCAGTTTTTGAATTAGTTTTGCTTTTTTCGTACTATTTCTGAACCGTAAATCAGACGGGGAGACTTCGAGTCCCGTTTCCAGTTATAAATCAGAGTCGACGAAGGAGAAATGCCCCGTTCGTCTGTCAAATCCACGCCGTTTCTATTTTATCAAGCTCTTCAGCGAGACTTTAAACCTTGCTTTCGATTTTTTTCTTGTATTGAAATTTCTATTCTCGATCGTCTGCTTTTGCTTCTTCTCGCTGCAAAGGACTCGCTTCACATAAAGGATCGCATTAATTTAATTTCCGACCTCGAAATGCGATCGTTTCGTCGCAGGATCGTTCGAGTAATTTATACGGATCGGTTTCGTTCGAATACAAAGATGAAAGCGCGGATTGGCCTCATGAATATTTAGGAAAAACGGGGAAACTTCGTGCGGTCATTTTGCGAGGCGGTGTCGCTGCTTTGTGTGTTGTTTGTGGATCGTTCGAGGGTTTTGTGTGCGAAAAATATACGATTCATTCGTGTCGGATGTGAATCTGAATAATGTCGTGTAATTTTTCCTTTTTGATAATAGTGAAAATGAAAAAATAACCGGCGATAGCGGCGCTGTTCTTTTAATGGGTGGGGACAAAGTGACTTGTGTTCTTAAGCAAACGGAAAAAGGCAACCTGTTTCATGGTGCGAGAGAATAAATTATTTCGCGACAAAAGAAAGAAACGCAGTTGTTCTATTGTGATGAAAGTATTTTTTTAGTATGAAAGAAATCAATAATGAGAGATAAATTTTATGAAAAATATAGTATATGGGTTTATATGAATAATTTAAATATTAAAATTTACAAAGTATTTTTTTAAATTTATTATATCAATATCAAAATCATATTCATTCATAAATAAACTGAAAGCTTCATAGAGTTTGACGAGCTTATAAAGTATTCGGAGCGCATTGTGAATCGAGCTATTGAGCATAATATGATTCAGCAACGATTTCGCTATCGGCTTTGTAGCTTTCGCGCAAACTTTGTCGGGGGAATCAAAGCGTTCTTTTTTCTCATTGAAACGAGAGACTTATAAAAGCAACAGTTGTAAATCGCGTCGGGTCATAAATCACCCGACAAACGGCTAAAAAGCCTCCGAAAACAAAAAGCGCAATCCAAACGCGAAACATTCCGAGACGAAATCCGACAGAGGAACGCTTGTAAAACTTCCGCAGAGGCGGACAGGATAAAAATTAAACGAAACGAAACGAGTGCAAATCTCCCGACAGCCAGACGAAAAGCATAGAAATTTTCGCGTGTTTATTTACTTTTCAGAGATTTTCAATTACTGCGAAAGTCACCCCTTTTCGCGCCGACCCCTTTTCACAGCCGAGTCTATTTTCGCAGCCCTCTTATTCCCGCGGCTTCATTTTCCGGACACTTATTCGCGCCGCGGAGGAAAAAAATCCCTTTCTTAGCTTCAATTCGAAAAATCGAAGCGGAGATATTTCCGTTTAGGCCCAACAGTTCTTGTGTACCTTGCATAAATAATTCTCGGCACTCTCGCGAATGAGGAGAGCCTTTCTCGCGCTCGTCGACGTCTGCTCGTCATCTTAGCGTCTGGATATCGCTGAAAGGACTGAAAGTGTGTTTGAAACGCGCATCATCAAATATTTATGGGTAATTAAATGGGGTGGAAGGATGTGAGAGAGACTGAGATGTGACTGAAAAGTCTAATTCTGAGAGTGACGTGCGCCATAACGCCATACGTTCTCGACTCGCGACGTGCGGCTTGATTATATTGAGGTCTCTGCTTTATAATTTAAAGTATCTCGTGGTTGAAGGGTTGGAGTGAATTATACTATAATATAGAAAGATTTTGTCTCATGGTTTATTCATAAACTTTGAGAATATGTGGAAATTTCTTAATGATTTTTGAGTTGTTTCCGTGATGAGTTCAGATGAGCTTTATCGTTTCTTTAAATGTGTTTGTTTTTTTACACGATTAAATAGAATGAAAAAAAAAACAAATCTTATATGAGTTGTTTAAGGAATCATTGATAAATGAAAGTAAAAGTTTTTATTCAATTTAATTGAAAGTTGTCCAGAGAGGAAAAGAAAAACACTTTTCATTCTCATTTATTTGTAGTGAATTTTATTTTCCATTTTCATTCACCGATATTTGAAATATGAAAAATGTGATGAATTTTTAACTCAACGTATGTCCAATTTTACATACCAATTATATATTGCTACGATTTGGTTTTTTCATCAAATCGAAAAATAAAATATTATTCGAACGCTGAAAAATGAATTACTATGTTGGATAGTTATATTTCCGAAAATATTTCAACATGAATTTCCAAATATAATCATTTAAAACGATCAAAAGAATCTACGCATTATGCGATATCCTATTATATCACTTTATTAAAATACGAAGAATCCGCTGTCACCGAGCTTCTCTCCAGTCTTATCCTTCATAATTTAATTAAGATGAAGTTTTATAAATAGAACACCTCATTCGCATACCTACATACAAATTTTCAATTGTGCTCGACACGAATTCTTCCTAGAATAATATCATTATTATTTTTTCCACCCAAAATTGAAATCTTTCGCTTCCAACACACACAAAAACACAATCAAGCCGAAGATATTGAAGAGAGAGTCGCTCAGACAAATAAATCTGCGAGCGTCGCCTTTGAGCGACTCGCGGAACAATGCTAGCGAATGTTCCATTTAATTCGACGTAAATTAATTTCGACGATTAACCTTTTGTTTATTGAAGCTGCGGATTTGTGCGAGCGACCCGCGGCTGCTAAAGACGAGTATAAATTTCGGTGTCCGGAATAAAGCGAACCTAACATCGGAATACTTGGAAATCGAGCGAAAAATAAAATAAAACACGAGCTCCCTTTTTCATTAGAAATAAGATGGGAAGAAAAAAACTGCGAAAGGAAAATTCGGAAAGGCCTCCGGCACAAAAGCGTGTCTTCGGGGGAAATTTCTGGTTATTTCGGTCGGGGTAAAAATTAAAAGGTCTAATCGGCCGGAACCGTATAAAAAACACCTGTTTCGCTCTCTTAGATTTTTTTTATGTGCTTACTCGGGTTTTTTGGTTATTTTTTCCGCGGTGTTGAAGAGGCTGTTTGAAATTGGGTTCGAGTCGTTTCCGCGTCTACTTTTTTTTTATTCGGGTCATTAATTCTTCTACTGTGAGGCTCGATGCAAGTCATTTCGTTTGTGGGTGAAATATTGTGTTATAATATTTATCAGTGGTGAACCATGCGAATGACACGAATTTGTATAATATAATTTATAGATACATGATACATTATAAAGCTGCTTGTATTTATTTTAATTTAAATATTTATATAGTAGAAAAAAAATTCTATTTATGAACAAATATGTATAATAAAAATCAGCACAAAATCTTTGTTTATTCGAATGAAATTAGGTTAATTGCATTTTATTGAATATTCAATAATTCGTGAAAAAATGAATTCAATTTTGTAATATTTTACTATTCAATAATTTAAAATATCTTTGTTCATTCAAAATTTCATTGAATAATCATAATCGAATATTGAACATAGGTATTTATAGCAACCAATTTGTGATTCAAATATAAAATTTAATAATTCATATTTAAATTCCTTTGAATGGTAAAATATATTGATCGTCATTAAAAAAAAAAAAAAACATCATAAACGATAAAAAAATTTCATTTATGCGTTAAGAAATGACAGTAGAATAAATTATCAAAAATAATAATCTATTAGATTCAAAAAATATTTTCACATAATTTCGTGGACCAAATCAGAATTTCTAAAAATTTTTTTTTAACAAAATTACCTAATATTTTTTTAAAATCATAAAAAAATCATCAACCGATCATAAACGAATTAGAGCCAGAGAAAACCCATCCGAGCGGAATAATCGTCAATTAGCGCGTTTCGCAGAAATCGGACGGGCCCCGTTCACACGCAACCGCCGTCAAACGATCCGCGATAAAACATATAACGATTCAAGATCTGATTAGCGGCTATCAATCAATCCCGTTTCGATATTAATCGGCGGTTCGTCGTCGGCTGCCAAACTCGATAATTGCCATCGAGACGTTGATTGGCCCTGACGACAGTTTGAGTTAACATATTGTGCCGAAGGTTCTGTGCGGGGAACGTAAATACATACGTATAGCTCGGTTAACTTATGTGCATAATCTCGTAACCGGGTTAAATCTAGATCAGATTACGCGTTTAATGCACCGTTAAGAATCGTAAGTTAATCACGCTTAGATAAAGCGGGTCGGGCTTAACTTTTGTCTTGTCTATGCAAATATCTTGCGGGTCTTTTTTATAATGAATAGGTACATCCATATATGGGATAAAATGTTCATTTTTTTACTTGCTGTTGTGATCTGGCATTGCTCGAGACTTTACAGACTTCGGACAGATTTTGAGCTGTTTTGTATAAATGTAATAAGGTCCGATATTTCAATCGTTACTCAACTCGAGTTCCTACTACTTACAATTAATTACATGTTTACATTTTTATATTCAATAGAATTCTTATAATTAATAACAGTTTTTATCGTTGATGTGTTTTAAATTTGATTTACTGAAAATAAAAGTACAATGGATAATGTGAAATCATTTACGATTAGATTAAAATATTACAAAAGTTATTTTGATGACTAGAATGTGAAATTCCATCGAATGGAAACTGTTTAATATTTGATTAAGGCTTATTGTGCCGCACAATCTGTAGAATATTGCTTTAAACCTACGCTGCAGCTCATACGATTTCCTACAAAGTGCTTTCATACAAATGAATACGCTTTATTTGCGAACGGATGAGACGTTACGATCTCCTCTCCCGCTAGTTCTTTCAATTCTTCGTATATTTATATAAAAGCGAATAAGGGAAAAAATCCCAAAGCGAACGTATCCCGTTCACTACTTTCAAAGCGGTGCGGGCATGTTTATAAAAAGGAGAAATCCATCGAAACGTATGCGATCGAAGGTTTAAATCCCGAAATTTATGCGAACTTACTGCCTGGTGTACAAAAAAAATATATTTCCCTAACATTTTCCAACCGACTCGTGCGAAATGAAAAAAAAAACTTTCTTCCACGACGCCTTTATTCTACGATTTGAATATACGACTCGTGCATGACCGGCGAACTTGCCTCTATAATATATCATATTTTCGACGTCAGAAGACAAATTTATGTATCATTTCTGTTACAGTTTTGGGCCGCTTACGTTCCTTGCGCAGCCCAACACAAGGACGCCGTACAATTGGTGCTCGAGCAGATAGACGTGGTCAGGAGACTCACCGAAAGATACAACCCCGATTTGGTGTTGTGTACGTCGCCGAAAGGTAAGATTCGATATTTATTCATGTGTTTATTCTCCAGTCGTGTTTCAATTTCGTCGAATAGAAACGTCGACTTTGTGTCGAGTGCGAGACTTCGACCCAAGGGCGAAAAACTACCTTTGTGAAATAGGTCAGATTCCTTGCGCGGAAAACGACACGCGAGAAACGGAAGGCACTTTTTTCTTGCGAAGCGACAGGTGACACATAATACGACGTCTGACCGACAACGCGTTTAAAAAGGTTTCAAATGCTCGAAATATTTTATAAATCGATTCACATGCAAATATCGAGTACAATGAAATTTTAATTACTTTTCAAGGGCCCTTTACGTTATGCATGAAAATTGCAGTTGCGAGACAAATATGCAAATATTTTTAATGCAGCCAATATAACATGTTATGTTTTGCGCATTGAACTATTGAATTGAATATGAATATTAAATAATTACGTTGTTTGTATTGAAAGATGTTCTTTAAACTGCAATGTTCATGCATCGCAACACGTAAATTTATCCTACTTCGGAACTTTCATGGATTGTTTAATTGCATTTATGCTATAGAAATTCTAATCTAGATGCTTAAATACTGAGAATTTAATCATTCTATATGCCGAAATAAATCGCAGATTAAAAGGATTCGCATATTTGAGGTCGGTTTCGATAGTTTCTCCCGATTACCCATTGCCTAAAAGGTCTTCCAAGCGTGCCTTTTGCGATAAATGCCGATTCTGAAATCCGACCGAACCAAGTCTAGATTATGCGCATTTTATCCCTTTTAGTCAGATACGTGCTGCGTCTTAGCCGATTGAATAATGTATTGCCGAGAAATTGTAAGCAAATGTTTCATCCGGACATGCATATTTCATCCGATACAACTCATTAGTTTCACTCGAGTAGATTATGTGAATATGCTCGGAATTAATCATAAAATATTCGTGAAATGTGCATACAAATCTGCGAAATTTATTTGATCAGATATTTGTAATATTTTTGGAGACCGCGCTTAATTTTCGCTACGGATTTGCTACAGCTAAAATATTTCATGTGAAACGTCAAAATTGCAATTCAGTAAATTTTAAAATTCATTAATCTAATATCCTTCCCAGAAGTGTATTCATAACTCTGTAAAGTTTCACTGCCAAAAGATCAGCTTTTAAAAAGTCTATAAATGAGCCATTCAGAGCTAAACGTAATTAACACTACTTTTTTAGGGAAAAAAATGAGATTCAAATAGGTATCAAAGAATTAAGTAAACTAAATACTATTAACTACTTACTTTACGTAGTTAGTCACGTTTAGATCTAAACAGCTCAAATAGCATACAGAATTTTATTTATCTAGATAGAACTTATATTTATATACATAGATAAAGTCGATGTAATGCTATCAGAATTTTCCCGATAAAAATTCCTTAACATACGCTCGAACACTCACCGTGCTATACGCGCGTATAACACGCGTGTAATAAGGGTGAGGCAATTTTACTTATTCTCCGCTTAAGCATAAACGGTCTTCACTACGAGGGTTTTCCTGGCGCGTTCGAAATGGGAATTTCAATGCCTTCGAAGTGTTGCGAGAGCAAAAGAAAAGCACCGGCGAACAACACACCCTCCGGATGGAACGGCCTCGTAGTTAACTTGGCTAAAGTTCAACCCTCCCCTTGGTTCAAATGCGTATATATTTCACTTTCGTGGGTGTAAAAGGTTCTGCGGTTGGGCCTCGATAAATTTTACTGTTTCCATTTTTTTCCGTTTCATATACTATGTGCTGTTTTAAAAGAGTCTGCCTTCGAGATGTATTAGGCGTGTTTAACAATAAGATAGGGTTGCAATGTTATTCGTTTACATTTATTTATGTATAATTTGCGATTAGTTCATAACCATATTTAATTAGATCGTGTTTATACTTTTCTATCCCTTGATAATTGCGACACGCGTGTTTTATGTGTAGGTATCAAATTTTCCCTAGAGTCGCATTAATCTGTTTGGTCAATTTGATTCAGGTAAATTTCGTATGAAAATATTAAATTTCGACCGAGTTAGTGAAATTCGTTAAAGCTTCCCTCAATGAATATTTCTATGTTGAACCTATATTGAATTTTGAAAATCATATTTTCATATTTGCTAAATAGATCTTTGCTAGTGACATTTCTGAGTAAATTCAATTATGGTGGAGGAAATGTAGATATGCAAATCTCGAGTGACCGTGCAGCGTTCGTGCAGTGTTTATATGTAATTGGTTTTCTCGTTTCAAATGCAGGAAAGGTGATATAAATCATACATATTTCAACCGAATCAGTATAAATTAATCCCAAATTAATATTTAAATTTAATTTATTAATTATTGAAAAAAGTTTCATCTAAAAATGTTGATTGAGAAACAACTCTGTTATTCGAATTCAACCGAATTGCACGAAGCTGCATTGATACTGACATTCAAAGATACACAGAAACCTTTTGCAAACAAGACATGTTCGTACCTAAAGCTAATTAAGATCTTCGTATAACGAACCCTTTGAGAATAGATATCAAATACCTACACTGCTAAAATCGATTTAAGCCACGAATCCAACGTGCACAGTCTCATCGTTCGATATGAACAAGTTCAGCATCGATTCGAATGCATCACCAAACTTTTGTCAAACGCTTCGAAAGCGAACTTTGGAAATTTATACATTTCCATCGGCGTCGAATTATAAAGTCGAATAGTGGATCCGCACATGTGTACAACTCTTGCGGGTGTTCCGAGTGGTAAAGGATGTGAAATGTACGGGGTTTTGCGAATAGTTCAGCCGGAATAACTATGCTTTCGTTCCACTGTGAAAGCGAAGGCACTCGTCGCAAAGTAGTCTCGCTCGCATAGTGCCTAAGAGGTCTAGTCTGGATCGTAGACGATTCGTATGAACAATGATAAAATATGCGTTTTGTACGCTCCATTCGTCCGTTGTTTTGCGTATTTATTGCTTTTGAATTGTTCTGATATTCATTTTTATGCGAGGATCTTAGAAAATAAGGGGTATATGAACATATTGTTATCTTTCAAAAAAAACTTTGTTCAAATTAAATACTTATCTGTTAAGAACAAAATAGTATTGAAAAGTATATAAATGATCCGAAAATATATGCCAATGAAATCATATTGGGGGGTAATAGTGGGGGGGTAAAATTGATACAGAATGATATAAATAACGTTTAGTCACCGTATTACCCCTTAGTTTCTAGGTTTCATAAATATTATCCATTGATAAAGTACCTACTGTATAATGAACTATATTTTGAACAATTCATACGTTATAAATTAATGCACATGCTCGTATGTATTTTCATTTCACAAATTCTTAGTTTCCAAAAATTATTTTATAAAATGCAATGTTTAGGAATTAATTAAATTATTTACCTCACTCATAATAATGGCTGCACAGTAGCATGATGAATTACACGAGATGGGAATTTCACCATTTCCTTTGACAAAAAACATCCCTTTTGCAGATGCACAGAAGCGCAGCTGTTTCTGCTGAAATAAAAATTTCGTTCACTGAAATTATCAAATGCACATGAATACAGAACTAAATTTCAAAACTCATTTTGCCTACACTGAAAATTTTATTTCCCATTATTTCACGTGCACGTTGGAGTCGTTAGTGTAAAAAAGAGACGTCGAATTATCCGTACACGTATTACAATTCATAACGTCAATTACACGTGGTACGCTCCTAAATAAGATTATATTTCCTGAAAAAATATTTCAGCGTGTTGACATATCAAGGACATGATTGATGAACTTTATTCAGTGTACACATAATGTGAGTGATTTCCTCCATACTACGCGTACGAGCTCCCCAAAGACCCCTTGTACCGTTTCGCTAATATCCCATAGATTCACAGAATTATTTTTCATACATTCATTTTTTCATCGGCATACAAAAACATGGAAAATTCATCAATCATTGACTTATTATGATTTTTTTTCATCTAAGTTTTTGCATCCACGATAATTTGTTTTCGAGGAAAAAAAAGCGTTCAGATCGAAAATAATCTGAGAACCGATTCTGTGAGGCGTCTCCAAGTGTTTAGTGTTATATTCTAGAAGTGTTTATATTTTATTATTTCCTTTTCCATTCTTTGGATATTTATGCTTTGTTTGCCATACCAGAATCTAATCAAACGTATCGATGAGGATCTAAGGCAGACGCCGCAGATTAATATCTCAATCGAACAGTCAAGTGTTACGCGACAATCGGAGCGAATAATTGAAATTCCCGGGGCCGGCTTCGAATTAATATCTGATTCTGTAATTGTCGAAGATAACTTATGTACGAAATCCATTGATTTAGCGTAGAGAGTGTTTCGTTTCGTATCTCGCCATTATCAATTGTTGCGAACTTTCGGGATTTTGGGAATTCGAACGCGCCACTCGGTCTGCGAGCATCTAATGGATAATTTGGCATTTCGATTGGACGATCAATCATTTTTGTGAAATTTATCACTCGAATAGCGAACTTGTTTTGTTATTTTTTGCTTTTGTTTGTCGATTCGCTTTCGTGTGCGGCATTTTTGCCCATATTATAGTAACACGTGCCGGCAGATTGATTCAAATTCTGGCGATTGAAATTTTGTGATTGATATACAGAATTCAAACATCTAGTCTAGAAACGTTTTCGAATTCAAGATGATAACTTGGATGTGAAACTAAACTGTATACAAATATCTAGATCGATTTCTCACTCTTGACAATTTGCACGAGTCGCTCAACCCTAAGTTCTCGGTATCGTGTTTCGATTTGGTTGTCTAATTGTGAAACGCGCTTATTTACGCGACAGTTTAGTACATAGAATACCCTCGAGAGGCCTTTATATTAAGAATAATTGATATCAATCGCATTAGTACGTCTAGACACAATTCAATACCATTCACCTCAATTAAGCCCGTTAATTCGCAAGAGGGTCTGATTAAGTTCACAGCCTCATGTATGTATTAGTATTTTGTCCGAAGTCGTCGACTTGTGTAAACGTTGTAATTCGATTATTGTTCTAGACTAACGCCATTACCCTATGAAATTGCAAGTTTATCCAGACAAACGCATATCTTCAGCTCAAGTAATCTATTTAATTCCACTCATTACAGCGAAAGAGATATTTTAATGTGCAGGATTTCTGCTTCGGATTAAAGAATTTTCATTTCAAGATAAGTATCTTCTGCGTTGACCCTTTGACGATTTGTGTTTAAAATTCCAAATACTAGATAATAAAAAATAGTAAAAATAGTGCAATTTTTCCTTTCCTCCCGTTTTTTTTCAAAATGACTCATGAAATTTCATTCGATACCAAAAGGTTAAATTAGATCGCTATCAAGACTAATTATTTCTTTAAAACAATAAAATAATATTTTGAATTTCATAGTATCGTTCAATGATACTATGAAATTCTAAATATTATTCTTAGAAATATGTCGATGGAAATATTTATTCAGTTTTCTACATTTATTTATTTACTCAACGTTTCCAAGCAGTAGAGTTTTCTCTTTGATGAAATATTATATTTATTGATGCTGAAACTCATTCAATTACATTTCTCAACTAGAAATTTAAAAAAAAGTTAAATATTATTTATTCAAATTGATACTGTAGTTTGTAATGCAAATAATTTATTAACTATCAAATAAAATAAACAAAAATAACATCTACAATTATACTTAAGCTAGAATCTCTTCGTGTTGATATCGATATAAATTTAATATTTCCACAAATGATCGAATCTCCAAAACCGACATAATTATACTAGCTAATTGTCATTGATGAATGTCACTGTCGTCCAGCCCGATATACGAAAGCGGCTAAAGTTTATTAATACGAATTTCAGTCTTCGGATTCGAGAATACCCAATATGGATCAAAGCAAATTACGGGATTTAATTACAAATCCGTAATGCGGTTGGGGGCCTTGGTGCGTGGCCCCTACGCGATAATTTCGTCCAAAGTTTGTGTGTATAGTATGAATTATATATATATATTCGTTTCATATTAAGGATATACACGCTTTCTTTGATGGATTTGTTGAGCTTGTTGTGCTTAAAGTGTGTAACGTATTCCCGTAAGATGTATTTTAAATGATATGCAACGAAAAAATCGGGAGGAAATGAGTTTTTCTTATGTGGGAGCTCGTATGGAATATGGAAAAAGGCTTTTTTTTAAAGAATTTCTGTGTCTACATTATACGTACATACCTGAGTTCTACATTCGAGATTCGTGTGTTTTATATTTTCAAAATTAGGTGTAGTTTATTTATAAAGATATAAAGTGTAATTGGAGGCTGTGTTATGAAAAAAAATGATGCCATTATCTGACAGTGTAATGTAAGGTTATGGCAACTTTTTTTTTGGTTATCTTGAAAATTTATTATTTATACTATGACACAATGATTTGTAGCACAATATTGAGAATAATTATATTAGGGTTTGAATAAATAAATATCATATTCATCCAGATGAAAGTAAAGTCAAAGGCGAAGCTTTTACATGTTAGATCTAAGCAAATTTTCAGCGTATGCACACTACATTTTCAATCTCGCAAAACACACATCGTTTCTGTATATAGAATCACTTCAAAAGTGCTTCGAATTAAGGGAAATTTGTTGGGTACAAGGGGATTCAGAAAGAGCGAACGGTTTGTCACACAGAGCTGACCTGCCTCGAGGCGTTCGTTAAATTTTAAAAGCGGTCGCTTGGCTTTTGAAAATTTCAAGAATCATACTCGTCCTGGTGGTTGTCAAACTTTTACATATTCATTTTGAACGGTTTTCAAATATAATATGTAGGTACAGAGCCCATCAGATGTTGCTTTCGAGCCTTTGCGGTGCGAAGACGCGAAACTCGTTCCGAATGGAAATTTATTCTAAACATAAGCGACTGTTAAATTATCAAATGCGCGATAATCTGAATATTTATGTGTCAAATTAATTAGTTATTAATTGTTTTACATTATTATGTAATAATATGATACGTGAAATTTATGTCGCGCGCTCTACGTTACAGATTTAATTGGTGCCATTATTTCAATATTAAATCTGCTTCTGAGAAAATGGTTAACTCCTGTATATGAAAATGCCTTTATAACGACCGCATACAGATAATTAATTAGATAATACAATGTAGTTTCTTGTATGATAGATTAATGTGTTCGGTTTAGCGATAAGCATTAACTAACCAGAATCCGATGGGTGCTTACCGATATGCGCATTTTGTGCGAAAGTTAACAGAACTTCCAGCGTTATTTTATATGAATTGAACAAATTCCACTAAATTACAAATCCTAATGGTTTGCTGAAAGTTATCAAAATGGTAAAAGGAAACTATCATAATCGGCTTCTATGTGAAAGTTTACAAATTGTTATATAATTATATGTAGTTTTGTCGATAACGAAACGAAAACGACATTCTGTTTATTTTGTGAAGTCTGTTTTCTAAATAAATATGAAAATGTTCAAATTATCGGTATTTTCTAATATTATTTTAACATATCACGAGCTTTCCAATCGCGAAACGTTCGAGTTGTCTGGTTTCATATCGTATTTCTCTCCAGCGCCTTTTTGTTCGCTCGAAAACTCAACGGCAATTGTATCGAATAAATTGTTTCCGTTATTGAAAACATCAATATTTTGATGGGATTCTGTCCGTGAGCACATTTTGAACCGACATCACATTTTATTACTCCGTCGATTTATAACCGAGAACAACATCAGCGCGAAGCAATCGTCTACGAGAGAGAAACTAATAAAGTGAAACATCTCTCTACACAACATCTATGAATATCAATTTGATATCGAAATTCGGCATTTGTGTCACGTTTCGACAGACGGAAATATTCAACCGCGTCCCGGCGATGGAAAGCCTGTTAAATTCGTACGAACCGAACAAATACTTCGCCAATTAACGTCGTGTTCTCAACAACACGTCATTGACAAGCTTTGCCAAAGTTAAATGCCGAAACTAGATAGCAGTAACGTTCCTGCGGCTTACATTTGCATAGAATACGCGTTCGCACTGAATACGATCAGACGAATGCATAGGAAACTAAGCTTCGAATATGATTTCCGTAACTTGATTGCTAGAATAAAATTACTGTATCGATGCAGACTGTTTCATCGAGTACATTATTAAACTCGAAGAATTCTATTCTTAGACACAATTATTTTATTTGATGATTTGTATGTTGAGAAGTGAGTATTAACTCATTATATTAATCACGTTAAATTAAATAAGTGATCCTCTCTGATAGAAACTTTCAAACCCAGGTATCCCAAGTATGCTACATCGGCATGCAGAAATGCTTTATACTTCTGTACCATCTATTAGTTTATTTATTCGATGCCAATTAATGAATATTACATACACTAACACTTATTATCCAAATTCGGTTACTACAGAATTTTTATTTACTTTATATTCCTTCAAAATAATATAAAAAAATTGATTTCTAATCTGATACCACCACAGTTAAATCTAATATGATGAATAAAATAATCGATAATATCATCAAATCGAACGACATTTTTATCTCTCGAGATGAAAATCTATCACAATTTTCACCACGTATATGGAATAGCAATAAATTTCTCTTAGATTCCTCTACGGCTCCGACGCCAAGCCGTGAATAGAGGTGTGCTTCCACCACTATTCCTATTTCATCGTGTTATCAAGTTATCTACTAGGCTTCTTTCCGTCTAGTTTCCCATGATTGCGGGATTCAAAACGAAGCCAGAAAAATCCCCGGGAATCGAATAAAGTTTGGTTAGGTCCGATCGTGCGTCGTCGAAAGATAGCATAAGAATAAAATCGCCTATATTATTTTCACAGAACAAATGTGAAATTTTCAAATATTTCGTCTGAAGGTTGAGTGCTTTGCTCAAATTGAATTAGTTTAAAGTGCGTTATTTGTGAAATTTATCGCACAGGCGACTTGTAATTTAAGCACGATAAAATTCTGGACATTTTCTTATGGAAACTTTTGGCAGATACGAGTACTCGCATGTGTGCGTTTATAGTTTATGAATAAGCCGAATGCGAAATTTGTTGTAAATATTACACGAAATTCTTGTACGAAGTCTTATGCGACGTTGTGCAAACTCTCGCATATATTATATTTAAGATCGGTTCGAGTTTGAACTAGAAAGCTTAATAAAATTTTGCGAAACTTTATCGCATCTCAACGCCGAATGAAAATTAAGTTACGTACTTATTCAATTCGCGATGAATTCAATTAATATTTTATAAAATTCATGATTATATAAAATTGTTTGGAAATCTAGACACTTTGAATAAATGTTGCATTTTTGTATTTTTTTTTTAATTAAAGGTTTGAAATATTTTTAATTTGAAGATTAATCAAGTAGAGTTTTTAATATTGCATTCGATATTGGTATTTGGAACAATTTCTATGGAAAAATTCAATTAAACGAAAACATTTCTCGGAAGAGATTATTGTCGAGGAGTATAAAATTAATATTATATCGGATAACTCTTGTTTTTATACATTGCTTCATTTCTTCGAAGCATAGATTTTAAAATAAAATATTATTTTTATATAGTGTTACATGACGATGGTTTTGATTTTTCTTTTATCTGAATAATATTGATTCAAAATGACGCAAATTCAACCGTAATAATCATATAATCGAACATAAATACAAAATTTCCTGACACACACATAAACTATTCATAGCTTTCGGATTCACGCATCCGAAACACTCAACTCGAACAACCTTCTCCACGGTTCGAACGATTCGTGAGACACTCTCGAACTTGACGACGACATAAAAACGAGTCGAATCGCAATCCAAAAGCATCCCTCGATCCAATTTCAACACCTAAACGCATTTCCGATCGACGACGATAACGTATTTCCGGAGCGTTCGGAATTAGCGGACGCGCGACGCGCTTTTCCCGCGATTTTCCGGACTCTTTTCGAGTTTTTCCCGGTTTTTCGCGGAGAAATCGCGAGCAGATTGAAGAGCAGACGAGAAAAAATCTATTTAGGCTCCGGAGCCGAGGAGGTTTCTAGGTGAGCAGTCGCCCGTCGTCTCAAAACGGACGGTTTAAACGGGAAATTGAAAAAGTACGTGCCACACTTTAGCCCGAGGTAAAAAATGCGGAAAAATCGTGAAGGTTTTTCTTTTCGACGTATTTTTTTAAAGACGATATGAAAAAAAAGTGTAGGAGCGATTAAACGGATATACGTAAACAGAGGATGTGAGCGAAATGATTTTTTTTTCTAGAGCGTGCCAATCAATACTAATGTTAGTTGGATGGGTAAATGTAATAAAAATGATTCGTTGGGATATCAAATAAATAATTCAACAAGCTAGAAAGTAATTGAAAAAATACATAAGTATCTCGTTGCCGAGCTTGTTGCTGTATATTTATGATTCTCTTTCTAATATGAAATGATATATTTTTGCTGAATAACCGCTTTCCATCCGAAACGCGTCTGTTTCGGTCCAAATAAGCTGGAATCGCTACTAATTTAAATACAAACACCATTTCGCTTTTGTTTGTATCACGATAATGGAAAGAAAGGTAAAATATTATAGCATAGATAGGGGAGAAAGAGAATTATTTGAAAAGATTCGCAGACGAGAGAGCGTTGATGGCATTTTCAGTTCAGTGGCGTATCAGAATAATATGCGTGAGCAGTGACGATGGCATTTAAATTTCAAATTCGCTCTAAAAGACATATATTTCACGTCGTCTGCTTCGTCCTTTCACTATTTTATATCGGGTATAATATTTGCGATGCATTTTCATATATGAGCCATTCAGAGCTAATCGTGACTAACTATATTTTTTAAATAATAAAAGAGATTTAAACGTCAAAGCACTTGGAACAGTCATAACTTTTTATGTGTAAAATATTTTTCTGAATAATAAAAATAAATATATAATATTAATGTTTAGCCGCTGGTTAATAAATTATACATTTCAGAAGCCATTTTGAATTGAATTTTGAAAGCCATTGTACATCAATGTGAACTGACTAACATGACTCTAATGTAACTGTATTGTGAATCATTTTTCTCGACTTTTTTCTTTATGTAGTTGGTCACGTTTAGCTTTGAACGTCTCTTTTGACATTTACACGAAACTATAAAATTTTGATACACACATGCCTCAAACGAAAGAAAATCTTTTCCGTTTAACTCAGAGATAAAATGAAAAAATAAATAACTAGAAAGTACGAAGACACATATAAAATAAAAAAATAAGCATCCATTCCAAAAGTCGCGTTCGTTACCGTCCAAAACGTTCACCTTCGTAAATTCGGGAAAGCCTTTCGCTCCGGAGGAAACTTTCGCCTAATCGACTTTAGTTCTTCGGTCTGTTGGTCGCTGTCGGGCTTCCGGAAAACCAGAAAGGAGCTTTTTGCATCGGACAAAGCTCCGTTACCCAGTTAGGGACAAACAATTGGGGATCCCCAGCTCGGAGGTCTCGCTCTGTTGCATGCCGCAATTGTTGTTGCTCTGATTCGAACGAACTTGTATATTTCACGTATATCTGTGTATATCTAGGCCTTTGTGTCAGTTGAACCGAAAGCGTGTGTTGGATTTGTCGTTCCTGATAAAACTTCGAAGATCGAAACGGCGATGCGAGCTCGAGAGGGCACGAGATTGGTTTCGATGTTTGAATACGTGAAAATGCTTCAGTTTCTGTCGACAGTGATTCGAGTCGAGTTAAATTGCTTTCCGTAATTTAGATATGTCGTATTCATTCGGGGAGGATTTTATTATTATTCGAGTTCGACTTTTATTCTGATAGTTGAAAGAAAACCGTTTAAGTACTTCGATCGGACTTTTATCGTTCCGATCGATTGAACGTTGAAACATTAATTAAAGTCGACTTTTTTTAATTTCGAACCCAATGACTTTATCGACGTGAAGGCAATCGAATTCGTCGATAAGTGCCACAGAACGTAAAAAGTCTTAATAACTTCGAATCGCTAGAGATAGGAAGATAGGATTCGGAATATTTTCAATTGCGTAACTTTTTCTTGGTTTATTTGAATAGAACTCACGCATGCCCGCAATAGATATAGATATTACGAGGGTCACTATTCGCAAAAACACATTACTTTTTATGGTTTTGCCTCACTTTTCCGTGAGAAACGATCTTGACGGGATCCCACCCACTTAGAGACACCCTTCCGTATTATTAACGTTTTTTCCCATCTAATTCCGTATAAAAATCGTACTTAGCGACCCTTTTCTGGGGGTCTAAAAGAAACACCGAAGGGAAAAATCAATATTTACGTTTGCATCGGAACCCTCTAATTCTCCTCTGATATTGATATCATTAGAGCAAAAGCAATATTGCGTTCCGTGTTATTTGTTGTTTAATTAAATTCGTGCTGTTTTCGCAGTTAACATGACAGCAGGATGTGTGGTTAATTTCTTCGCGAATCTCATCTTCGCATTCGCTCAGTATATTCATAATTATATACCTTTATTTATTATACATTTTCTTTTCTTTCGACGTTCTAGGAATCTCCACAGCTGTTTTTGTAAATAACTTATACTTCTGTGTTTTCATCGCGAGATTTATTTGAATTCTAAATATTGGGCATTCGCAATTGAGAAGCCTTTAACTAATCGGGAAATTCGCGAGATGAACTGGAAAATTAAAAGGAAATCCGATATCGAATCATGTCATGCGCACAAAGCAATCTAACTTTCGTTTGTCGGATGAATTTCGTATGCAATTACATTTAAACGTAAACGAACATATAACCGGCACCGAATTCAGTTCAATCGTAGACATTACGTGACTTTCGTACGTTCAGATTTTTCTCTACTATTTTTTTCTGCTCCGAACGTAATCTGAATCATCAAACAAATACTCTCACGGACCATTTAACAAAGCGGCGTTCATTTTAGTAAATCCTCGTAAAAGGGAAACAACGCATATATTTTCCACGGCGGGTTTACCTGCGAAACCTTGGATACGGCCCAGCATCAAATGGGTTAAAAAATGATCCAGCGCCACCGTAGCCTGTGTAATTTATGAACGGGCATCGAATTAAATTTAATATAATAAAACGTCCATATTACGAAAAGAGATCGTCGATGAAATTGCTCTGAAACATTTCTCGACAGATAGAAAATGCGGTTGTCGAAGCGCGTTAACAACTTTTCACAATCGTAACGAACGAGTCGAAGCGTGTCCGGAAAGTTTCAAGTGTAACGTAAATACGTCTATCGTGTGTTAAACTTATTGACAGCTAATTATCTGAGATGAAAAATTGCTGTATTTTTCTTATGGACATTATTTATTTGAAACTTAAGTAGATAATTATAACTATTAAAAATTTTACTTTAATATTTTAATGAAAATTAATTTCAATTTGACTGAGATATATTTCATTTTATTATTACAATTTGATGCGAGATAAGAAGATTTTTTTGGGACTTTTATAACGCTTTCATTTAAATTTACGGACACTTTTTCAGACGTATAGTCGTCATAAAAAATGGATAATCCTACACTTTATTGCAGAAAATATATTACTTTCATCATCGTTGAATCTAACCACCGTATAAATTTATACTTCAACACTCAACAATCTAAATAGAGTGCGGTTTTGTATATCAGAATGCAGTATATGATAGTTTTCGATAGCGAATACCTAATTTCCATCCCCTGCAGACTTGAACCCGATTTCAACCCTTTAGGGTCTCAAATTAAGGTTCACCTTATCTTCGTGACCAAGATAAGGGTATACTTCTACGCTGAGAAGGCTTTTTTCTTATATATTTCCCTCATTCGAGGCTTTCTTCGGGGTGCGTATGCAAATCGAGCTCAATCGACTGGAATCAATCCACCCTCCACGAAACGATATAGATATTTAATTTGACACACAACGAAATTCAATATCCTCGAGAGGAAACGATATATTTTTTCATATCAGTATTATGTAAGCTGAATGGGAAAAAATGAGAGGCGTAATAAGTGCTTTCTTTGATAACCATTTTTTCTCTCTCGGCTAGTTTATTTGTTTTGCGAGAGCACATCTCGCTTAAGGGAAACTCACTCGAGGCGACACTTTAGTACAATAATAATAAAATCTCAAAGGGGGGATATTTTCGCCGATGAATCGTAAATTTGTACCGGTTCCAAAATAAACTGCAAAACCGACTGTGTGAATATTCATGAAGCGTCCCAGTAAGGGACGTCGCACGCCGACAGTAAACAAACTTACTAGAAACTACACGAAATATCAATAAAGAGCTACGTCGAACTTTTAATACCGCCGGCTAGATATTTTCACAGAGCTCACGATATCTCTAATCGATTTTTCTATAATGAAAATTTTCATTTGACCCACTTTCGTCGGATGAGTAGCGTATCCGGTAATCAAAATGTTTTCATTCTCGAGAACACTTCAATATCAAATAATAATATGCTGTATGAATTATCGTTTATTCAGATTCGTTTTATAAATCCACGCTGTGACAAGATTAGTTGAGCTCTCCTGCACCTAATATCGAATGTAACGCTATATAACCACTTCCTCTCGGCTCGTGTATTAATATATAATATAATGTGATAAGATCGAAGACAATATCGAGAGACTGACTTCATGAAATATTCATAAAATAATTTTCCATTCAGCGTCTCTCCTCGTTCGCATTCGAACGACTCCATATGGCGCACCGTCGTAAAATCATGCGAAACACTTTCCGAAAAAATCACTCGAACGAACCCTGATTTATTCCCCAGATGCTTAATTGAGCATCTTGCCGATTCTGAAAACAGTTAAACATCCCATAAATCGAATTTATCGCCGGAAAGAAAGCCTTTAAAATATACAAATTCGCGTAACAGTCGCGCAATTTTCGCGCGAATTTCCACTCATTGTGATCGAAAAATGTCACTGTAACCGCTTCGAATGTATTTTTAACGATGTCTGCGAATCGCGCATAAACGAGAAACTCAAATGTAATAATATGATTTTTTTTGTCGTCGATGTTGAAATTTGTCGCTCGATTTGCATGAGAAAGGAGAGGAGCGTTGTGTTCGAAACACCTATTCAAAGATTTTCGGAGGTGTGTTCTCCTTTGGGACTTATCAAGTCCGAGGATCAGAGTCTAGGGTATTATGGTGAAGTTGTTCTTGTTGGTGCTTTTGTTGATTTGCCGCAATCTAGCACACAACTATCCGACTTCATCATAAGTATATTGTCGATAGGTTTCCAAATTAGAAAAGTTTAACCAATTTTGATTTTCATTGATTATTCATATTTTGAAAAGAAATATTTCATATAACAGTAACAGCGACTAATTTTTGTGAAGAAGTGAGGGAAGACCGATATTTTCGCGAAAGCCATGAAATATTGAGTATCGAGAAAATTATGCGTCTATTAAATTCTGAGAGATACAAATCGGAACAACCATCCGCTTCGTTTCATACCATGCAATATTAATCGTATACTTATGAAATCTTTCGCTTTTAATTTTTAACAACTTCAGGCGTCTCAAAATTTTCTGCTAAATTCTCTCCTTTCCGTCGAAACGCTCCACTTTCCGGTCTCATAAATTTCAAATTGAAATAAATTTTCAAGCTCTCGCCTTGTACGTGATTATCATTTCAAAATCGCTTTTTCTTCTGCGAGTTCAAACCTGAAGAAACCCCATTACTCAAAATAAAATGCTACCCTTTTAGAGCAACTTTCGTATCAATTTAAGGGATATTCCTATATATTCCACCATACGAACGTCACGAATTTAACCGATGGTATACATTTCGATAAAGGTTCACATTTGCAAATTGACTCGTGATTGTGCAGTATTACAATAAGTTAAAACCACTTTGTCGACCTTGATACGTAACTGAAGGATACTTGCGTCTAACCAAGTTGTCCTTCTTAAGTTATACTACTTTAGTAGGAAAATCTCTCCGGCGGGCTTAGTTCTAGATGTAAATTTGACTATTCAACCAGGACAAATGTTAGCTTGAAGATGCATTCAAGAAGTGGTAAAGTGTATACACTCGTACTACCGCCAAGTTTTGTTTGCATGAATTTCAAATGGTTTATTTTAACATGAAAGTTTGAAATGTAAATTATGAACTTACGCATTTATTAAATAAGTATTTTGAAAATGTTAAATTTCATCTTTAATTTAATTTCATATAATATTCACAAGATATACTCAAAAGGTATTATACTCGTATGTTCCCTGCATATTTACACGTCGTTTTCCCGTATTTCATTGTCAATATTGACTTGGGTAACGATCGGTTTTGTATGGAAAACAAAATCGTATGTACTTACTCCCAGTACACAGTAGGATGTAAGGATTTTTTTCTCCCAATTGAAAATCAAATATTGAAGCGGCGAACACCGAAAGATCCCAGTAAACCTCGAATTTCATTCATTTCTATTTTCGTATCTATTCAATAATACAATATTGAATCGAATACCGTCGCTTATTGTTAGACAAATTCTAATTTTAACAAATATTAGATATTTAAATAGTTCTTATTGTTTTTTTTTATTAATCGCTATATAAACCATTACGTGCATAATATGATCAACTCCACTTTTTGAAAAAAAAAAAGATATTTTCAAAGCACTTGGTATAGTCATATTTTTATGTGAGAAATATTTTCTCTAAATAATAAAAATAAATACCATTAAAATTCACATTTTTTTGGGCCACCGAATTGCAAATCATATTTTGAATCTGTATTCTACTGTGAACTGGTTATATATGAAGCATATTGTAAACAAAATTCGCATATTTATAATTTAGCATAAATGGAATAATACAGGATTTAACCGCGCAGTGCACTGAATGGATCATATTGCAATATGATTTTTTCTTACGAAAATTGATATTGTTCGATATTAAGCACAAATATAAATAGGAGTCAGAGTGCTTTTGTATTTCGATATCGGGTCAGCCTTCCACTCAAATATTTATTTCGGGCCATGATTCCAGCGACTGGCCCCAATATCTTCGAGTGGACCACGATCATTTTTAGCTCCTCGGAAGGAGAAAAAACGGCGGTTCCTTTGCCGATAAATTGTGCCTCCTTTTACCTAAACATTACGGGAATTCTCGAGAATAATTCGCCACTTGCGAGTTCCGTCGAGATATATCGCGAAAACGGGTTCACTTTTCGCCTCGGCGAAAACCATTTCTATTTCCCTTGATATAAGTCGAAACGATCGCCTCTATTCTCTTAAGTATCAAGAGGAGCTAAGTGTTCGCCTCTTATGTGCAATGCAGATGGGAGCAGCCTATCTCCAAGCGATTTGTGCATTATTAATGGATGTTATTCAATTACTATCGTGCGCTCATTCCGTTTGAATGCAATCGATTATCGGCGAATCGATTACGGGACATGAAATGGAATTTCGTTTTAGAAAAATGTTGAATGTGTGGATGAATTCGTTAAAAGATATTTTTAATTGAAATCGTATTCTATCGATTTGGGCTTGGTAATATTTTTATTCTAAAAGTCACAAATATTAATAGAATCAATTTTTCAAATGATACAAATTATTTAAATATTTGAACTGCGAACTCCTATTAATATTAAGTGCATATTTTATTTAAATAAATTTTATTATTTTAATAAATTTATTTCTTTTGATTCTTTGTATGTACAAACAACAAAGACAAAGATTAATTAGAAAATAATGAAACAAAAAAAATATTTTCATTTTCAAAATTTTTTTCAAATAAAAATGCTGTAACGAAATAAAAAACTTCAAATGAGACTCTTCATTATTTTCATTCGAATTGAAATATCTCTCGACGGATCCGCACTTCATTCACAACGCCACTTTTCCTTCTCACTAAGAATAATAAAAATACGCGAAAATTTATTAAACACACTACATACATTTATATTATACGAAAAACACTCCGCTGAAATAAAGCGATAATTTTATAAGCCCGCTCGCGAACGGGGACACAATTTCGCATCGTAACTAGAGAGCACTCGACTCCAAATGTCGCAACAACAACGACACACGTGCGGTGCCCAATTTCGCCTTTCGCCAAATATCCAACAAACCAAAATAAAAACTAAACATTTCAATTTCGTTTCAGACATAAGACTGGCCCACGCCGCTGGAAGAGTATGCTCCTTGGTCGGGGTCGAGGGTGGACACGCCCTTGGGGGCTCCCTCGGTGTGCTGAGGGCCTTATATGCTTTGGGAGTCAGATATTTGACTTTGACTTCAACCTGCGACACACCTTGGGCACAGTGTGCTTTGGCCGATGCCATGGGGACCGGTGCTCCGGATCATGATGGCTTGGCTCCCTTTGGAAGGGTGAGTGTCTTGGGTTTAGATATTATTCGTGATGCATGAGAGTGACAGTGAGTTATTATAAATAAACAAACATGAATATGGTCACTGACTGAATATTGTACTAATTGGATCAGTGAATATAAGGGTTGGTCATTGTTTGACCGGAGCGTAATATCACACATGTCAATAGAAGTGTTTCAATTTGAAATGATATATTAATGAATGTATATGGATTAAGTATAATTTTTAATATTGTGTGAATGTATATTCATATTTGAAAACAAGTATGTCTGTAGTTGGAAAAATTGATAGGCGATGAATATTCGTTTTTTTCGGGTTGAAATTAAAAGTTATTTAAGATTCGGTTTTTTTCTGAGAATCGATTGTTTCAAGCTAAACAATGACGATAACAAGTTGTGAAAACTGAAAAAATACTTCTGAAAAGTTTTGAATCGAAAGGATTTTAATTGTATTTCGAAACTTTTCAAATTTTCAGTGGATTTGAAAAATTTCTCGAACTGTCAAAAGACGTTTTGTGCTTTCAACTTTAACTTTGGACAGATTCGATTTTCCATGATTTAATAATTTAAAAGTAAGTTTTTTTTTCGAATTACTTAATATTTTGTCAGTTAAAATAATAAAGTAGAACAACGATCTATACACAGGTATGCTTGTGTGTGTGTGCCTAAAAGTCAAATCGTTACGAAAGGCTATTAGGTTATTTGTTACGGCTTACCCAAAGTGAAATGTGAATTCATGTAATTATACATGATATCGTACGAGTGGATGAAAAACATTTCCGTTTCCATTAAGGTTTCAACTTTATTGGCCGCAATTCAGAATTATACTCGATGAAATCTCGAACGAGTGAGTTATGGGAGTTAATAAAGTTTGAATTGTATGCGCCGACAGAATCATAAAATGCAGTCCACGTTTTGTTTGCAGAAAACGATTATGCAAAACTAGGACAATTTTTCTCATAAATTAATTTACGTACAGAAAAATAGTGTCCATAAATCACGAATAAACTAACTACATTGACCTTTTTGTATTTCTCCCAATAAAAATACTTGATGCATTAATAAAACCTCACGAAATGTTAAAATCAGTCCGTTATTTATAGATCGTCTATATTCGAAATTTTCTGAAGTAGGGTCAAACGTACCCTTGTTTTTGTATGTATCAGCTTACTTCGACCCTCATCCATTGAAATAATGAATTAAATTTAGCATTGATTGATGTGCTTTTTTTCCCGCACAACGCGCACACAAACCTGTTCTATCCTGCAATTTTTAAGATCTTTTATTTAATTCACGAACGAGGTTCTTTCATTCAACAACGAGCGGAAAAAACTTGATGTATACGAATAGTTCTATTTATACAATGCTCGATTCTGAAGGAGGAAATGATTCGGAATGAGGCTCATTGTACGACGCCGTAAATTAACGGGGCGAAGTCGTTTTATTGTAATCGCCTCGCTTAATGAGTAAATCAAATTTATTTTTGCACAAAACAAAGGTTCCGAGAAATTTTCTTCCGACAACAATTATCATCGCGGACAATTCACTTTATCGTTGCGAATTTCTCTCGAAATATTATTCCTCGTTCCGAACGACAAACGAACCGCCCTCGTCATTAATTACAAGGTGTGTGTATTCAGATAGCCTAAGCTGAAATTTTCAGTCGGTTTTAAAGCGTCTTTCGGCGGATCTTTTCCGCTCAAACGCGACAACGGAACAAACGCAACCCTTTTGAATTGTCCCGAATTGCTTTTAATCATCTCACAATGAGGAAAACGAGAGAAATTCGTAGAGAACGAGAGGGAGAGTTCGCACACGTCCCGAATCACTTAGCTCCCGGGGAAATAATCATCCCCGAAGAGGTACTTATGTATGTACCAGGACATAAAATATGAAGACTTTTTTCCATTTTTTACAGCTGCTTCCTTTTACGAGGCCGGGGAGCTTCTCCTCGTTGCGATAGTTGCGCTACGATTTCGGGCTACGAGTCTAAAAACCGTTTTTACGAGTCCTGATTTTATTTCTCGGGCTGCGATCTCGTTTTTTCGGCTTATTTTCGGATTTTTTCAGCTCTCTCTTTCTCGTCGGAGATTTTATGGTATTTTTTTTTCGTGCAGTTTTTCCACGGACTGCGTAGAAAATTGTCGGTGGATGCTGAAGCGGACGTGTTGTCGGCTACGCGACAGGTTAAAGGTTGTAAAGCGACGCTTGATAGTCATAAAAAATGCATCCCAGCTACGTGAAAATTGCAAAAATGTGAAATTTTTAAATATGAAAATGTTCTCTTATACGAGTTGAATATAAATTTTATGACAAGTATAAACCGAAAACTTATTTAGCATATAAATTCTGTTCGATAAATTCACATTATAAAAACAATAACTCTCACGTCAACTTTATGAATTTTGACTAAAATTAAACATATTTTCATTTGCTTTTGTAAAATTTTCGCTTTTTTTTATTAGTTGTAAGCAAGTGGAAATACTTAATTGACTTTTTCTACTAGACTTTTACTGCAATTTTTCAGAGCAAACGTTCACTTAGGACCGATGAAGTTTTTAACTGCCCGGTTCAAAGTTGCGCGCCTACTGCAATAAATATTTTATATCCGACGCCGATTGATTTGGAAGAAAAAAAATTGCGGATTTGCTTTTCTATCTGTCGTCGTACTTTTTTTATTGCTTCACCGATCGTTTCAGCGATAAAAATCAACCGTTTAATACCCCATTCCGTGGACTTTCATAGCCATGTTTAAGGTAGTATATTGGCGAATTCGCGAATTTTTCGAGAAATCGAATTAGGCTTTTGCTAAACGAACGAACTTTTCCTCTATGTTGATATCGAGAGCGTGGATATTTTTTTTTGCAAAATTCACACGATTCTCGGAATTTTCCTCTTTTTGTACGTCGATTCGACTCGTGTAAAATATAGATGATATTTTGAACACGTTGCCCGAAAGAAGTGTGCGTGTCGAGAAATAAGATCACCAAGAACCAATTTAAGGTTTCTTATAACGTGAATTTCTTATTCGAGCAGCTATACGATAGAAAAGGAAGAAATAATTTATTACGAGCCTTCGTAGAGTGAATTCTGAATTTTGCAACCCACCTTTTCCTCTAATACGATTCGAAAATAAAAATAAATCGCATGAATTATAGCTGTATTTTTCGGATGATGATGATAAAGTATTGCATTTAAGCTCATTATCGTACTCGTGTTTTGATTCTACACGATTTAAATTTTATTTATTGTTAGTGAAAAAATATATGTTAAATAAGTAAATTGTAATAATTGATTATACATTTCGAGATAAAAATACAAATAGAACTGAACTGTCAAAACATTCATCGTGACTTTTAAATGAAAATGTATTTATTTTAATGAGAGCTTAACTCTATTTGCTATCCGAGAAAGAATTGAATTTCTCTCTTGCCTCAACGAAAAAAAAAAACCTCACATTTTCTTTTACATTTATTACATTTTCGTATGAAAAATAAGCCACGCGACCAAATCGGATTTGCTACATCCGATTTTTTCCGTTATAATATTAAAATAGGCACATTTTCCACTAACATTATAACATTTAACGACCTCCAGGACATATCCGAGAACTCGCACTCGCATTATGCGAATTTTCCAAACTCGATCTTTGCCAGGTTCGCAAACGGAATATTTGATATAACGTCACGTCAGGATTTGCACGCGATGAGGGTTGAAATAACGGCCCTTCGAAAAGGTAGCGAATGTTGCTCGTAATTCAATATACCGAAAAGCGAATGTGAACCGTGCTTTAGGATGCGCTAATGCTGCATATTTCGCTGAAAAATATTGCAATTTTGGTGAATTCTGGTATTTTTCGGTAATGAAAATTGTCTTGTTGTGTGTAAGCCGATTTTCTGCTCGTTAAATTTCGTATTTTCGTCTGGACGAGTTTGGAGACGGGTGTTTGTTTTCTCGTTCCTTTGTAAGATGAGGCATATGGAATTTGTGAATTATGAATGGTTTATGTGTTTGAGAATTTCATTTGCTTGTTATGCACGTTTTCTATTTCGAGATAAATAATTTTCGTTTCAGGTTAAATATTATAAAAATTGAATCGAATCTTCTCAAGAAAATTCAGATAGAGAAAGTATAAATCTATTTGATTCTATTTTAGAAATAATTCCGAGCAGTGTATTGTTCAAAATACGTGAATAATGAATACCTTACTGAAATTTAACAGAGCTTAATTGTTGAATATTCTCATTATATACTGTTGAATGGGAAGACTTTATATCCTTGATTTTTCATTGTAAACTTCGCCTAAACTAGAGTCTTTTGTTTCCGTTCTCGAGCACTGCAAGCACAGTGTATTTTGCGAAAAGGCGAGTGGTCTTTGTTAAATTGTTTCTCGAGATATCTTGATATTTCGCAGACAAGAGATATAAAGAATCTCAACAGAGAACGAATGGGAAAAAAATGCGCTCGATTCGAATCCGAGTTGAAATTTTCAAGTGCACAATTTCCTTATCGGAAACGATTCGAAACGCCCGAACGAAAACGCGATATTGTATTTGGCGAAACGAAAAAGCGATTCAGATGCACGATTACCTCATTTTTTTCAACTCATATTTCATTTTCCATTTCAGCTTATCATAAAGGAAATGAACCGACTGGGAATGATGGTGGACTTATCGCACGTGTCTCAAAGTACCATGAGAGCAGCTTTGAATGCTACCGAAGCTCCGGTGCTGTTTTCGCATTCTTCGGCGCACGCTTTATGCAATTCGTCCAGAAATGTACCCGATTATGTTTTGAGAAGAGTAGCCGAAAACAGGGGACTTGTTATGGTCAACTTCTATTCGCAATTTCTCACCTGCAAGAGTACAGCAGCAGTCGCCGATGCAATAGGTGAGTCTCGCATCTGAAACAATTTGAATATTTTACCTGTTTAATAGTGAAAATTTTATGTACAACGAAAAAGAATGAAGATTTTCGACTACGTATTGTACAATTTTCATGAAAATTATTTTAACAATTTCAAATTTGAATACGAAGCACCTTGCTGCGTTCAAACCAATCGCTCTCACGTGAATAAAACATGCAAGTCTAATGCGCAAAGCAATCCTCACTTATCCCACGAGAACGCAGCTCAAAGCTCGCACAGAAGGCTTCAGAGGGGACCTCTTCAAACCGCACAGAAGACCTTAATCAAACAGAACTTTCCCCGCGAGCTGATATTAAATAAATATTATCAATGAAGGACTGCGAGAGGGTTGTTCAGTTTAAATTCCGATATTCCCCTCGGCCGCAAAAGTTTCGCCCTTCGAAGTTTTCCGCGTTTTTATTTGTTTTCGCGATCGTTTCGCTACGTGTCGGCTTCTCTCGATAATGAACCGTTTTTCTATTGTCGTAAACTTTTCTAGGGTTTTTTGTGCAGTCCTTAGGCCTTTTCTAACAAGTGAAAGTCTCGAGATCCCAGTTATTTTTTCGAGCCGTTCTCTCTCGCTCTTTTATTCATCGCACAAAGTCCTATCCAAATATACGCTTAAGAAGGATTTCGTATTTTATATTAATATATTTTGTGAAACGATCGATCTTCTCGGGAGTTTAATGTATAAAATATAGTTTAATTTGTGTAGAGGTGGCGTCAGTGTTAAAAAAGAACGATTTCAATATTCATCTATTCACTGCGTTATATTCAGTGAATATTTTTTATTAAGTTGTATTATAAGTGAAATAAAAAAGAAACAGCTGCCAGCTATCATGACTTGCAAACAGTTTGTAATACTGTCTCCTACTATGCGCTCTTATTAAATTTTTCTTTTCTAACTTTGCGTTTTTAAGATGTTTACATCTTGACAAGTAATAATGTTAAGATTACATTGCTTTTACACAATATCATATTTTGCTCTGCAAAATATAACACGACAACAGCCTTGCTACGAGTTTAATATCAAATTTTATCATTATATTTACTTTGATATTTGAAAAACATCATTCACGATAAAATTATTACAGCGAATATTAGTAAAACAAACGCGATACTCTCAACTGAACCGTAAAAAATCCTGTGAAAATTTTTCACCTCTGGCATAAACCGACCACTTTTTTTCCACTACGACACAGCCTGAATTCCACAGAAGCAAAAGTCGAGGACAAATTAACCCACGTACAAACACACATACAGATATACATTCGCAGTTGGCAAAATTAAACGTTATCGTCCTTTGACGGTCGATGTTTGAAATTTCGCGCGGCTCTCTCTCGTATCGAGGCCCTTCAACCCTCAAACGACTGGTCGGGGTGTAAGTTAATTACAGTCGAAAATAAAACGGTTTTACTGTGCGACTCTAAAACATCTATGTATCAGGTATATGTATGCAGAGCTCGAGTAAATAATTCTGTGAAAATTCGACTGTGATCAGCGATGTAGTTCAATTCAATTTTAGTATGGGAATTTAATTTGAATGCTCTAATTTGTTTCTGGGTGTTTATATATCCATTGTGTAAACTTTAATAAAATTAATTGTTTATGTATTTATTTGTATTTTGTATTCAACTAAACATTTCCGATTTCCTGTAGAAAATGATTCTGCATCGTAATATTTATTCTATTTTTTTTAAATCAAAAATAATTAGTACAAAGAGAGCGATCTAGCGCCATTCTGTACACAAAATTTGGTAACATTTGCTCCTCTCTTCCCTCAATTTAATCCATAATTTAATTATCAAAAGTGTTACATTATATTTGACTGACAGCATTAAATAAATCCAATTAAATTCCAAGAAGATATACATATATTGACGCTACAATAATTTTTTATACAATTTTCCAAAAGGGAGTTGGAGACAAAAAACAAAAAGGAAGTGTCCCAGAGAATTAAATATTCTCACCCTCTCTTACTCTTGTTAATTCATTTTAATCAAAATTAATTCATTTGTTGAATTAATTTTGAGGTAGAATATTGTGAGCTATCACATATTGTTACATTATAATCAGCTTTAAGTTGATACAGTCACAATCAACACCGAGCCACAATAGTCTAACAATCTTAGAAATACTCAACAAACAAACAAATCACATTCCCAACCAAACACATCTAACGAATACAACCGAACTACAAAACACATCTGTATTCAATTAACACCCGAAAACAAAAGAGAACCGCCAATTTCGAACGGTCAATTATGCTGTCGCCGGCGACGTAAATTACCACAGCCCACACACCGATTAGTCAATGCAGATTAACCGGAGGGACACGGGACACTAGCGGGAATTAGCGCGGGCTTCGGTTATCAAATTGTCGTTGCACACATGCGACGAAACTACCAAGTTTGTGCGGTTCGAATCCCACGGCGAAGTTTACAGCTAGCACAATACGTTCCCGGCTAAACTGCACGCGGCCAATTTTACGCTTCCGAGTGTGAATATGGCGGGAAGCTGTTTCGTATTTGTCGTTTAGGGGAGTCGATTTGGATCGAAATGATGTTTGGGGTTTTGGTTTAGTTTGTGTATTGGTTTCTAGGTGTTAACTTGTGGGAAGTGTGTTTATTGATTTGAGTTTCATCGATGTGATTAGAATCGTTTTGAATCATCTAACTGTGTGACGATCGAAAGGGGCAAAGAATACAAGTGACATTTTAGCCGAAATTGAGTTATGCATAGCAATCGATTCTATGCACGCTCATTTATTTGGTGGAAAAAGGATATAAATTAATTCGGAACGTATGCCGAGATATGTCATCAAATCACTCGACCTCTTCCTAATACATGTAGGTACATGGTCAACTTTGAACGCGCTTTTCTCGAAATCACTGCAAAGTCACTTGTATCCCTTGGTCTTTTCAGTCATCATATAATATCGCTATTTAGTCTATGTATATGTGTTCGCTGTAATGTTACAAAACTGTTGTAATTGTGATCGTAGAAATGTTCAGTTAGGAGGCAGAACCCCCGAAAATAACAAAGGGGGCAAAAAAGGAAAAAAAAGTGACAAAACAGTTATCCAATTAAATTTTCGATGACTTACATACATATGTGGTAATTTGCGATGGGCAGTTATATCGAAAACCGACGCTGCACTCATAGCCGTTAGTTGTCAGGCAGCATGCGCTCAATTTTCGACCAACTCGATTTCGAGTAATTATGTTATAAGCAACTTCGGTGCAAATCTAAAGCTAGCTCTACACTAAAAATAAAATATCCACATAAAATAACGTTTTTCTTACTAAATATGCGATAATATTTTCAACGGGTTGATCACTAGTGACGACAGAGTCGCAAAAATGCTACGCTGTTTTCTAACTATTCTATTTTTTACTCATTTAATTCAACTTGTATTCAATATAAATAAATGAAAATGTATGAATGTCTTCATTTCTGTGCTCAACGGATTTCTTAAGAGCTGATCTTTTCACAGTGAAAATTAATCATGGTTTATTTTTTGTACGACTGAAAAGATTTTCGCATCATTACATTTAAAATTTTGCAAACAACGGATTTTCTATTTTGACGTAGCAAAATCGGAGCAAATACTGAGTATGGCTTATACTCGTATACGCAAAGAGATTTACTACAGAAATGAGAAATACTATACAATTCACAATCGGCTTAAAGAGTTTTGAGCAATGCCAAGTCACTTAAGTTAGTCTTATGTATATGAAACAATATTCATATTCAATCATAAAATTGCTTTCCAATTTCGATATAAATTACTTGTGTACGTTCGATATGTTATTCGTAATATATTTATCATATATTCAGTATCGATATCGAAAACTATTCAATATGTCTCATAGCGATCAGTCATAATATAATAGATCGATTCCATCAAATTCTGTAGGTACATACTTTATATCAATATTCTAAACATCCCCACACGAATATTACATAATATGAATTTATAAGAGCTTTTTTTCACGAAGAGTCTGCAACGTGTCCTCAACAAAACGAATTTCCACGAAAGAAATATTGAAAATACAACATTCATGCGCGATCCGAAATCGCTAACGGCTCGAAATAAAAATATTTCACGTGAAAAAAACGTAAGCACACATCACTCAGACGTTGCGTAAACGTTTTGTGCACATTCGAAATTATTTAAGAGACCGTTACTCGAGAAATCTCTCCAGCTTCTTCTTTTTTTCGCCTTCCTCGGCGCTTTACATTTCTTGCCTTCTGCGTCGTAACATAAATCTTCTCTCTCTTCTATCAACGGTTCCTTCTCCCGAAGCCAGGGATTATTCATAAAAATGTGACCCGTTCATTGTCATATTTTTTTTCGTTTGAATATATCTGCTGCTTTACTCGCGCACTCCTTCCGATATTTGAGCCTTCCATAGCTAAACGTGACCAACTCTAATTTCGAAAAAAAATATAGATTTAAATGTCAAAGCAGTTAGTATACTCATGACTTAATTTGTATGAAATATATTTCATGAAAATTTGTTTGATTACCGAATAATGAGTCATTTATTTCAGAAGCCATTTTGATTGATTTTGTACTCTGATATGCATTGACCACATTTGTAACTTATTATGAACTGAATTTGTGTTATATGATATCGAAAAAATGAAATTTTGAAAAAAAAGGCTTTTATCGACTTCTTGCTTAGTGGAGTTTGTTACGTTTAGCTATGAACAGCTCATTTTTCCTTTTCGGAAAAACGCGCATGAATGTGGATTTTTATCTCGCGCCTTCGGTCTAACCGAATGGGCATTTTTTCCCTCTTCTGATTCACATATAAACGAAATAATTTGAGAGTGGTGCGGGTATAATGGGCAAAATCGACCGCGGAGAAATTGCGTTATGCGAGTTTGCCAAAATCGAAATAGTTTTTCAATTTTTCCCTTTCTGCAAAGTTTGACGTAGACGCGATACGCTTTTATCGACTCGTGTTTAAGTTTTAGAAAGCGGCACGATACCCTTTCCGAAATAATATGGATGAAACTTTTTTTTGGTAAATATCGAAGTAAACTTTTCATAGTTTTAAATATTATTTAATGATGAAAATTTGTAATTTAACTTCAATTCAGAATTGCAAACTAATCGAATTCTTTGTGTTCAAATTTATATGATCACACATAGGAACTTTTTGAAGATAGAGGAAATTGTACATTTTTATTATGGTGTTAAAATCAGCATTCAGAAAAATAATGCCTCAATACTGAATATAAAAATAATTTAAAATTTGTTTTAACATGAATATATTAATTTTCGAAAACAAAAATTAAACGAAAAACATATGAACACATAATTCAGTGGAAAATTATATTTATTTGAGCATTTGAAAGCTTATTAATGTTCATTTTCCCCATCTTCATGTTTTTTTCTACGAAATAACATAAGGAAGTCGACTAAATGGATATTGATATAACTGAAATTAAAATTAATGAGATTGTTTTTTGTATTTTTAGCGCACATCAACCATATAAGAGACGTAGCCGGAATAGACTGTGTAGGCTTAGGAGCAGGATACGATGGAATCAATTTGTGAGTATTTTCTATACGTTTTTTTTTTAATCCTTTTTCGTCCATTATAGGCTCATAAGAAATTCAATAAATCAAACATAATGCACGGGAAAGTACACGTTGTTTTATTCATAAAGTGTGTGATCGACCATTACACAAATTGGTGTTTGCTTTTAGCCTAATGAATAATGCGATAGTTACCCATAATTCAATACAGCCACTTATTAATATGTGGCACAAATTACGAAATACGCCCCGAACTTATAACGCGTTTAAATCATGATATAGGTAACGATGTCGAAAACATTTTTGTGAAACTGAGATATTACATTTTATGCGAAAGTTCGACGTGCGAACATAAGCGGCCGATTTTCGACGAGAGAACTTTCGCTTCGCGGGAAATTTCGGTAAGGTTTCCCTTTGTGTAGTGACAATATGGAAAAGTTGGGGTTCTTTAACTTTTTTTTTTAACACCGAAAAGCGAAATATTATTTTACGACAAGCCGAAGTATTCGTAATAAAAAAAAAGTTGAACCGTAAATGCGTCGGTGTCGAGCGTTAGTGCCTCCGTCGAAGCAGTTACTTTCGTATATTTGTACACAATTATATTCGAGAGGGGCTTTTGAAAAATCGCAACACGTACGCAAATTATTCACGATTGTTGATTGCGAATTACTTTTCTCCGCGAATGCCAAATAGGTGTTCGAAAAATAAATGGCCGAGACACGATCGGACGAACAAGACTAATAACGATTGAAAATAACGACCGCGAATATACATTTTTTTAAAACAAAAAAAATATAGGAAGGAAAGGAGGGAATGAAAATTGTCGTAATTTTCCACCGAAAAGGTTTTGGTGAAAGAACGTGCTTTGCTTTTAAATTAAGAAATATTATATTTCGCATAAAAGCTCTTCCTGAAAAATATGTACATTTTTATCAAAGGGAAATCGCCGACGTCAAACGTTGTTATTTTTAAATACCACATTTATTTAGGAGTTAAATTTGATTGCTTTTCAGCGATATTGGAAAGGGTTGATTCGAGCTGTGATTGTATCAAATACATTTTTCCGTTTTTCATCAAAATTCATTCGATTCTTCGAAAGCAACTAATTAGTTTTACCTTCAAAATTATACAAATGAAAACATGAACGTTTTCCAACCATGAAAAATCACTTCCCCAACTAACATCTCCACGTGCTGCGATCATCCACTTAAAACCCTAGACGCTCTATTTCCCCGTCTTAAAGTTGCGCGATAATCGCCAACTTTTTGCGACTTTTCCTTCGCTGGAAGGCCACCGTAAGGAGCCGGAGCAAATCTGTAACAAATTGCTGGGAAATATCTCGTCGTTAAACCGAATAACGTCCTTCGATAAAGCGCACGCTTCATAAAATAACATTTTTACGACAACACAGGGGCGGACTAGGGGGGGCACGAACGGGAACGTCTGCAAACATCGACGCCGTATGGTAAAAGTTATTTTTCAATATGCCACGAAGGGGCCCCTCGACGATGTTTCCATATATTACCTCGTGTATTACACAAGGTATGGATGCAAATATGCGCGTGTTTCGGAATTATATTTGCGTTTTGTGGGCTTAGTTATGTGTGTATTTATATTATATTCAATAGATAAATGTTGCGTTAAACTTTAAAAATTATTGATATAAGTATAATTTTCATTTTAATTATTTTGTGAATTTTGATGTAATATTGACTGTTGTGATCCGCTGTTGTTTAAGATAATCGTTAGCTACTGTATGTATTGAGTATTCATCAAAAATGCCATACAGATTTTGATTGTAAATTTGTGACGACTTTTCATAAGATTAATCTCGATATTTCACCCAAATTAGACATTTGAATCAAATATGTATATTTCATAATTTCATATAGTGTAGATAGACGTTCGAAAATTCATTTTTATAGCTATATAATACCTAGTGAAAGTCAATTAAGCGTTATTGATTATTAATCAATTTCAACTTAAGTAGATAAAAAGAAACTTTCCAAGTTAAGCTCGGAAAAAAATTACGTAAAATAACTAATGAACGCCATTATTAAAGTTTCAGCTATTTATAATTGAAGTTTTTCCACGAACTTTATCTCGCCTCGAGCGCTAAGCTCAGACTATGATTTCTCATTAGGGAATAAAAATTTTCCAAGAACCTATATAAACTCTTCCCTTTTTTCTTTCAACACAGCACACCTAAAGGATTAGAGGACGTCTCCACTTATCCTTTGCTGTTCGCCGAACTCCTCGCAGCCGGATGGTCAACCGAGGAGTTGAAGAAGTTGGCGGGGCTGAACTTCCTCAGGGTTTTCGAGGAAGTCGAAAGGGTCAGAGACGAGCAGGCTCAGATCCCACCTTACGAAGACGTGATGCAATCCAGGCCCGCAGCTGCATATAATTGCACCAGCCAAGATCTTTTCTAACATCGATTAAGCGCCGGTCGATGCAATGGAATTTGTAAACTATGGTATGTGCTTTTGAGACGATTGACAATCTCGGTTGTCGAGAGGTTTTGTTTCGATGCTATATTTACGATTTTTCTCAGTATCGGTAAATTTTATTGCATATTAATTTATCGTTGGAATTTTTCGAAGACCGCGAAAAATATATATTACGGAAAGATGAGCTTTGAGATTTTCTTTCCGTTATGTTTTTTTCAATTTAGTGTTTATATGCTGTAGAATTTTTTTGACATGAGAATACATGTAATCTATTTTTGTGTTACGGAGATTACGATATTTCACTCTGTGACCTTTCCAAAAATATACAATTTTCTGTCTTTATAAAAATCTAAATTTAAACAGAAGAAACCGGAATATTAAAAATTTTCAGTTTTTTTAAATTATTCGTATTGATAATCTCTATTTAATTGAATAAATAACTTAATTGTGTTTAGATATCAGTACGAATAGTTACACTTTTGAGAAATTCATCGATCTTTAGTGTAAATAAAAAAAGCTCCAAGATATGATTAAATCTAGTCGTTTTTAAATTTTATGGGTTTTTTCGTATTGTATCGAAACAAAGTGTCTCTAAGAGAAAAATGTAATTCTTAAAATCACCATGTGTGTTCGCGTTCAAAATTATGAACGCGTTTGCATAATAAGTGTACTAAGCGAAATAAATATTTTGATGCAATACTGCGTTGTTGAGACTGGAATAGTTTTATATATTTTTAGTAGGTCAATTTTGTATGTATTATATGAATATTGTGGTAGAAACGGAAAAGCTTTCATCTATGTTTTTGTACATATTTAGAGATTTATAATTATCTACATGGCTGTTCTTTAATGTAATTTCTTTTTATTTTCATGAGAACCTTTTATTATATTCGTGGGGAAAATAATACACTAATAAATCGATTATATTTAAAATTGAAACATGTGTATAAAGCTAGTGTGAAATTTGTAAATATAAAAAAATATGATGAATATTCGTGATCAACGATAAATTTTATTAAATCATATGTAAGAAATTAGGAATACTTCCAACGCACAGATATTATCGAATTTCGCTTTATTAAATCGTTTCAAAGAAACACTTGTTTTCACTTTTCAATTTCGTTCTGAAACAACCTGTAATTTCAATGTCGAGTAATTCTTGGAAAAAAATATACACGTGAAATAATTTATTGCGTTGAATTCGAAAGAATCTCGGTTTATACATTCCAACAGTTTTGATGGAATGCCTCTTTTGCCTCGGGCACGAAAAGTCGTCGGAATAAAGAGAATTCCTCTGTCACAAACAGAGCTGTGCGATTCCCATATTTCACAGTGGGGACCTTTGAATTTTATTATATGAGCTTATGCACCAATGCGAATGTTTCATAAGTTTGCAACGTCACGTACGTCGAATGTCTACAAACCGAATTACGCACACACTGTGCTTTTTCAACTACATAACGTTTCAGCCCAAGCAGCATCATTCGAAATAGCTGAAAGCCTACAGCGTGTATAATACGATATTGTGTATGTTTGCATTGAAGTATGGTTGTATTGAAAGTTATTCATGCATCGAAAACTTTTCACTGTGTACTCGGAGGCTTTCAAATATTTGACTTCATATGAATTTGGCGGATCGAAAGCCGTTTCGTTACATCAATTTATACATGAAAAAGTCGCAGAGTAATACATTTATCATAGTTCTTTGCATGAGTCAAGTAAAGCGCCGTAGCAACTTTTACACTATGTCAAAAACTATTACCTATATCATCCCTATGTAAAAAGTTCGTTTTTATATGTCCTAAGAATAATAAGAATTTTATGTTTGTTATTAAAATGTACTTCGACATCCCTTTTAGTTCTTTTGCGATAGGGTTTTATCGATAATATATTCATCGCTATGTATGGAAGTCGACATTAAATGTTAACCTTATCTATGAAAATTGTTAGGGGATAAAATTCGTGGAACAATACACCCCGAATCGATAACGTAATCTAAATAAAGTTCGCACAAAGTTTACGGGAAACGTAGAATGCGATAAATAGGTCGAAAAACGAACAAATTTGCCCTCACTTTTACGTTGTATAATATGTTGTTTTCGGTAAACATATTTACTTCGGTTAGTCAAACTTGCTATTCGATATCATCTATTTATTATCGAATGTTACACAACATAAATAAATTGTACCGAGCAAAAAAAAAGTACGATATTTCCAGTGAACGCTTGTAATTTTTTTTCAATTTATCCGTTCTCAACGTTCTGTATCCTCGTGATTATTTATCGGGGGATGAACTTTGCGCCAAACTACCCCCGAGGCCATTATTAATCATCTGCGGTGTATAGAGGCTTAGCTTTTACCGCATTCGAACCGACAAAACTACCCTGAAACACACCTGGAAATTCAATTGTATGTTTAATCGAGATGCTTCCGCATTAGATTGAACAATAATACCGAAAGGAATAAATTTAATCACCGCTATTAATCGAGATGAGGGACTATAAGAGATTTCGAGAGCCATAATTATAATATGAAGGATATTGGTAGATTAATTCTCGGAAATACGGTAAATCGCTTTAAAGAAAATTCGAACCGTTCGAGTGTTATTGGAAATATTTATTAGCTTATATCGTATATAAATGATTAATAAAATTTAAAATACAATATTTATTTTGAAAATATTTCACTTTGATTTATATTTCACAATTTATCCAACTTCAACAAGTATTATTTATCGAGATAAAAGGACACGTCTATTTAAATTGGGAACGCACCCGTTGACCGGACACAGGTGCGCTACGATCCCTTATTTGTCGATCTATTTTCGACATTTTGTCAATTTATTTACAACCCTTCCTGACCTGAAAAAAAACCCCTTCTGCCACGAACGCAGAGCTAGTTCGTCCGTGGTCGAAAAGCGAAAATAACGAAACGAAACGAAACGAAACTAATCCATCTGCGGGAAACTTTCCTGTTCCTAGTTCGCGTCGTTCTCTATTGTGACGTGAAACAATAAAGTGGGGCATTTTCAGCCGGGTAATGACCGTCGGTTTTCAGACCGGTTCATTTTTGATAAATAAACTGCATAAATCTAAACTTTACGTGCGATTTAACTGACAGAAGCGAACGTACATGAGCGCATATAAATTATTCCTAAGGAGCGGCATTAAAAGGAGAACGCTCGTATAATACGTACAGAGTGTGTACGAAATGATACGCGCTTTTTCCGACTTTCAGACGTGTTTTATTGTAGTTTATATAAAAAAATATGAAACATATAAAAAGATACACAAATCATAAACACGTAAACATCAAAATAGGTACGTATTTTTATAACCTGGCATCAACAAAAGAACATTTTTAAAAAGTCTACAAAACTTGAGTTAATATAGGTATTGATTGATTTTTTTGTCAAAAAATGAAATTTTCATAAAATTCTAAGACTCTTTTCATTTCAGCTTGGCTCAATTGGCACATTTAATATCGTTCACGTCACGAGATGTTAGCGATCGATCAAATTATTGGAACGGATATTGACTTTCGGAGAACCGTGTACCTCACATACGCAGAACTATTCGAGCGAACGAAGCTCGGTCGTATTTCAATTATACAAATGCGAACCGCAATCTCTAAGTAATTACGACAGACGTTCATATATTTCGCGAAGTGTGTTCATTTGCGAATTCGCGTGTTCGACCATTCGCCATTTATCCTCCCTTTAAGAAGGAGATCGTTTGATGTCGAACTCTCAATGGCCTGAAGGATGCTCGCAGACAAATTTGGGCTATTTGTAAAAATGTCGTAAGATTTTATATATATGATGTATAAACGAGTTTATGCTTCGTTAAGTTCCTGAAGTATTATGTCGAAGTTCGCGATTGAAATCTATTTAATTGCTATTTCTTAATATTATTTGTGAGATCAATAAATATTTCTAAAAAAAACTCTAAGTTCTCTCTTTAGTATTGGTAAAAAGTAAAAATCGTTTTCATTAGTTGTTCAAAGACTTAATAAGTATTGGTACCTACTATTTGTAACGACTCACTTTTTAAATACTGTGGAACATTGCTTAATGAGTGATGAGAGGGAAAATATTGTAACTTTGTATGGAACAACTTGGCTTTTCACCATTCGAAAAATATTCCTTCATTAAATAAGCGTTTCACATAGTGAATGACAAGAAAAAAGATATCGAGACGTTGAATGCAACATTTCGACTTTTTGCCACAAAAAATATTTTGCTTAGTATGAAATATCGATAACATATTATGCAAAATTCTACTAAAGGTACTTGCATTACAAACACACTCGAAATAAAATTCAAACGAAACAATCTCCCAAACCGAACCTCATTCAGAATTCATCATTTTATTTTTATTAAACGTCACACACACACACAAACGAGCGAATAAAGCATAATTTTCCCGCGTCGAGTTTTCCGAACGCTCCCGCCATTAAAGTCGGATTTTCGCCGCGGAAAATTCCCGCGTCACGTTCAAAAAACGCTTTGCACGGTGACACTTCGGCCCTTTGTCCCCTTTTTTATTATTTATCGCACACACACACACAGAGAGCAAACCGGAGGTGTCCCTTCGTATAATTAGCGAAATTCGTTAGCGGTCACGCGTCGGTGCGGACACATCGTCAAACACAACTCTTCGAACTAGCTCGTTGAAAAGTTTAAATTTCATTGACGGTACCCCATAGCGAATTTTCGCTTGTTCGCAAATTCGGTGTCGGGGAATGCAATTTGAGCGAATGGCGTATTGTTGTTGTTGTTGTTGTTGTAGTTTGTTTGACTTTTGTTTGAAATTTATCGTTCGAATGTGTCGCGTGGAAAACTGTGCTTTATTTCGTCATAGTTTTCGGGGATAATATTAAACGTGAGGGTAAATAACTCCGCTTCGGAAATGCGTTCGAATCTGTGTTAAACTCGAATTCGAATGCATTGGACCGAATTGGGTGTGTGTACATAATTTATGGATTCAACTTTAAATTTTGAAAAAGTTTTTAATGGACAGTAATTTATAATTTATATGTACAGCTATCGTTTCATATTTTTTATGGAAAATATTTCTATGCGCGTTTTCTTCAAAGAGAATACATCGTTTAGTATAGACGAGGGTAAAATAAAATAATAATAAAAAAGAGCTCTGTCTTCATCGGAAATGATTGATTTCGTTTCGGGACCGATGCAT
The DNA here is from genome assembly GCA_024721215.1 of Cheumatopsyche charites. Taxonomy (NCBI): domain Eukaryota; kingdom Metazoa; phylum Arthropoda; class Insecta; order Trichoptera; family Hydropsychidae; genus Cheumatopsyche; species Cheumatopsyche charites. Next base: position 6,137,552 of record CM045583.1, read on the forward strand.
TAGAGTCGTTTCTTTTTTTGCGTTCTTTATTTCATGTATTTCGCATTCCTTTTTTCATTCTAGATGCTGCACTGCGAATCGTTAGAAAAGTGAGCTCGTTTCGTTTCCATTCATCATTTTGTCAAATGCATCTTATTGTGTTGCCTCGAAATCCTCTTTGAAAATACATTTTTTATCGGTTTGTTATTAATTCATTTCATTGTACTGAAAACAAAGTGAAGAATATTTCGATTCATAAAGCCATGCATCCATTTCGGTCATTAATCAATTTCAGTTTTGGCTCAGTTTCATCGATTCGAAACTATAACAGAGACCATCAATTCTTTGTCAAATATTTCACTCGACTGTGACCCAAAAGCATTCGCAAATCACCAGAATGCTGCAATATCCTCGATCTCCATACTAATTGATTCAATGCTAGCTGAACATATCTATTCGAACTGCTAACCCGAATCTAAGAGCACCTATTTTCCACTAATGGAGTATTGTACATACCACAGATGATTTAAGTGTCAGTATTCGAAAACGTGCTATCGAATATATCTTTGAATCGAAAATTATTAAAGCGACACACTATATCCTCTCAGGAGAATTTTCTTCCTATCCAATATATTAAAAATATATATTTCAATCATATGACGATGATTTGATACGATACATTACCGCATAAATGGGACATACATCATATCGGCACAGTGCGTTTGACGCGCTCGTTCGACATACGTCAATCACATACGAAATTTCTACTCGTACGAAATTATACATGACTGAAAAGGCCAAAGGGTACAAGAGACATTTTTGACGAAATTGAATTATGTACAGGAATCGCTTCTATGTACATTCATATTTTTGGTGGCAAACGGATACAAACGAATTTGGAACGTGTGCCGAATCACTCGACCTTCTAATGCATACTCAAATTTGAGTGCGCTTTTCTCAAAATAACTTGTACGCTTTGCCTTTTACAGTCGTCATATTAAAGGACGCAAAATGTAAACGTGAATTTGCACACGTACCTTATTGAAAAATAAATATTTCATACGAAAAATCTAATTTGCTAAAAGTGCTAAAGTGCGTACTAGCGCCTTCGACTCTTTGAAGGTATGCCAACTCTTCGGTTGCGCGAAATTGGCTCACTCACCAACCGACAAAAACAATATTGAGAAATGCCTGTACAAAGTGCAAAAATTGCGAAAAACATACAAAATAGAGTATTGCTTGCGTAAAACAAAAAACAAAGCCTTCCGATAGAGCGATAAATTTCGTGTGCTTTTTTGAGATGGATAAATCGAAGTACGTATGTTGCAAACAAAACAATATGAAGCTTTCGCGACAAGCTTTTGCAAATATTTCTATTTGAAGCATAAAATTGATTATCCTTCTATACACTCTATACAAGAAAATATGAAAAGGTTTAAATTAGCTTCTTTGAATCGGTGCAAAATTGAATCGCAAAATGAAAATGGTGCAAAACACATCGGTTTCGTTAATGATCTTTGTTTGAAAAATGGTACTGAAAAATACATTTTTAACTTATCCATAATAAATGTATATTATACAATTGAATTCATAGAGTAAATTACTTTATCTTCGAAAGAAATCTGTTTCAGTTTCACAGGACTGAATAAGAGAAGCCAACTAAATTGTATCCCGTAAGTGATTGAAACACTCCCGTTACATACGCGTTCCCAATTTTTTTCGAACCCATGGGAATTTCAGCAAATGGGACAGTATTAGGGAAGGAAACCTTTTACATGACGATAAATATAGTAAATATGCGGATTTTCTTCTTTATTAATTCTATTTAGCAAAACAAAAAACAAAATGCAGGAACAAACAAAATCTAACGGGAATGTATTAGGTTCTGTTTTTTTACTGAAGTGAACGTAATCAATCATACATGTTCTCGTGTCTATAGATCGATATGATGAAAAAACTCGATGAGACATCAAAGTTTATTTATATTTCGCGTTGTGTTTAACTTGTATATAAATTGAATAACATATCTTATTCATATCCTGAAATTCGATAAGGTTATATTTACTTAAATCAATTTGTTAATATTATCTATATATTATATTTATACATATTATATATATTATTCATTCGATATGCGTAATACACGTTCTAAAATGTTGAGTAGATTACATATATTTTAGTTAAATTTGAATGTTGTTCGAATTCATAATTATTGCTTTCATCGATCGTAAAAAGCTCTTATATTAACGCTTATGACTTTGAGTGAAAATCGATTATGAATTAAAAGCTTGAGACTCTTTGGGATCATTAAATTTAAAAGGGTCGTTTTAGTATGCACAAGTGAAAATTTCTGCTTTTTTTCAATACATATAAAGTCAAAATAGCCAATTTATAAGAAATATATTTATTTCTCTTATATCTAGTTGTTAATTTTGTTTACATTCATTATAGTGTTTACATATAAATTATAAAATTTTCACATATGTGAAAGTTTTAAAAAATTTGAAACGAAATTCCAAAGTAATGTAAACATTAATGGAAAACCGGAAACACCAGGACCAAGTGTGAAAACATTTTCGTTTTCTGTTTAAAGAAAAAATTGTAAAATACGGTAATTGTGGAGAACCGAAAAATATGAAGTGTGTTTATTTTTAGTGATTAATTAGTGAATTTTTAATATGTTCATTTGCACAATTAGCAAAATATTTTCTAGTTGACTTATAAAATAATCTATTGTATGTAAATAAAAAAAATGTAAGATATTCTATCGACGTTGTATTTAGATACTTTATGTATATCAAATCATCGCTGTGTAGAATTATTGAAATTATATAGAAAAATATTGTATGATAAAATAATATAATAGTTTGAATGAAGCACGATATGATTTTTCTAATCATATTTAAAACGATTCACAATACTATTGATTATTAAATATTTAAAGTTTGTATAAATAACGAAATAAAATGTATGAAAAATAATATGATGTATAAATAAATATATTTGTATATGTATAATGTGTCAGGAAACGCTAATAAACGATTTTTATACAAAATTTTATTTATTCAGAACCATAATTGTAAATAGTGAAGTATAATTATAACAATTCAACATCCCCATTTATTCACACATTTAAACAGAACCCATTCAGTAAATTGCACAGCACACAAAAGTTCCGAGGTTTAATTATAAACACTTAACTACTTAAATTCACCCGTTCAACAACTCGGCATGAAAATTTAATTCACTCTCAGTTTTCATACACGCTGTACAAAAAAAAATACAATACAACGCGATACAGACAACAGTTTCGATTCGATCCTTTCAAAATTGCATAAGACCCCTTTTCATCCCTGGTTTTCGTAATGCTGAAGAATGCTAATTTCCCCTCGGAGACACATTCGGGGCCATCATAAAAGTTTTCTCATCACGGGCCACGTGCGATTTTCACGTGTAAACGAGCGGCTCGATCGCTAAATAAAGCTTCAAAGTCTTGTAATAATATAATAAAAGGTTTTACACTGTGCTCTAAGGCCTTGCAAAGACGCTCACTTTGATATGAGAACGTTAAAGAAAAATATTTTCGAATAATCAAGGCGCTTGTTTGTATTTCTCACACTTTCTCTTAGAAATTCTATTTAGAGCTCGCGTCGAAATTTAATCAAGTTGTTACACGTTCTTGAAAGAAGATGACTAAAAAGCATGCATTTTTTTTCACTTTTTCGGCAACTTTTTTCGTGAAGGATTTACGTATTTATTTTTCGAAAAATCTGCTGTCATTTTTTCATGTATACGTCGATCTCGCGATAATGAAATATCAGATATCGCTCGACGTGAAAACCTAATCAATATTCTCAGTAGGCTCTGTTTACCTTACAGAATTTCTTCGATGAACACAAAGTAATATTTTGCACGGGAAAATCTCTAAATCCAATTATTTCGCCGATAATTCAAACGAGATACAAGCACGCACTTCTACTCAAAATAAAATACTGACACTACAAACTACACTTCGATAATAATACTAGACGAATCTTCATGATAAAATTTAATTCACGTGAGCATGTGAACCGAAAATAAGTGCGTATTACACCACTCGAGGCTTAGATGGTCAAATAGCCCAAATTTTTCTACCCAAGGATGAAAATATTTTTCAGCTAACGCGTCCGTTCACTTTTCCTGAAGCATTTTTCATCATATTTTCGAGCGCATTTGAGCCCGTCAGGAAAATAGCTGACAAATTATATTCCCTCGCTTTTTTTCCGCATACACGTGTGTGTTGATTTTCGTCGAAGGTGTGAGCTTAATTCGATTCTGTCTGGAAATCACTATAGATTTTTTCGATCATATTTGATTTGGTCGTGGAACGCAGTCACGTATACCGTCTCGAAATGAAAAACACCTGAGTTCGATATTTTTCAGTGCTGAAAAAACGGTATCGGTTTTCAGTATTGCAGACGCGCGAAATTCGTTTTTGCTATCGGAAAGTCGTGCGAGTCGAAGTCGAGTCAAAAATCTTATCAACGTAAAAAGTCTGCTCGAATTTGTTTGTGAAAAAATATCAGCTCGTTTGATTTTCTATTGATGACTATTTAAAGATTTCTATTTATTTTTCGAATATGAAAATATCGATATATAATCATGTATCTATTGAAAATTGTTTGTAGCTAACTGTTTTTGTTCGAATTACAGTATAATTGAAGTGCTTTAATGTAATTTTAGTCAATTTTGTAAAACTTCAGAATTTAATTATTGCGACGTTCAAGTATAAGTCGGAAAACTAATTTGAAAACTGTTTGTAACGTGACTTGCATTTTAATTTTAGAGAAAATTCACAAATACACTTCAACAATGACCATAAACATATTGAAAGAACTAACATTTAATGAAAATCCTTCATTATCATAATCGATTTTAACAAATACAATATACAAACTTCTAACTAGAAACTTCACAGTCAAAAAAAAGGTAACAAACACATATCGAAAGAGAAATAAACACACACAAAACACGAAACGCTCATCAATCAATCTTTCAACACTTGCAGCGAACGACTTTACTGCAAATTCTTGGAATTCTCGAGGAACCCACCTTAGCCCTCGACCGGAGGCTTTCGCCAATTTCACACCAGAGTTGTGCCCGAGGAATTGTTGAGGCATTCGAGTCTAGGGCAAATTGGTCGGCACTAATTCGAAGTCCGCAGCCCGGAAATAAACAGACGGGAAGATAATAATAAGCGGTTCACGACGATGCTCATCACGTACAACTCCGACTGTTCAAGTTTCGGATCGTCATTGTTGTTTTGGTACAGGTAAGTTAATGCAGAGAGAATTTTTTGTATTAGTGATATTGAAAAAAATGGTTGTAAGTTTACTACTAAATGCAGATTGGAAATATACGCACAGATCTAAATCTATCTATACATCTCCGATCACCGTTGAAATTTGTATGAAATTTTGTTTAAAATATATTCATAGTATAAAATGGTGACAAACGATAATGCAACTCATTATAATATTCCATTAAAGGAAATAAAAGTTTAATTTATCTGTCAATTATACCTAAATTTGACTGAAAAAACATTTTATATGAAGAGTTTTGACACATTTACAAAGGTTATATATTGATTGCAATAGCATTTTTGGAGTTGAGTTCATTTTCCATGCTCACTATTATTTTATTTTTATACCGACCTATTACATTTCTGACAAAATTGATGACTCAAGATATATGCACATCTCATGTAAGTAGCTTATTACTTGGTGTTTGAAAATTAACTACGTTAGACATCAGAGATCTTTGATAAGATGCGCTTACTTAAAACAATTTAAGGACGTCCTGAAATACTCAATGCCAAATTTAAACAACAAAGCAGCTTAACGTCACTTTACTCTTCGTAAATACACATAAATACACACTGTATGCATAAATTTAGCGATTCAACGAATCGAATAATACCGCACATACGCTCGAATGAAATCATCATGCATCAACCGAACGTCGATCGGTGCTAAGCGAACGCAGCAATAGTGCAACGGATTACCACGTAACGCCGCAAGGGCATAAGTGCGGAACACTAATTTCCCACCATAGGCACTTACAATACACCCAATTAAATATATGGAGCACTCGCTCAGGTAGTCTACTTGCATTTACGTGTGTTGATCATTATTGCCTAGGAATCCAGAAGTCTGCCGAGCGCCTATTACGTGAGCGGAATTCGAAGCGTTGCGATTGAAATAGATTTCTAGCGCGTTTTCCAAATTGTGCAATTTTCTATATATAATAATAATTTTTAATTTATATTTATAAAATATTACAGTCAAAAATGAGTTTAGTATAACATTTTATCCTCCTCTCTATTCTTATGCTGTTCCACAATTCGAATAAACTCCGTGACAGGTTGCGCTATTTTGTTGTTATTTTGATCATGGATTATGTATTTATTGATTTTTATATGTTGGAATGAACAATTATTTGTATGTATTAAACATATTAATCCAATTTACATCTTATGTAAAAAAAATGTCATTTGTACAATTGACTATTCATACTGTTTTCTCGAACGAAATATGTACGAAAAGCGAGCTTTCAGTTTATTTTAACAGTTTCCGTACACAGTTTTCAATAAGTTCACTATAATTTATGTGCTAATAAGTAAAATTTCAATTCAGTTCCGAAATAAAACGAACGTCGAACCAAACTGCGAGTTACGCTATACGGAAATAAACAACAAACTAAATCGTGCATTAAATATAATAGCCGAAGCGCAAACACTGTTCGGGCAGGTCGGAAAACCGTGCGAACGGTACGTTGACAAACGAGCTCGGGATTTCCCGGGAAATGTTTTTCCGGCGCGAATTGACCGCGGCCAGGGAGCGCAGTTCGCCCAACTTTCCTTCGGCCCCTATAAATAATCTGAGCATATCAAAGTTTGACTCGTTAATTACACCCGGGGAGCCCTTTGTTACCGAAAGGTACGGCCCTGTACTTATTCCCCCCGCGAAGATTTATCCCGAACGTTTGCGCGATAGTTTAGCTCGGGTTAATGTAGTTTGAGGTGAACCGATATCCAGAACTTGCGTCGATTCTTGTCGGATTTGTTATTTTTATTTCGAAGTTTGAGAGGCGCTGGAGCGTGCTTTAATTGTGAAGTTTGGATGCAGAGCGAACAATGTGTTCGATGCGAATTTTCATACCGAGTTCGCTCTGATTTCTTCGGAGTTAGTCAATAAATATTAAACTTTATCCGGCTGCTCTGCGTAGAGTTTTCAATTAAGCTTATAGTTTATAAACTCAGCGTTAAGAAATGTGATACTTTTGATCTTAGACATGAAACTATTATACACAAAGTAAAAGGTTCTGCATCGTGGCGAAGTTGTGTAATTGGTTTCGTTACGGACTTGATATTTTCATACGTTGAATATTGATTTTGATCAATTCAACAATATATTACAATACTTAATTCGATTTATAATTATCGTCGATTTATTATCGAATCTTTCCTTTTACATGTTCGGAATTATTGGAATTTCTAGCGAATGTGCTAAATATAAAATTCCATATCTTCCGAATTCCGATCTCCCCATTACAGATCCCATACCCGATTTCCCTCCAAGAATTCGATAAGCGCTCAACAGGGTTTAAAGGTTAAGAACGATCCGTATACACAAACACTTAATAATATACAAAAGGGGATGAATCAATCAATCTCTTGATTACATCGGGATATTTTTAATTAAAACGTTTAAGGTTGCTTTGTTAAATTCCTAAATACTACTTCAATATAATTGATATTATTGTATATTTTTTTCATTAAAACTATTCATGATATGAATTGAAATCGATTGATATATAGATTTGATGTGTCGAAAACCATTTCAGCTATTTTCTACAACGATCCCGAGAATCTCGATCGAATACGCCTCAAGACCCGATAGACACTCAAAGCACAAAAGCCTCAGAGGCATTCGCCTTTGTTTGCACACATTCGCATAATTAAACACACGTATTCCCATTCACAAACACACATACAGAATCGCTCTCATGTCAAGATCATTAGATTATAAAGTGGCCAAGGCGACAAGTAGGAAATGAGCGGAACACCACCATGAGATGGGTCTCGTCTGTCGGAGACGCGCCCAAATCGCATTTATCCTCGTGCTAAGTCATGTTTGCGAATTATTTCGACTTAACGGTTAGAAGTGAGATTTATTTTTTGCTCTAATTCGGAGGAAAACGACCGTTTTATCGGCGGTGGTCGGATGTCGGAAGTTAGCGGCGCGTTAAGCGAAACGATGCATCAAGTGCGAAGGATTCGAAAGCTCTCGTAATCTTCTTAATGATATTCTATCGTTTCGCATTAATAGAACCATCGTTGAATATTTCAGTTTCATGGAATGTGATACACAAGTACGTATAAGTTGCTAGTTAAAAAAAATCGATCGAAGGGTCCTCCGTTTGATTGATTCATACACGATTCGGCCACAATGAAACTATCCCTTTTCTCATTAGAAAGAAGGACGAATAATTTGTGAAGCCAATTTCCTGTTTTTCCCTTTTCACCCGGAGAGCATCCTCTCGTTCCCAAATTCATTTAACACTAATGGATGGCTCATCGCAAAATCCATCAATATAAGTTCCGAACCCGACGAATATACACTCCCAGTCACGCAATATTATACGAAATAAAACGTCGGCTTATTCATCTGTTCAGTTCATCAACAGATCGATCGCACATTTGACTAACTAACAATCATAAACCGTCGGACACAATCAACGTGAATACCTGACATACACAATCAGTGCTCGTACCGAACCGCAACAAGACAAACTATACCAGATAATGGTATTTACCGACGACATTGACAACAACCACACAACATACCATTATATACGTTCAGACATTGCAAAGGATCCGAACGAAATTACAGTGCATCAAATGCAATCCGCACAATGGCTCGGCGTTCATATCAAAGAAATGCATTATGGCCGAGTGGTCCTGTGGCGAATCGAGTGCAATACTTACATAAGGTTTTCTCTAGCACGTATTTTATACAACCCTAGCTTCTCTAGTGGTCGCTTATCTTGCGAACAGTTCGTTTGCTTTACGACGCCACGGATGAGGACCCTCGTCTCGGCTGTTCGTATAAAATATATCAGCTTTTCGCAGAAGAATCGCGAAGACGTTGAAAGTGAGTTGTTGATGATTTTTCATCAGTTGTTTCGATCGTTTTTTGCATTTTTAATATACAAAGTGGAAGTCTATAAATAAAATCTTCGGATAACTCCCCGGATAGCTTCGACTAATAAAAGCGCAATAAATCAAAGCGAGGCGAACTCGTCCCGCCATCATTAAAAACTCGTCTTTTCCAAGATCTAACACCCCCAGAACTTAGTTTTAGCGCCGCTGCTGGTGTGACTAGAAGTATAAAAAAAAGGTTGTAGATAAAGTAGAAGTCTCAGAATCGATTTCGCCTCGGGGCGAGTATCGCTCTCGAGTCCCCTCGGGGACGAAAGGCAGCTCCGTCTCAAATTGATTTTAAACTTTGAGGTGAGATAATCCCCGAACTGAACTCATAAACTCTCATACTTTACGAACAAATATCCTCCCTTCGAAACTTCTATCCGTTTTTATCGCGGAACGAGCAATTTCGTCGCGGCCACTCGTATAAACTAGGAAAAACGCTATCCTTACACGGCGCCGTAAATCCCCCGGTGCAATCTAGTTTAATGAAAAAAAGTCGCCTCGGAATTTTCAAATTTGATAAAGCATCTTGTACGCTTTGTATGTGTCTGAGATAAAGTTTTCAAAATTTCATTTCTATACTCTGAAAGTATATGTGATAAAAATGAACGTTTGTTTGTCTGACTGCTCTTAAAGTCATCACAGAATTGAGATTAAACTTTTTAGAATTGCTTGCAAATTTGAAAATATTCATGAATAATTAAAATAATTTTACAATCAAATACATTTTGCATATTAAAAAGGACCTATGATTCAATATGACAGGCGTAGTCTCAAGTAACGCAAAGTAGCATCAAGCATCTCAATAATGTCTAAATTTTCACTAAGCATCATTGATTTTTGTTTTGAACTGAATCCGGATTATTAATGTTTTGCCAAAAACATTTTCCTTTATAATAAGAAGATCTAAATTGAAATAAAAGGTTTCCATCAGCGACGAGTACGTCTTATTTTTCTCGTTCAATCTGGGCTAAGTCGATTTCGTGATTTACCCTTCTCGCGTCAATCCCTTTTCGGTAAGAGGTCAAATTCAGATCAAAGCAAAAAGGATCCGAAGCGGCTAAATTATGCCCGAGGCGTATTGTACGAATGCCTAATGGAAGACACCCGTGTTTACTTTTCATATTTCATACATTTCAACAGAATTTTCCTCCAGCTGCGAAGGCAACAGATGGCAGACGAAAAACGGCGAATAAACGACGCGATTTGCATACGACGAACGATACAAATCTCGATGGCTTTTCCCGAGACTCGGAAAAGTCGCGTTGCATTTCACCGCAGATTTTCCAGATTAATGTTAGACTCCGACGAAAACCTCGCATACGATTCTCTATTTTCGTGGAATCGATCGTCACATCGCGGGGCATATTGCGATTTCTAAAAAGTGAGGAATTCCCGGGAATGATCTTCTCGGAAAGGGACCGAGATTAAAATCGAGGGGCGCATATTTCAAAAGCGGTCACTATTCATCATCTCGGCCGTGAAATAATTGGATTATCGCGCAAAGAGAAAAACCGCTTTCCTTTTTTGTTTGCGGCGAGAAAATTCGGCCACAAAACTGGCGACGGTGAAGAAAAACGAATTCCGAAGAATGGGATCTGCGATATAAGGGAAATTCGTTTCGTAAATCGCACAAACGCTTTTTTTTCTCTTTCAATTTTAATAAATCCATATTTTTCTTCTCAGTATAATATTAACAAAAACATTTATCTTATTTTTATAATGATTTATAAAAAAGAAAAAAATATTTAAAATAAATAAAATACAATTGAGATTTATTATATTTATATCGTTAAATGTCAGATTTATACGCTCTTAACCATTTCAACCCTTCAAAAGCATCCAAAGTTCTCTTTACCTCCTATACTAAATACTAATCGCCTCGAGCAACTAAGAACCTCGCTTAATACATATAATCTCATGAAATTGGAGAAGCATTTCAACATCTATAAATGTGCGAATTCATAAATTCCTACACGCATCTATAAATATAGAATTCTACGAATTATAATACATATTATCGTTACGATTATGTAATTTGAAAATTAATACAATATTGTTATATTTTGAAATATTACATCAAATTTTGATAATATTTTCTGTGATTTATTTATGTCTATGTATAGAAGATAAAATAATATAATATCATAATGTGGTGTAGAGAAGATCGGAACGTGTGCCGAAAGCTCTGATACAAATTGCGTTGGACGCTTTCAGTGATTGATGGGTGGCTCGCCCGAAAACCGCCAGTTGGCAATCCCGTACAGGGGTTATCAATCTTTTTGTTATGCTCCACCCCTCCGGTTATTGTTAGGGGTCGATCGTTTTGCTCAACACGTATCGCGTTAACGGAACAATCGCTTATCACATGACAACACTGCGAAATGCACACCGAAAAAAAATTATAGTTTCGCGTCATTTTTCCAATATACGAGGGCTATTTTTTTTATTAAGTGACATTCACGAAAAATATTATTTTCAAATCGAATTATATTTTCATGTAAAAAGGCATTTTTTAAGTAATTTTCGGCCATTAGTTGTAGCGGGAATCCAATTGTTTTTTGCTTCCTAGATGGTAATTGTTGCTGGTAAATTCATTGAAGTAAATTGGCAGGTGTGGATGGCCTCTATTATCAGTAATGATTCGTTTAAAAAAATGAATAAGAAATAAGTGAAAACAAACAGTTTTCAATGAAAATATTTTAAATGATATTCCCATATATTTCAAAAACAGATTTGGTTAAGTTGAGGCAAAATAGTTTTTCCATTCACTGAAGTGAACTTTCCATGATGAAGTCAAAGAAAAGCCGAATTCTAGTTACGACTAATATTACAACAAATTTTCTCACTTTATAAAAACAGTCTAATGTTGTTTAATATAAAAAAAATCGATTTGATAACAAAGTTTTATCTTTTTTGCCATATAATACATAAACTAATTATTTAACAGCGCTAATCTGAGTATGTGTGTCTGTCTGTGTGTCTGTGCGTCTATGTAATGCCACGAAACTGCATTGATGGCTAGTAATTAATAAAACTCATAATAGAAAATATTTTCATCTTTCATTTCATCCATTTTATATACGTATGGAGTTGTGTTACTTAAAGTGACGTTTCTGTTTTTTCTTAAATACAAAACCACCTGAAACCAGTCGGCAAACAAAAGAGAACAACGTTAAACTCTCAGCCGACAATTGGAGCACGGCCAAACGCATTTCCACCGCCATTTCCACACCGAAAAGTCCATCGTGCACGTTCCGATATTTAACAGAAACAAACAAAGCGAAAGAACGCCGAAGGAAACGTCACGTTTCGAAAACAATACGAGGAGATCTTTCCATAGAAGAAGAGGGAGAAGAGCGGAATGCGCATCTAGGGATCGAAATTCATTAAAACGCGTGAAAAGGACGCGCAAACTTTCGCCAAAATAATAGCCGAACGCTCTCAGTCTGATTTGTGCAAATTGAGAGGACGTTTAGCCCAAAGACTCTGTAGACTTGACCAAATATTTGCACAATTCGAGGATGGGTGCGTTTCGTTGTTTCCGATTCTTAACACTTCCTGGGATTATCCTCATTATCCTTGTCTCGAATTAATTTGTCGTGTATTTTCATTGAGATAATTCAAAAATAATACTTTTTTGTTTATATATCTTTCATTGAAAATTTGAAAAATAAATAAATATTTTTTTGTGGTCAATAAACAAATGAATAATTGAGCCATTAACAGCTAACTCCACTTTCTTATGAATATGAAATTTAAATGTTAAGCCACTTGGTGAATTTATAACTTTTTACGTGTGAAATATGTATATGTATTTCCAGAATAATAAAGATACACGTATATACGGTTAAATGACAGAAAATGTTTGGCCACCTGATAGTAAATAATTTTTCAGAATCTATTTCACTAAAATCTGTACTCTAATATGAATTGACTACATCCGTAGCTGATTAGAAACAACAATTATATGTTTATAATTACGTAAAATGGAATAAGTAGAGAATCAAGGGCATTTTCAAGAACACATCAAATACTTTTGAGCGATTATTTCGACTTCTAACATAATAAAGTTATTTACATTTAGCTCTAACGGGTTCAATTGTCATATCGTTATATCTATACGTAATTAAATGAGTCAATTACCCACCAAACTAACAAGAGAACGTTGTTAGAAATTAAACGATAGACCTTCATGAAACAACATATTTCATAATAAAGATCTGGCTTTTCGTTCATGAACAATACTCGGAATGAAATATTGAATCGGCCAGTTATCGAAATAGACTTCCGACTCGTTGAAGACGTCCAAGTTCGGTTACCCCAAAAACTAGGGGAGAAAATAACCAATTAATTTCGGCTTACGTTTTAGCCACCTGACCTTTCAATAGTTCATAGTAACTTTCTTCTTTTTCCTTCTTGGGCCTCGAGAGAATGTCGAACACGAATAAGTCAGCGAAATTGATCAGCAATAAGAGATATTTTTCGAGCTTTTCAACGGGGAATGGTGTGTCCAGAAAACGAGGGGGTGGTGTTAAATCTCTAGTTAATCCATCGGATAAGTCTTGTTTTTGTTGCGGACAAAGGCAAAGACGTGAAAGACCCGAAAGAAAATTCACAGTGCGCGGAAAAACCCGAAGAAAATGCTTTTTCCGCTAGAGTTGAGATATGATCTGCGAAACGACACTGACATCGCTCAAAGCGAAACCGAAACGTCTTTGATGCTAGTCTTGCTGAAAAAAGTATACGGAAATGATATAGCAGTCAAATATTACGTAGGAACGAATAAAGTTTGCGGAAAAATGTAGTCTGTTTAGAAATTCGTCTGGGGAAAAGTTTATGAATAGGACCGAAAGAGATGCCTCGTTATAGCTCATCGTATAAAATTTGTTTATATCGAAATTGCCTTTACATGTTCGTTTTGATTTCTTTGAGGTTCGTGTGTATTTTCATGGGTCGACCCTTCATGTGTGTCCTTCGAACTATTTAATATTGGAGGAGAATAAAGCTTGCACGTATATGGGTCTAATGCGGGTAAACATTGCCAAAAGACGATCCGAATATTAAACGAACGACCCCCCACTAAGGTGAAAACGATTTAATTAAACTGCTTAAATATTATTCCCATATTTTAGAAAAGCAATGTTCATAATTTTAACCCTATGGGCAATATGAAGTGAACGGGAAATGTTTGCACACTTTAATGCCGGGAGTCTTTTTAATACTGCCTGTAAAATAACGAACAGAAAATAGCTCATAGAGTGTATTTGAATTGAAACTTTATATCATAATATATTTATATTTTTAAGTACATGCTGATTATATTATTTAAAAGAAATTGTTTAGTGCATAGTTATATATTAAAAGGCCTTATTACTCAATTCTCGGAATATATCCGGTTCGTTAGCGATATCTTTGAAACAGATTGTCTATATTATAATTTCAGTATTCGTGTTATAAGGTAGATTCAGTTTCAATTCACGAAATATGATACACGAATTATTATATGACTTCAATAAATATCCTGACTACAATTTAATGTGTGAAACTAAAAAATGGCTAGTAGTATTGATAATACAGATTTTTACTATGTCAGAGGTATAATATAATATTCAATATTTATATAATTTAATTCTCGAAAATATATTATGCAATAAACAAAATCTACGATAAATTTCCATTAATATAAACTAATATAATATAAAAGCCTCCTTTCAAAGATTTATTCAAAAGATCAATCGAGCAACTCATCAATTCTCTGAAACACTTGAAATAAACAACACAAACTCGAACCATCAAAACGCCATTAAAATCAAACATAAAAGCGCACGAAAACAATTCATACAACCATTAACAAAACCTCTAAAACATCCTGAAAACCCCACCGAACACATCCGATTACACCACCGAGGAAAAAAAAATATAACAAAAAACCGACCCCGTCATAAAAAGCATATCCTTTCGCAGAAATGAATCTATTCCATTGTCGTCCGATCCAGTGACGCTGTGAGCTGAATGCCGATGAGGGGCGTCCGATAAGTTGATCAGGCGGCTCTTTCCGTGCATTTTTTCTAGCTTCGCATACATCGAGATGTATGAGGAGTCAACAAAGCACAAAAAAAGAGTCAGGACGAGCCGAGATCGTATGTTGATTCGACCCCACCGTACACCTTTTCAGGATCATCCCTAAATACACAGAACTGTCGAATGTTCCTCCCTTCGTTTCCGACCCTTAGAGAAGTATCCAATCATCGTAGGTGAGGTTCTTTTTTATTTTCGACGCGTCGACATTTTTCTGCATTCTATGTATGTTGTTTTATCTGAGATCTGCCATGTTTTTTTTATGTATTTGACGACGACATAGAACAAGGGATTCAAGTGGCTTTTTTTTTCGAAGTTGAGTTGAGTACAGAAATGGCTATTATATGAGATTTTATGTGTTTAATGAGAAATAATTTGAATGATTTCGGAAGCACGGCTGAGATATGTGTATCATCAAATCATTTATACCATTCCCTAAGCACTAGGTATGTAGAAGAGATTGCAAATTTGATTTAATGGTAAACCGGTTAATCGGTAAAAGGTGCAATTTACCGATGAATTTCAACCCCTATTAAGTAGGTACACGTTCAAATTTAAGCGCTTTTTATCTCGAAATTACTGACATTTCACTTGATTGTTTCGATGTTATTTCAAATTGACAGAAATGTATAATTTCTCATTTTGAAATATTCATTGATTTGAATTCAATATCTTTTGCAAGCAATATCACAAATATTTTTTCAACAATGCTATATGAGATAATGAACTGAAAATATATTAACTCTTGGTTTATTTTCCAATTTTGAGACTTACAATACCGTCAAAGTTAAGGCGCATACATTCATTAACTAGTTTTTCATTATCGAAAAAACACAAGAGGCTCTGAGAACAAAGATTGAACCAGGCTGTGTGAATGAGATATCTTTTAAGCTACTTTCAGGTGGTATCGTGTAAGTTTTCTGAAAAAAAAGGAGGCAACCGAAATTGAGGTAGATGGAAAAAATACAGCATAATAATAAAATACAAGAGCCTACGGCAAAACTCACTTTGTGAAACTTGGTCCGTTGATAACGATCGGTTTAATGAAACTTCTAATCTAAGGATTAGAGAGTTGGCGCCTAATATGACTACATGTATCTATGAAACAGTTAAAGTTTAATCTACACAATATACACAGAGTAATTAAGTTTCAAATGAATCCTTAATGGCTCTTTTAATAAATATAAAAAAACCATTGTAATAATCCGACCTGAAAGCTAAATTTTTCATCAGAAATTAACATACCAATTAACATTTTGCACGTTAGTGTTCATTTGTTCAAACGAGGCGTGAAACTAGAATTAACACAATTCCAGCATGAAAATCATAATTACGGATACTTCGAAGCAAGCGCAATAATGAGATTTAGTTTTCGATGTCAAATCTACCTTAAATTATCATCATTAGCGTACTAATATCTGAAATATAGAAAATTTGAATATGGCATAAAACATACTGAACGACTTTAGATTCTTCTCCATATAGCCGAAAAGAGAATTTTAATTTTAACAGAAAAAATAAGCTGCGTCGATAAATTAACATGCCGTTATTTCGAACGAGAGGTCATTTTGCCTCTCAACAATATGAGAATTAATTCCATCGGGTGATTTACAAATCCGATAAGTCACATAACCGCAAAAAGGACGTCAATCGTTCCAGATCGAACTCTTGATTTATCTGCGGGAAAAGCGATTGAAACGGTTTCTGAGACGAAATGGATTTCTTTGTGGCGCCGTTGTGTCCTTAGCCCATTAATTTCTCGTACTTTTTTGCGACTTTTTTACGCTCCGCTTACACTCTTATGGGGACACGGTATACAAATTGCCATGTTTATAAGTGGCTTCGAGTATATTTTATAAGCGTAATCTTTATTGCTGCAATTTGGTCCGGGTGGTTCTTCGGTGGGGTCGGTCTTACGTTAACGACCCTACACCGAATGGGAGGGACTCGAAGCTAAGAAAACGACCGGATTATCATATTTGAAAATTTGAATGTCCCACAGAAATGCATGCGTTTATTTACCTTTGAGGTGTTTAAAATTCGGATTGAAAATTTGTCGAGTTTGCGAAAACGTATATTATGCGAGCTGTGTGTGTTTGTGGCTCGTTTGAAAATGTACTGATGAAGCAGCAACAAATAACTTCGTTATAAAGTGCGTGAAGATTCGCATCTTGTTTTATTATGGGGTGAAAATTTTGTGTGTGAAGTACATGCTTGGTGTTCTCTAAGTACCAGAATGAAAAAAATATACGCGGCGTTGATAATAAAAAAACTGATGTTTCATACAAAATTAACGCTTAGAACGAAAAAAATGTTCATTGTGTAAATATTCATGTAAGAATAAAATATTATACAATTCCACTAATTTCACATGATCGTAAATTTTCTCGGAAAAACAACGGGGTTTCACGTTTCCGAATCGTATAAATCACTTTTTATTGTGATCACTTAGCGCATTGCACGTGCGCTCGAAATTTATTCATTTCAAAAAAGGGTAATCTTCAATTAATAACGTTAAATATTCATTATGCAAGTGATTCAGCGTCTCATTATGATAAAAAACCCAAAAAAAATATATTTAAATTTTAATGGCGTACGCTATAAATTTTAATACATAGCAAAAGCAAACAAAACATAAATTCAAATTTAAAGATAATTCTGTAAATTGCGACTTTATAGCTTCTTCTGCTTCTCGTGTTTTCATTATAAATTCATTATAATTCACCCGATAATAAACGAAAGCGCAATGAAATTCAATCGTTAAATGGCTTTCATTAAACATTTTAATACATAAAAATATAAATCTTCTCCGAATATAAATGCTATAAAACAAATAATTTAATTATCTGAAAGTAACGTATGAATAAATATTTTAACTGAATCAATTTGTCATCATCAATATTTATATTGGAATGTTGAAAATATTTATTTTTGAAAACACAAACATTTGTTATTTGAAAATATGAACAGCAAATTAAATCGAGCATTTCAAATAAAACATAAACGATTCATGAAATAAATGAAAACAAAATAATTTGCTGGTCATAAAATAAATGAACGTATGTATGTATGAAAAACGGTTTATTTTCGAATTGAATTTTCAATTGTTTGGATTGATATCGTACATTGTTATTACAATTTTAGTTTGTAAATTTGTTTATGGCTGAAATTGAATATCAGAATTTTTGTGTGATCCTCAATTATGTACACATACCTGTATCGTTTTCAATTGTCATTTTTCTTTATTTATTATTATTAGTACTTTAGCATTTCTAAATAAACAAACAACATATATAGTAATTAAAAGTCGATAAAACGTGTATAAAATATCGACACGTCGGAAAATTCAATTTTCCCAAATGGCGTTATATGGAAAACGCGCTCGCTTTACGAGCGGAAAATTCGCGGCACGCGAGACGCGCGTAATTCAAGACGATGTCGGCACATTTTTATGAAGTCGTTAACGTTTCTGATATATCAGCCGTGTGCCGACCTTATAATTGATTCATCCGTCATAAAGTTCTGGCCTCGTCGAAAAGAAAATCGGAAAATCCTCGCCCGGACCGTGGAAAACCCGGAAAAGCGGAACTGTCCGAGTCGGTGATTTACGGCCGAGGCTATCGGACGAAAAATATTTTGCCAGTACGTATATTTATTGTGTGTTGTGTACTCGAAAGTGTGTATAAGCTCGTTTGAAGATGAAATTTTCCCGTGTCGGGGAATTTTTAACGAATTCTGTTGTGAAGTTGGTCGGAAAATTCGTCGCGATGGGGAAACGACGGTTTTTTTTTCAATGAAAATTCTTCGTCGTGAAGCAAATTTGTGTCACGACATTGATTTTATATTAAAAAGTTTTTTATGTGTTTCGATTTAAATTTCTATGTAATAAATCACGTCGTTGTCATTAAAATATATTATAATAAATACCATCAATCAAATGATTTAAATCCTCGCAAGAAAGTCTAAATGGAACAAAGAAGATCAAAAACTCCTTGATTATTCGGATTGATCTCTCTCGGTCCTGTTGACTAATTGACTTTTACAAAAACCGACCCCAAAATCGATACTCGCTTCAAATGGGAACGATTTCGTCGTTCTGTTCGGGAATTTTCCGTGAAAATCCAATAACAATAAAGGGAGAGTGCTCACTTAATCGCGGGCAGGAGGTGGCCGATGGCAAAAAAAACTCTAATGAAGCCTTAATTTCCTTTGATTTCAGACCGCGAACCGTTTCAGGGATGAAAATAAAAACGGGGAAATTATGAATAAAGCGGCGACCGGCAGTTAAAAGGAAGGAAATAAACAAAACATCGTTATGGAATTTCGTTCTCGTATAGATGGTGAATGCCGATGTTAAAATGAGGCTTTATTAATGGCTGCGAGTTTTATTGCGAAATTTCTCTCATGTTCCGTTTTGCGTTTTCATATTGTTACTTAAAAAAAAAGTTATATAAACAGATAATCGGCTTAAATTCTATTAAATTGAGAGAGAAAACCGATAATTTTATTTACGATTCAGAACTTCGACCTTATTTTACTGATTAATAATCGTTTACTTAATAAATAAAATACATTTAATATATTTTATTATACTGTACATTAAGGTTATTTCAAAGATTTTACTAATGCAAAGCAAATAAACAGATTTATTTATTACTTTCGACTTACGCGAGTCTCGAGTGGATCGAACTTTCATTCTGTCAACCGCAATGAAATTCAGCGCAACCAAACAAGTTATTTGCTCACTTTTCTCAGAATATATCACCTTTAACTTCGTCTACATACGAGAAAATATAACGAGCGAAATCAACGATTCTCCACTCACAGATAACACAACGAGAGATCTTTCAAAGTATCCGAAAACTTTATGCGCAACAATAACGTTTGGACCCCTCAAAGAGAAACTTGGCCATCTCCAAGGTGTTGTACACAACATTATCTTGGCTCAGATAATTCGATATTTATACAATTCTGCGCCATTTATGTATGGCTCGAATAAATTACGGTCGTTCGGTGGAATCGGCATTAACGACCTGAATTTGCATCGTTCGAATAAAAAGGCCGTTTCGAATTATCTCTCTGACTTTTTTCCGTGGCACCGAACTAAAACTACACTGCACATTACGGAGGGGAAACTTTTGCCACGAAACAAAACTAGGATTTGAAATTTTCACGTGATCGTGTTCAAACTGACCGAACAAAACCGAGGTCGTTTGCTGAATTTGATATTATGGAAAGTCCCTTTTCGAACGTGTGTTGCATAAGCTGATACATGATGGAATTCTGCTTACGTTGTGTGTTTTGAGAGATTTTGTTGAAATCTCATCGAGTAACGATCACAGAGGATTTTCTGAAAATTATGAATAATCCCGTTGCGAACGAATTGCGTCGAAATTGGAAATCGCTAAGCTTCTATGATGCGTAACCGTTTTCAGTTTATCACGACATAAAACATATAGATATATTTTTTGATTCTCTACAAATAAACATTTCGCAATTCGTGAAACATGATACGGAAATAATTCACCGATTCTAATTATACGTAAGTTTAAAATACCTCAATATTCTGGGTTGTAATTCGTACTAAACACTACTTGAGATCTCAATTACATGATAGCAAATAAAATAGAGTTTGTGGCAAACAGTGGATTACACTTTTGCCCTATACTAGAGATGTTTGAGAATCTACGTAGTTACTAAAACCAACAAACTGAGTACAATTACTGGTAACTCGGTAATTCGAACACTCATAGTGCTCGCTATTTGATATCGAAGATATAGCCTAATGGAGATGAATCCAACTCAAACTTATACGTACATATATTATTTGTTGCTTAAAGCACTAGATTCAATTAATTGTTTCAATCGAAATAAATACACTTAAACATGTGATATTCGCGTTGATTGCCTTTCAATGAAATGCATTCTAATTCAGATAATTTTATTGAAATGACTCAACTATTTAGCAAGTCTCACAATGAGTTTAAACTGCATCCGAGCAGTTCCATTAAAATCGCATCACGAATCGGCAATTTCTTCGCATTACGAGAGCTTTCCAGTCAGAGGATTTTCGCAATACGAAACTGTTCAAAGCCCCTAATATGCAATATCGTATCGATTACACGGAGACCCATGGACCAAGTAACCGGCTGAACTTCCAACATAAAGACAAGAAACGAGGAGGATGAAATAACTTTTAGCGGATCTTGTGTAATATGAAAATACGACCGTGCAAAGTCCGGTTCGTAGGAAAGTACCTATGTATCATCGGACAAGTTAAACGTGCGGAAGTCTAATTAAAAGCAAAGAAACGACGCGCTTCTTTTGTCGCATTCGTTCGGAAACTTCGAAAAAGTGAACAAATTCAGAAAATAATCTGCTCGAATGATAAATAGTCGCCGTAAAGTTTCGAAGGAGCAAAGTTAATTGAAAACGCGAGAGAACAACGCCGTAGGATAATTCGAGTGTCACATAAACATAATAGGTTTTTATTAATCGTCCGAAAGAAAAATTGAGTTCTCGAAGAAATTTCATTCAAATTTTGTTTGAGTATGGCTTGAATCTGAAAATCGTCCGCTTAAATATAAAACTGACTCTTGTAACCTTCTGATGTTGCTCGAGACTTTATAGGCTTTAAGCCGATTGTAAACTGTTGTATGATATTTATTATAAATACAAAACAAACGAAATGAAATATATCTGGCGAAAACATATTAAATTACATCGCGTGTGAAAACTGTGCATAATGCTCGCTGAGGTTAAGGAACCCCACTGAAACGTTAAAGTAATAAATTCTGTAAATTTTCAATACAATGATGCAGAAATCTTCCTTGATATGCATACAATAACTTTAAAAAGTTTCACTGCAAAAAAATGAACCTTTAAGTAGTCTATAAATAATACACAGATACATTCGTTTTATTCATATAGATAGAAGAGTATTACACAGAAACGTCATAATATAGCGATATCGAAAAAGCATAAATCATGAATGAAATACTACACGTTAATAAATAAGAGGAGATTTCACTTGTACAATACAATACACGTGCACATTTTTTTCGAAGTCGAAGAGGCAGCTAATGGACAACCGGAAAAGTGGATAACCTACCCTCGGAAACCCATCCACCCCATTTTTTACACTTAAACCGTCCCTCTAAGACAGTCTGAACAATTCAGCTGGGAGGGCACTTCATCATCGCAACGAATGAATGATGCTTTCCGTGATGCCCTTTACTTACGGTCCATCCTTATCATTTGTACGAAAATTTTCCCGAGCGTGGAAAAAGGGGCGCCTTTTTTTAAATGGCGGTCCGATTCAAAGAAAAATTGAATTAAATATAATTGTGTTGTGAAATTGTGGAGGCGTTTCTGTTGCGGAATTTCCCTTTGAATAAATCGTGTCCACGTATTGGATTAACGCTCTCGATAATTGTGTAGAGCGCGCCGTGATACAAACGCAAAACAAAGAATCTCTTAGGGGAGACGTGATTGAAATACTGTGCACAAATAAATTCGGCGATATAAAGTGAGATGGGAAAAGCGTTAATAAAAAAAAAACCTTTTTTTAACGAAAACGCCAACAAGATGGCTGAAATCTTATTTTATTCTTTTCGCTTTGAGTCATTTCACGGTTCAAATTTAAAAAGTAATCTCAGTCGCTCGCAGTATAAATCTTTGTAACTGAGAAACGATATTCGTTCGAGATTTCAAAATAATGAAAATTTGCCGTAGAATGAATTTTGAATGATATTTAAAATAGGTGAAAAAATCTAAGATCACGAAAATTATATTCAAATTTAATAATTGTGGGGAAATTTTGAAAAGTTCAAATATTATTTCAAACTTCCTTAATTTATTATCAGACGCTAAGTTCAATATTACAATATATAATGTTATACAATATCGATTTTAGATAACAGAATAAGCTATCGGATTTCACAGTTCGCTAACAATTCACACTAATATTATCATAACAAACATTATTATATTGAAATATTCCATTAATACTGCAAGTTTATTAGTTTGTATCCATTTAAATATTATCACGCAACATAAATAAACCTTTAAATTCTATCAACATGTTTCATGAACAATGAATAAGTAAATTCGTTTGCACGAACTCGTGTCGCATACCGTAAAATCCAATTTGGACTGAAAATTTCGACGGTTTTGAATATTAAACAGGCTTCGGTTGTGTATTCTAGGAAATCCATCGATTTTGCGAATTTACATCACAATAACTATGTAATAATCGAAACGTAATGCGCTTAATTTCGTGGGTTCGATTCCGACCGTTAACCCATATTATGTAAGTACAAGAAATACAAGCTTTGAAACACCAAAACCGAATTGAATTTCAGACAAAGTCTTCTCTGACAACGATAGAAGGGTTTCTTCACAAAGTTTCGCTCGAAAATATGATTTTTTTTTGCTTCGGTCTTTTCCAGTTTTTCCGCGAAAACAATCGCCAAAAGTTATTGTTTGCGAAAGAAAGTTTCGAAGTTTCAAACTAGGGAACATATATGTCAAGTAATATATAATAAAATGCGAAACTTTAAAACGAATCTCAAAATTTTCGTAACCGATTGTAATACTTTACTTCTCAAATTTTAGTTTAAGAATATACCGAATTCGATCAATTACACTATGATGTTGTTCATACATTTCAAAACGAATAATTTTCGTATGACACGACAATTCGTCGAATCGAAACACGCTTATTTGTTGAAACGTTGAATTAGAGAATGAAATGTGAATTTTCCCGATACAGAACCCTCCGTAATTGAACATGAATAATTTCTGTTTCAATTATCATCGAAATAATGCGCCGCTACTTCACTCCGATAAAATCTTCGATACGAAAACGACATGCCATCTTTCTCAATGCAATTAATGATCTATTTAGAAATTTATCTTTACAAAGTTTCACCAAATTGGAATTAACTGTCGATCGCTTCTGGAAAGTGTGAAAAAGTTTGTGGGTCGTTTTAATGTAGGCGACAGGTTCGCTCTTTCGAAAGTAAAAATCAGATTACCTCGAGATATTCGGTAATTTGAAATTTTCTAAGAAATAAATGGATATTAGATGAAACTTAGGAATGTTGCGTTATTTTTGAAATTGAAAAAATAATTAAGCTCTTCAATATTGCAAACAGAGCTAAGCTTTTACTTTTCAGTGGTTTTATAGCCTTGGGTTAATTTTTTTGATTCGAGACGGTTAACAACTCACATCTAAGCGATTCAAGCTTTCCTAAAGTTTCCAAACCGCTTCCAAAATTACACCATCCAAAAATACACCAAATCACACGCAACTCGACGCACATTCGCCGATTATCAATTTTCCGATACTCAAAGCAACCTCGGCGACCACAAACACATCTCAACATCGAAACTCAATTAATTCACCGCGACTTGCTTCGTTCGAATCCGCAACACATTACACATACGCCAAGGGCGATGTTCACTTGGAGAAACTCGATTAAACTCGAACACCATATATTCGTTTCGAGATGTAATTGAAAACACGCTCAAGAAGAATACCGAGAATGGAATATCCAGAACAAATCCCGTCGGCGGCCGGTGCATTCGGCTGAAATTACAGTCCTCCTGAGAGACGTCTGGCGAGATTTCCCGGGAAAATTTACCGCAAGTCCCGCGAAAATATATATATTCGTTGTCAGGTAAAGCCGTCGTAACGTCGTTGGCTTCTGACTGCTATTTCTGCATGTTGATGGCCTTCGCTTATGTGGCTGGTGGTGAAGTGAAGGTGGGTGGGTCGGTGTGTTTCGGTCGAGTTGATCACATTTAAGCCACCGAGATAAAGTTCTGCTGAATAAGCTGGTTTCATTTATCATGGTGTGCTTAAAAATGAGAAAACGTATCGGATTTTCTAATATTAGAAGTTGGTGAAGTTCGTTAGAAATGTTTATCGCGGCGTGAGAGTATTTTTTTGTTTTTCAGTGACACTCAAGTCAATATTATTGATGAAGCTTACAAAGAAAATAACCAATATTTTTATATATTCAACTTATTTTTAATAAATTCTTTGATATTTTAGTCGATATAATGTAATTTTATAGGAACTCTTTGAAACTGCAGAAACTAGCACAATATTCTGAACGGTTGTAATATTAAATTAAGTAAAGAGACGTCTATTGCTTCACTTAATATAATTTTCAGTTGAATCTAGAATTTTTATTTGTCTTCCATTTCATTTTCTATCTATAAAAATATAAGAAATGTATACACGCAGGTAAACATATGTGTGTACATATATTGTAGCAAATGAAAACATTGTTTTTCTTACAACTTATACTGCAATCTCTCCAAAAAACTCTAATTTCCCGCATCTTTATAAAGTTTCGAAATGGGTTTCTGAACATAAGAATCCTCACTAATTTTTAAATTGAAATTGATCACTTGTTTTCTTATTATAAAATGTTCGTATTAAAAAAAATCGAAGCATTAATCACTTAGCAGCTACACGTAATCACATCAGCAGTGAAATATAATATTCTAATTACTCTGCACACGAGAGGAAGTAAATCCGAAAGATGAAACTTTGAGAACCTCCTCAGACGTACGCCGCTTCTCAAAGGCCGTCAAGCTTAATGTGTAAGTTTGTTTGTTTTATTATCAAGTCTCGGGCAAACAAGAGCCGGATAGTCTAATACGTGCGTGAAAATCTTTTTGACCGAGTATAAAATAACAGCACTAGGTTATTCAGTGAGTAATTTTTCACGCAGTCAAAAATATATTTGAAATTCAAACAATAAAGATTTAAAATAATGTTCACTGATACCAGGCATTTTTATTTTACGACCGCACAATTGTGAAATCTGCGGTCAATTGTTCAAACGGATCGAAGTTTCGCTCTACATATCAACAATGTATTTTTATTACAGTCATAAATACTTTTTGATAAAACCTTGTATTTCACGTATATTTACGAGGTTCAAACCAGCAACGGAGCCGCATCCGATAAATTTTCACAGCGAACTGAGAGCTTTAACAAACAATAAATATTCACCCCAACTCGGTTGTTCAGAGCTCTATGAAAACCAATTGTTCACAATCGGAAAGCACTCAAACGGATTCAAACACAGCCAATGCAATAAATGCTTCATTAGCACATAACAATGGAAAATTTTTGATTTCGTCAAGAATGAGAAGAAAAAATATTTCAGGTACAACAAATGCGATGTTTTCCCCATACTTTTATTCGCTTTCCGAAGTCGTAAAAACTCCGATCCATTAGCATTATAACCGACGAACGTATATATCTTTGAGTTTTTTTTTCTCATCGTGTTTCACTCTTTTTTCCCGTATTTCACCTGTTCCTTTCTCAAAAAAAGTTTATCGGCGCTTTTTCATGGCGTTATTTATAATTCATCACGTCCGAGGTTTTTGCTTGTGCGTAAAACTTGTGTGTTTTCTTGCGTTGTTTCGAACGAAACGAACCCGGCGTAAAAATTCACTCAATTTTATGTCTTTCCGCGATATTAATTTCCACGAAACGAAATCGATCGTAAACAAACTAAGGGATCGGTATAAACTAGAAATTGTGACGTTAAATTGGTGGAATCGGAAAATTTCACAGATCAAACTATCCGCAAATTATCCTTTGTCATATTATTCGACACGAATTCTACTCAAAATTAAACCAAAACACACAACACCGATTCCCGATTCATCTCATATTTCATATATAAATGAGAATCAAATAGTTTTCATTTTTATCTTGAGAATACTTTTTATGAAGTTTCTATATTTTTAAAAACAAATTTTAATAAGTTGACGCAAAAACAATGTTTAGCTGATAATAAATTGTCTTCACTGGAGGAAACTTGGTACGAGTAAAAGAACTAACCTCGCACAATGAATCGATTGACATTTGCGCCAATTGAACGATCATCATTGAAACTTTCTCGAATCACAAATGACATAAAGATCAAGCACCACTTGTCCAAAATAATATATACGATATAAAATATAATATGTGAGCCAATAACGAGGCCACGTATTGAACAGTTGCCGCTCGGCAATAAGCGAGACAAACGTCTTGCTCCGCTCGTCTTCACACCATTACGTGATACTGGATGATAATTCACCATAGTGGCCAGAAAGAGGTCAGCTAATAGCCCGAAAAGGGTCTCGGAAGTCGGATATGAGCCGAAAATAACGATTCCCTAAGAGAAGGAACAAGCCGACGAGAGAAATAAGCCGAAAGTGGATGGTCTTACGTGTTTCGCGCACCATTTCATACGAAATCTGCTTCGAAGGCCGCAATCGTTTGATATTTTCGTATACTGCATATAAAATTTTAATATATTTATTCAAAAAATGCATTACGTATTTTATAGATATATACGTTTTCATGTTGTAACGAAATCATGCGTTGTTTCGTTGCAATTTATATTATTTACAGTCCAATCTGCATGATTCGGATCAAATCGTCACATTTCAAATGCGTTTCATAATTAACAAGAGATTTGATTATTTTTGATGCATTGCTACCATTTCAAACAATGCACTAATCCTGCGTATAATAATAATTGATGTTTACCATTATCGAACTTACCGCTCGCATACAAATCGAGTCACTAAATGTGTATCTACTGCATATGAGTATAATAGTATATTTTTGCTTCATGTTATTCATATTGATTCATAATCGGTTGCGAATGTGACAAACTCAATATCGATAAATCGCTGAATAACCGCAACTTCAATACGTTCCACATAAACAATCGCAATAATCGCTTTACTACGATCGTTCATATTATTAATGTAGCCGATTAATTTTCTTAATAGTTCTCAGAAACTAAGCGCAACCAATAAACGCTTCAGATTAAACGATCTTCAAATAATAATTCAGATATAATCTTAACGACGTGTCGAAAATTACCATTGAAATATATCAAACACGTATTATATTTTCCCGGAAATTTCCTGGGGAATCATGACAAATTCGAAAATACAACCTGATGCTGATATTACATTAGGAATGCGGCTCATTTGTAACCTCTCTATATAATAAATTCGAGGATTACTTTAAAATCCCATTAAGCACATTCGTGCATTGTGCGGTAAATTACACTGCGACGCATTTAAGCCCGGAAAAGCCAATTAACATTCATTTCACTTTTTTTGGCAAACCAACCCTTGGGTACTTCCTCAAATTACAAAAAAAGAACAATTCGCGTAATTTAGAAATGACGAGGATTTGTGGCCGCATTTCATCATAATAGACGATCTCGAGTGCAGTGAATTCGCTCACTTCAGAAATATTTTCCTATGAAAATATCTTGTCAGAATCTATCATATTCTAATGAGTAAATGAAATCCTCATTTTTCTCCGAAGAGTGTTTCGATGAAAAACAAAACGAAGCCGCAACTCTCAAAGGATTCATACGCTGGACCAAAACAGTGCAATTTTCATTTTATATCCTCATTTCGAACGAATTTGACGATTTAGTCGTGTTAGTTAAACCAACAAACATATTATGCATAGGTGGGTTATTGCGGCCTAGGTATATAATGTTAAATAACACAGACAGACCGTAGCCATTTGTTCGGGACTAGTCTTTCCCGTTGTTTATGCGTGCATCTAGCCAGATTTACTGCCTGAACGTGAAAGCATATATGTGTTAAAATAAACAACAACTAAATTAAGAAGAAGCAAAGCGTAGTCGTCTATATAATTCGAGAGACGTATCTCGCTTTTAGCGAGCGAAAGTGGCACAGCTTGTTCAAATGTTAACTTATAGCTGGGTAAGTTCACTTACGAGCCGCGTTCCGTCTTTCACATGTTAAATATACGAATTATAATAATTTGTTAGAAGATGTGCTCGGTTGAATATGCGTAGTGATGAAGTTTGATTTGTTGAAATACAAATGCAACAACTATAGGCAATTCTATTGCGTTCGAGTTAATGCATACTGATAAAATGTAAAGAATATCTTTCGTCGATCTCTAAAGGACTCGGCTTCCGAATGGACTGTGGCGAAAATAATAAAAAATATAATAGGATAATGGACGGCATGGAAAAAAGGTCGGGTCTCGTTAATTGAATTCGGGAAAATGTCTGGTTTTTCTTTCAAAAGTGTAATTATTCATCGAGAGACAAGCGTGCGTCAATCAATTCAGAAAAGGGACGCATTTGTTTCGAGTCTGGATCGTTTTGTTCAAGAGAGACAGTTTTTTTTTATATAATTCGACCCCTCAAAGTAACTCAGTCGGTTAATTTTTTGTGCTGAATAAAATATTCAGCAGTTAAGATCAAACAATTCAAAGGGTTACCGTGGTCGTGTTATAAAATATTTTCGGGTTGAATGTCGTTTTGTTTGATGATGAATTGTTAAGCTTTATGCTGATGTTTCTTATTTTGATGATAAGTTTCGAATTGAAAACAAAAATCTTTAATGATCATCATTTCATATACCTATAATTTGTTTTTTTTATATATATTTGGATTATTTATTATTATTTAATTTGAATTTTTTTCTTGAAAAATTCCAATGTTTCGCAACACGCTGTTTGCCATCACGAAAAATCATTTCTCATAAATTACAAACAAGAAAAAAAGAATAATTTTCAAGAATTAATCTCGCACTCGGACGATGCCCAACCATAAATTTCAACCTAAGAAGCAATTCATAAAAAAAGTTTTCATTTGACGGGCGGAACAGATTCCTTCAACCCCTTTTTGTTTTCGGCTATGGCAGAAACGAAAAGTCGAAATTTCCACTTTATACACATTAAATACCCTCCGTTTGTTTAACGCTTTGTTTAATTAACGTCTTGAACCCTTCGTCGACGTAAACCGCGCTAACGATCGCTTATGGGTTTTGCTGAAGCGCAATCAAATGCTTTCCTTCGCATTATAAAGGAATATGGTTTTCTAGATGAATTGAACTGCTTTAACCTTGATTTTTTTATCTAAAAAAATGAGCATAATATATTATAGCTGTTCCTACTACTACTGCACACAGATGGATTTGGGATTGAGTAACTCAAAATGATTCCAAAGAAAGTTAATAATTATTTTCAATCTCAAACCATCGGAGTTCGTGAAAAAATGACAGTCAAAATCGGCTGTAAGGTATACGACATGACTTGTTAGATGATAAAATTCGATATTCCATGAAAACCCAATATAATATTTAGGGCAGATATCGTAAAAAAATTCACAATACTACCTATAACAATTGTTTGAAATCTATCTGGTGAATTATCAATCCTTCTATGATAAAATCTCAAAATTTTAATATGTTCAAAGGTTGCATTTTTTCAATTTAATTTATGAAAATATTTATGTCGACTTAACAAATTTGTTGAACTTTAAGAAATAAATAAATAAATTTTATGTTGAAATATATACTTATAAATAAAATGGCCATTTATCTGCCTTAATTAGTGGACGACGGTTTGCTTAATTTGGATTTTGAACGAAGCGCTTGCAAATTTACACTCAGACGAGAAGAGAAACGACTCGTATATTACTCTCTCTCCACGTTTGCTAGTTTAACCTCTTGTAACACGCTGCCTGAGGATACCTCGAAAGCCTCCTGGCAATTTCAAATATTCTCGATTTTCTCCAGAGCCAGAATACATTTTTGATTAAGCGCCGAAGGAGCGAGAGAACACCTTTTCTCGCATGATCGTGCGTTTGATATGAGAACAGGACTTATCTCGTTCATTATACAAGTTCGTTAATTTGATTTTCTCATATCTCATTTGCACACACTTCGCAGTCGGGCACGTGTTGAAATTTCAAGGTAGCCAAGTTTGATTCGAATAGTTTTAAACTGTTAATCGCTCGTACTTCATTGGATTTGGATTTCGGATATCTTTAGTTCTGTTTACTTCATAATTACTTCATAAGATCGATTCGATATGAATTTTTCAATGTTTTCAAACAGCTTCACAACTTTTCATAGGCTATCATCAATATTCGATACGACATTCCGACTCACGTACTCGTGAATATTTAACTCGAAAAAAACCCATAAAAATTGAACAATCGTGTCAAACCGACATTCCCCGTTGTGCGCTCGTTTCCGAAAAATGCCAAAACATAAATAAACTATTCGATTTTTCCGACGTCAAAATTCACCGAAGCGCTTCGACGTTTCGATGCGAATGTCACGCGCCAAAATTCGACCGCTGTTTAAAGTTTTAAAAAACGTCGTTTTCCCAGTTTATGGAGTGAAAACGACCACTAGGTCCGTTCGTAAAAATACCGTTTTGAATAATATACATGGGAAAAACGGAGCCGAGGCGCAAACCGTGAGCCCGAAGAACCCTTTTCTTTTCTCGGGAGCATTTTTTTCATAAGAACGACGAATTCTACGAGGCGAACATTTTTTTGCCGCTTTCGAGTTTTGTTATTTCTTCAGCTCTCCGGAACCCCTTGTACATTTTTAAGGAAAACGAATTACGGTTAATGTCGGGAAATTTCTCGGTTCGAGTTTGAGTGTTTCGCGAAATTCGAAGAAACGAACGATTTAATATTTTTTTTCGTGTGGTGAAATTTCATTTGTAACGCCGATTGTAGAGAAATTTCGAGTTCTCATACACGGTTGGTGAGTTAATATTTTTGTGTCGACGCGGGAAAATTCCTTCGAAGAATACGCAAACATGTTTTTCTACATGAACGACAATAGACTTTGAGATAACTGAAATGTTTTCATAACTTTGCTCCGGTGTGTGAGGGTAAAATTGTGCGAATCGAGAAATGTTAACTCAGTATTTTGATTTGAGTTGAGCTGGTATCTAAAACATTTCAGCAACGTAGATTTTATCGATATTTTTTTCCAGCACGAAAGTCAGCGCTTTCTAGACTGAATTACGCAAACTCATCAAAGATAAATATTTTTCGTCTGTAAATTTAAAATAAATTTTGCATTATCTTCAGCATTTTATCTCATCTCATATTATTATATGAGAGAAATTTCATATCAATGAATTGTCAAACAGTTTAAAATAAAAAAAATAGAATAAATTATCATTCAATCAAATTTCTGATAATCTATATTTACAAAAGCTTATATACATATCTATGAGAAAACACCCGTCTTGTTTTTCCATCGATATATCAAAACTGAACGAAATTTCCCCCTTCGAGATGTTTTTGTCTGTTGAACTCGAGTCTCCGGTCAACTGTTGACAAATGCTAAGACATTACTCTTCCACGAAGCCATAACATAACGAAAACACCGGTATACATTATATTTGCAAGACCAGATCGATACGGACATCCTTGGCCCCGGAGGAGTGTCTCGACCCTTTGACGACCTCAGCAACACCTGATGGGTACGCGGACCGAATAACTCAACGGGTACAATAACCGAAATCAACCCTTGGGTGAGGGTAATTTAAAACAAGGCCGGATAATGGGGTGGACCATGAAATCGTCTTTCAAAGTGCTAATCCGCAACGAAATTGCACGTTATAGAAAGGATCCGGTTACGATCTGTAAACCCGTCCTCGTCTTTCTGTGTCTAATTTCGAATTTTATTATGATGACCTCTGGAGACACTATACAAATTTGCATTGTTTCGGATTTTATGGTGTCGAGTGGCTCGTTAATAAAAACGCATTTTACGACGTCGCATTGTTTGTATATTTCGCCCGTCTTCATTATATCGTCGGAATGTGTAATATTTTCATGACTGTTTATACTGCTAATAACAATCGTATCGTATTTAGGATACGACGTAAATGCGGCAATATAAAAATTGAAAAAAAAAAGCATCAAAATTTAATAACGGTAACCGAAACAATAAAAAAGGGTCTCTCGACATTCGAACAAACCTGCGAGAGAGGAAACGCAAAAAAAAAACCTTTTTCATTATAAATATTTTATTTTTTCAAAAACGTGGAGTTCTATTTATGACCAAAAATCCACCCCTTATTCACAGAATACAAAAAAATTCAAAGGCATCCCCGATTTCATTCCGCTCAGCTTCATTACAACCATCGCGTTTATTAAGCGCGAAAATACAAACCAAATGCGACGCGACAAAAACGAAACTTAACAAAACTTTTTTCCATACATAAAAGACCGATATCACGAAAAAAGACTCACAACAAAGCTTTCGCAAAAAGCGACACCAACACCATAACCTTTTGTCAATCATCTTTAGAGAGAGCCCTTTACGGCGTCCGGAAAAGCGATCGCGCGGCATGTCCTGAAAATTTCCCGACACGAGAATTTTCCCCCGAAGGTTTTCCATCGACGGCTGTAGCTTCGAAGGGCTATAGCTCCGAAGGGCTATAGTTTCGAAGGGCTATAGCATGGCAGGGGCGATTTCGTGCGGTGAAGAAGACGCGTACGTGTCGGCCCATGCGAAATGCGATCCGGAGCACAATGGTCCCCAGATTTGCCCAGATTCGCATATGGGGTTTTTTATGGGGGGCCACCCTCGTAAATGGCGCTTTTTGCGATCGTCCCTGCGAATAAAGGGCCGTTCTCGCACGTATAATAGAAAGCCTATTCTCCCCGGGGCCAAATTCATACTCGGGGCTCATTGCTAATTATTATTTTTTTTATTTCGTATATTTCGCTTTATAAAATTCAATTTGAATTTGAATTGGAAGTGTTTTTATTGTATCTGTTTCTTGTATTTATATAAAAATCGATTTTATCTGGTTGTCAGTGTTGTACTCGATGTTATCTTTGAACGTTTGTTATGTTTCGATACAACTTACTTGAGTAATGTGCGTATCTAACAATAAGAAATTTTCCACAATGTAATAATTTTTTAATTCAAATTATACATTTAACAAAAAAAAAAACGTATAAATAATAAATAATCGAATTAAAGTTAATAATTATTTAAATTTAATACTTTGTTGAAATTGGTTGCGTAGTTACGTCAAACTGTTAAATGATTTCAAACTGAGTCACTGAGTTGTAAATGATTTCATAATGTATTTTGTGTACAATTTACATAAATTAAAAATCAATCGATTTTCATTATTTTTTTACTCAAATAATGATAAAAGTTCAATTTTTTCTAGTCGACTCATCCTCGTGTCCGAGTTGTAATTAATTACATACTCCGACATGATAGGTTAAACCGTCGTTGTTGATCGTGATTGATTAAATTTCGACCTGCATCCATTACATTCCCTATATAACTCCATAATTAACGTACAATTACATAACCAACAACACACCGACTCGTTCGAATAAAAACAATAGAAAACGAATATTTCGACGGTTTGTATAAGAAAATATCATATCAAGCCAGGTGTTTCAAGCCTCGGTGGAGCTAATCGTCTCGGCAAACATAACTTTGTGAGCTTAGTGGAAAATTCACAAGTGAAACAAACCTGTGGAGTCTACAGTACCCGGAAAATCCTTGTTGCGGGTCGGAAAATCCGCGGGGACCCACAACTCTGGTCGATATCGGTACAAGATAAGATTTTCCACAGAAACGCATCTCGGCAGTAGCTTTTGTGTACAATTCATGAATTATTGCTTTTCGGAAGCTTTTCTAACGTATTTGGTGTTCACTCGCTTTGTTACAGTAGAACGAATCTTCGTCAGTAATAAATAACGTGTTCCATAATAGATTCACTCTGCCTATACATGTTTACATAGATAATAATTGACTTTGATATATGTATCAACTATGTATGTATAGACAAATTGCTGCGTCCTTACATATGTATAAATGATTCTTAAAATGAAATTAATTTAAGTAAAAAATGTGTAATTTTATACTGAAATAAAAAAATATTTCAAAATAAGTTTTATTTTTCTTGAAAATTGTACACTTTTTATAGGTATTGTTTGTTTGTGTTAAGTTGAAATTTAGTATACAAATACATTATTAATTTTCGAAATTTCTTTGAAAGTATATTTGAGGATAATATATTCACTACAACTAGGTACACCCTATTGTTATGAAAGGTAATACGAATTCACAAGCATAAAGGGGAAAACGTTATCAAGGACTACAAAATAAATATTGTTTTTAGATAAAGCGAATCCTATAAAAACATCGTAATATCTTTATACCTTTTATAATGCTCTTCTGGAGACGATAATTCATTTTATCGCCGACGTAGAGACAAATTCTATTACGATATAAAAATATTTATTTTGCAGATATTCGTAATTATATAAGCGAAAATCTTTTCTCTATAGTATATGATCGTAGACGCGATGTCTGCAAAAATTTCAAATTATTTTAAGGCAGCGAAATTTCGAAACACTTTTACGTAATATTTTCACATTATCGGTCAACTAACTCAATTTTCATCGGATATTGACCGACTAATTGAATAGACGAGAGCACAAAATTCATCTTCAAAATTATTACGGTTTTTAACGACGAACATCAAAGTCTGCAAAAAGTCAATTATGCCGTTGAAAATTTGATAGTTTTAATTAAATCAAATTTATGACTTTCTCAAGTAAACGATTCAAAATATAATTTTATTTTCATAAATCTCAATTAAAATGATCTAAATTTAGTTTCCTTTGCACCCACTCTAGTAACGCATATTATGTTAATCAATATTAATGTCGACAATCTAACCCCATCTGAATTAGTTATGCATCTCCAAGGATCTATCGAATCCGCTAAACACTCACTATCCTATACCGAGATAAGTTCAACTATAATTAAATCACTCCGAACGATCTTTTAATCCGCAGATTGAACAAAAGAGACGTTTTAATCTAAGCTCGCTTATAGATTGTATCGCTTTCTATGCGAGTTTCTCGCCAAATTTTCCGAGTTTTCCTCGATTTTCCCGAATGGATATAGCGTTATAATGCACGCACTAATAACAGACACACGCTTTGATAACGGTGGCCCTTTGTCATGGGAAATTATAGGGTCGAACGGTAACTTCTTAATGAGAATGGCATAAGATGTGAACTTTGGTAGCCGTTTAAACGAAACTATAACGAACGAAAGTCGTACGAATCGAGATGAAATTAGTTTGCGAAATTGACCGGGAAATTTACGCGATTATTACGTGCTTATGCAAATAAGGCTTGAAAGTTGATATTTTTTCGGCTTAGTTATAAGGGAAAATTTTATATTAATTTTTCCTTCCTTTTTGCTTCTTCAATATTGTTTTAATGTAAAATAATATCTCTTGCGAACTAAATAATATTATGTTCCGTGAAACTTTCATTTCTTGAAATAATAAATTAATTTTCTTAGAGTTTAATGAAATAAAAATTTTCTCAGAAATGTTTCACATTATTTTTCTTCCATTATGATAATGAATTCATAAAATTCATTTTAAGAGTACTTCAATTTCGTAAAAATACTTCAATTCATTCAGCTTTAGTCAAGAATAATTTGACTTTTTGATTTCATATCACTTTATTCATAAAATCGCAATAACATTAACGTACAATTTTTCAACAAAAATATTCGTGATATTTAAAATTTCAAAGGAAAACCTATCTCTTTATAAACTGATACTAAAAAAGCTCCGAAACACGCAAGCAAATTCAAATTCGGGGAGGCGATGCAATTTCGCGCGCTTTTCGGATGCGCTTAAGCCCCCACAGTGTTATTAAATTTAACGTCGCATAAATGAAATTTAATGACCGAGCATCGCGTAAAATTACTACGAAGCCACCACTATATTATTATAATGTACAAAATGTGTACGTAGATTTACCCGTGTACCTTGCCTCGGTGACCTGACGAAGCTATACAAGATTATGAAAACTTAAATTATGCTATGAATAGAGACGTTAGTGTAACGAAACCGTTTAGTAAACGCGGTTAAATTCAATATGTTCAGCGTAAATTTGTTAAACGTTGCGTCTTGTTCTGAAATTTTGGTCGATTGCAAATTGTGCGGTTTACATAGTTTAAATGTTTATTCAGTTTACAATAAAATACATCCAAGTATAATCTACCATCTTCTGTGACCTGGTACAGCTCGAGACTCTTTGAATTTTGAGTCGATTGTGAATTTACAAACTAGTGAAAAATCCTATTGCGTGTAAAGTCAGTACAAAATCTTCATTACAACTGAGTGACGAAAAAGTTTCCCTAAGAACTGTCAAATAATTTTGAAAAAAAGTGTTTTTGTATTTAAAAAGTTAAATATAAATTGTAAAATATGATGATGTATGAAATTTTTCAGATATGCATACAATAACTCTGAAACGTTAGAAGTAATAAAGAAAGAAGAAGAAGAAGAAAACTCTGCCTTGAAATCAGCCGTTAACTACAACATAGAGACATTAATTTAATTATATTTATATAAATACGTATAAACGAATATTTCAAACAAAATATTTACAAATGTAAACTACTTTACACGTATTAGAATCTAAATAGTCAAAACGAAGCCGTTCAGTGAGTTTTACACGATTTTACCGGCCAGCGAAATTGCGGTCTTATTCGATCGTTAGCCGGATTCGAGATTATCCAAAAGCTAGCCATTTGCAGTACAAAACCATTGGATAATTTTCGAATTAAACGAATCGAATAGAATTTAATTTTGCCACACGGTCCCAGCGTTTAGATCGCGTGGCAAAGTGAGGCGATTTGTTCGCGCGCTAAATTCGAATTTCGCCAGGAGCGACGAATTTCAAAACCACTTAGGCGAATGTGACAAATATGTAAATATTGAATTTCGATATTATCACATATTACGATAGTAAATTGGATGTTTGATTTTTTCTAGATAAATTCGGACGTGTTCTAAGAATTGAATTGAATTGTAATGATTGAGTATTTCAATAAAAAAACACTTTATCGACTGTGCGATGATTAAAATAATATGATTTTAAATAAAATATATTCAAATGCGCTTTCATGAATAAAATAATTGATACATAAATCGATATTACTCAACCGCTTTTGTTTCTTTTTAGCGATGATCTCAAGACATCAAATAAAAACTTTTTTGTTTCGTATACATATAAAAATAGAAAGACTTTTGAAGACTTTCAAAGGATTATTTTTCGGTGTACGAATATTTCATTCTGAGAAAAAATTCCACCGCTAAGCCTGATAGAAAAAATACACATTCAAAATAGCAGCTTTATAAAGCAACTCAGCTGGAGTTCGAATTTTCAATGTAAGTTCACTTTCAAATTCAAAGTTTCCCTTTCTTTTTCGTCTCGAAATCTTTTGAACTTTTATTAAATACAAGCGTGAATACATTTTCATTCACGTTCTTTGACATAACAGAAAAATAGAAAGCTCTTTCGGCTAAGTGAAAAATCTGATTCTTCACGTTATTGCATATTTATTACAAAATTAAAAATATCATCTTCAATACTGAAAATATTTCAATGAAATTTTTGTTTGATATTACATCAATTATGTTAAGAAATTCATCATAAAAATATTCTTAGGATTATTTGAAAAAAAAAACTTGATAAATTTTTCAGATAGAATAAAATATTCAGAAGCTACACATATAAAATAGCATTTTATGAAAAATTCGAGATAGAAATACCGACAATTTTCCTCTTTTTCTTGCAAATTTCTACGAGATCTTCGATTTTTTTCACGTATCGGATTCCCCATACCTTCGGACGCATTTTTACATAATAAAGCCTCCTCTCGATAGTATATATGCATCTATATAATAGATAGAGGTGTGACAACCTTTCATGATCGATTGACGAAATACCAAAGAGAACGGGTGAAGAGTGTCTGGAAAATGGGGCCGAATTAATCCTCGTTTACCTGAGTGCGTCTCTGAAAAATTACGCTAAAAACAAGAAAAAACGAAGAAAAGGGGGCAAAGTATTAAAGGGGGGAAATCACGTAGAAATGTTTTATAAAAGTGCTGGGGGAGTTTGAGGTCCGTATCTTGTAAATTTGTTAAAAATCGCATCGAAAATTTCCCCGAATTTTAACAGGTTTTTATGTATGATTTTTTATGTTTAATATTGTTGAATGTAAAAATATTTTTATAATCGTGAATTGTGTTCATACTGAAATTGAATTTCATGTGAGTTGTACTCTATACAAATATTACACGATCATTTCAAAATATTAATCACATACAAATGTACACTTGAAAATTCAATCTACAATTGTACAGTTCAGAATTTTCCATTATGACCATTTCAAAAAATAATACATTTCTCCACGAATAGAGCAATTTATCAAACAGTTGCAGGTCATATCTTGTTAAGACATTTTTATTTCCTAACCGCCCGTACATTTTCATTATTTTAAAAACGTTACGTTCTTTCAGATTACCCGGTATTTTCCTTTTTTTCCATTCTAAAAGGCGATTTAACATTCAGAAGCACTGTGCGTTTTTGCAAAACAAAAACTGCAAAAAATTGCGACCGCAATAAATAAATAAAATACGCGCACAGGACAACGCTAATCTACGATAGCTATTTCAGGAGCTTTTTCTCCCTTTGTGCGGTTTTGAATATTCAACCCCACCGAGTTTCATACTTTAGCAGTGCTGAAATTTATTATAAAATTGTGAAAAACGCTTAAATTTTATCGCGGCACTGCAATAAATAATCAGAATTAATGTCACTGATTTATTAGGCATTATATATTTAAATTAGTTTTTTATATAAATATAGAGTTGAGCGCATCTAAAATGCGTATTTAGCTTTTATATTTTCGTGGACGTGATTTGTATTTGTATTTTTCAGCTTCACTTTGCTGTTTTTCATTTTTCACCATGAATAGTTTATGCAAGCTTTTCGCGTGCAGTTTCTATTTAGATTTCGCAAAATGTTGACTCAAAGTATACATTTTGAAAAAGCAATATTTTCACTATACAAAAAATCTTATTGTACTTTTCAGTCATTTAAGATTCTATGAATCACATATAATATTATCATATTTAAATTAAACATCTGAATATTTCAATTGAATTAAACAATTGAATACTCATTAAAAATCTGATTTGTGACGACTAAACTCATGATTGTCAAAGAGAGAAGGATACTTTTTATCATTTTTAGATCGAGTGTTATTTCTATCAGATAATATAACATACATACGAATACCAAAATAAAAAACAAACGTATGTAAAAATGAACACGTGTATACACCCACTTTATAGTTTTCTTAAACGAACCCAATATGTATGAATTCAAATATATTTCCAACACATTTCGAGACAATTTTCAACACCTTTTTTTCCCAACATCCAATTTCTAAAGAGCACACACAGAGCGTTCGATATTCCAACAAAGCCCGCTAACAACACACAAGAAACCGAAAGGAAACCTATTCCTTCCTGCTGTGCGAATTGAAAACCGTCTGAAAATTGTGAAAATTCTGAAATTTGAAAACACCCAGGTTCGTTTCGGTTCTTTTCAGCACCCGGAGCGGTTTTCGTATCGGTTTCCTCTCGCGTGCATACATCGCCGTTCTGATTACGTGCTGCAAAGAGAGATCCCAGATCCTGGAATAAAAAGGACGAGCTCGTCGGAGCAAAAAGGACGACGACGACTCCAGAAGGATGCGAAGGGAAAAACTCGCGGAAGAACGTCGAAAAAAATGTACGGGAGAAGAGTCGAAGAGAGAATGGAGTACGTATGTATGTAGTCTGGTTTCGAAACTCGAGAATTTCGCGCCCTTTTTGCTCCGTTCTATTCTTCCTTACATTTTTTTTTCCAGTTTGAGCTTTTCGTCGTCGTTCTCCTTTTTTTTCCCAGCTTTTTCTAGGGTTATAATTGCGACGTGACAATGGTGCAGCTCTTAATTTGAAAAATCCACCGTGTCGTTTTCGCTCTACGGTCTGTTGATTTTTGTGGGGAGACGTGTCTTTTTTTTTGTAAATAAAAAATTTCTAATGGCTTTTTAATAATTTCTATATAATGTTCTAAATAATTTTCAACTTTTATTTAATATAATATATCACGGTCGTAATTTTATTAGTTTAACGTAGAATATTTCACATCGGCTTCCGCAAGTTGGGATTTTCACAATTTTTCGATCCCAACAGAATTTCCGCTCGAGAAACTCATTCCGTATGTGTCGCATCGTTCGAAACTTTATTATTCTGAAATTTTGTCATTTTTGGAGCAGTGCAAAATGTGGCTAACAAAACGGAGATCCGATATTTCAACGTGACACTGTGGAGTAAAAAGCCGCACAACGTAAACGGTCAATATTGAACCGATGCACTCTCATTGTCTCGCAGAAGTAGACTTTTTGCTTTTTTCCGTTCTGCGATTCAGGGCTTTTTCAGTCGTAAGAAGAAAATAATAAATTTGAATTTCCAATATTATGATAAAAATTTAATTTCTATGAAATATTCAAATTCATACGATCGATTGACATTGAATTAATTATATTCATTTTGAATTTGATTAAATTATATGTGATTAATACATTAGTTATTTACAAAAAAAAAATGAATTTATATTAATACAAAAATCA
Organism: Cheumatopsyche charites; assembly: GCA_024721215.1. Classification (NCBI taxonomy): domain Eukaryota; kingdom Metazoa; phylum Arthropoda; class Insecta; order Trichoptera; family Hydropsychidae; genus Cheumatopsyche; species Cheumatopsyche charites. The sequence goes on from CM045583.1 coordinate 6,179,235, forward strand.
AATACTATATTACCGTTTCAACAATAGCCCTGTTACAGTTCTAGTTAACTTACAAAATCGCTTTCGCATTTTTTTAACAAGCAGTAGTTGTGGTACTTGACAGCTGATTGCACTTCAATGAACAATACACTGAGCTCTTGTGGAATAGGTACGTAACGTTGCGTCCACGTAAAAGGATGAGATTTTTTTTCTACGGTTTCAAATTGCATGAACGCATGCGACCCGCTCTAATAGACCCTTATTTACAACGGCCAACAGGATAAAATAACAATTTGGTACACTGTGAAAACTCTCACAACGTTCATGCTTCGAATAAAACGTTACTTCGATTAATTCAGAATATAATAAACTATCTGAAGGCAATTTCGATGCGCTCATTTAGTACAGCTAGTCTTTCATAGGTAAGTAAAAAATCTCAAATGTAAATTATGCACTAATTATTTTTTTTAGTGCAATTACGAAAAAGAACGTCTTGTATGTTTTTATAAAAATGTAAAAAGTAAACCTTTTCGTTTAACTTATTTCATTTGATGAAAATGTATTTTTGTGTTACTATTGCTATTGGTGTTAGTTTTTTAAAGCGTTTGGAGGTACATTCTCTTCGAATTCGATCCATTTTTCAAAAATGAACCCACAAAAGAATAGTTTTGAAGAAAACATAAAAATTATCAAATTCGTGCAAAACTAATTTACTAAATTGAATCCAAAAGCAAGCACGATCCGTCAAAGAGACTATAAGCAAAATTATCATATAAACACGAAACTAAAACATCACACCTAAACAAAACTCGATTCCGAATCATAATAAAAAGCCCTCGACAAGCAAACAAACCCTCATTAACGAACAATCAAAACTTGCGGAGCCGAACTCCCGAAACGCCCCATCACCTCTTTCGACTAATCCAATCCGCCAAACGACCCTCTTCGTCCACCTCCAGCAACTCTCCGGTGGACCCTCATACATCAATCCGGTTTATGGAAACCCGAGCACCCTATCCTCGTTCCACCTGGACGATCTGCGTCTCCGGGACTCCGGGAATTCTCGGGAAAAGCGCGTCCCGGAGGCGCAAAAAATAAGGGTGGGGTTTATCGGCCCGACAAAATAGTCATTTTTCCAGACAAAATAGGTACTCATCAAGACAATATAATCATATGCACAACTTTTAATGTTTGACAGCGACAGTAAAATGGAATACCCATTGATAAAATCATTTACCCTACACAATCGTCGCTGTCACTACAAATCGGGCTGCCAGTAACAAAAATGCAATAAATTGTTCTTATGACTTATTAACTGTTTATTTCATGCCAAAATAAAATAAAAACCTTTTTTAATCGAACATGATTAAAATAATTGCTCGCAATATTAACCTAACCTAACCTAACCTAACCTACAATTTCGAAAAAGTTTATTAATAAGTATTAGTCCCTTTTTTTAATATTGCGAGCAATTATTTTAATCATGTTCGATTAAAAAAGGTTTTTATTTTATTTTGGCATGAAATAAACAGTTAATAAGTCATAAGAACAATTTATTGCATTTTTGTTACTGGCAACTCGACTTGTCGTGACATTGACGATCTTGTAGTGAATTTTGATTTTTATGGTCGTTGGACATTTGTCGTGAAAATCATTTTTACTGTCGTGCCAATAAATTTAACCCAAAAAATAATACGTTTGCTCTGGCTGCGCAAACACGAGGCGAATGGGCCTCGCTAATCATAGGAAAATAACTCGCAGGTTTTTATTTTAGAGGATAATGCGTGTGTTGAAAGGTTGTCTGGGTTGTTCGTTGCAGATTTACATACTGTAAGACGACTGAAAAGGTCAAGGGGTACAAGAGACTTTGAAAAGTTTTGCGTGTATCTACATGTATTAGGAGGAGGTCGAGTGATTTGATGATATATCTCGGTACACGTTCCAAGTTCGTTTATATCCTTTTATCACCAAAGATATGAGGGTACATAGAATTAATTCTTGTACATAACTCATTTTTGGCAGAAATTTCACTTGTATCCCATGGCCTTTTCAGTCGTCATATTTGTTCTGCGTCAAAGGAACGGTTGCGTTTGCGAGTTCGCGAAACCGCTTCGCATATATGACTGTCTGTGTTTGATTAAAATATTTTTTTTGTGTATCGAGTGAGTTTTTTTATCATTTTCAGAAAAGATTGCAGGTTTAAAATAATTCTCGAGTGTTAATCTGAATTTGAATATAAATATTTGGTTCAAATATGAATTATGCTGATTGTATGAATGTATTTTGATATCGAGGTAAGTATTGGATTCATATGAAATTTATGAGTGAAATTTTTCGTCTGCAAAGTTTTACGTTGAATATTTTTCGGTTTATCTATTTGTTTCTGAGACGAATTTTTGGAAAAAATATCATTCTATCCGTAGTGAAATTGTTTATATTATATTCATTATGGAAATCTATTTCAAAAAGTTTTATTTACTTTTGATTATTTATTTTGATTCTAGCCTTTAGAATATCATAAAATTGATGAACTGCAAATATTATTATAAAATAAATACAAGCACCAAATACTCGAACTAAAATTCAAAAAATATACAAAAACCTCCCATATTAAAATACTCGGAATTCAAATACATTTTCCATGAGAATTTTCAATATTTCATATGCATGAGCATGCCGCGAGCTAAGAAACCATACATCAAAATACACATATTTTTTCACGTTCCGCTAAAATTACAAATGCACAAAATACAACCAACACACATACATTAAAAAAATAATAACTTCTGCCGAAAAAACAAATACTCAAAAAATTTCACTATGCGAGATCCGTTCGCGCCCTTATTCCATACTTCGGACAAAAAACACTTAACACGAGTGTCGCGTCCTTATCTTCGGCTGCATCCAGCTCTGAGCACATGAAAAATAAATAAATTCAGTACGTGTCTTACACGTGAGAGAGTCCAGGACCCGATTTCGCTTCGCAGTCACGCACCGTTATAAATACGGACTAATGAAAACGGCGGGAGATTCAAACAACTTTCGACTGAGCGAACTGGGGTAAGCCGGCGGTACGTATTTAGTGTTCCCGAAGTATAAAGTGAGTGTATAAATGTGTATTTATATACTCGTATATGTGTATATGGCTATTCTAAAGTGACCCGGTAAAGTTCGGGATAAATATTGTCCTTTTAAATGTAATCGGTTCGATTTATCGAAAGGACGTGTGCTGTTTGCGCACGGCTAGTGTATGTTTCCCTTTCGAGGCGGGGATGTTTTATATTAAGTTTTTCAATATGGCGATAAACTTTATTCGAAGTGATTCTCTTTATATATTTTGTAATATTTCGATAAAATTAATATGATGTCTATATAAGTACATAGAGCTCTAAATGTAAGTTCGTTTTAAAAGAAAAGTTTTCCTATTGTGATACACTTCTAAAAATTTCAGTTGCAAACTTTTAAACAGAATAGCATCATGTCTAGAGCATAAGGTCGTAATGTCTCGATTGCGGCTACTTCTCTTTTATGTCTTTCCTCTGTATGAAACTGAACCATTTTCCACAGAACAAAGAAAAATCATATCGAAAAACATATACAGAGATATAAAAATAATTTTTTATCACGCCATTCTAAACTGAGAGCCAAATTAAATTTTCACCCCGGTATGAAAGGCAATAAATCGATTTATTTTCGGGATTCGATAAACTGTAAAACTGCTCGTATGAGAGCTTTTTTTCCTCGTATATTTAGATACTCGCACGAACGCAACGCGAAATTCGCTTCGTCGATTATTCGTCGTTAAACGTAAATCCGTTAAACCATCGTTAATTCACTTGTTGATGAATCGACCGTATCCGACGAATCGTTTCAATTTAGTATACGAATATCGAAAATAAACGGTCCGATCAATGCTAAATCAGAATACAACCGTTAATTAAATTAGATGTAACTCATAAAAATCCTTGGACTCCTTCGATACAAATTTTCATATATTGAAAATTGTATTTCCACATATGAAAATACATGAAATGATCATTGACTATGAAACCAGGTATAGTTAATATACTAGAGTTTTTCTACTTTTGTATGCTTATTCCGAAAAACATACCGAATCGATTTTACGATGAAAACTCTAGTCTTAGGAAGTCCTGAAAAGGCCGAGATTTCGCAGTCCCTAATCGTCATATAAACGCAGAATTTCGATTCGAGCGAACTCGAAAGCTTCAGAAACAAAGTTTACACGGAGAGAAATCAATTTTATACTTACGTCGAATTAACAGCCAGTCCCGAATAGCAGTTACCGAGGAAAACAAAGTTTTTCTTTACGAGCGAGCCGGGATTCGCCCTTATCGCAACTCGTCCCATCTTAATCCCGATCCTTAAGGATGTTGCCGACTAAGAGGCGATGGATTAAGTTATCTAAAACGGCCTGAGTACAAAAATTCTCCCGACTCGAGTAATTGGCATAGAATACAGTCAAACGAGCTTAGCGGGCCAAATAGCCTCACACTCCCCAAGATTCGAAGGCCGTGGAACAGTCCTAAGGGGCTGCAGGGCTGCAGCATTCCTTATTTTATAAAAATACATTCAAATACATTCTTTAGCAATCTTTCAGGTGTAAAATGTATTTATAATATTTTTTTATTTAGCATCACAGATAGTTGATCCTCATATCAACCTCATACTTGTCATCAATACGAAAATCAACCCATAAGACTGAGTCTCCATATCGATTAAGAAATAAAGAAGTGATTCTCAATAGTATTCGACAAGACTCACGTCAAATCTAGCATTGCGAGAATGCTGAGTTCAAGCCTCAAAGATGATTTATTTATTTTTTAATATTTTCAATTGATTATTATTTTCTATTTCAATTTCCCAGCTACAGCCCCTCCTGTGAATATCCTCACTGGTTTTGAGTAGTGTGAGATGGGTTATGTAGCCTCCTTGCGAAATATTGCACTTGTCGAAACGACCGAAATTCGAATCGGGACCCGTTAAACGGCAGAGTGGAAATCGAACTTTGAACCGACGATGATAAAATTTTCAGAGAAAGTGAAATTTATGCCGAGAGTCGAGCTATCGGCTGTTTTATCTGCGAGAGATGGGCCTATTAAAATTTTTGATTTGTACAATTAAGTTGATTGATTCGCTCGATTAGCGCTGATTTGCGTCGTAGCAGTCTTTCGTTATTATCGCTCTATTATGATTCGTTGAAAATAAATTATTTTTCGCGTCGATATTGAAAGTATTTTTATATTTTCGCCGTTTAAAGTACGGTGATAAAATCGAATGCATGAAAGGTGAAATTTGAACTCGAACGTGTCCACTATCACAAGCTGCGGAAAAAATCGAAACATTTTCACGAGCACAATAGAAAGCATTGTTGTTGGAGAGCACATGCAACTGCACTTTGCGAAAATTTCGCACGTAGAGTTTTTATTTCGTTCTAAATTAAAGCTCATCCGCCGTAGCGAAAACGCGAAAAAAAAATTAACATCGATGGAAAATTACAAACCACGCCATACTCTGCCCATAAATCGTTAAAAACACAAATATTTTCAATGCACATAAATCGAAGCATTCTATCGAATGACATTTGCAATAAAAACATCGAATACTTTACATGGACATCAAACGAATCCCGCAGATTAATCACTCGTTCGATTTTCACAATCCGGCTTTAGTATACATCGATCGACTCGAAGCGTTCTCGATAAGAAATTAGTAATCAAAGCATACTTCGACAAATCGCACAGAGAAGAATTATACTCGACCCGCAAATACCGTCCATTAATCTTAGCTCGATATTACGAGATGCGGAGTCTGGATACAAAGATATCACGAGCCGCAAGCAGCTAAATCACCGATACCCGAAGGAGATATAGGAGATACCCGATATAGCTTTTCGATGGCTATACCTCGGTTTACCCTTGAAAATCGTCTGCATTTATCATGCGAACGAAAGGGCATCAATTCGTGAAGGCGTATTATTGTGGCTGTGGCATTGTCTGAGAAAACGAACTTTTCATATATCGCATGTATACGAACATTGGTGAGGATTTCGAATTGTACAATACGATTTGAGGGGAGCTTTGTTAGTTCGTTTTGGGGAAAATAAGAATTGTGCTTTCATTGTGAATAATGTTGCAATCTGATATTATTATGATTTGTTCGTTATATTGTAATGTTATAATATAGAGTTCGCATGAAGTACGTAATACGATGACGTATCAGGAATATGATGGCTATTTCCATGCAATGACCATGGACTATTTTTTGGTAAGGGGTAATTAGCCACTATGAAAATTCTATATTGGCTACAATTGGATCAACCCTTCATATATTCGTCAAAAAGCTGAAACGGATAAATAGATAATATAGAAACTACGTTCACCGATAGATGTCACTCAAATCGATTAGCTTAAACACACACGACATCGACAAGCCAGTTTTGTAAAACACTAAATCAACATTTTTTTCTTAATTAAATGGAATAAACATTCGAAAGAAACGATTGAATCTCCATTTCAATTAATCAATTAAGAATAACGACACTTAACTCTTGCTCGGACCCAAAAAGACTCGAACGTATTCTTACCTAACTCGAATAAGAAAAAACCATCCCAACTAAATCTTACATAAAAAAATATCAAATATCATATTATTTAAATAAAAATAACTTATCGCCAAATCCTCGCCGTAATACACGTCATGTCGAACTTTGCTTTTGAATACTTCGACTTTACGATCCTACCGAAGCAATCTACATCCCTCTTCGGCTAAATGAAATACGTGTCGTATCGATTGTCGCCTTCTTTCATATGATATTTTCCCACCCCATAACATACATATATACATTCGATTTTAACAAAACTCCAAATCTATAATGCGATAACGATTCCCCCGAATCGTACGAAATTCATTGCGTCCTTTCCGCCGACGATTTATTAGCGGCCGCCTCCGACAGACGAAGTTATAATCAAATATTCAAAAGGTTGCCGCCAAATTGTATCAGCACAATAATTGGCACTGTGGCGGCCACCTTTGATGTCCAGATTTGCATTTTAAGACGCTTTAATTGACGCTCCGATTTCGTTATCGCGATTTATTCCGAAGCGGGCGCTTATTGGTGTCAACACTGTAAAAATTAAATCTTAAAATCGGTTTATTTTCAATTTTAAAACAAGAACTTGCGAAATTAGGATATATTATCTGGAAATTAGCTTATATTTCATTTGAAAATAAGGCGAAATATACTTATTTTAAGATTGATACCACTGCTTTATAAAATCGTTTTATTGAATTACGTCTAGAGACAATTATTTCAATTGCATTATTGTTTAACTTAATTACTTAATAATGAATTGTTAAATTTTATTTAATCTTATTAATTTACACTGAAATGGCCAAAAGGTAAATCTGATATGTCATTCGTTTCGAAATTTAAAAGACTAAGTGAATCCGGAAATCAAAATGAATGTTGAAATGTGATCTGAAAAAAAGACTGATCCAAAATCCATTCTTGTATTGTTTTCAGATATACTTTTTACAGTGAAATAAACGTACAATTAGCGTCGTATCCAGTATCAATCTTAATTATTTCGGATGTGACGGAAATTAGATTTGTTTACGAAGAAAAATTACGAAGTTCCAATAATAAACTCTCGATACGGTCAACGTATTGTGTGTGGAAGTCGCTGAGCCTTAACGAAAATATTTTCATGTTTACCTGACGCAAATTAAAGTCGATTCATATTCTACACACGGGCTTTGATATATAAGGGAAGCAATAAGCTCGGTGAAATATAACGGGAAATGAAGCGAAAAATCTGCGAGATATTGCCGACGATTAGTTTAATCTGGTTCTATTTTTACGCGCACCTTGTATTAGTTAATTAAGAAAATTTCCTTCGATTTATGTTTCTATCGAAAAAAATGCCCCAAAAAATATTTAAAATTCTCTAGCATTTTACGCGATGTTATTTTTTCATTTAGACAAAAGAATGCGTGTATAAATTCAAATGAATCCCTTTTCGATATCCGAAAACGCTAGACGGCGTTATAAGAAAACCGCGCAACTTTAAACGACATAAAAATCGCGGCATCGGCGTATGTGTATTTTTTGCAATTTTTCCATTAGTTTCATCCTTGAGCACCGCCACTCCATAAACTCATTTCCATTTTATGGTAATACAATACCGTAAAATATGCCGCTTGCGAAAGCTTCGAGCGCTTTTAACTTGTTTTCGTTGTTGTGTTCGAAAAAGTCTACACTTTTTCCATACCACCTATCCGCGTATATTAGTCGAGAGCGAAAAAATGAAACTTTATAGAACTCTGAACGGATAAGTAAGCCGATACTTTAAGGCCACAGTCGCATTAATCGCTAATTCACCTGTATACACTACTGTGAAAAATTCTAGACACATTTGATCGATTTGATAAATGTTGCAGTTATTCGAAAAAAATTAGCTGAATAAGTTTGAAGTTCGTTATATTGCAATTGACATCGATATTTGAGTGATTTTCTTGGGAAAATGTGTTATGAATTAATAAATTCATTAACAAAAGTACCCAGAATCCAAATCTGCAGTGTACAAATAATGTTTTCAAACCAATTCCGAATTGACCTAACTCAACGATTCTGCGCAGTAATAATTTGAAAGAAAACTTTATGGGTTCTTTATTTTTATTTTATTATCCTTGTGCATTTCCCCCATTGAGTGTAACCGCGGCCTAATTCTTTCGGTCCAAGGGTGGGTTTAGTTTTTCCCGCCGAGTTATGGTTATTGGGCAATAACGCCATGTGCGGTTGTGGAGTTGCGAAAAAACACACAACTCACACGAAATATGTGAAATGAAATAATAAACGGCGATAAAAACGTCAAGCCGAAATGAAAATCTTCGACGGATTAATGGGGTGATATGGTTTCGAGAAAAAAAATGGCGTTTCGTTATGTTTCGATCGATATATAAAGTTTTTTTGACTAATCGATTGGGTGTTATTTCAGCACCTTGATCAAAATTTGTATTAGATCAATATTGAAATAATAGTATTTTGCAAATTAAACAATCAATGTCAATTTGCTTTGTGAACGCTTCGTCAACTTTGGAATGAAAAGTAAATATTTAGCATTAGTTCTAACACACTTTAGTATGATATGTTAAATTTCATAATATAAGTCCGTTTATACATTTCAATTTGAATCGATATTTGACAAAAACTTAAAAGTTACAAAATGATTTAGATTGTAGCTAATTTGTTTTTTACAGAATTTAACGAGAATATAAAGGTGCAGATATAATTATATGTATATTTTAAGCTCATAATAAAGATGTAATTTTCATTTTCACCATCTGTATTTATTCAGCCACGATTGAGCATTCAAATTGCATCATTCGACATTGCATTTAGAGGAAAATATGCGTCAGAAGCGAACCTCAAACGATCTTTTCTCTCTATGGCTTAGAGCTCGAGTAGAGTAGACACGGCAGAGGAAGCTCTAATTAAAACCCCTAGGGGTGAAATTTACTTTCAGCTGAAGCAAAAAAACATGAAAAATCACACCGAGAGCAGAATGAAACTATAAAACGGTGCCGACAACGACGGTTTGCTTTAACCGCGCAAAGTAAACGGAGCACGGTTTAAAATTCATAACGGTCTTGTTCTTTTTTATTTCGGAAAATTTTATATACAGCCGACTTGTTTGTATCTCGACAAAAGTATAATGTCTTATCGAATGGCATGTACACATAAAAACGAGAATGGAAACGGCGATAGAAAATTATATTTTAATTGGTCTCCATTGATGTTGTTTCGCTTTGTGCTCGAAATGAGTTTCAAAACATGCCATTTTTTTTTCATCGCGTAGAAGAAAATTTGCTTCAGTGTAATGATGTTTCATTATTTTTTTTCATAAATAAAGAAGTCTTTTCATTTGCAAGTAACGGAAATGATTGAAAAACGGCATAATTGTTTTTATTCAATTGAATTTTTCAAATGTGATTTTTATTCTGTTCACAAAATTTATATTCAAAACATTTGAAGCAATTTATTGTGATTTTGAAGAATAAAAAATCAAATAAAATATATATAGATGTATTTCTAATTTGGTACTTGTATATTTTATAATACAATACTATCGACATTAAATTCAACTAAACCGAATCTAACCTAAAAAATTAAAAAAACTGACCTAAAACTAAATTCGTACACAACACAACTTAACTCATCGACTATTATACCAACGATATCATACACAAGTATCATTTTTATACTAAACACAAACCTAAACAACTGATAAAAAACTAAAAAAACAATCTCAAACATTTCACCACACATTTTTTTTCCAAAATCAATCGAATCGAACAAAACGAGAACGGAAACCGACCGAAAGTATTCAAAAACGCACATTAACAAATTCAATTCGAAAGGGTCGCCCTTTCGAAGGGCGCGCGTGATTCGTAATGATATGAGCACGATCAAACGAATAAAAACGAGTCCTTTCGAATATGACGCCACTATATAGACGAGGGGTCATGGAGGGGGGATGAGGGGGTGTCGGATTCCGTAGGACTAACAGGGCTTTTGGGTCGTTTAATTAAAGCCCTAGCCCTTTCGGCGACGAAGGGTCCCTTTTAACTGGGCGTAGGTGCACGTTCATCACCTGCCGAGGAAAAAAAGGCGCGTCTTTTAATATGATTTTCTGAAAATATGTATGAAATCATGATTGATTTGATTGAAGATGGTCGTTTTTCATTATAACAAGAAATTAATATGAAAGAAAAAGTAAAGTACACTTGAGATTCATGCGCGATTCACGCACGAATGTCGCAGTGAACGCAAATGCATACAAAAAAAAACGGACGAAATACATCACATTTACAATTTATTGGGTATCAATGAATATAATATTGTCTCATTTTAATTAGTTAGTATTGTCTCGCTCGTACTACATACGCATTTTCGTAGAACGCAGAACGTATATCTGTGTTATACAGGGGACTACTATAATTGTTACTAATTGCCGGAAACGAGTGCGCATAAAAAACACTACCGATAAACAAATTAATTACGTGTAATAATTTCACCATTTCGAATGATTGTTGTGAAATTTTTAAAATAATATAAAATCTTACCTTGAACGCCTTGAAGACGAAGTCTTTTTTATTGACGCACAAACACTCGGGTAATTTAAAAGAAATTAAATTAAAAATCGTTATTTTTAATCGATATTCTCGTTATGATTACGATACAAATTAATCGACCAATCGCGATGAACGACTCTTATCTACTGATTAAAAAACGAACACACTAATAAAAAACATAATTGACACATGTAACAATAAATGTGAAAGTGTATCAATTACTTATCAGATATTTAAAAATGTGTACATATTTGATGAAATGGATTTTGAAGAATTTCGGCGAGTTTTATATTTGGTTTTAGCCCGATCTTTCAATCATTAGTCACTCAATATTTTTTTTATTTAATTGGGATTTTTTTTTTCGTTTAAGGTCAAGATTGGTATTGAGTTAGAAGAGAAGTAAATGGATAATGATATATATAGAACGGTTTGATTCAATTTTCAAAGTAATTTACTTTTATATCAAACATAAAATGAGAAATATCAAACGTTAAACGAAAATTATTTAATTACAAAATGGAAAATATTCGACATGAAGCAAAATACCTAAATAATATTTTAATGTTTATTATAATTAAAATATTTGCTGTCATGAAATGATGAAACTGCTTAAGAAAGCTATGATTATGTACCGAGAAAGTTATCCGAAATTGTGTTGAATACATTTGATTTAATTAACCTGAAGGAAAAGTGAGAGATTTTCGAGTATTGGGGAAGAAGTTAAAGATGACAATCAGCTGGGAATTCGTTCTCAAAATGTTTATTTAATAAAATATCTGTTATATATTTTTCATACAAATGATCATTTATAATTGTCTCGGTTTTTTAATCTGAATTATTTATATGAGTCTACTTTATCCCATACACGCCCGATTTATCTCAGAAGCGATTCATTTAACTACATATCCGTTTCGCTGCAAAACGAGTACGATATTTTTGAAAAAAATCGCACAAGCAAAATACAAAAAAAAAAGATATAAAAACGAGCTAAAAAAACCACGTCGAATTCTGATAAGCTCTGAAACGGCGCCAACCTTTCCATATTCAAATGACAAATGGAAGTTAACCGCGTAATTTCACACAAATTGCCAAAAGTTATGCGAAATCCTTTTCCGCTATCGGAATATCGGAATTTTATTCAAATAAAAGCCTTCGATTGTCCCGAACCCCGCTTCGTCCATCCAATTTAATCGGAAGGCTTCGAATTCCATTACATCGTCGAATACATCTGTCGCGGTGAATTATAAATAAATTTTCGAACATTCGAAAAAAGCGAAACCAATAGAATTGCGTACAATTAAAAACCGTTCGAAATGCACAGTAATCCCCCGCAGTACGCGACCCCCGAATACGCGATCCTCATATTACACGTACGACATTTTTACGAATATTTAGTATTTATGTAGAAATTGTTTTTATGCTATCAATCGATCGGTAGGATATTTAAAAAAAAAACGTGATATCGTTATCCTGATTTATTTTTTTCTTGTCTAGTTCTACTACGCCCTCGTACTGCGCGTTTTCGCAGGACGCGTATCAAATCTTCGCGTTCTACGAAGGACTTCTGTACACAGGTCCAAAACAAACAAATCTCAGAATGTGGAATTTTCGATTAAAACGTCTGGTAAACACGCTTTAACCAGTGGACGTCTTTATATGTAAAATCTTCGGCGAAGTAATAAAAGTTTTCGCATTATCCTCCGGCTTTTGCCCGGCGACGGCGGCTAAAGGAAAAACGTGGAAAATGGGGATTTTTGCGAAATGAAAACATCATAGTATGAGACAATTTCATTTGTCAAAAAGAAAGCCACACAAATCAATACTAGAGTGCGCATATTATATTACGAAACGTGTGTATACAATCGCATAATTCATCTGTTTGTCTGTTCCAATATAGATTTCTATATCATATACATATGTTGTTTTATTTCTCAAGTATATCTAACGATAATTTATTATATTTTGTAGAGTTATAATTTTTTTTCAAATAACATACATATGATTTATCAATTCGGAATAAGAAAATCGTATCAAGTTCTTATTATTTTCAATTGGAAACAATAAAATCTCATTCGATCCTGATAAACGTATCGAGGCACAAAAGAAAACACATCAATTTTTCCATCAATAAATCAAATAAATTTTCCGCATTTTCCGAAGCAGCCGCTAGATTCGTTCGCCTCGCACTTTCTCCCGTCGAATGAAAAAGCGAAAACGATTCGAACAAATATGCCTTTGCGGTCTTCGCAGGAAAAACAAGAGCCGTTGCGTTAAAAAAACACACACAGAAGAGCACCAGAACTAAAAGCGAATCGTCCCAAGGGCCTCAAAACCGAAAAGAATCCCGTGAAAAATCCTAGAGGACAAAACGCGCGGGACCCATAAAGGATTTCCCATTTTTTCCGTTCGTTTCGACGCTCGTTAAGCTCGATATAATTCTCGATACGGCTTAAAAATATTTTATGGGTTCAAAAATGTTGAAAAATGGCGCTTTGTATGCATGAGGGTAAGATGGAGTTTAAAGGGTCGAGTCAGCCGGATACGGCTCGTGCATTATTCATGTGTGCACGTGAAAATGCATACATCATTGTCACTATGCAGCTGGCCGTTAAGGCTTCGAAGGATATTAATTAACGTGACCTCGATATGCTATCTGGATATATGAGCCGTTCAGTGTATAAAGTGATTATCTCCACTCATTAAAAAAATGAGATTTTTATATCGAAGCACTTTGTATAGTCATCACTTCTAATTGAAGAAACATTTTTCTATATCTATGGTAAAGATAAATACCGTTTGGCCATAGAATAATAAATCGTTTAATTCAAAAATGTTCTTTAATTAAAACTGCATTCTTATGTAAACTGACCACATCTGTAGCTTATAAATGAAATATATATTATATAATTTCGGATAAAAGAAATAGTGAAGAGAATTAAGGAAATCAAAAAAAAGTATCAAGCATGTTTCATTTCATTTTATGGGGCTAATCACATTGTGCACTAAACGATTCATATATTCGAAACGAATGCGATATTCTCGGCATAAATCTTATGAGAAAATTAATTTCTGTTTCGAATGAAATTCTAAAACTCTCGTTTGCATAGTTGGCGCTCGAGTCGTTGTACTGTATTTATTTTGCGAAAATAAAACGTTATTCTATTATGAGATTCTGCCATTTGTATGAAGGGGAAAAACCTTTAAGATATTCTTTCTTGCAAGTCGTGCTTCAATTAGAGTTTCGCAAAAGCGAAAACCAATTTGCATCGGTGTTTGCACTGAAAGGCTCCCGGGGTGCTAAAGAAAGTAACTGCATGAAACTTTATAGCGTTACACAAGTATTCTACATTATACGAACCTATTAAAATTTCTATTGTATAAGAAAACTCTATTTTTACCATTACTTTATAGATTTATTTTATATAACTTAATTAAAACAATTGCATAAGTTATTATATAATTTATTTTGTTTTTGTTTTGATAAATTTAACAGAGACTATTGTGTGTACCTATATTTGTAATTTTTTTTCAGAAATAGTTTTAGATTTAAATTGTGGTTTTATAGAGTTAGTTATTATCTATCTTCTATTGGGGTAAATCATCATAAATGAACATTTTATGCTCTTCGTAGTGCATCACAATTTTGATTATTATGACCGTATCATAAAGGTTATTGAAACAATTAATTCGTATAATTACATGAACTATAAAGTTATAACATTCTTTAGTACTGAAACACTCTCACATTAAAAAAAAACTTTTCAAACAACATCACATTGTATAAAACGAAGACATTTGAAACTTCCAAATTAACATTTCGACTTGTGAATATTCGGCAACTTTCAACACATCGCCTTCGGATGCGCTTAATAAGAGAACTCGAAGACGGATGCGTTTAATAAGGGACACGCTTTAAAGGTTCTTTTTCTTCGTCGCTTTTTTTTTCAGCCGCAGTTTTCCCTTTTATATGAGTCCCTTTTAATACAACCTTTTCTCGAAAGTTTACGAGCGAAGCGTGTCAAAGCAGGAATACGGACCTGCGTAACGCATTATTCCCCAGCACGAACACGTCTTGCTTTAAAGAGCCGTAAGGGAAAAAATCATCAGAAAATTTACAGAAAATGGGAAAACTCGTATAGGATCGTATAGGAAAAGGACTGGCGATTATCGGATAATTTCAGGTCGTACTGATATAATGAATACTACGCTCGTGCGGCTTAAGGACTTTTGTTCAGGGCTACGGAAATTGAATTGAAAAAATAATCGATATATAAATTATATTTATATTATAATTCAGTTTTTGAATTTATATTGATAAAATAGATATTTTTTTTATAAATTTCCTGGTCAAATGAGTGGAACTCTAAAGTTGATTTCGAATCCCTTCAAATCTCTCTTTGGTTTCATTAACTCTCAACTTTTTATAATATCGTTAAAAAACCATTCTCTTAAATTTCATGTATAAAAAAATTAACTTATTTTCACAATTCTTTTATATAAAATAACGAGAATAATCCGACAACCCTGCAATTTCCACGCAAGAGTCGAAACTCGCCCTAATGGCGTCTCCGTCTGAAAAAAAAAGGATTATCCGAACCGACCACTCGAATTAGACAGAAGTATTATGTGGCCGAAGATTCGATACTTTTTCAGGTGTTTTATTTTTTTCTAAACGCTCTCGATTATGTATATACATATAAAGGAACATAACGAGGCGGGATTAACCGAGAAATTTATACGCGCCGAGATTTCGAGTAAACACATTTAAGTTATTTCCTTCAGATGAAAACGGCTTTCGTTTCTTGCGATTCAGCGAATCTCGCTAATGGATGTGCGATTCGGTACAGCGCCTTTTGAATCGAATTCGATATTTTTTTGACGATTTTCTTCGTTGCACATTTCTTACCGGTGAATTTAGCGAGTGTTGCAAAATGGTCTTATTCCGTTTGGGTTCTCCAGAGCAGTTTATATGTTGAGTGTAATAAGTGTGCATTGTTATTTTATGTGTGCTTTTTAATATTTCTAGAACATTTTGTTGATGTTCTTTTTGATTTTTTTAATCTGAAATTGAAAATTCGCTTGATGAGTCAAGCAGTAATAATCTTGGATGTTCACTCAACTATACTTTCAAACAACTGAACCGTTTTTTTTTTTCAAACTATATTTTTTTTTATTGTAATTAAATTTTCAATAAAAAATACATCGTTATTTTAATGAATTTTCATATTGCATCTTTCAATTGAAAGTTCAGCTATTTAACAAAGTACTAATGTTTCTCGTATCGTTTTTTTTTCTACAGAATTTGACAGCTCTCAATATTGACTAATTACTAAGGCATTTTTGGAAGATCAGGACATATTATAGTTGAAAATTTAACTATGATACGTTACCTGAAAAAACGTTCATTACACATTTCGAAAAAATGGTCAAGCTGACACAAAATTTGAATTTTCCATAAAACACATCTCTGGCCAATCTTGTATGTAAATCAACCTCCATCGATTGGACTCAATTGAGAGGAAACTTCACGTTGAATTGGCTGAAAAAAAATCATTCCATTCTTATTTTTCATTCGGATCCATTGTCGCGAAAAGTTTTCGGCCGATTGTTCCCGCGTCGAAATATTTCGTGAAAAGGGATGAAATTGCTTTATGCAATTAAAGTTCATTGTTGGAACCTCGAAACGGGGCCCCGACTTTAATTCGGTTCGTAGAATGTAATTGTGAGCTAGCTCGTATCATCCTCCGGCATTTCATTATATTATGTGGAATATCTCGTTATGTACGATCCCCGGTTATCATATTCAATGTGTGGGAACAAGATCTTGGGAACAAAGTTTGTACTAGGTCGAATTAGTGAGTCACTAAAAAATTTAGGATATATTTATAATGGAATTCTAATGTTTATTTATTTATTGGAAGATTTTAAGGGTTATTTAAAAAATGCATAGAATTTTGATCTGTGAAAAGTTTCTTATGGCGAGTTTATTTAAGATGTTTTGTACAAAAAATTAGGGAATTAATTTGTTTACAGCTTCTGCTCGAAAAGTTTGAGAATTCGTGTTTTGCTTGTAGCAAAGTTTTGCCAAAAACACAAAATGAAAATCCGGAAAGCAAGTCGACAGTTTTCAGGAAACGGTGGCTTTCCGAACGGGACGTATTATAAAAAAATTATTACAACTTCGCCATACGCATTCAGTGCACGTTCCGAATGTCGTTTGTTTAATTTTCACAATTCTCTGACTCGGATTTGTTTTTCTTTACTTTAATTGAAAATGATAAACCTAATATGATAAAAAAATTCAATTACCAACTCAAAAAATACTTACGTATCGCATGTTCTATCTAAATCGGAAACCATTTCCGATTTCCAAATAAATACAAACCGACCGAAGAAAATTCCTCAGAACCGCTTCGTACCACTTAGGCATAAATGAATATTTATTTTCATCATCCCCATGGGTGTGATGGTCGTTGCAGTGGGACACTCTTGGATTTTCAGGGGTCGAAGATACTTTTCAGCATAAAATTTACGACGATACAATATTAAATTAGTGCATCTCGGATAACAGTATTAGATTATATGAAAAGGTAGGTAAAAGGTCGTAAATTGTAGCGTTGTCGAGAATTTCTTGATATAAATTTCTGCGATGCACCTTCGACGTGGATTCATGAGAATATTAATGAATTAACTCAATTTATTAAATTTAATATATATATATATAATTTTAATTTTGTTTAATCGTAAGTTTTATAGATAATAGAAATGAGATTTAATTGAATGATACATATATGTATGTATTATATATTATTATATACTTGCAAATATTTTTTTTATTTGCATAATTATCTTCAATTTAACTCTGCAATTTTATTATATAGATTTGATTTTATCGTATAGCGTTTTTTTTTTTGTAACAGTTACGTTTCCATGTAGCGATTTGTTACTATAATATTTTACATGGTACACTACATACAAAACATGCGGTCAACTTGTTGGTACAAAGCTAGTTTTAATAACGTTGTTCATATTTCATCCAAACCACTTTATCTTCAGTAGAATTTGTTTGGTGTATTTGTATGCAAATTTGAAAATTGTAAATGCGATCTTTTGTCTTCGAATACAATTAGCTAACATTCTTCGTGCTAACGTTTTGATACTTAAAAGACTTTATGAGACATTGTAATAATTTATTCCAAGATAATTTAAATTTTAATCAGTATCACAAAAAACAGAATTCACGATGTAAATAAAACATTTTTATTAAAAAATCACATAATATCTTATTCTAAATTCACTGTCATGATCGTCTTCTTAATTGCAAGTGCATGATAAGCTGAAGCAAAGTCCATTTGTATATCCTTTATTTTTGCAGTATTCAATGCATTTATCACTCAAGACTTCTTCCTCGTCTTCGCACAAATCTATCGGCTTGCTGAACACGATCCCTGAAATCATAAAATAACATAAAGAATAAACGCTTTTATAGCTCGTTTCCCTTTTTTTAAGCTTCAATAAAAAAATATACGATCGTAGATGGCAACAGATCCTAATTTTTGATTGCCACGCTCGAGAACCAAAATGGAACACCTTAAAGATTTCATATCGGAGCTGTTTCATCACCTATCGCGAAAAAATATTTATCGCACAACAAAACTGAGATATAAACGCTTTTTTATTAAAAAAAAAAACAATCGTATATTCCATACAATACAATATCGTCAGTTCGAAAACAAGGCGCTTGTTAAACACGAACAAACCAACACAGGCAAATCATAAATCAGTTTTTGACGCGGAACATCGTCCCTTTCCTTGGAAATGTCCCCAAGTTTTGCACACAAACCCAAAATTATCATCCAAGGATTGTTCCAAGTTCTGGAAATGCGGAAATGTTGAAATCCTTGCGATGGTGAAAGATAATTTAGGGCGAAACCGAGATTCGCTAATATTCAGAATTGCATTTTTTTCATAGTCTTTAATCTGTTTTATCACCTTATTTGAATGAAAAATCGAATTTTCTCAAAATATGTATTATGTTGGAATTTTCTATTTAAATTCAATCTCGTAAAGACGTTACCGATACTAGGAGAACTATTCGTATGAATATACTTTCATTCGAACTTTTCGCAGAACAGGATCAGGTGGAAGTAATTTTGTCTGAAAACTTGCGATGGAAGATGTGCAAGGATACCCTTCAACGGAAGAAAAATTGAAATTTTCCCAGACAAGAAAGAAACGACGGTAAAGAGCCTTGTCAACGTTGGAAACGATTAAGCCACTAAAACCGTTAATTAATTGCACGTCACGTCTAGCTTCATCCTACTTTTCTCGAGTGAAAATCGATCGTGAAATTTAATTGATGGTTCGCTTTGCATAATGAAAGATTACAATGATAATGTGTTGAACGCAGATTAAAGATTAAAGATGCAGGTTATGGTAATTTTGAACTTTTTATTCGATCGAAATCCGTTTTACGGTAAATTTTTAAAAGTTCTCCAGTGCAATGTAAACTGACCTAAAATCGTAAATCCTAAGTGCGCTATGCGGATTCGTTCAAATTTGAAAATCCGAGTACGGAATCAAAAATTCAAAAGTCCCGCGTGGTTCAAAATTCGTATTCGTGGCTTCGAGAAAACACATTTCAGTTTCATATTGCATTATTTGTTTCCGTATTAAATTTATATAAAAAATTTATTTTCAATTCTTGAAAGTAACACGTACACACTCTCATATTTATCACATCTCAGTAAATTAATTTATTTATACGAAAAAAGCGTCAATCTAACAAAATGAAAAATAAATCTGAACATGATAAAATAATGAACCGCGTTTCGGTTTATTACGCGGTAAAGTTACCTAAAAAACTTTTTTTATCAAATTTATGTTTATAATTTTCATCTCTAAAATTTCTTCGTAATAGCTTTTCCGAAAAAATTAATGTAATATGATAAAAAATGTGTATAAGTCTCACAGGATGCGTACGAACCGATTTAAGTAACGTTAATGAAATCTCATTCCATTGCCAAGAACTTTCAATTTATGTCAAGAAAACGAGGTCGCCTTTGAATTACACAGACAATTTAATTTGTTCATATAAACTTAAATTTCCAATTATGAATTTTAAAAATGTTCCAGCATAATACTCAACTGAATACATTTATACACTCTTCCACTGAAAAGATAACAAAATTAAACCACCATTAATCACGTTTATCAAACGAATAAGAGATCAAGTGTATCACAGAGCGGATCCGACGCCGAGCCGCAGCCTTTGAGGGCGTCACTTAACATTTCCACAGAGGAAACGAAAACTATCCTCAGACCGAAGAGGAATTCAACACCGGCACGAAAATAAAATACAGCCTTCGAACTCTTTCTAGGAGGATTCGAATACCGTTCTCAAAGTGCGGATCGAAAAGCCAACGCTAAGAGCGCTAAAAGCT
Source organism: Cheumatopsyche charites (assembly GCA_024721215.1). Classification (NCBI taxonomy): domain Eukaryota; kingdom Metazoa; phylum Arthropoda; class Insecta; order Trichoptera; family Hydropsychidae; genus Cheumatopsyche; species Cheumatopsyche charites. The sequence goes on from CM045583.1 coordinate 6,199,811, forward strand.
TATCGTCTGCGACGCCGAACATTTCGAGTTCTACGCGAAAGCCGTCATTACGACATGCGTTATACGACGCGTTTATGTACAGGGTGATGCAGTGGTTTTTCACTTTTTTTATAGTCTATATATCGATAAATATACTGGCATCTTATAACTTAAAATTCATCAAACAATCATTCGTTTTAATGTTAATAAGCGTTCGCTAGGGTAAGGTACTCTGAAGAGCAATCACCTCACTCAATTATCGAATCCAATTAATCGACACTCAAATATCGCATCATAATAATTAAGAAAAATGACTTTTATCTCTCATCATTCGATTCAAATTCAGAATCGCAAATACTTGAATCTCGCTGCAGTTTGTACAAACACTTTATATTCTTAACGCTATTGACTGTCTATAATTATGTAAATTTGAATCTGATGCAAAATTATGGTTTGAAAAATCTGCCTGTGGCTAATTTGCCTTAATTTGCAGTTTAAAATTCTATGTCGTGTTTAAAAAATTGTGAAGCAATGTAATAATATGTATATTTTGAACTTTATCGATATCATTTTTTGTTTTACAAGACTTATTTTTGTTCTACTTCATTTTTTTTTAACTAATGTTAGTAAGTACTTGAAGAGTAGACCGACGATATAAAATTCAACCCAGACTGACTGATTAAAATTAGTATCGAGTACCTTAATCTAATACCAGATTGCATTTTCGAATAAACACATAATAATTAATTAAATCAAAAATAAATCACTCTCCATTGCACCACCCGTTACTATTTCACAGACTTCCAATCCGGGATACATACATTCATCCTTCTGCCAAAGAAGATAACTCAACTACAACCAGGTTCCGGACACGTTTTCCAATTTCCCATTCGCCGACTAAAAGCCTCAGAGGCCACCAAGTCTTAGCCCACCTTAGCGACTCCTAGTCTTTCAATGATTTTTTTCCTTCCAATCTTTAGTTTGCTTCACATTTGATAGTTTATTAAAAAAAAGCGCGTTGTATCCCGGATAAATATCTCGTTCAAATATGCACAAGGTGTTGTACGCACTCTTGGAAATGAGAAAAGTTGACGAGTTTCGCTTTCATGAACGTTTTAAACTTGTATGTCGGAAAAGTGGCGAGCGACTAGGCGGTCATTATTAACGAGTTCCTCGTGCAAATTCTGAACTGCGATTTCATGAATGCTTTCTGTTCTGAATTATTAAACGAATCGTGTTTTCGGCTATGAACGCGCAGATAGAAATTATCACCAATCTCGCTTGATTAGACTCCATAGTTTATGAGACGTAATCGTTGCATAAACAACGAGATTTTCGCGTATGAAATAAATCAGTACGATTTTCCGGAATTGTGCGAGGAACGTTGTTCAAAGTTCGAAGAGCGTTGCCGCAAAAATTTCTTAATTGAAAAAAACGACCTCGAAAGACGAGAGTTATGCTTTGCGAAGGGTTAGTTCAGTGCTGTGCAAGAAACGGCCAAATGAAGACATATATCTAGTGATTTGTCCGAGAATGAAGAGCTAAGAACCACTGTCCTATGAAAAAGAACCACATTCTCAGAAATTCATATGAATTATAGCCTTTAAATCATAGCATTACACGCTTTCATACGAACACACTAACACACGGCTATACAATGGAATTTCTCATATAGACAGTAAAAGTGGACGGTTTTTCCGAGTAATTTTCATCCATCGAAAAAAAATATTACAAGGTTAATAAATATCTAATTATAATATCATTGCTAATATTAGACTATTAGTATGCTAACGTTTGTATAGATTTTTTCATTAGAAATGCTCATTCTTTGAAATGAAACATCTACAGGTATTACAAGTATATAAACGATATGGCGGCGTTTTATATGATTTATCTGTAGATCTGTAATTAATAGCCATAGTTCGAGTACACCTTTTGAAAGGCCCTATATGTATACACCTGCTATTCGTCTAACACGAATATAATAAAAAAGGAGTGTAGGTTATCGCGAAAATGTGAAAATTCGTGTCGATGATGGATGTGCCCCCCGGGGGGGTGGTTAGCGAACGGGAAATCCGCGACTCTTCCACCAGACAGATTTTCCGCGTTTTCTTCCGATTTTCCGTTCGTTATTGTTCGTTTCCCGACTATTTCCCCGGGGCTATGCTTCCGTTTAACTTTTGCTCATATTTTTTTTCGAGTTTTGCCCAAAAATATTATACTTGACCGGTGAGAAAAAGTCTACTGTGCGACTTTGCAATTGTTCGATTTTTTTTTTTTCATTTCCATTGAAAATATCGTCTTTTCTTAATAAGATTAAAAACAAATTAATATAGTCGTTTTATCATGATGATAATTTATTTACGCAAATTCGATTCTGTGAATATTTCGCGTCCTCTAAATAAATCGAAGGTCGGATTTGTTCTATAGTTAGTAAATCATATTCAGCCTAGTTCGGTATTGAATCGTTTATTAAAATTATTCCATTGAAGAAAACCTATTAAATTTAACTTCAAAGGGAGAAAATCGACGATGGAGAAAGCGGCAATATTGAAATTTTCACAAAAACGATATTTCCAATTATACTGAATTTCACCTGTGTTATTGAAAATTCTCTTTTATTTAATTAACATTATTTTCAATTATAATCTTAACGAAAATTTACACATCAAGGCTGATCTTTAGTTATTCAATTAAAATATGGCATGCAATTTTATTAACTGACCTCGGAAAAAAAATTAACGAAAACTATATAATGATTCAAAAATGTTTATATTCATTTGATTTCATATTAGCTTATCCGACAAAATTTATTGTCACATTATGAAATATACATACATATGTATGACACATGCATATTAAAGATTCGATCTTTATTTTAATCCGAAAATGTATTTTAAAATAATCATTCGATCATAACACAACCTTTGCAACTGGTAATCATTTGAAAGATTTTTTCAACATTATCAATATTTAAATACTTAAAACTTTATATGTTCAATATTACTCAAAAAGTTCTTGAATCATTCATGATGACTTCGCAATAAAAAAAATTACAAAGTTTTATTCAGAGTGAAAAAATATGAATCAAATAATGAGTATTAATTGTATATATGATTAGTCAATTTCAATGAAAGCAATTATAAAGAACATTGAAATAACTGTGTAAACATATAAATCATCGATGAATCAAGAAACAGACATTCATCATTCAATTTTTTAATCAAATTTTACATAAAAAAAGAAAATTACCAGCTTTTGGAGTGACATCAGATTCTTTGCTCTTTTGAATAATTTCATCACTTGGTGTAACATCGAATTCATTGTTCTTTTGAATGATTTGGTTTTTAGGTGTGACGATTTCGTCGCTCTTTTGGAAAACTTGCTCTTTGGGAACCGGTGCACTTTTCACTAATGCGACGAAAATTACTGCCAAAATACACAATTTAGTAATTGCAGACATTTTATTAGTGTTTTGATCTCTTTTTCGAATTAAAATCTTCCAAAACAACGCGTCCGTTCGATAAACGAGACTGAACTGAATGTGACTCTTCGCAAACCAGTCTTTATAAATTTAATTCACATTCCGTGACGTCGAACGATGTGTCATCCCATTGTTGTCGATTTCTACTGACAACCGTAATTCCGAGAATAATTAACGAACATCATTCGCATTGAAACGGTTATGAAATCTAAAAATCATTCATGGTTCGTTCAATGTCTAAATATGACTTCTATTGAAACGATCAACGAATCGTTGGAGTACAATAATTTTCGTTACAATTGATTTTCATTTCAAAGTAATGCGGTTTGTATTAAGTTCCAGAATTCGTTATCACTATCAATATTTTTTCATAATAAGCATGATGAAATGCCAAGAAAATTAAAATTGCAACAGAATATAAATGATTCTCATTCATTTTTTATTGTATAATAGAGATGTTACAAAGTTCAAAGTATTGATTTTGATCATGAATCATTTATATGCCACTATTTTAATTTATGCAAATTTTTTTTACGTGAAGATGGATTCATAATTGTGCCAGCCAATACATTCATATATGTTTTTATAAAGTTAATTAAAAATAACAAAACGCTTTTGATATTTCTATTATCCAGATGATTCAAGTTCTACACTTTCCAAGTGTCCCCAATATCTTCGTACCTTTATTTTATGACTCGAGTGAAAAATCGAACACACAAATGTATGAACACGAAATACGTCATATTTGTGATTTAAATAGAACGCAAAATATATTATTTTATTATATTTAGAATCTGTTATGTAAAAAAAAATACAAATATTTTCAGGCAGAAATCACCATTTTGGTGTACACTAACATTGTGTGTTGTGGTAGCACTGACTGTCAGTGTCATTCTCTCGTGTATCGAAGGCCGTTGATATATTCGAAGATCGCAGTTTCAGCGAAGTGATGATGTATCGATTAGTGAAGTATCTTCCGTCTCCTAATTGCCCTGGACATCCCCAATCTGGATCTCTGGTGAGGTTGCTGACTTCCAATGTCTCTATGCAAGGTATTCTTTCATGTCCTCGTTTCAATATGTTGTATTTGTGAAAAGTTGTGATTGTTTTATCTTCATCAATTAAAATTGCCATAGATCTCGTCAAATTTATTATTCAAATCGTAGATATTTTCTTGTTTTGCGTATCTATTTTTTTTAACTTGGTACAACCCCTATCCCACGATGCAACCTAAGTTTTATCTTGATGATTTATTTATCAATACAAAATCTAACCTAAAATTCCCGGTTTGTATATTAACAGAAATTTCTTAGTATATGATTGTGACTGATTGAGTAAGAAAAATTCAAATTGCTTTTTGATTGCTTATTTGTTTTCTTCTAGATTTGAAAGAAAGATACAATATAAAAAATGATGCTGCTGAAGGAAGACCACTGTATTTAGATGCACAAGCTACTACACCTATGGTAAAATTATACTTTCATATAAAATTATACATTTGCAACGATTTCTCATTCAAGAGCTGAAAGCTGTTAAATAATTCAATACAGAACCTATAGAGGATAGTTTTTAAAAACCTGATAAAACCAAATTATCAGTCATTTTCAAGCTTATACTGACCTATCAGTCAAATAATCGCATTCATATAGTTTAAGTGAAATTTGTTTTCTAAATACATTCTAATAGACATTTTACATTCTGATTTAATAATCTTCATATATTTTTGTTAAATGTACTTACATATTTTAGATTTTCACATGTTTCAATTCAATTCATGATTCAAATGCTTAAAATTAAAAAATATTCATTCACATTTATAAATTAAGGCTGGTTTATTTATTAAATAAATAAACATATCTTAGGTTATCTTCTATTTCAACAATATCTCATTGTTATTGCTTAAAATAGATAAGAAGTTTAATATAATACTTCACCATATCTAGTGCTCTTCAAATAATATTGGTCACTACATATCTTTTCAATCTTCAATGATAATTTATATTTCACTGAATGATTATTTTTAGGATCCCCGTGTTTTAGATGCAATGTTGCCATATATGATAGGATATTACGGCAATCCACATTCTAGAACTCATGCATACGGTTGGGAAAGTGAAGCTGCTGTAGAAAAAGCTCGAGCTCAAATTGCTAGTCTTATAAAAGCAGATCCTAGAGAAATTATATTCACTTCTGGAGCCACCGAATCAAATAATATATCTGTGAAAGGTGTTGCTCGATTTTACGGAGAAAAAAAGAAACATGTGATCACTACACAAATTGTTAGTTGCTTATTTGCAATATAATTATTTTTTTTTAATTTTTCTTTATTTATGATCACTTCTAATTTTAGGAACATAAATGTGTACTAGATTCATGCAGAGCTTTAGAAGGGGAAGGATTTTCAGTAACATATCTTCCTGTTAAAGAAAATGGAATTATAGAAATGACAGATTTAGAGAAAGCTATTACGCCAGATACATCACTAGTTTCAATTATGACAGTTAATAATGAAATTGGTTAGTGAATTACTCTCTCATTTTTGTCAAAAACCAATAGTATTTATAATCTTTTAATGAATTTTAGGTGTGAAACAACCTATTTCTGAAATTGGAGCTTTATGTAAATCAAAAAAAGTCTTTTTTCACACTGATGCTGCTCAAGCTGTAGGAAAAATTCCATTAGATGTTAACAAAATGAACATTGATTTAATGTCCATATCCGGACATAAAATATATGGCCCGAAAGGGGTTGGAGCCCTTTATATTCGGCGGAGACCTCGAGTAAGAGTAGAAGCTATACAAAGTGGGGGTGGACAAGAAAGGGGCATGAGAAGTGGAACTCTTCCCACCCCATTAGCAGTGGGGATGGGTATAAATCGATTTTATTTTGAAATTTTCTTTAAAAATATACATTTTTTTAACAAGAAAATTAAATAATAGGAGCTGCTTGTGAAATATGCGAACAAGAAATGACATATGACCATGCGTGGATGGAAAAACTTTCAGCTAGATTAATAGAAAAGATAATGACTCGATTGCCACAAGTAATTAGAAATGGAGATCCAATTCATACATATCCAGGCTGTGTGAATTTATCGTTTGCTTACGTAGAAGGTATTTAAAAGTTGATTTTCAAATGTGTTTCAAGATTGCAATATCTTATTAAATTTTAATTTTCGATAAAGGTGAATCTCTTTTGATGGCTTTAAAGGATGTTGCATTATCAAGTGGATCTGCGTGTACATCAGCTTCTTTAGAACCATCTTATGTTCTTAGGGCTATTGGAGCTGATGAGGACTTAGCACATAGTTCTATACGGTATTTTTTTATATAAAAAATATAATTTATACAAATATTTCATTAATTTGGTTAAATAATGCATTCGTCTATTTTAGGTTTGGACTTGGTAGATTTACAACAGTAGAAGAAGTGGATTACACAGCTGAAAAATGCATTAAGCATGTTGAAAGATTACGAGAAATGAGCCCCTTATGGGAAATGATACAGGAAGGAATTGATCTGAAAACTATCAAATGGTCTCAGCATTGAAATGTAATCATACGCCAACATTGAAAAATTATTTTTAAAAAACTTTATTTTTCTCGGAATATAATATCAAAATTTTCTGAGAATGTATCCATCAACTGAAATTATTATACACATATTAGAACACTAATAAATTTTATATGTAATCTCAATAAGTTTCTGTGTTTTAAATTTATTAGAAATTATTAGTTTTGATGAAGTTCATTCATAAGTGATTCTAAATATATTATACATTTCAAGGTTTCGTTGTACGAAATCCTTTTGTGTTAAACAAAGACTAGACATTTATAGCACCACAGCAAAAAAAAACAATTGTTCTGTGAGATTGTCAAATAAAAAAGTAATGGCGATGAAAATTCTAGTGATTTGATTTACACACATAAATATAATTAATTTACTATACAGCTAAATAAATTAAACAAAGCACAATAAAGTAATTTTATCTTTGGATATTCAGTAAAATTCGAATAAAATTTTAATTTTTCATAATTAAATGTCCCAAATATTGTTATATTGTCACTCATTGTCAAACATATCAGACTTAATTCTGTCAAGATTAAATATTCATGTATCACATATTGACAATATTCATTAAATTTCATATTAAAAATGTTTTTACTAAAATATATTCATACATTCTAATCAAAAAGTAGTACATATTTTATATGTTATATATTGCGATTGTTCTCTACAAATGAAATGTTTTTTTTTTGGTATATTTTGAGCTTAAAAATATGAGTAATGTATCTATTACTATTACATATAAAAAGCAAACTTCACATAAAAGGAGGTAGGTTATATTTAGGTTCTCACCAATTTGTTTTCTACCACAAATTTCTGAGAATATTCAAAATAATGGCAACCAATATATCACTAACAAAACCTTAACACGTACTTAATTCAAATAAGCGATAAAATATGTATGTATATGTTAGAACATGCATTAGAAACGTTGCACTTAGTGAAAAATACTCAATATCAAAAATTGTGACCAATAAAGCCTTAGCACAAGCAGGACGGCTCGGTAATATCATCTGGAGGTGTTATTTTGAAACTCTGATGATCCAAATGTTGAAGATCGATTTTTGACTTGTTTGACTCTAACAACTGAGTGGCTATATCAGTAAACATTTCTTCAATTCCAGCACCAGTTTTACATGAAGTCTTATAAGTGTGGCTTATAAGATTATGACACTGCTCACTGTAATCACATTTTTTATATAATGTATTATTCGTGTTTTAATTGATGAAATGAATGATTTATTTCAGAAAAAAATAATATAATAAAATTAATAAATACAGAAAACCCTAATTTAACATGGTGTATGTTTTTGTGTTTTAGAAATAAAGGAAACCATATGAAATTTGGATTTAGGGTCTTTTTTCTTGTTTTTCCAACTTAAAAATTTGGATAAAATACGAAAAAGTAAGTCATGATATATGAGTGTTGACTGCAAACTTACCAAAATGCTTCCATATCAGCATCGGAGACCTGGGAAGAGGATTCCAAGTCTGATTTGTTCCCACATAAAAATATCTTAGCATTTTCAGCATAAGTTACAATATCCAGAAGATGCTGAGACAATACATGAAATGAAGCAGCATTGTCTAACGAAAAAACTAATATAGCTGCTTCAGCAAATTTGTAATAGCTGGATGTTATAGAGGCTACTCTTTCCATGCCGCCAGTGTCCCATAACTGTAACTAAAGTTAAGTGAATTTAATACAAATATATATTAAGTGAACAAATATAAAGAACAGTTTAATAACTGAATAAAACAACATAAATACATATTTCATAGAATATACCTTTATTTCTCTAGTTCCTAATTTGAAAGTTTTATCATAATGATCCAATCCCAACGTGGACTTTCTGTCGGTGGAAGTGATGAAAGTGTCATTCAAAAATCTCCTGAACAATGAGCTTTTACCGACTCCATACTCGCCACACAATATCACTTTTTGTTCAGGAACTCTCACAGAAGCCATTTTATTCGCGTTATGTTTATTTTTTCAACTATCAGCAGTATTTTACATCAGTATAAGATCTTTTCGAAACTATCTTATCGACAACGAAAATTTAGCAGCGATGTGTAGTTTGACAGCTGTCGTTCACAAATTGTCAATCACACCCCTTTTTTGAAGTGTCCAAACACTCATTTTTCTGTGCATGAGAATTTGCACAAATAGGGATGGAAATTGTGGACAATTTACCAATATGGATAGCTTATTGTTTACAAATAGTTTGGTATCGTAATTAGTTTTCGAATATAATATCATCATAACAATATTCGAAAATTTTTACAACCCTTTCGAAATCACACTTCAGCTGAGTGGCGGATCAATAGTCTGAAAGCATCCCCCAACCTAAAAATGGCTCACCTTACCTCCGTCGCTATTTTTATCAACATAATATTTTTCAATGGATTTTGAAGATCAAATAGCCTGAAATTCCATTTAAATTTGAGCGATGAACCATTTTACCAAATACTGTAAAGTCGACTCTGATATATCGAACAATCTGTGCAGAATCATTTGATGAACATAATGGATGAAAATATCGAAGAGAAAGAATCACCGTGGATCATTGCCAGGCGAGGAATCAAACTTTTATTAAATGATAAAAATAAAGAAGCAGAAATTTTGTTCATTACGAGTCCTCCTGGAATTCAAATCACCGCTGGAATTTGTTTTGTTACTTTTATGGTAAATATTTTTGTTGAAATTTTAACCAATCCTTATAACACGATACACTATAAGTTTTCCACTTCAAGTAAAATGTTTTGAAAACTGTATCACTTTCAAATTGATAGTGGCCTGCATAAATGAGTTTGTAATAATTTTCAAAATATTGAACAGAAATTGGAAAATATTTAATATGAAGTGAAAAATATGAATATTTTTGCATTTTTGATGAAAAAAACCATTATTATACATACATATATATTTTTTTAATTAAACAAAATAAAAAGTAGATCCTGAATTTTATTTCTTCCTTTACTTTTAAACTAATGAATTTATCTGAAAATTTGGAATCGTGTTATGAGCAGATTACTTTTGATAATTGATAAGTATCTATAATTCTACATTATTTTCTTCATATTCTAATTCATTTGGTTACAGAACGCTTTAATGTGCTTTGATGATAGAAAAGTTACTGAAGCTATTTGCGAAATAAAGAAAATTGAAGAACAATGTTACAACCAGATGGGATGGATGAAATCGTTCAAAAATAAAATATTCACTTCTAATGTGAACGAAAATAAGAGTTTTGAAGAATCGCTCGAAGAGAAAATTGTATTAGCTGATTCTTTAGTTTGCCAGTCATTTTTAACTTTTTTGCACAATGATTTTGCATCCTATATGAAAGGTGGTTGGACATTGAGGCGAGCTTGGAAAGTTTATCAACACACCTATGAACAATTATCAGCATTACACAAGCAAAAGTTTGGCAATAGCAATATTTCAGGTTTACATTTTTCTAACTTTCAGTTATTAGTAAGTTAATCCTATCATGAAATTAATTTTAAATCTAATTCAGGGTGGTCAAATTCAGTTGATACAGAATCGATAAAATTAGTATCACCTACTGATGATATTCAATTACCTGAAAATAATACTTATAATCCTAAAATCGATTCAGAAGAAAACAATGATGATCCAGAACTTGAAATTGAAGAAGAATGTTCAAAAGCAGATATTTTGAATTGTCCATTTCAGAAACAGTCCAATTTTTACTCTTGTTCTAGTAAAACTTTTTCTGAGTTTTCTGCAATAACTAAATGTGATAGTGATCCGACCAAAACTACTGAAAAAGAAGATGTTTCAAACGGTGGTTGTGCTATGAATAGTTGCCAAGAGAAATGTGGTATTCCATCCGTCCCGGAAAACGATGTTGTCCGTCCAAAAAGTTTGAATCTCAATATTAAAATATCTAACGGCAACGCTCAAGCTCCTTTATCCTGTGATAGCAGCAATATCCAACATCGTACAATATCAAAATCAGTTTCTCTTTTTTCATCATTAAACAGTTTTAGTTCTGCAATTTTGGAAAGTGCTTCATCTCTTATTGGTTTAAATAAAGAGCCATATAAAGAGTAAGCACTTAAAATGTTCATGAGATGAATGATGAAGATTTAAGTTTAATATTTGATTCAATTTCAGCTTAGAAAATATAGATTCAGATACAATCTTGCGCCTCATGTCTGCAGTTAGTTTTGGATATGGAGTTTTCCGTTTATGTGTTTCTCTGGCACCACCAAGTATCTTAAGATGGATAAATATGTTGGGATTCGAAGGAGATCAATCTGCAGCAATAAAAAGTTTACATTTTTCTAGAAAAGGAACCGATATGAGAGCTCCTCTAGCATCGTAAGTATTGTAAATGAATTTTAACAAAAAAAAATATTTCATACAATTATTTTGTTTTACAGATTGGCGTTGTTATGGTATCATACTATTGTTTGTCCTTTTTTCAATGTTAATGGTGTTTCGAGTAAGAAAGGCATAGAAGAAGCAGCTAAAATATTAGATGAAGAAGTAGAATATAAAGATTCAGCACTTTTTTTGTTTTTCAAAGGACGGGTAGAACGGTTAAAGGTAATGAAATTTCTACTCACTATCAGTTTAATTGCTTGTGTGTTTCATACAATTAAAATAACTTTTTACTATATTAGCCTGATATACAAGCTGCTATTGAAGCTTATGAAATGTCTGTAACAAAGGCTACTCTTCCAGAAGTAAAATTATTAAGTAATATTTTTGTTATTGAAATACAATAATATATTTATGAACAAATATTCTATTTCTAATCTTGTCGTTTATCATTTAGGCTTACACGAAGTTGGCTGGTGCCATTTATTAACACTTGATTTCAAACAAGCTTATCATTGCTTTTTTCAATTAAAACAACAAAGCAAATGGTCTAAAAGCTTCTATGCTTATTTAACTACAATATGTGCAGGCGCTGTTGGTAATACAAATCTTATATTATCGGGAAAAAATGAAATCAAACACTATTTAGAAAAATCTTCTAATAAGGTGCATACTTAAAAAAATAATATATTTTAATTAAAAAAAAATCATTTAAATCTGTTAATTTTTTAGGGTGCACAAATAGAAAAATATATTCGCCACAGAATGGAAAAATTACCAGATGCAAATGATACTAATGCTGGATTAATAAAAGATACGCTACATTGGCAATTATATTGCTTTGAAATGCTATACTTATGGAATACTCTTTCAAGTTGCAAATCATCAGATTTACTCAAAGTAATTGAAGGTAAATTTTAAAAATTAGGTACTCATGTTTTTTTTTTTTATTTTGTCAAATCTAATTATGTGAATATGGTTTCAGCTTGCACGCCTACTGAAAAAGATGAATTACTATGTAACGAACCAATGATAGGTATCGGTTGGTTGATAAAAGGATCAGCTTCATTAGTCATAGCAAATCGTTCAAATATACAAAATAATTCTGCTGCATATTTTTCAAATGCAGTTGATGCCTTTAGACTGTGCCTAAAACATAGATCAAAGTGTTCTGATGATGCTCACGTATCTGCCTTTGCTCAGTATGAGTTAGCACTGCTTCTTTTGAAAGATGAAACGGTATTTTTTTAATATCTATTCACAAATTTTACCAAAAAGAACTGCGTTATTAATAAAGTAACTGATTTTGCAGACTAGACCTGAAGGAAAAAGTTTGTTGATGAAGTTGCAATATCAATATAAAGATTATGATTTTGAACACCGATTGAACATTCGAGTGAATTCAACATTGAAAAGTTTAGAAAAGTATGAATCAAAGAAAAAATCTAGCCAAAATTGAAAATTTACATTTGAATATGCTATTAAGGCTCATTGACAATATAGTTATACAATTCTTACACATACTCTTAAATTTCTCATAGGTACACATTGCTTTTCTTTGAGAAATCTATTTACTTTTTGTTAGTAACATAGAGTTGTTCAAAATATATTGACAATATTTGCAGCACTACATTTGGGGCCATCATATCAAATTATCAAAGATTTTTTTAAATACAAATACAAAAGTTAAAGTTATTGATTTTGTTATTTTAAAACTTGTTTTTCTTAAAATCACATTAGTGATAATTATAGAAGTACCTATGTGTGTATTGAAAAATGCTATGACAAATACATATTATAAAACTTAAAAGATCAAAATTTTTAAGTATTAATTAATTCAATAAGAATTATGAATTATAAACAAATCATTAATATTCGAATAATAATTATTACAAAATTGAGTCGCAACTATAAGCACTATTTTAATATATGCAATACAATACATATAATACATATTACTGTATATTATGATAAAAAGGTTTCTTCTAATTGCTTAATGAAAACTTTATCTGTTTAAAAAGCATCCTAGAATATTAATGTAGTACCTAATAAAAAAAAGGTTTATTTTCACTTACTGTTATAAATTACATATACCTACATACATATGTACCTACCTACTTAAATGGAATTATTAAAGAATTTTGTAGATTTATTTTCACACAAAAATACTACATATGAAATTGTCCCACTAATAAAATAGAATCTTATCTCAAATCGAATTATATTTTCTTATATTATATTGAATGACTGAGTATTTTTGTAAATTTTTCAGTTACATACAAGTATTAAAATTGTGTAAATAAAAATAAATCAGATAGAAATTCAAAATGATACTACAGGGTGTAAAAAATATTTTTCCTCTCATATTGAAAATGTTAATTTTCCATAGATTGTTTTTCAACGATATCTATTTTTATTTTATACCCAGTGTGTTATAATTGTAGAATACATATTGAAAAATACAAGTTAGAGAAAAAACTCATTTGTATTGTTAAACCTGTCCAACTCAATTTAAATACACCTATCAAATGAACATTTTTTTCTTTTCAAATTATGAATTATTATCTTATCGACCTTTTTTTCTTATCTATCATTCTATATTTTTTTTTATTAATTTTATTAGAATCTACCATGTGAATTTCAACTCTTTACTTTTACTTATTATCTGCTTTGCGATTATTATTCAGTTTTCTAACGAAATTAGATGATTGAAGTTATTGGAGGTAGAAATTCACGATATTATTATATTAGACTACTGTATATAAGACACACATCGGAAATAAGACGTAGGTAATTATTAACCTAATTTACCAAGGGTCCTATTTTTGAAGAAACGCGCTATTCATTCATGGCTACCAACGTCGTCATCGCGATGGCTATAGGTTTGTTATTGAAACCGTTGGCAGCACTGTCCACAATTGACAGATGGGTTAACCCAAACCGATGGCGTGCGTTTCTTGTTTATATATCCGAATTAATTTGCACAATCTAATTTAACGCGATAAACGTTTTCGTAAATCGAAATAGATCATCTGGATCGATCGATCTTTGATCCATAATGTCTGGAGACGAGAGTTCTTCGTCGGCGATCGAAATGGAGATGGAGATGGAGATGGAGTGGGAAGCTGACGCCGAGGGTAAAGTGGAAAAGATGGAGATGACCAATTCTCAAGAAGACTCCAGTAAATTGGAAGAGGGCGAATTAACCGATTCCGACGCCGATGGCGAGGAGCAACGTCCACATTCTCGCTCAAAGGTATCAATTTTAATCTAAATACTTTCAGTTTATTAGATCACAGCTCAGCAACCTTTTTAAATTACGTGTCGAATTTGACTAAAGGCCAACATTTATAAGAATATTCGGGATGGTGAATATTTTCATGATACATATTGATAAATTTGCATAAGTTTGACGGTTTAATGATAAATCAGTGTTAGTATTCAAATGGACAAAAAATTAGGTTAGACTAGGATTTTTTCATTTATATTCTTCATTTTTTAAGGTTTTGTTAAATTATGTTGTAGTTTTCAACTGCTAAATAAAAATCATCATGGTTGTGTAATTTATTGGTCCAAAATGTGAAAATAATACATCGAATTAAATCCTTTCGATTCTAGTAAATTTTCAAATTCTAAAAATATCACAATGTGTACTTAACTGCTTTAAACATTCATAATCATGGATTCAAAAATCATTTCTTTTATTATTCTGTTTCAGAAATTTCTATTTGACACCAAAACAAAAGACACCACCGATCATTCTATATTCAACGAAGAGGATTTGAGCGCCATGGAAAAGAGAGCTAGCTTCTACGGTTTGAACACTGCAAGTGATGCTTCTACGTTAGATAAAGAATTGAAACAACTATATAGTACATTAGGCATAGCAACTGATGATGATGTTCGCCATGCAAGATTTGATACAATTCACGTTCGAGGAACTTCACAGATGAACACCAACGATGTATTTGAATACTTCTTCACTCACAAACCATTATTTTTAGAATGGATCGATGAAAATTCATGTAATTTACAGATTTCATTTTGTTTTCAAATGAACTAGAGTTTTTACATCTTTTTCTCTTTTACAGGTAATGTTGTGTGGAAAGACGATATATCTGCTGCTCAAGCAATGATTTTTTATTCAAGAGCTATTAAAATTGATAGCAATATCAAAGATGAAAATGGCAGTTCTGATGAGACTTTCACGGAAAATTTGTGGAAAGACGCAATCGAATCATCTGATATTCCTGTTTCTATTCCTAGCGGTAAATGGCGAGCTGGTGCACCTCATCCTAAATCCAATTATATATTTTTACGTTTCGCAAATAAAAGTGATAAAAAAAGCAATACTTCGGAAACGTTAATATCAAAAAAGTATGATTTATCCAACGATGAAGATTTTGAAATTGGTAAAATTTCAAATACTATGAAATCAAAAATAAAATCTGTGAATAGCATACCACACTTTGAAGAAGAGAGAGCCAAAAATCCTTGGGGCGATTTGTGCAGAAGTTGGGGAATCAACGATACTCAAGAGGTTTTCATTGAAAAGAATATTGCACCTCATCGCTTGATGCCAGTTTTAGATCCTAATAGAAAAAGTATCAGAGACCGAATAGGAGTTCCAATCCAACAACCCCCATTATTCACGAATAAAACTAAGCAGAGTGATATAATATCAAGACTGGGGAAACGAACTAATGCATGTTTAGATGAACTTCAGGATAGCGATGAAGAAAATGGGTACTCAAGTGATGAAGAATGGAAAGCAAAAAGTAAAGTTCCTAGAATGAGAATGCATGCAGATGATGAAGAAAAGAAAATTGCTAAAGTCAAAGAGGTCGTTCCTACTCGAAAAACCTCATATAATTCAATAACCGTAGAAGTTAAAAACGAATTATCATCAGAATATGAACAAGAATCATCTGATCCACAAGAAGAAATTAGCGTTGTTAGTAAAATTAACTATAGAAACAAAGATAAATCGGATATTTATTCTAGGTTGGGTAACAGAAAGAATTCCTCTAATAGTGATAGTGAAGAATATGAAAATACAACTAAAGTTAGATCGAGCACAATCAACAAAGTCAAACCGAATAATAAATCCTCGACAGTTTCGACTGTATGGTCAAGGTTAGATTTCAAAAAATACAAAGATTCTGAGTCTGAAGAAGATTTAGAAAATGAAAATCACAAAGATTTAAGACAAGCATTGTCACAAAATTCAAAGTCGAAAAAAAACACTGGTCAAGACCTACGTGAAAGAATAAGGAAGAAGAAAAGTAATCAAAGAAGTCCACTTAGAATTGAAGTGGAAAATGAACTTTATTCTGATAGAATGTAAATCATGTGTTTTAGGCTATTTAAGTTAATATGAATCATTGTGAGTACTATGTTAACTTTTTTGAACATTGTTACATATTAATCATTTTGTGTATGTGAATATTTTGGTTTTTATTGCAAGATTATTTCACAATAAAAATGCATAACTTTAACTTGCGTTTTAAGTAATACTAAAAGTAGCAATCAATTTTTTTTTTGTGACATTTAATCCTAAAAGGTCACTATTTTTTAAATAAAAAAAAAATAGATCAATACTTAATTTTCCATGAATTTATTAATACTTGTTACAAACATTAACAAAAATAATATCCTTATATTAGATCGTATATTTAATATGTAATAAAATTGAGAAACTTGTTAACGAGATTAAAATATTGATCCCCCCAAAATCAGTGAATATTAATTGTAAGACACTTATTTCAATCTCTAGATTTATCCAGTTTAATATAACGAGTAAGCAACTCATCACCCTCCGGATCCACTTGTGAAAGTTGCCGGAACGCTTCATCATCCACAAAACATATTTCATGACCATCCGGATCAGCCAATATGATCACACGGACGGTTGCCTTGCCAGGAGTATCGAGGGAGATGAGAGGAGTCAGGATTTTCTGGTCGGCTTCTTTTATTCTTCTATCAATTTCAGGTTGCTGATCAAATGGACAAGAAAAAGCGATTCTTCCATAAGCTTTTGCCCTGTTCAGAGGTCCTCCTGATTTTTCAAACATTGTTTTTGATAAAGAATTGTGATGATAAACATAAAAATATAAATTAAAATTTACCAATATCTACAAATTCTAATTTCGCTTGGTCTGGAGCGAATCCAAATATGGCAGATTTTGCCTTTTTTTCATAAAGGTCTAATTGTAAAAGTCCATTCCAATACGCTAATGTTTGATGAATGCTCGAACAGGATAATGTTACTTTTGAAACTGGATCTACATATAAAATATAAACATTATTTATTATATTATGTACTGAAAAATAAATAATCGCACAAACAACATTTACCAGAATCCGTAGGTTGAGGTTCATCTAATATGAAAAATTTATAACCACCAGGAGCTTCGAGAACTTTTTGGCCATTCTCTTCGGAAACTGGCCAATTGTTTGCTTTGGCTCTTTCCAACGCTTCTTTCGATTTTATTGTAATACCCACGAAATCGTTACCCTTTTCATAAGATGTGACTCCATAATTGTAAGTCAACTCGACCACGAAATGATTATCTTCTGGTCCATAACCGACCATAGTCTTGCTCCAACGATTTGCATAAGGCCTGAAATATGTATATATTTGCAATTGAATTAATTAATATTAAATTAATATTTTTTTATAATTGAAATACCCATTGCATTGAGCTTCACAGCCTTCGGTGAATTCTTCATGACGAAGAATCTGAAAATATAACAATAAGATACAATATCAGCATCCAATTTTAGAGATTCAAATTATCTATGGATCAACAATTGAAAAATTTTAAGAACTTGTAATCAATAATTTTGATTAATTAAAAGATTGTTCTTATCCATGAAAAAGCATGAGTTAAACAATTAATTTTATTATTGATAAACATCTGGAACAAGTTTCAATTATGACTATTTAATGACATACAATATTTCATGTATGGATAAAAGAAACAAAATAAACAGAATTTAAATGTAAGAAACAGTAAAACACGTAATGATAAATTGTATTAAAGTTTCGATACACTTTTATATTTTTATTTTATTACTTAGTACATTTGTAATTACATAAACCAATAAGAATTAGTGAAGAATAGGGATTCAATTAGAGTTCTTATTAGGTAAATTAGACGAAATCAGAATAATGGCATTCGCATAACGGATAAGTAACAGAATTTTTTATCAATTTGGTCTATACCCACATAAAGCAAACCGACAACGTTAAACTGTCAACGTCACCAGAATAAAAGAAATAAGAGAAAATGAAATAAACCTTCATTCCAAGGATTTGGCGATAGAAATGAGCGGTAGCCGTTCGATCGGCCACCTTCAGCACGTAATGGAGAGCTCGTCCGCTGATCATGATCAGTATTTCCTTCAAAAACGATCAGTAAATACTCTTCTCTTCAACTTATTCCAGTTACAAGTACAATTGCGCTAACGTGACATTGACAGTTCAACAATGTTGCGCTCACTCTGCTTTAGATCGATGGCTCTCAAACAATTTTCAACGTTTCTTAGAAATAGGGGAAAGGCGTGTTCTATGGAGATAAATGTTAAAATTATTTATGTTAAAATTAAAAAAAAAGTTCAGAGACGAATCTAGAGCATCCCTATTATGAGTATTCTGTTTTATTAATTGAAAAAAAACTTTTTTCGGTTAGTTTGCAACATATTTGTCCACAAGTGCGTGTCTTTCCCCTGTAATCTGCGTTTATCTCGAGCATCTTGTTCTCATCTCGTGTTAATTACAGATTAATTTTTGCTTTGTGTATGTGAAGCGAGAAACATGACTAGGTAGGTATTGCTACCAAGACGAACAAAAACATAATTCAGTTCTAATTACCTACTCATGAAGATTCAAATTAGCTTGATGGCTTTCATTTCCAGATTGATTTTGATTTGGAAGATTTCTTAATAATTTTTTTTGGAAGTTCAACGGGTTTTTTTTTTGAAAATTTTTATTTAAATTAATTGACAATCAGTTAAGAATCTTTGGTCAAGACTCCCTCGCGATTTATGAATCATCGAATCCTCTGAAGAATTAAAAGAGATCGTCATAGTTATTTTCAATTAATGCATGGTATAAGTAATCATCTTTGAAAATAACTCGAATAATTTGCATCTTTGTACAAAATATGTAGTTTCCATTATTTTTTCTCTGTAGCCTGAATGATTGTTTAAAATTTTTACATTCAATAAAGATAAAACTAGTGTTTAGTTACATTATTTTATCTTTGTTCAACTCACATTATATTTATCAAATTATTATCACTTTCCAGTGATATTTGCATATTTTCTATTTTTCTAACTAATTCAAATTAAAATATATATAAAATTAAAACATATTTATTTCATTTTCAAATTTCATCTATCAATTTATTTAGATAAATTATTGGATACAACATAAATGTTCACAGTACACTATATAAACTAGAAAGTACAATAATATAAATTTTGGAGAAGTGTCCGATAGACTATTTTGAGTTTCACTCAAATGCATATTCTACATGATTTTAATTAAGTTATTATATTTTATATCGGACACCAGTTTATATGACATTTAGACATAAAGTAGGCGATTAACATTATTGATATACATATTTCATGATAAGTCTTTATAGAATATAAGTTGTTTTTCTTGGATAAATTAACTTTGCAAGAATAAACCCCTATAAACTGAGAACAAATACATATACCAGAAAATAACATACAACATCATAATTTATAATATATATGTATTTTTTTATATATTTTTATAACTTACACATATACCTTTATTTATATTTGTAACATAGCATATAATTAATCTGGCGGGTATGGTCATTGCTGCGAGGCTGGTAGCAGCAATGACCATTACCGCAAAAAGACATTAAAAATATATATATGTAATTAATATATATCTTACGTCAGGTATAAATATTTTCATGCATTTAAAACATATATTCTTTATAGGTTGTAAATACATTTATCAAGAATTTACTCTTAGTAATACGATAAAATAATTCAATGTTAGCCACCAACTGAATTGACCTGTCGCTCGTTTTGGAGAAAAGCTTGGCGATAGTATTTTATATATAAAAAATATAAATATTGTAGAAAATTTGTTTTACATCAAATAACTTTATAAGATGATTGATAAAGGACAGTTGCTTTTTTCAGAGATGATCAAATACCGTTATTATAATATCTTAAAAAATAATATTTAATACAAAATTTATATAGATTTTTATCTTGTATATAAGGAATGTTCAAATCAAGTGATATTCTTTAGTTGTACTTTAGAAATTAATCATGTTAGAAAAATATTGTTAAATTCATACTTTTGTAGCTTTTACTACAAAAGTGAAAAAAATGCTCTGTATTTTATTGGTGACTTCTAACAAATTTCATATGGCCGATATCAACTTTCGTTTCATACATTTCTTCAACTTATTGTCTCAATGTAATTTTTTTTCATTCAAAATTATTTTATCAGAATAGAGGAATGACATAGTTTAATTCTATTATAAATATTTATATTTTACAAAATGAATTTTATTCATTTTCTTTACAGTTTAACTGTTTCTTTGCAACAAATAATATATTAATTCTATTGGCACCATGTTGCAACAAATGTGAATATATTTGACTTGTGTTTTTCACAATTACTTTTTACTAAAGAATTGAGACAAGATAAACAATTCAAATACCTTTTATCATCAATATTTCTTACGACTCAAGTATTTATTTAAAAATTAAAAATATTTCCAATCCAAGTCACCTTATCTTTTTCACAATATTATATTTCAATTTAAAAACAATGTAATTTGCTTATATTCTAAATATCAGTATACTATTTGTAAATAAAATTGTATTTAAAAAATAATTTAATGATGATAAATTCATATAATACATGATTTCTTTAAATTTTCAGAGTGTGACTGCACTACATAATGTAATAAAAATAATTTTAATGAAAAAATACCGCTGGTTTCCAAAGCTTTATATATAATTTTTGAATAAACTTCCATAAAATTTAGCTGCCGTGATGAAATCTGCCAAAGATAGCTTTTGTACTTCCCTTTTGGCTTATTTTTCTCCAATCGTTTATAACGTAAACTACATCTTCAATTTCCCGATTGTGTGTATAACATTTGTCAAATATTCTTTTCATATGATAAGGTTTCTATTCCATTTAATCAGAGTGCAAGATATGAATTTCTTAACGCTAAAGTGTTACAAATAATTGAAGTGTGACCAAAACTTTTGAGATCATCCCGTTTATGTTGAAATTCCGATTTGAAGATTCAATTTTTTTTCCAATGCCAGTTTTCGTTTATTTTTCTGGTTTTTCCTGTTTTTCTTGCTTTTCTTGCTTTTCTTTTTCGGCTAGTTCCTTTTCGCGCTTTTCGTGTTGCTGTTGCAGTTGAGCCGGAAGTGCTTTCAATATTGCATGAACCTAAGTAATTCAAATGAAATTTTTTGAAATGAAAATTCATAACTTTACTGAAAAATATATTAAGCGAAAAGTACCTCTTCAGCTACAGCCATCAAAACGAATTCAAATTGTTGTTTTGTAGTAACCATGCATGGTCTTTGATCTCGGATATGTTCTAATGTGGCTGCAATGTCAATTTCCTTAGCGCCTTTAGCCATTCGATTCAAAACCATATCTATCAAACAATAAGTTCCAGTTCTACTTGCTCCATCGCTGAAAATACAAATCAATTTAAACTTTCCTTATGTTAACATTATGTTCAAATTATGATGAAATAAGTATTACCTGCAATGGACCACAATTGGACAAGATCTACCACGGTACGATTTGTTGACTTTTCTGAAGAAAAAATTAGAGAATTATGTATTATGTAATTTGAGTTATTAAAGAATTTAATATTTGATAAAAAGAAAAAACCTTCTGAATTCCAGTAGAGCTTTGGTAGAAGAAGGTATTCCACGGTCTGGCCAAGATAAGAAATGAAATTGGGTAACTGTGCGTGTTTCACCCGTTTTCAAATTTTTCAAGTAGAAACTGCGAACCAAGTAATCATCACACCAAATGTGTTCACTCACAAGATGTACCTAATTGAATAAGAATGGATTTTAAGAAAATATCACATTTTCGTTTTATTTATTTATGAAAGAAATCATACTTCGTAGATGTGATACAGGTCAGATCCTTCTTCAGGCCAATATCGATGACACATAGCAACACCACCTTCGGTGAGCCTAGTGAGCATAACCATAACTACAGATCCTTGCTCCCAAACCATTTGCCAGAAATCTGGAGCTGTGTGTGGTAGTGGTCCTTGTGCTGCTATATAAGCTGGATTTCGAGGATCGTGATCAGTCTATAAAGACAAAATTTCATTATGCGTTATATGAGAACTTTTAACTGAAGTTCCAGTTCTGTACTTACTATTGTAGAAGCATTAATATAATCCGAAGAGTTAAGATTAGTCACGTCATTTAATACAAGCCGGGAATGGTCGTAGGGGAGAACACCGGGGTTTCGATTCTTTTTCACATTGTCAGGATTTTCAGCAGCTGTTGTTGCACACGGTTCAGCCTCATATGCACAAAGAGCTTGCCATTCTTGCTCTAAGCGGTCCTTGTTTTTGAGATGATCTTCCATATATGTCTTATTAAATAAAATAAAATTTAAGTTAACATAATTGAATCACATATAAAAGATAATCGAAAGAAAAAATCACTCACAAGAACCATGTGGCCGGTTGATATATCCATATTAGTCAACGCTGGTTCCTCACTCCTGAAATATCAATTTAATTATTATGATGCAATCATATATTGAGCATGGATACAAATTGAAACCAACCATGAAGATGTGCTGGATCTAGTAGAAGGAGAGTTGTTATCAGATTCTCGAGAAAGCGAAGTTATACGCTGTCCAGTAACTTCTTGCTTTTCACCGGCAGGTTTTTCACCACCGGACGATTGACCTTGCCATTTTCCAGACATACGAGCTCGACACAAATCCTATACCGAAACCAAACATGAAACATTTGAATCAAATTTATAATTCGATCATATAAATACTAGAATTTTTTTTAGTGTCGTAATCAAGTTACAACAGGCAAATGTGAATTGTATAACAAAGGTGATACGGTCGGGTTTCGTATGTGAGATGACCCAAAATATGCACTTTCGTGCAAGTGACTGCATTTTTATTGTTATACAGTTCACATTATTCGTTTTCACTTGTTCAAAAAGTGGGAACTGAGATCACCTCGTAGTGTTGACTCGGTTCGGTGTCTCCAGTTGCTAGGTGGGCCAATTTGCTGCGTCTCTTGTAGTAGAAATGAGCAGCGATGAGGACCGTGGCCGAGGAGACCATCGCGGCCACTCCAGCCAAAATCAGAGCCAGCTGCAGTGTGCCTTTTTCACCCCAATCCGGAAAACCCCAAGGGCTGTCGCCGCTCAGTTTCAAGACAGCTGGTAACTTTGCCTGAAATTGATACTAAAATTAAGTTACTGGTACACATAATTAAAAGTACTTAAATCGAGTACATTATTTAACTTAAAATATAAAGTTTGTTTTTATCATGCTAGCATGTTTCTAGGCACGCGTGTTGCTGATTAGGTAGCAATTGGTAATTAGTGGTATATTTTCGAATTGTTTAGTACCTATTTAATTAGGCATTCATAAAATTTTCAATCTTATAAACTTAATTATGTATGTACCTTATCTCCAACGCCGGCTGATGTTACTTCAACATTCAATTTGGATTTCAGCTCGTCTTTGATGTCCTCTGAAAAATGTTTATAGATAATTTGATGAGATTGTAGCTAAATTTATTTATCATTTAAATTTTGCATTACCTATCAATCTTGCTACATCCGATGCGTTAAGTGATTTGCTGTTTTTCTCTACTTTGAACGTTACTTCGTTTCGATCAACTCTGAAATAGAAAAATATTTATTTATATAAATATTTCTAAAACTAAAATAGTATTAAACACGAAATTCACAATACGACATTATAAAAACTCACTCCAATTCAAATAAACGAACGATTAAAAGTAGGTTGCAGATAACAACGCCGATAATTTGAATTTAAAGCAAATGAAAAAAAACAAAAAATTTTCTCACTTAATTTTAACGATTGCTTAAAAATAAAATTACCTAGTGTTACTAAAAGCAGATGGTTCCAAATCCAACAGATCCGCAATCGTCTTGACAACTTGAGAACCTTCCTTCCACGTCCGAATACTGTCGAACGAACAATTAGAATGAAACACAAACGTTCAGAGATAAGGAAACCGCAAACGGTAACCGTTCAAATGTCGAATGTTTAATTTTACTGGTTTTTCTCACCTGTCCTTAAAACCAACATATGCAAATGAACTATCAACGTCATAGTTGTCGTGACTCTTATCCAGATGATCCTCTTCTGGCGTGTCCAGGTCGTGAAGTTCTTTCTTGACGAGAGGTGCGACTATGCTTTCGTCTTCAATTTGTAACAATTTATTAGATTACATTATAGAAAAATAGAGAATGAATTGGTTTTAACGAACCGTTGTTATCTGTGTGGTTTTCGGAATCGTGTTTGAAGTGTTCGTTCTTCACGTCGAACGGAGGACCTGGTTTCTTCACATCTAATCTTTCGTGGCGACTGAAGCCCCATTCGTAATCGGCGAGCAAAGCTCCGAGATCTGGTGATATGATTTGTGCGTTTCCATCATTGGGTTCATCTAATAAATACGAATAATTTAAATTTTAAGATATAATTTTGTGTTATCTAAATTAAATCAAAGATTACCCGTTGGAGAAGAATCATCTACATAAACCACACCGCCTTCTGTATAAGCGCCTGATTTTTGAAAATCTTTCCTTTCATTTGCTGCTCTCCAACGATTGTAAAGACTAGCAAGTATAGTTTCTTCTTGGCTGTTGCGATCATCCATTTCTCGATATGGTGGATATTCTATAAAATATAATTGTTTTCATTAATAAAATTAATCAAAATATTACCTATAGTAAATGAAAATCTTACCGTTGTTTCTAATTTCATTCAAATATTCAATTTCTCGCAAATTAGCTAATCTCGCTTCATTTTCTCCACTTCCGCTTTCATCTTTATGATGTTCAACTTCATCTTCATCGATGTATATCCTTGGCTCGTGTATTTCATCACCTTCTTCTTTCAAGTTAATATCTCCATCTCTGCTTTCGTATCCCTGACGAAACTTTTCCGGCGTGTTATAATGTTGATTGAAAAGATCGGACTTTAAGCGATTTTTCGTGAGAAATTCACTAGTGGACACGTAATAAGGATCCATAGATTGTTTATAAGGATCTTTCAATTCGGCCAGAGTTGCTCTGAGTTGATCTATGTCTTGATTTTCCAACCAGGCATTCAAAGGATCTTTAGCGCCCATTTGTACGAAATCGGAACTTGGCGACTGAATGTTTTCAGGATCTTCAACGAATTGAGGCAATAGAGATCGCAATTCAGCTTCGTTTTCCGGTTTAAGCAAATACATTATTTCATCAGAGGTTAAAGGTAAATTGAACAGATAACCGAAATCGTTTTCGTTAAATTGTCCTGGCATATTTTCCTCGTTGACTAACGTTGGCGATATTCCGTCTAAATTGAGATCTCTAGTTTCGTGTCCTTCGCGAAAATCTCCAGGTGTGTTGTATATCCTGGAAAATACACGAAATTGTTCCCCGGGGAGCATTTGATGTGTCGGAGATCTTCTGCTCATCCTCCGATATGATTTTTTTATGGGATTTGTCCAGTCTTCGTAAACGGAATGCATGCCAGGATCTTCGATAGACACTGAAAATAATCAATATTAAAAAAATATATTTATCAAAATAAAACTTGATTTAAAACTCACTTTCTTCGTTTGGTATCATCGGTAAGTTTTCCAAATAATCTTTTTCGTTTGGTGGAAAATATACTTCATCGGCGAAGTTCGACGGTTCCAAATTTTCAGAGTTCGGTGTAAATTTGACAAAAGCTACCGATTGAGGATCGACCTACGAAAAATATTTTCAGCACATGTATACAAAACGTAAAATTAACCAACAAGTAATGAAAAAAATATTACTTCGTCATCAGACTCGAAAGCGCCTAATGCTGCCGTCAAATCTTGATCCATCAAATGATCGCATACTTTTTGATCGTAGTGTAATCTGAAAAAGTGTAATAAAACATCCAATTTTAAAATTAATAAGGGAATCGCGCAATTCGTAAAGCGAAAATAAGTTCGGTTTAAGTACGGTCTTTTTATTATACAGTTGCTTTTATAGACGACTTCTGCGTTTCATCGATTCAACACAGTCTTATTAAACAACACAACTTATAAACGTTAAATATGGTTTTTTTTTTGAAAGATTTATTCAAAATAACATGACGTAATTTTCAAGAGGAAATTTAGCCCGATAAATAATGAAACACTTGAATGAAAAACCCTTGAATGAAATCGCGTATTTACATATAGTCAATTTCCACTTCATTTGTAACACGAGTACGAGCAATGCTGTGAGAGATTGTATTTTCGTTAATTAGAGAAAACAAACATATAATACGACTATTTTCAGAGGGAATACTTACTTGTTTCTGGTAGCGTATAACATTGCTTGTAATACACATTGTGTGTATACGTGACTCCATCGATAACCCAATAATAGCAAACGTTGAAGTTCCCTTTCGAAGTCTCGAAGTTCTTCGGTTGTTAATTCATGTCTGGAAAATATTAAGAATAATATTACGTGATATGTTCGTCGATTATACAGAATTTAATAAAAATGTTTTAAAAACGAAATATTTTTCGATTAAACGTAAATATGTTTGTTACTAAACAAATAATTGTACAATATTTTGATTTGATTTGAAAAAAAAAGTTGTATCCATGTTTATTTTCTATTCGTTGATATAATTGCAAAAATAAAATTTCATACCTGGCCAAATCCTCTTCTTCGACGTTTCCATACATCTGTAAACATTTTCCGAAAGCATAGTCTGAAATGAAAACGTTTTTGTGTAAATTTGTTTACATTTTTTTAAACGAAAATATAATATCGAAAAGATTTTTTTCGTACCATCATAGCACCATTCAACTTTGTCCGTACACAGGGTTTCGCTGAATAAGCAACCTGTAAATATAAAAGCAATGCATAATTCATATTATATTAAAACACACATGTATCTGCAATATGAAGATGATTTTATATTTTTTGCAAATAAAATACATTTCGTATGATTTATTATGTCAAATCACATAAAATATGATCTTAAAAGAGCTTGCGTCTCCAATTGAAACTTTTTCATAAATATTATATTTTACTAGTCTTATAAAAAAAGGTTACGAATTATAGAATAATATAGAAAAGCTTATTTTAAACGATTGAAAACGATATTGGGAATCTATTTTCGTTAATTCACTGTATTATATGTATATGGAGAAAATTTTTCATATAAAGTGCTATCTGATTCATCGAAAATCTAAAAAAAGATTCATGGAAAAAATAAATATAGATCATTCGATACGACTTTCAGTTTCACTTTTACTGAAAACCTATAATTACTTGAAATTTTGATAAAGTTCAGACAATTATTCAAGCCGATAAAATTATATTTGAATAATTATGTATCCATATCTACACTGAAAATTATTTTAACATAGATTTCAAGACATATAATTATTTAGCTAGTAAAAAAAGTAGCATTCTAAAAATAAAATCCTTGTATTTGAAAACGTCTCATTTTCCAAGATTATCCAAAAATATGAGACAATTTTTCATGAAAAATTTATTCCAAACGAAGCATTTCGAAATATTATGTGTTTACCGAAAGCTAAAAATAAGTAACCCATACTATTAAGCAATTCACAGTGCCTTGTATGAAAAAAATGGAATTTTAAGGAAGGAAAATAGATTTTTCATTAATCATCCATGAAAGCTAGTAAATGCCATAGACTTTCTACTTTATTTTAAGAATCATTTCATACATTTTCGTTTAGATAAACAACGTGATCTTCAATAATTGAAAATTCGAAATATACGTAGCTGCAGATACATATACATATGTATCTATGCAAGTAAACATCTCTCATGATTGAATAAAAAAGTTTCAACGTTCAGAATCTCTGTAGGACTTCAGAAATATTTTTTTTTATTCGGAAATATTTAATTGTTTCATCACAAAAAGCAATTTCAACTTGAAATTACTTCGAAGCCATGAGTCAACAGCATTGAAATGTTGAATATTGAAAGAAAATATGATGACGTATGTGGAGTCTAAATTTGAATTTTTAATATAATCAGATTCAT
Source organism: Cheumatopsyche charites (assembly GCA_024721215.1). Taxonomy (NCBI): domain Eukaryota; kingdom Metazoa; phylum Arthropoda; class Insecta; order Trichoptera; family Hydropsychidae; genus Cheumatopsyche; species Cheumatopsyche charites. The sequence goes on from CM045583.1 coordinate 6,228,510, forward strand.
AACATTAGTTTAGTCACTATCGTTCACAGTAAACACTTTTTCTTAAATCAATATTATATCAGGATATGTTTATAAAAGTTTATATCAAATATGCATTTTAAATGAAACACCATCATTTTTCATGTCAAATAGAAAAACGTATTTTTTACACTGTGGATAGATTCAAAATATCATTAAATTTCTGTGCATTCATGCATAATAATACAATTGATTGATGTTTCCATGTGATTACATCTCAAGAATTCTTTTGTGTATTTACATATCAACATATAAATCTAAATTACAAAGAATATGCATATGTTTCGTAAAAATATCAACATGTAACATGTGATATACAAATTTAGATAAATGCGCAAATTTAAATAAAATTTATGGATCAAATATTTTTCATTTTACTGTGGAGTGTAATAATCATGTTTCTAAAGAAATAAAAACGGCACGCTTAACGTAGGGTACAAAGGAAAATTTTACGGATAATTAGCTTTAAATCTCATACTAATGAGCGGCTAATGTCAAAAATATAAAAATGAAATGGGAAAAAATACATTACTTCGTTTATTTTCCATTTATTTATGTATTATATATAAATGCTTCATTCCATTTATATGGAAATAGGAAATACGTAGTGAATACACTCGAGATGTTTTCATGTATCGAATCGATTCGAAAACACATAGTACCTACATACATATTAATCCTGAACAAGGAATCATACATTAAAAAATAAAAACCCACTCGCAATCAAACGAACGAATGAGCAAACATACGTTTTCTTATTAAACATCCTTCTGAGAATATTAAATCTCAAAACGTAACACAAAACGATAAAAAATGAAATAAGCTCGTATATAGCCTATTTAAACAACCGACGAAGCACAGATACAGTCGACCCTCATTAGTGCGAAAATAATCATAAATGTAGAAAATAAGTTTTTATTATAAGTTATAATAAGTGCTTATTATGGAAGAAAGTAGAAAATATGAACCATAAAAGAAAATATGCATGTATAGTACGTACTCCTATTATGTTTTCTAAAAATGCAGTGCACAGTTTGTGTTCGTAATATTTTAGTTTTAAAACTTTTATTTTCATAGTAATATTTTTTCCACTTTCAATGTGAATTATTTAAAATGGTTTTTGTAAAAGTGAAGAAATGGAAAAACTGTATCAATAGGATAGTATAGAATAATGTTCCATTGATGAAAATGTGAGTTATTTGGAACAATAATTCATAGAATGGGTAAGGTTAGTTATATTTTCAATTTTAAGATCAGGTTAGATTGAATTAGGATGAGCAGTCTTGAGGAGGCAGTCTCACACAGAGTTGAAAATCCAACGAAAGTGTTAAGAGAGTATTAAAAAATACAGAAAACATTATAACAATAATAAAATACTATAGAAAATAGTATTATTGAGCTTTATAAAAATGAATATCACAAGAGTATCGACTCGATATGAAATTTTCAAACGCGAGCAACACATGAAAATGGAGATGGAACCTTTGGGCGATGCGACGTCGAAGGGGGTTTTCCACGTCGAAGCACCCCTCGGAGGGTGCTGCGCCCCCCCAGCTTTGGTATGGGGGCGCGTGGGCGCGGCGTGGGCGTCGTGACGCAGGAGCCTGCGCCCCCCCAGAGCCTCCGCCCCCCACCGCAATCGTTAACACGCTCAACTCTCGTCGTGGCGGTTTTATTTTCCTCTTTTTTCCACTCGCCTACTTTCTTCTCGTAATGTATTCATTTCGATTTTGAATCGGGTCGTTGTTGTTATTCGCGACGTTTCTGTCGGTGGTCGGTGGTCTCTTTTTGTGTTATGATGGTTTTGAAATGAATTCGTGATGTTTTTGGGTTGCAGAAATGTCATGAAGAGCTTTATGAGACATTTTTTTATAATTAAAAATTAGCTTCTATTATTTAAATATAAATATTAGCTTCTAAAGCAATGTGTTGCTCTAGACAATTTTGCTCTTTAATTCGATTGTGAACTGTTGTGTCTATAATATTTATAATGAATACAAAACAAATGAAATGCAAAATTTCTGTCGAAACGTTTTAAATTAGATTATGTGTGTAGGTTATGTCTTATATTTCCAACGGCTTTAATGCGGATAAGGTTTTCTCAGTTAAACGTCAAAATTACAAATCCTGCAGATTGCATTATGTAAAATGTAGTCATGCAAATACGTTCCCAAATGTGCATACAATAACTAGAGAAAGTTTAATACATACAAATTGAATTGAATTGAAAAGCTTAATTTATATAATCTTGTGTTTATTTGATGAGTAAATAAAACTATTAATAACATTCGGAGCATATTTTTCCAAAAAAATAACAAAATTGTGTTCATACAGTTGTTTTACACGTTTTTATAGAATCTAATGTTATGATTGATCGGCACGTGTCGAATCGTTATCTTTTCGGACAGATCAATATACTATGTTTGAACAAATGTTGTATCAATTATCAAGACCTATTATATTGTGAAAATTGAGTATAATCTGTTTATTGAAAATATCATTTATTGGATTGTCAAGTCTAATCTGAAAATTATACTATACGCATAGTTGATTTAATTTATTAATTTATTAGTTAATTTATAAGGAATTCAGTTTTTTGGTATAAAATATTTGGTGTTACAAGAAAACGTGCATGACAGAAAATACGTGTTAAAGATGAAAATATAAGTCGATCTTTTATCCTTTAGCTATTTTTCCTCGGATGTGACAAATTTCGTTTCTTACTTAGCGAAGCGAAAAATAGACTATCCCTTTTAGGCGAAATGGATATTGACAAATATATTTATCTCATCTAATATTCACACACTTTCAGAAGTATACTTTAACAAAATCAGATGATAAAGAATTCACATAGTTTCATAAGAAAATATTTTGAGTGATATCTTAAACATATTGACAAACAAAACATTTTCCACACTAATATCACGACTCAAATAATAGGTTCGTTCCATATCGTTTCCAAATTAAGTGCTAAATTAACCAAAACAATTTTCCTCCATTCACGTAGAGTTTGTGATCACAAAAATGATTTATTAGTCCCCTTTCATCGCCTGGGGCATAAATGGGTAAATTTCACTCGCATCGCAACTCAAACATTATTTATAGGCCACTCGAAGTATAGCATATATTGATTAATCTTATTCACATTTCTCCTACGAGAAGTTTGGCTCTCGAAGACACATTTAATATTACGCACAGAGCAAACACTCGTCTAATATCTTATGGCTTAATACAAACATGCACGTTATGTTACATAAACGACCGTGACATTGGATGAAGAATGATTTGATACTTATACAATTATAATTAAATATCGTCGTAACGAAAAAAATATACAAAAAAATAGACATAATTCACGTGTCCCTTAAGGGAATTTTCGTCATGAAAGAATGACGCAAAATTGCCTGAATAATAACGCAATTTCTCATATTTCCGTCGCAATGTTTTATTTACATTTCCGCTAATAGTCTTTCCTTTCAGGTAAATCGTCTCGAGTGTTCTCTTTGAAAGTAAATATTATACACACGGGCTCTTAGCCGAGCTTCAGGTCGTAACAATGGGATAAAATGTTCGCATAGAATGACTTGTTGAAGATGAAAGATGAACAAAAAATAATATACAGTCTATTTTCACTCGATTCATACAAATTCCGATTCGATATCTTCCCAATGCGTTCTGATTTCGTTTTCCGCGAAACTCCATTATTCTCTCGTGAGATATACGTATTTTCCAATATATAGCATTCCGTGAATAGCTTTGCAAAATTTCACCGAGACGAGACGAAAATTTGCAAATGAAAAAAAAATGAATATAAATGCAAAGCGGAATTGTGCGGTATGAATTTCGCAATGAATAAAAAAAGTATAGGCCTTTAATATGAAAATTATGCCTAGAACGTGACTGTTTTAAATGGCAAATTGCACAGCGGTATCGAAGAATATTCGACACTTTTATTACGTAAAATTTGAATTATTAACACAATTATCCTTCCGAAAGATATAAGTATTAAAGTTATGTGTCTGAAATAAGCATGAAACCAATTTTCAAACTAGATCGTCACGCAATAACACTTATGAATAAAATATAGGGAAAATCTTGAAATATATTCACTAAGGTCGTTTATACATACAATATTTTTTATAATATAAAATATGTGAGTGATACATACTTTTTACAAATATTTTATTAAGATTGTGGAAAAAAGTTATAGAAATAGAGAAAATTTATAAATCGTTCAGGAATATTTATCAGTAAAATCGACAGTATTATCTCTTTAATGTGATGCGATTAAGGGATTATTGTATGTTATTACTGTTTCGGCAATCGGAGAAGAACTGAAAAGAAATAGGAGATGAAAATCGCAGACTGATTACAAGCTTATAAAAACACCTAAAAGGCTTTGAATATACACCTAAATGCAGATAGATAAATACACCAATGTTTATATTAGAAAACCCACCAGATAGTTAAAATATTTACTTATTTAATTCAAATATTTAAATTATGAAAACGATAAATATTTGTTATTAGTTTTACTAAAATACATTGAATCGAATAGAAAATTTTCAGAAAATAATTATTCCATGCATTAATACGAAATACGCATAGAAGAAAATTCTCATTTGAAGCCGAAACGAAATCCATAATATAATTAAAACATTACGTAAAAAAATCAACATCTTTCCACAAAAAAAAAATCCCATTACCATACAAAATATTCATAATAGACTCGAACGAACGTCACATCGAAGAACGTCAAAACCGCGACGCGCGAACAAACACCAATTTGCAAACCTAATTTTTAACGAATTAACGCCAGTCCCAATTTGTATTATGTCTGATGAAACGATTTTCGTGATTTTCGTGATTTTCACGATTTTATCGCTTTTCAGCCACCATAAACCTTAAAAAGAAAACCTCACTAATTTCGCTCCGATATCGAATTGCCAAAGTGGGCTAATCGCGGGCCGAGATCGAAACGGAGCACGACTTCGGAGCAAACATTGGAGCCTTTCATCTTTCTACAGATGGATCGATCCGATTTCTAAAAATACTGTATAGTTATTGTGTTATGCGAATGAAGGGATGGGATTTCTGGGTCGGTGGGAGAAAAAAGCCGGATTCGAACCGAGCCTTTTTTCGGATTTTTCAGGGATTTTCTGCACATTTGAAAGGTTTCGAATTGAGCGATTGTCATCGGTATTTGTTGAGAAAATAATATAGATTCGGAATCGTCATTGCATACAGTGAGATATTAACGGATGTATTTCAGAAAAATTAAAGATTTTCATATGAGAAAATCAAGGATTGTATGAAAACTGTATGTTTCTGAAGGTTAGGTTAATATGTTATTTTAAAAGTTGAGTTTCGAAAATATTTCAATTCTAATGTATGCATAGATCTAAATAATTAATAATATAATCGAAATATCGCTTCAATATTGATGGAACAATTTTAGAAAATTAAATTTTCTGATGATGAGAACTGGTTATTAAGCTTCTTACGTGAGAGGCATATTGACAATATTTATTAAAATTATGGTTGAATTTGTATTATCTGATAGTTTGAAAATATGTATCGGTATTTGTACACTTTTATCAGTAACGACGATGGAAAATCCATTTTCTAATCTAAAAACATTTCAGACTACGCAACGAAACCATTACTAATAATGCTTTCAATAAGCAGAGCACAAACAGGTGAAGGGGTGCTAAATAATAATAATCAACGCTTTAAAGATTCAATTGACGTTCAAATAAAACTAATTTTCGTATGAAACTATTCATCAAAATTTTTTTTTGATATAAAATATATTCCGAGCTCTTGAGTATCCCCCTTCATACAATAAAGACATATTCAGCCCGCATTCTCTAGTAGAACGAAGGTGTGCACACCATCACGTATTCCACGAAATTCCTTTCCATGTCGTCTTCATACACACGACTTTAATATAATATAACATAATAAAAATATATGCGATGAATAGAAAAGCCACCACTGCAGTGCAGACGTGACAAAAGAAAGAATTTTCAACCGAATGATCTCGAACCATATTCAATTCTTCAACAATAGCAGATTCTTATTCTCATCACTTACTCAATTAGCAACGTACGAATATCTCGTTAGAATATGATAATGAATTGAAAGAGGCATTAATGGATGCTTCGAGGACATTATGAGATTCTTAGAACCGAGGGTAAATACCATCTATTCTTTGGTTGATTTAAGCCATCGATCTATTGAAATGAAAGAGGCAGGTGAGGCCGTTGCCAAGACTCCGAAGACTTTTAACCTTTCAACAGAGATTTGTACGAGATCTGATACGTTAACCAGGTCGAACGGTCCCTTGTCGATTTTGCCAATTTGTTATTGCGCAATGCTCTCTTTATTGGTTGTTGAAACGTGAGTGGATATGATATTTCATATGTATTCGAAATGCTTCGATCGAACGCTGAAATGTGTCGGATTTTCGTGGAAATTCGAGCCTATTAAAATTTAGCCGATTCTATAATATTTGATATAAAGCACTTAACATTTTCAAATTATAAAAATAAAAAGGATCGAATTATATGCCGAGGCGAAGGTCAACATCCAGCGATTTTACCAACTTTGCTTTTGATATTAATAACGCACCTTTATATCTTGTTTCGTCTAAATTTTCGGACAGTTTATAAAAAAATCTCCGCCGAAACGAGCTTATTCAATGAAAATATAATATAACGCGTTAAAGTTGCGCAAAAGATATTTCATTCCTTTGAGAGCGTCGCCGCTCCAGACAACGTAGGTACATATTTATACAACATAATAAGAAAATTCTCCCGTAAACCTCGATAGGAATTATTTAAATTTATTCGCGAAAATGTAATGAGGTGTCTTCGGAGACTTTGGCCGCGCTTTGTTTTTCCGAGAGAAATTAAAAAAAAAACGGCGATTTTAATCAACCTTTCCTAAGACCCTGAAATTTTTCAGAATTGTTAGGTTTTCAGTTTCACAGGCGGATGTTTACATTTTATCTTGAAATTTTCTTATTAAATTAAATTAGGTCTTAACGTACGACGTCAAATGAGGATTAAATCTATGATTTGGTATGGAAACATTTCGCTTTTATGAAACGTATCAAAAATATAAAACGTATGTTTTTAATCTTTGAAACAACCCGCTGTGTGTTAATAGCAAGTGCAAATGTTAGTAAGCTTTATATTATGCATTAAATACTCTTAACGAGCTTAAGAAAACGTATATGTATTAACTATCGGCTTTTGAGCTTGAATAAGCCTTTAAGGGGAAACATTACATTATCTACCCTACCTGTATTCAAAGGACTATTAAATACCATATTCTACCTGGATTTAATCATAACTCGATGATACATTGTGTATAAATTTAATCGTATGGATGATTCGGATGTGTTATAAATTTTCTGAACAAACTACAGAAATATTTTCACATTCAACTCAATCAAATGTGAAATTCGCGGAAACCACTTTCATGACTCTTTTGTTTATTTTCACAAATTTCGCTGTCCTTTCATCTTTCGTTTTATGAAAGTTTCTGTGAAATTTTATCGTTTTATTTGCCATGTAGAAAATGGATATTTTTATATACGATTTAATTATTTCTGAAGACGGAATAAGTCTTAACCAGTTGTGCTGTACGTCAAATAAGTACTTTTGTAAATTAAATTATCAATCTTGTAATTGCAAATAAAATATCATTAGTTTTGGTCAATTAAATTCAAACTTAATGGATTAAAATTATTAGTGCGAATTGTTTCTGGCATCTGACTAATTACTGAAGAGATACTGTGTAATGCTTCGATTCTGATTAAAGACGGTTTCTATATAAAGCTCTGTATAAGGGACGATTTTAATTGCTGGTCGTCAAGGAATTCTGTTACGATAATTACAAGAAATAATTATTTCAGAAGGGATGAAATTTTGGTAATATTGTGAATAAAGTTATTTTTAGACTTCTTTACATTTTATTTCTGAAAGGTTTTAGTTTTGTTATCAAGCTCAATATGAAAATTTAATTTAAAACTGTGCTTCTGTATTCATTTTGATTTATTAATTAAAAATACTAAATAAGGCACATTGTTGAAAACGACAAACGCTGAAAGATAGCAAACGCAAACACAAAGCCTTTGAGATGAAAACTCCTAGTGTTTTTCACTCATTAAAACGAGGAAAAACAGCGTTTTTAGAACTAAGTCTTTGTCATTTTATAAATCGAAAGTAAAGCTATGTATTCGCGAATGAAAAGAACGTGAATCGACAAAAAACCGTTTTAAGAGCATGCCTCCTTCGAGCGATATCAATATTAATTTTAAACTTATTCCTAGAAATTTTCGAAAAACGGATAATCGGCGGAAAATATTTCCGAGACCCAAAAGAAAATTCACCTCCAGTGTACACAGATTAAAATTTAACACCTAGCTTCGTCAAAAAGAATTCGTAATGTAATTCTGGCGGAACCCTTTGTGAAAAAAATCACCTCTCGTTCTTTCTTCCTTTCTTATCCCGCGGCCCTTTTTTCCCCTTACGAATCGAAATTTTTAGATGAAAATTATTTGCCGGTATCTTTCGTATCCTTTTCTATGTTTACTGTAGTTTCATATGTTCGGTATTTTTATTTTCTGTAAGACTTCTGCCGACCTTAGGTTGTACGGTAGCCGCCCACAATTTTCCCCTTGAACACCCACACGAAAATCCGAAGACCTTTTCCATGTAAACTATTATATCACGCACAAGGGATGGAACAAATTAAAAAGTTTTTATAGTCTTTAAGATTTTCCGCTTCAGCACTTTTTTCGTATATTTTTTTATGGTCATGAATACATAAAATTATGTTTTAGATCCTATAAATTTAATTCGAAAAATAAGATTCGGTGTAAGGGTTAGTAAACAGTTTAAACATTTAGAGCTGTCAGTTTTATACAGTAAACATATCAGATGCTATAATTATTCATATGAAGAATATTTTACTCATTACTAGTTATTAAATTGCTTACTTGATGATTGAAAGATTGACCATATTGATTCGTCAACTTAAAAATATAGTTTTATAAACCTATGACTACGAAAAATAGGACTTTTGATCAAAAATTAATAGTTTATACGTCAGTTATAGCTGTAAATGTAATGTAAAATCAAAATTTTCAGATTATTCTATAAAGCTACAATACAATTGTTCGCTTTTCTGATCGAAAAACTGACCCTAAAATCTAATAAATAACTTTTTCGACTGTGCTAATTACAAATAATTAATATCGATCATTTAAAAAACAGATCGTATCAACGATAAAAGCAGAATCACTATAAAAGCTAATTGCGACGATATAAAAGTAAAACGTCGTAACTATCAGACCATATGGCCCAGAGGCTCGAACAAACAAACAAACGAACAAACACATCAAACGTAAACCCATCTCGATACATATAATATTTCGCACAAAAACATCCCAGTCGTGAAAGCCTTATAATAATTTTACTACTGTAATTTATTAGAGTCAACTCCGTGCAATATACGAGCTCTGAAACCCACGATTTCAGCTTCAGCTGCTACCAACTCTCGAAGTACGCCTACGCCTATACACAACAAAACGTATAATAATGCATATAATTTAACAGTTTCATTCGGAATTTTCTAGTGCATATTTCAGCGAAAAACCATCGATTCTATTTATACGACGAACTATCGGCGAAACCCTCGTGAATCGTATCGATTCGATTCGACGTCGAATTGCGTCGTTTGCAGAAACGTTCGTCTGATGTGTGTTTGCGGTGTAATAATAAATATAAATTCGTGCTCTAGGCACATATTTCGTAATTGATCCGAGAGTGTGTGGGATGTTGAAATTTCGCTCTTCTAGATAATAATTATAGCTCGGATAAGTTGGAAATTTTAAGGGTCGGAAGTTTAGAGTCGAGAGTTTTTGTGTGAATGGATTTATAATTAGATTTCTTGCGAAACTGTTATCGATTGTTGCTGAAAACTCAAAGGTCGAAATTAATTTACTTGTTTTTTTTTTTGGTGTTTTGTATTGTGCATTAACAGGCGATATATTTTTATTATTTAGAAGGAAATATTGAAAAATCTAATATTTATAGAAATCGATCGATCGTTTGAAACACGCAACAGGCATCGGCTTCGACTCGATTGCTACATGAATTATTAAATGTGACATTTCTTCATATCATTTAATTACACCCAGAAACAACTGTTTTACTCAGCGACGCCTAATTAAAATCAACCCAAACTTCATACTTCGTCACAGCGAATCGAATCCGCTTCAAAACGAAACAATTTATTTCCGTATCGACGCAGAATAAACTCGCAGAACCGCAGTGCCATTTCGGGAATTTAATTATAACCCCTAGCGAATAACCGAAGGCGACTTCCTATCCCTTTGAAGTCGAAATCAACAAGCGATTCGAATTCAGAAAACGTCAACTTTTGCTGAGACGTGCTCGCTACAAAAATGCGGGTTAGCCCGAAGCGTTTTTCGAAGGCTTTTCCGCTTTTCCGCTTTTCCTGAAGACCAACACTTGTCACGTTTCTATTTTGATGTCCTCAAGTTGAGCGGTCACGTCTCACATATGTTTGCCAATCGAGAATGTTTCAAGATTTTCTCTTACGAGGCTCTAATTAACGAACTCTATTGATGTGACCTTTGATTCGATATACTTTCGCTTTCGGCTAATGATTAAAGTTATGTTCTATTATATTACAGAAATTATAATATTTTAATTTGTATGTTTTTAAAGTAGAACATTGCACGATATTCTAATCCGACCCAATCTGGAAAAAAATCTAATCCGTCAAGTGTCGTGTTAATGGTCTGCTTCGCAAGTACACGGTTTATTCAAAGTCTTAAATTAGAATCTATCGAGTTGTATACGCAGTAGAAAATATGTTTATGTAATATAAACCAGTCATTTTGAAATTGGTTTTTCTTTCAGTTTCTCTCTTTATGCGTCCCGTCATTTAAAACTTTTTTTCAGTTTGAATCCGAGAATTGTGAAAGCTTATTGGAAAAAATAAGAGGTGAAGTGAAATGAAATCTTTATGTAAATATACATTATGATTTGACAATGGAATCTAAAGTTTCTTCGTCTATAGACACAACAAAGTTCAATGTATTGTGTCACCCGCCGGGTATGCTGGATTTAAATTCATATTTTACTTTGTGAATTTTTATATTAATCATAATTATTTTATACTAATTATATTTCGCTTCTTATCGATAATTAATGAAGATTTTCATCTACAATCTTTAATGATTTTAAAATGTATCGAATTCTATGAAATTTAATAATATACATACAATATAAAGTTAACAATATCTGTACCTACATGACATCGAGCTGGTGATCGATTAGCCTCAATTAGTATTGTTTTAAGCTTTTAGTAATTTATTTTCATCAAAATTATAAAAGTTTTCGATTTATATTCAATCGTGAAATCAAATACAGCGTATTTCATATTGACAACAAATCAATTATGATTAATTACGACTAAAATGAACAACAAGAGCCTCATCAAATGATTGTTTTCGAACGCACGTACAGTAAACACAATTAAATTCGAAAATATCAAACGAAAATAAATAACAAACCCAAACGTTCACGTATGCAAATCAATCTCGAATCTCTACAAAACAAATAAAAATCAATCGTATAACGATTTTCTTAATATGAATAACTTCTTCGCAACGAAAATAATCTCCCTCAGGCCATACATTAAGGCAACGGTCCGAAGACAAGAAACGATCCCTCCATAAGCAAACAGACCCTTCGCTTTTCGCGCAAGAAACTCGACCTTCCGAGAATCCGAGTCCGGAATATTTGTTTGAATAGTTTTCCTTTATAATTTGACATCTGCGAATAATAAAGTTCGTATCGAAGCTGAAAGCACTCGACGCGAAACCTCCGACGTTCAATAACGCGCTATCGCAGACGATAAGATAATGTCGAATAAAACACGTCGATTTGGATTAATGGATAAAAATGCTTTTCAAAGAGAATCTTTTATAGTTGCGGCATGTTAAATTTTGGAGAAAAAGCGAATTTTTTCGATTGTAACGAATGAAACGCTTCCCGTTGAAACGAAAATGGAAACGTTTCTTATTTGGGGTAGAGGAGGAAAAGAAAATTAGTATGTATTTCATTGATTTTTTCGGAAAATACCATCGGCATGATACTTAAACTATTCTGAAAGGTAATTTAGTCAATTCTGACTCGAGAAAAAAAGAAAAATCTAATCTAACCTAGCTTAAACCATTGAGTGTTGCTGAAAATTAGAATCTAAGAAGTTTCACTTCTAACTCACTTGTAGCTCATGTTTGGTGGTTTTTATAGTAATTATAGTAATATTAATGATGTTTACTTACCGACATTGCCATCAGCATCCGCTGGTAGGAAGCTGCAACAAGCAAGCAGCAGCAGCAGCAGCGGTCGCCGCATGCTGCCTGAAAAGAAAATTCAAAAAATTAGTTCAAAATTTATGAAAATAGTGAAAAAAATATGAAAAACTAAAATTTTCACATATTAAGTAAAAAAATGTCACTGGAAAATGTATGTTGATAGTGTTTTTTAAAGTGATGGATCAAATTTTGGCAAGGAAAAGTAATCCTATGTTTAGGTTACTGGATAAAAAAAACAAGAGAATAAACAGAATTTTCTATTTTATTCCGAATGATTTTTTTTTTCGGAAAATTTAAAAAATATTAAGCTTTGATATTTGAATTCGATTACGTGTAAACGTTTCGTTATTCGTTTTCACATACAAATAATAACAAAGTCGGTTTTGATCCTATCGATATCCGGATTTATATTAATCCTATTAAAATCTGAATAAAACTTGAAATTCGTGCGCATCAAAGTGAAATCAATAATTTCCAATATAATATCCCTGTCGTATCGGATTTCATACGAGTCAATTCCATGTATCCAATTCACTTAAACCTAGGCATATGTAAATAACACGTATGAAATGAAATTAATTAAAAGCGGAAAAATAAATTTAAAACAAAAAATGATTTCATTAAATTAATCAATGCTCGTTACCTCGACTTTCCTTCCGCTTATTATAACAATTTAACCACCATATGATTGCGAAAATGTATTGAATTCGATGTATAATATTCATTAACCGCAAACTAAATTATCAACAGGATATTTTAACAACGTTACAAACCGCTGAATAGGCATGCGACAAACCACTTTTATTAAATGTTTGCCGATAAGCTAACATAAATGCCGAACATTTTCGATTTCATTGTGCAATGACACATGTAGCAACGTATGCTTTTCCACTCAAATGATTAACATAATCTTTTGTCAGCTTATTTCAACACATCGTTTAATACTTTCACGAACCTCATGTTAAAATTCTAAATTCGATTGTTTTGACCAGTGTATGTTTTCAGAATGCAATGAATGAAAAGTATCAGAGAAATCAATAAAAGTAGTATTTTAATATTGGCTATTTCAACAAATTTTATATTGGAAACTTTTGATTTCAACAATAAATTTTCAGCGTTCATAAAACGTCTAAAAATATCGAAAATTTCGTGTTTAGCAAAATGTTAAACTTTTTACCATCAATATTTCGGAATTTCCTTTGAAATATTAGTATCGTGCGGTATTGCTTTATTAATTGAATACCTGAAAATGACATTGACATATTTCGTGTAGAACATTCGGTACAATCACCCCGAAGCTCCGATCCATTTATGTTCGCAAAAAAATCTCATAATCGCTCTCAAAGCTTGAATTTGACAAAGAGATTCGGATACTGATAATATTGAACGGCCACGAAGCTACTACATGGGATCATTAATCAAATGCCACAACGATGACGCAAATGTGAAAAGAGGAATGTGGGGATGGTCTGAAATTTTCAGATTGTGACTTTAAAATGGTAATAATACTTTTTTTCAATGTCCATTTGTAATACGAGCTGAATCTTTTTCGCATATAAGTTGAAAATCTTATTAAGTCTTGAGAGTTTCACAAACTTGGTCGTTCGTGAAGATTTTCAACTTTTTTCATTTCTTAGCGCATATAAGCTTATTACTCGTTCTGTTGATATTTTAACACTGCTTCTACATTTTCATATGCAATTTGATGAAAATGATTGCAACTTAAAACTAAGATATAGCTTATTTGAAAGTTTAAAACATACTAATTCTGTGATTATAGGACGAAGTGAATAAACAAATTTACTTCGGAAATAAAATATCACCAGCATAATGAGGCGAGACAATTAAAAAAAAATCCATAACACAAAATTAGAAAAGTTCCACTCGATCCAGAAATTCCGAACTGACAAATAAGAGCAGCCTTTCATTAAAATCGTTCAAATTCCTCGATTTTCTGCAAACTCGGTCAAGTTAAGACGACATTGCGTGGAACTAGTAATTATTCGATTCTATCCATTAAAAGCGCTGGCACAATTAATTACAGTGCCGCTCTTTTACATATTCATTTTGAAAATGTACGCACGCATAGAAAAATTAATAACAAACTAACTATGCTACATGTTGAAGTTTGCTTTTTTTAAATTTGAATAACGAATATGAAGTAAAAGTGAAAATTATCAGTGAATAAAGTTTTACGTGTTTAATCGTTCGAAAAGGCTTTCAAATGAATTGAAATATAAAATGTAAAATATGTACACAAAAAACATTTTTATATTTGATTCGGTTGAATTATTCGAATTTAGTTCGATCAAACGAAGTCAAGCATCACAAATTTTCTCCTTTGTTACGATTATATGATTTTCAGGTTTGTTTAGTTTCAATTATGAGTTTTCCAATTAATATTATTCATAAAACCACATCGATTACAGAACGAAGAAAATGTAATAAAATTTTCCACTGGGTGTTATCGCATTGCTACAATTTTAAAATAGAATTGATCCGCGAGTTGAACATGAAAATTTTCCGATCGTTTAATGCGCATAATCTCTAGAAGCTGCTTTACATAATCTGCAAAATTTTCTCGAAATAATCCCTGAATATTTCCTAACTGCCAATTTAGATGATTCTACTTATTGTTGAGGTAATTTATGTAAGAATTTTCAATGAAAATTGAATAGAATTATGAACAATAGGCATTGTCATTTCATTACCTTAATGTTCGTATAGTAGACCTGTGCTAATTTATTAGAATGCATTGATCAATGGTTTAATTTCATATGTAAGACATGTTGCTCGTTCATTCTAAAAAGACTTACTATTTAATTTAAATGCTTTTTATTCTTCACTATAAACTGCTCTTGTGAAAAATCGTGTTTTTTGAGATATGATATTCTTGGAAAAGGCGAGCGATATGTGAATATTCATAAGTATATTCTTTCACAAAATAAATTAATGATTTAAGTAGGGTTCGAAATTCGTTGAATAAACAAATTCTAATTATCGCAAACATGCAGATTATATGAAAATATGTACGCTCTTTCAGATTTAATATAGTACGTCATCTTTTCACAAGACACGGTCCCTTTCATTACGGCATCTAGCAATTTCCTCGCCGTAATGTTCGGCTTATATTCGAGATGTCACAGTATCGAGTTTCAGTGTCCTCTAGGAACCGAGCCCGTGTTATACGAGTATATTGCGTAGTATAAGATAATACTTGTTGCTCGCTGCGAAGCACGTCTCCAACGATATCGATTGCCCTATGCGAGACTGGGGTAGTCGTAAAATCAAACCATTTTTATTGCCACTCTAGCGTTAAATTTTAATGGGACCTGTGTGGAAAAATCTGGATTGAGATCTAGAAAATGCATCGGAGTTGAATGTATGCTGAACAGATTTCGTTGCGGATGCGTTATCTTGATTAATGTGTAAATATGTAAACGGATTAAGGGTCTGAAGTTATTAGAGTGCTGCGCAACAGGGTAATTTCATAATACGATTCGACGTTAGGTATAACGAATAAAATATAAATGATCTCTCGAAATTTTGCTAAGTAAATTTTGATAGTAAGCATCGTGTAATTAAGTACATTTCCACATGAGCAGATTCAAATCTGGATTCGATTTACTCCATCCGTATGCTGAATATACTCTAGAGAAAATTAGCAACCTTTGGAATTTTCCGCGTCAGAATATGGCCTCGAATTCAATAGCGGCAATGCAGAGAAATGCGAATCAAACAAGTTGCACAAAATACACTGTATAATTCAACAAAACTTATCTAAAATTAAACACGAATCGTTTGCAAATATTACTTTGAAGTGAGCGAAAACGCGTTGAAAAACTCAAACCAAAACACTGAAACGCAACAAAAATAAACATAAACAACCCGAAGCCTCATCCTGAAACGAAATAGACGCGAAAAAGCTATCGTTTGAATGAAAATAAAGCTTTTAAGCGCATAAAGAAGCTAGCATATGGAGTAATGTTGTGACCTTTGGCACCTCGTGGCGCAACACGGCCGTTCGCAAGCCGCCCACATACAAACATGCACAGGGCAATCGACCTTATCTATTCGTGTAATAAGATACATATTAGTTTGAAGTAATTATTTGTGTACAGTACGAAAAACGGCACTGGAGCGATTTTGAAAATTTCAGGATCGCTTACCTTCTGCGGAGACAGCCTCCGGCGCTCTTAGAGCATAGCTCGCGCCTTCGTGGGGGTGCCTTTTTTAGTCTGCGCCTGTTTTTATGCAAGTTTCCGGGGGCGGCTGCTCCCCCAGCTGTTCTGGAGGCGACTGGCCAAATAGCGAAAGGCCGACACCGGGACCTGCGCAATTGGAACACCATCGATTTTCGCGTGGACTTCCAACGTAGCGTCCCTTCGCTATTATTCTGCACCGAGGACGTGCACTCGTCGCTCGTCCTTCGAGGAGTTCATGCGAATGATTCATGTTTTTCAGCTTCGGTTGTTTACGAGATTCGAATTTTCTATTGTTTTATGAATTAATTAATAACGCGTTGACTTTTTTCTCTGGGGAATTTGACAGTTCTTATCGCTAATTGCCAACATACGATTGAAAGAGCGGGTATAAAGCAGTTTGCAGTATAATATTTTATGTCTTGCAACAATTTGCGATTGATGTATCCATTCGAATAGTTAAGAAATGTTTTTAGCATTCGCACCTAAACAAAAAACGACTCTTGTTTCCATTTAAATGATTGAATTTGTTTGATTTCACATTCCATGGGACTTAAAAATAATTTTATGTCAGTCAGATGTCTAAAGAGAGTTTCTTCGATTCGATATACATATTTAGGTCTATCTCATTTTCCGAAGTTTATTAAAATTTCATTGAATCACGCAATTCAATAGTAAAATCATAACTTTTCAAATAAAATCAGTTTTTGTTCGGATTTTCATGGAATGTGATATGAATAACGATATGTTGTTATTTTATAAAATATTTTTATCATTCATGAGTTTTGCATGTTTTTCGATTTTTACCTATGCATAGCTAAAGATGTCTTGATAAAAATTCATCACTTAAAATGCATATAGGTATGTATAAAAAATAGAAAAAAAATTATGAAAAATATTTATTTGAAACACATTTTTAGTTAGGTACATATTTACATTTACATAAAATAATATGTAAGTTATAATACTTCTTACGTAGATATATAAAATAAAAATGAGTATTAATCACAATTCGATATCTAACACAAAAAAGTTTGACTGAAAACAATCAATTTCATAAAAGAAATCAGATTTAAAAAAAACTTAAAACTATTTTTATATAATTTAAAAAATTAATGAATTAAAGAAAAAAAAGTAGTCATTAATGGAAATAAACATGTCATTAAGTTATAATGATTCAATTATGAGAGATAATAAAAAAAGATGAGTGTAGATGGCTAAGATGCATTTGAACTAATGTTGTATAATAATTTCAGTACTGTGCAAAAATGCAATAAGGAAGATTTTCTATAATAGAGAGCTAAGTTGCATGTTTTAAAAATAACACTCATAGTATTCGAATTTAATATTTTATGTCTACTTCATTAAAAAAAATTAAATAAGAATCGTTGTACTGCAAAATGATTGCGATTCAAATACTATCACAGTTATCTACCATCTAAAATAGAAGATGCAGCCATTTCGACGTTCCAATCAGCTGCTTGGAGTGCAGATTCACATTGCTCCCTACCTGCCACACCCAGCCTAAGATATTCCAAAAATTTTCGTAACTATTTAAATTGAAAATTTAAAAACTATCTTTATGTAAAAAAAAGTTACCTTACCTCATCAACTGATCCAATTTAAGCTGCTTCAAAGCTGCAACGACATTTCCTCCAGAAGCATGTAATGCATTTAGACATTCTGCTCGCCCCACATTACTACCAGATTCACCAAGCATACTTTGCATTCGATTAACAGATTCATCAGTAATCGGATGAACACCACTGATGCCAGTTAACCCCAACTTGCGTTCTAGCTGCTGAGCAGATTGAGGACCCGAACTGTAAACCAAAGCCAAAATAAGATGTTTTATGATTATATCTACAATTGAACATATGTATGTTACTGTTAACGTACATTTCAGGTATTTCATGATAAATCACTTGTGCATTGTTACTTTGCATAATTTCTAAAGGACACGGTGGAGCAGGTCGATGAGGTCTTAAAACTCCTCCAGATGTATTTGATCCATAAGTGTTCTCAAAAACTTCATCATATAACCTAGGAGGACCAGTTACGGTCATGAATCCTGGAGCGTCATTGCTATATAAATGATATGATACACTTTCAGATTGAGGTTCAGAAGTACCGTATGTACTATAATGATCATTCAATTCATTATAAACAGGCTGAGCAGTTGAGACATAATGGTTTGAAATTGAACTTTGTCTAACATTTTCAATAGACTGATTGAACTGAGTAGGGTTGAGATTCATTCTGGGAAGAGTGCTGGTTCGATTTGACTTAAATTCTCCGATTCCAGTATTATTTTGTAAGAGCGAATTAGATCTATTCAAATTGTTCAAGTTTTTATTTCCACTGATGTTATTATCAGTATTATAAGCCGATAATGATCGGGTATCATAATTATCATTCGGTTGTCTATTCTGAAAACTGGTCGAAGATACATTTTGATTTGCTTGTTGAGAGTTTTGTAGTAGTTGTTCCTTCCACATTTGATTGATTAATTCATTTGTGTCGGCATTTTGTGTAATATTCACATGTTTTTCATCACCCTGGTAATTTGAGATATTCGATGTGTTAACACTGTATCTGTGTGAAGAAGGATTTGGTTGAGATTCATTTATATTTAAAGATCTTCGATCGTAAATTGCGGTTGATGAATAATCAGATGGAGCATTTCTTCTTATAATCGAAGTATCTTTTAATGATTCGAGCGCAGCATATTTATTCGATAATTTGGAAGACTGAGGAGGTGGCCTCAATATAGGTATTTCATTGACTTCATTGACATTAGAATTATAGGTAGAAGTAGAACTTTCGTTAATATTGCTATTAGCAGATGCTTCTTTTTTGCCGAGATTCTTTTCTAGCTCTTGAATGAATTTTTTATCGAACAACTTTGAAGGAGAATTATTTTGCAGAGAAAGCGAATCAAAACGATTTGATAAAACTCTTGAATCAGAAATTTCTTCTTGGTGGCAATGTATAGAAATTGTATTTTCAACAAAATTATTTTCGAATTCACCATTCGAACTTGGAATACTGTGAAAGTTTTCTTCTTCATTGTCTAAATTGTAATTGGGTACATTTGTCAAATTTGCTCCAGAACTTTTGTATATTTCAGCATTAGTATTTGATATGTGTGAAGTATCAAATGGATCTAGTTCTTTTTTGCCAAATACTCTTTCAGCATAAGCATCACTAGCTGAACATTCTTGATTTGACAAAGTGTTTCTATTAGAATATATTTGTGAACTTGAACTTGCTTGAAATTGACTTGGAAATGCAACTTCATTATTTTGTTGAAGATAACTAGATGTATTTGCATAACTAGGAGGTTGCATATAAGGAGGAGGTTCGAGATTTCTTATGTTTGTTTCTGTCGACGGATCATCATCCCAAGAAGGATATGAAGCTTCTATGAATAAAAATTCTATAATAACATAAAAGAGTTGTAATAGTTAATATTGACACAAAATATACCTTCTTGTGGCACATCGATTGGTTGGTCTAAAATCGAATCAATATTAATAACTGATTGAATATTTTGAGATATTTGACTATCTGTAGATAAAGTAGTTTTTGGCTCATCTGATGAAAAATCTATCAATACACCTTCATGTCCTTAAAAAAGTACAAATTGATAAATATCCATATAATTGTAGAAATGAATTTAAATTAAAAGCACTTATTCACCATTTGGAATAAATTTTGGTTGTGGAGGACGTTCAGGTTTATTTTTCTTGGAAGATTGTTTTGACTGCTGTCTATGAAGTGCAATATGAGTAGGACTGTTCGGATCATTAGTTAATTTACTGTAATTGAACTGCTTGCTGCCAGTGTTTCCAGATCTGAGTGATTGTGGTTGTGCAGCTTCTGGAGATTTTTTCTTTAATTGAACAGATTGTGATCTAGCATTACGATTCGGGCTTGATGGGTATGAAGCTGTAAATATTCACAATTATACAAGATGAATTTTAATGATAAATATTTCTAAAGCTAAATAAATAAATTAAAAAGTACCAATTCCATGTCCAGAACTTAATGTGGAGCTTTTCGGCGTTTTGCTATCATGTTTATTTTTTCCAGAATCAACAACACCTTTTGGAAATAGTCCAATTTCAAATGTTCTTTGATTTTGACCCTTCCACCAATACAACTCTGATCTTCCATCAATAATAATTATAGAATCACCACTTTCAATGGCAAGCTTTCCTTCTTGAGCATAACTGAAAAGAAAATACAATATTAAGAAAAATATATTAAAATTATGCATGCTTAAATTTGATAAATTTCACCTCAGATTTGCTTTCACATATTGGAATTTATTATTTGTAAGGTACTGAACGATTGCTGCAAAAGAAGGACGTTCTTTGGGAACCACATCCCAGCACTGCATCATCAGTAAATAAAGATCAGGAGGGCAAGATTCAGGAATGGCAAGACGCTGATTTTCTCTTAATATCAATCTCAATATAGCAGAACCGTTAAGACCTAAATAAATTTTATAAACTGACATTTTTACACAAAAACCACGATAGACAATTTAGTTGACATTTACCCATCCAAGGATCTTCTCCGAAAGAGAGCATTTCCCACAACGTAACAGCATACATCCAAACATCAGATGCGTGTGAAAATTGCCTGGATCTCAAAGACTCTGGAGCACACCAAGGAAATGGCACTTTTTTGTGTTCAGTCATAACATAACAATCATTGTTATCTGACAAAACTCTCATTAAGCCAAAATCACCAATTTTCACCTAATAACAAAATAAGAACACTCAATTCATATGACTAGTTGAAAAAATATTGTAGAAGAAAAACAAAAAATACCATTTCTAAAGACGAAAGGAGTACATTTCGACAAGCTAAATCTCTGTGTAAAAATCTCTTTTGCTCTAAATAAGCCATCCCTTGAGCGACTTGGATAGCCCATCTGCCGATCATACTAAGAGATATATGTCCGTTCTGCTGCCTCAGCAAATCAATCAGAGCACCCTTCGGGGCAAGTTCACAGACCATCATCAATGGTTGAAATACCACACCATGCAATCTTATCAAATGTGGATGATCGAGACAGTGCATAGCTTGAACTTCTCTAACAAAGTCGTCAAATACACCAGGTTGAGTTAAAGCATCAGCTTTCAAGACTTTAACGGCAACGGGCATCGGTTTTGTATCTGCACTTCTTTTCCATTCACCACGTCGAACAACACCAAATAATCCATCACCTAATTTGTCGCCTAATCTATTAAGTGAAAAATAAAATGAATGAAATTTTTAAATATAATATATAAATATGTATTTAAAAAAGAAACTTACAAAATATCCTTTTCCATTATGAGACATGTTAAACTCACTCCTGCAGATCCTGAATTCGATGCTTGTTTATTAGTGTTGCTCGAGGTGCTGCTGGAACTTTGCTTTCCACCACCGATAAGTTTACTCAATATGTTTTTCTTCCATTGGCTCATTTTGCGCTTTTTGACTGCATCAAGAAGTCTTCTAATGCCGGGTTTACTGAGACCAATTTTCTCCAAATCATCGGCATGAACATAATCGAAATGTGCCAACCGAGTGACCTGATAATAAACTCCATTATTCACTATTTTCTATTATTAATAAAGACTTCTAATGAATGACTTACTTGTAAATCATCCCGAATCCTGATGTAAAATTGCTCCAATTGAACATCGTGCAGAATCTCAGCCAGCCACTCGGTATCTATGTGATCTTCAGCCATTTTTAATGTACGACGAAGCTCACTTCATAGATATTTTTTTATTAATACTAGGAATCATACCTAAACAACAATAACAAATTAAGCATAATTAACATTGTTTATTCTGCATTTGTTAATGTTCAATGATAAAGGTAAACATATTAAGAAAATGAGGCAAATTAGCACAAAAGCGATTATTTTGCAAATGGACTAGTGTAAGTGAATAAAAATACTGGTAATTGGATTGGGTAAGGAAATTTTTGTATTTACTTCCAGTTTTATTGGGTTTCTTAACATTTCCATAGTTTTCTAGTATCAAATGAGAAATCGTAGAATTTGTGCAATTTTACCAGTAAAATGATACAGAATGGGATGCAAACTTCCAATCTAGCGGATCTTATGATAAAATCTGATTCACTATAAGCGATTAATATTCAAAAGAGCACCATAATCGTCTTAACGATCTATAGATCGCGTGACTAAACCGAATTGAATAATCGATCGAGAAGACCATTGTGACGGACGAACGGTAACGATCATGATTGCAAATAAGGTGTCAAGGTAACTTTCACACGTGCCTGTGAACCGAACCGTGACGGCACGTACCTAATTTCACTCGAATTTCATGTTATTTTTTGCGAATATCACGCTTTAATTCAGGATAATCACTAAAAGATCGTTGATATTCGGAAAACTGAGATTTTAGGGAAAGCCCACCTGCGTTCGCAGAAACGTCAAACTGAACGTTTGCTGCGCTCTGGAATCGTAGGCCGTGACGATTCGTTTGACGGCCATGCGCAATTTTTATTTTTTCAATTTGCGCAAAATCAAAATGAATAGAGATGCGAATTTTGAGCATCTAGATTGTATAAAATAATCAATTTTAACCGTAAAATATGTTATAAACCAACTGCTATTCACAAAAAAATGTATAATATGGTTTCTAGTGCCACAATGATTTTTGAATATTTTTTTAAATATTTATGAAAGTGTTATTTGCTAAATATGCATCTTTTTATCATTTAAGGTGATGAATTGTTGCATAAAATATGTATTAAGCTCTATATTGTGTGAATTTTAATCATTTTTGACTAAAAAAAATTGAAATTTTTCGTGTTATTATAGACCAAAGTCTATATTTTCAAATAAGAAGTATAAAAACATAGAAACAAGAATTGGAAAAAAGTTGGCTGTATTATTTAATTAATCATTAATATCAATTTCAATTCTATTTTTCAGTTCAAATACGAAAATAAAAAAGAATAAAACGGAGCAAAATCTTATTAAAATTCACATATATAAATATATTATCATCAAAATATTCGATAGTAAGTTATGAATAATTAAAAATTTGCTGAAAAACCTTTCAGCGGTCTTATGCGACTTGATATGGCAACATTTGACGTCGAATCTGTTATCATTCGCTGAAACCATCTATGTGCGTTTACGTTCACTAAGTTATCCAATATCCAATTTAACAATATCCCGTCAATAACAATTCTTCCTTCCGTTAAACAATCGTCACGCGAATCTGTTCTGAGCGAAATTTAAAACAATCCAAGTTTTTAAAACAACCTAAAATAGATACCTTAGCTAAAAAACGAACAACTAACTTACAAGTGAAATATTATATTAAAACAAAAAAAAATCTGATCAACATTCAAATCGAGAACATTTCGCGATAAAATTCGAAGCAGTGTTAAAAATGTGTTCATAAACCGTATACAGGAAATTTGTTAAATATTAAAATAATATATTTAATTAAATTAATACATCAGCAGTGTTCATCTAAAACGTTAGAATAAGTGTTATTTGATAAAATATAATAAAAAAAATGTCATTCGTAAAGTGTTGCTTTGATTCGGGCGAAACCCACGACATCGTAGAAGCTGTGGTCCAGAAATGTACAGACCCTGGATGTGAGTGAAAGCATACATCTTTTGCGTATTATTTGCTGCAAATT
This sequence comes from Cheumatopsyche charites, assembly GCA_024721215.1. Taxonomy (NCBI): domain Eukaryota; kingdom Metazoa; phylum Arthropoda; class Insecta; order Trichoptera; family Hydropsychidae; genus Cheumatopsyche; species Cheumatopsyche charites. Next base: position 6,252,848 of record CM045583.1, read on the forward strand.
GATTTAATTAAGATCGATCAATTTTTTAAATAATTTTCGACGACTTCTCATGGGAAAATACCGAATGGGGTATTTTATGAATGGCCCGCTTGCGTCATAGAAACTGGGGTGGTTGTGATATTGATCGGGGGGCACTTGCCCCTATGTAGGTCGCGGCACTGAACAGCTCAATGCCACCCCTATGGCTCTATTTTTATATTTTTCCATATATCTATAGATTTTCTATTCGAAGATCTCCTAAAATATGTGCCTTTTACTGTAACGATGATGTATGTAAATCCACAAATTGAAAAAAAAACTCGAAACGGAAGTAGTGAACTTGCATCGATGTTACAATAAAAGGGACATATTATAATATAGTCATATCGAGAAAAAAGTTATTGATGCATTTTTTTTTATAATTTTGATCAGATAGATTGTATAATAGATACATTGGTGGAATTGTGGATACTTCATAAATTCATAAAGTCATTTTGAATTATGGTGTAGAATAGTTATGCTGTTGCAAACCATACTTGTTCATTCTTCATTCAATATGAAAAAAAAATGTAAAATCCCATTTCGCTAAATCTCTTTTAAGAAAAAAATATAATGAAAGTTTTTTAAAAGTGTCCACAATTAATTTTACTGGTGTATACTATAAGTTAACACATTTACTTTTTCAAATATTTGAATGCGGTTATGTAATAATAGTAGGTAAATAAAATTTCACATTCTTTCGGTAATTTGTTTCATTACAATTACGTAGCGAATAGTCGCGTGAGATTGATTTGAATTTCGTGTGATTACTTATAATAGTGTGTTTATAATTAAAATAAATTATCGATACCATTGCGCATTGAAATTATGTATTTGCGGTCAAAAATAATCGCACATGTTTTATCATTTTGTGTAGAAATATAACTTGACTGCTTCAAAAATATTGAATTTCGAGAAAAATATTGAAAATTTCCAACTCATCAAAATAAATAGCAAATAAATACTTACATTGTGTGAAAACGAGGATCGAAACGTAATCAATTACACATTGTACCACAGTATAAACTAATTTGTATGGAAATTGAAAACGCACTATTCATTTCAATTAGTGTGTCGTTAAACATCGAGTACATGTAGGCAAAACGAGCACATCCGTTGACTCATTAGATTCGTCACAAGGATATTTGACAACCTACAGAATGATAAATATTTGAGCAAAAATTATCTTGGATAAGAATGGTGTGGCTTCATTGACGATTTCAGAAATTCTTCGATTTGCGTGCTCTATTTATAAATGAATTTCATATTAACCATGTGATACATTCAATGTAGAAATGAATCAAAGAAAATAAAATCGCAATGCCACAGTGAGCACATAAAACGATTTTAGTTCATATTTGCAGTGATAAAAAGAGTAGCCGCATTTTTTCGATATCCTCCATAATTAAAAGATCTCGCGTGTTTGCTGAAAACTTAAGAATTGCGAATACATACTCATATTTGGCGATAAATGTGTTCGTACAACGATATACGAAAAATTATATAACCGTGACATTGAAATGTTCTAAATTAAAACAACCGTTTCAAATCCAATTCGTGCGAAACGCAATCGTTTCATTTTCATGCTAAACTCGATTAAATAAAATACAGTGAACATTCACAAATCAAAACGATCTTAAAAATTATTGTAAACATTCATACGAAATGCGAAACTTTTATTAAGTTTTTCGATTGAATTCCAACTTATTTGATTAAATTGAGAAATACATATCTTTTGTTCATAGAGTAATAAAAATTGTTTTATATTTTGAAATTGTTCTGTTAATACTGTCAACAGAATAATTCAACTGAAAATTCGAAAATCAAACAAAAAAATTGAAATACTGAATTTTCCGAAAGCATTTTTACATATTTTCTTCCATCTGAAACGTATAGATTTGCACTGCAATGCGCCAAACCGCATGCAATTAGTATTGCACCAAATAATGCACAATTAGCAACACGCAAATGCGAAAAGAAAAGCGTTTTTCCGACTTGACGCGCAGTGCAGCCACACATGCCATGCACGCTCGCCCATAGAAAACAGTGCAGCCACTGTCACAGTGCGAGTGTCAAACGACCGTAGACCGGTCGCTGACAACTGACAACTGTCAGCTGTCAACGGTCAACGGTCAGCCGGATCATCGGTTGACGGTCGATCGATCGACTATCAATTCAAGTTGATAGTGATAGCGATAGCGATAGTGAGAGTTGAAAGCCGGCGCAACAATGGCGGGTGAGTGGACCGGTGTTCGATCGACGTCGGCCATTTTCTCGCAGATTTCATTTTGACCGTGACTCATTTGAATCAATTATGAAATGTTAATGGTTTTCGCAGATTATGGTTCGATGGACTATTTTGGGTTTCCTTTTTGTTCTTTAGGGCTATTTGAATGTGCGAAATAAGAATGTAGGTTATATATGTGTGTATGTTGTATTGAGTTATTGGTGGGAAAAAAATTGTGCAAATAGAGTTTGTTGTTATCTTATTCGTTGTATGTATGATATTTTTTTAGATCTTCTGATAAAGTTTTCGTATTTAAAGAAAAAACAGTATTCATTCATTTGATTTCCATTCTTACTTGACATAAGTTCTGACCTAATAATAATGGGATAAAATTGTTAAAGTGTGACAATTTATCAGATAGACCAGTGTTTGGGTCAAAACTTGGGTTAGTTTTTTTTTTTTTACTTCTCCTTTTTATTGGATTGAAAAAGGTTTCTTATCTGATTATTTTTCTATATTTTAATCTTCGATATCATATAGCACTCGTGTAAAATTGTCATAAAATTGAGTTGGTCAAATTAGGTCAAATTAATTTAGGTTCTATTAGTGTTAGTATTTTGCCTATTTCAAAAGAATTTTTTTTTTCTTTAATATTGCAACCTATTTTACATACATAATTATTATTTTAGTATTAATCATTAAATTTTCAATGGTAAAAATTTCTTTAATGCTTCAAAATGAGTTTGATATATGCTCCTTATTTTTATGACCGTGCAAAATCGAACAATTTTTGTTCTTTGCATTCAGCCGTTCTTATCTTTTTAATACCATGACCAGTTTTGTATGTAATAAGCTGCTTTATTTTTTGATAGAAATATTGGATAAATTTTATGGTTTATACCTACTAGATTTTAGACGACTTACATTTAGCACCAAATTGTTACTAAGAAATATTTCTGGAAAAAAAAAAATAAAAACAGATTGGCCACCATTATTACTGAAGTAAATTTTCCATAGATATTATAAAATCATATGTTTAATGAAGTTTAATACTCACATCGAATTTATGAAGACAATTTCCTGATAAATTTGAACAGATATCAACTATTTTTAAAGTTATAGATTTATGTAAAATTCAATTCATTGTTTGTAAGGATTATAGTTCTTAAAATACTCACTTTGAATTTCAAATTCTTTTTTCTTTCAAAAGCCTAGTAGAAAAAATTCACTAAAACCTTAATTCTATCAATATTAAAATCAAATAATGAATTTCAATTTTAAATGAAGTCAGTTTTATTCGAGTTTACTTTTTAAGTAAGTTTCTGTCTTAATATAACTACAATAAATTCACTAACATAACATGTTTACAATATTAAACAACAATGTGATAATTTTCATTCTGTGTGATGTAAAATGCACCTTCCTATCTATGAAAAAATTACTATCAATGGATTAATTTTATGATAACTTCATTATCTCTTAACTGTTTGTTACGAACTGTTATGTAGTATTGTATGTGATGCGGTACTGTAGTATTGTATGAGATGAACTTTCTTAGTTTAATACTTGCTAATATTTAAAATGTTAAAAAAATCAAATAATCTCTACTTTTTTGTTAGTATATTCGAAAATTGTTCATAAATGACCTTGTTTGTGTATTTTTGATAGAATACAAAGGTTCATCAGTGTAAACTTTGATTCTTCTACTTCGACAGTATAAACCGAGTTCTCTTATTATATGTTCGATATGTACTATAAACAGTGAGATAATGTTTTATGATTTTAAACGAATCGATATCAACGTATTAAATGCTTTGCATTCTTGTATAAGCATCAGTTGTAATTCTGACTTTGTGCAAAACATCTGTATTTAACATTTATTCAAGAATATGTGCTGTCGCTGCTGTTTTCATTTATCAAATTTTGTTTATTTAACCTGTAAGTTATGTTTGTTTTTCACATTATTTATAAATTATACCGTTTATTTTCTTTCACGCAGGTTGTTGTGGTTGCTGCTCCGCTTTGCGACCTCGCTATAAACGACTGGTCGACAATATATTTCCGATCAACCCTCATGATGGACTCGTTAAATCCAACATGGACAAACTCACTTTCTATTCATTATCGAGTCCTGAAAAACTGGATCGAATTGGAGAGTATTTATTTCAGAAAGCAAGTCGTGATATATACAGGAAAAGAAATGGGTACTTTTATGCATTTATGATTTTCTAATTTGTGTTATTTTTTATATTAATAATTTCATATTTTAGATTGGTTATTATCGCAATGGAGGCTATGGATCAGTTGCTAGCTGCTTGTCATGCACAAACATTGAATTTGTTTGTAGAAAGCTTTTTGAAAATGGTTCAAAAACTTTTAGAATCAGCTGATCCACAACTTCAGATACTTGCCACTCAAAGTGTCAGTAAATCATCAACGATTTTTCTTATCAAAATATAAGTTGGTAATCTAATTTATCATAATGTTTTCAGTTTGTAAAATTTGCAAACATTGAGGAAGATACTCCTTCTTATCATCGTCGGTATGATTTCTTTGTTTGTAAGTTTTCTGCTATGTGTCATAGCAACCATGGCGATAAATCAACTAGAGATAGTATTCGTTTGGCTGGAATCAAGGGGATTCAGGTTTATATAAATAGTGTTTATTGATTGTGTGATACTTTTAGTTGATTATTTTTGAGCATCTTCTTAATTTTAGGGTGTTGTAAGAAAAACTGTATCTGATGATTTGGTAGAAAATATTTGGGAAGCTCAACATATGGATAAAATTGTTCCATCGTTGCTGTACAACATGCAGGTTTGTTTTACTTTATTCATAGCATTACACGAATCTAAATTGAAATCTCATTACATATTTTATATCAATTTTAGAATTGTCAGTATGATATAACAAAAGATGGACTAAATGGCAGTGAAAGTGTAACTGGTGCTCCTGCAAGCACTCCACCAGCTTTAGCCGAAGCATGTTTACGTGAACTTGTTGCAAGGGCAAGTTTTGGCCATATAAAAAGTGTTTTGAAGCCAGTTCTTCGGTAATTATATAATTAATGATTTTTACTGTAATATAAATGTCATAAAAATATGACATCACATGGATTTTTTTCAGGCATTTTGATTCACACAAGCTGTGGGTTCCAAATGATTTTGCTATTCATACTTTCCGCATTATAATGTTTTCTATTCAGGTATACTAGTAGTGTTTATAAATATTTTTTTACAATACTCTTTTTTTATTAATGATTTTTTTTTTCAGGCTCAGTATTCTTACACCGTTGTTGAATCTCTTATGACACATTTGAACGATGAACAGAAAGTTTCTGATCAAGCTATTTCGACTCTAAATGTTACTAATCGACCTGGAGGGGGTGCTAAAGATAGTACACATATTCGTACAGCTATTGCCGAAGTTTTGGCTAAAATTATTTTCATAGCTGCTGGTGAAAGTGTTGGTATGTTCAATTTTTTTATGATAAATTTAACATAGTATTTGAAATATTCACTAATTTCATATGATATTTCATTTTGTGTTGTAATTTCTTTTGTTTGTATTTGCAGGTCCGTCTGTTTTGGAAATTATAAACAGTCTTCTTACACATTTAAGATCTTCAGTTACACGTGATTCAGAGGTGAATATGCTTATTTTCATTGAACTTTTAATTTAAGAAGTTGTATGTAAATATCAGATGTATTTTTTATTTTTCAATAGAACGAAACTGATGAAAAACAATATCAAGAAGCCCTCATTAACGGTCTTGGTGAATTTGCCAATCATCTTCCAGATTTTCAAAAAATCGATATAATGATGTTCATTATGTCTAAGATTCCATTCCAACCAGTCGGTTTGAGTAAGCAACAGAAACCTAAAAAAGGTGATGTTATGCTACAGAGTATTCTTCTCAAAAGTTTATTGAAGGTATTTTTCAATAATAGATAATATATGCTTTAATAAATTAATACATGTTAATAATTTGATTTACATTAAAGGTTGGCAGTAAATATAAGACAACTCAATTGAGTAAAGCTTTTCCAATATCATTTTTGGAGCCTTTATTGAAAATGTCTGCAGCCCCTGGGCCCGAAACACGAATCTTAGTACAACGAATTTTACATCAACTCATTGATAGAAGACAAAATCTGGACCGTCTGAATATTATGAGGTATTATTTATTAAGTGTAAGAATATGTTTATATTTATTTGAAATTAATTTAGTATGTTTTTCTTTCATTTAGTGTTCATGTGGCTGATTTAGAATTGAATCTGGAAAAGTCATCTCGTCCTGATTTGATTTTCATAAATAAACATGGTCCAGCTATTTATTCTTCACTGTTTGAAGGTAAAATAAAAGTGCGAATTTTGAAAAATGCATTTATTATATGATAATTTTGATATTACAGGGCTTCAAATAGAAAATAATACTGCTGAAAATATTGAGGCTATATATACAACATTAGCATTGTTGTGTGTTGAATTAGCATCAGAAGAAACAGTATCGGATATGCTTCAATTTGTTTTAGGGTACAGTCATATGCTAAAAATGTATATGTTTTCTTTATTCAATCAACTTAACATTTATATTTTATATTTGAAGAGTTCAACAATTGGCGTTGACAAATCCAGCTTTATCTAGAACAAGGCGATATCAGCTGCATGCACTTGCGATTGCTCTTTTGGCTTTGGTACCTCATGCCGTATCTTTACCTCCGCTGGATGATTATGCTAAAAAAGTATGCATTCTTAATTTTTCAAAATTCTTTATATTGATTCTAAATTTTAATGCTAATATTAATGAAAATTTCAGATAATTGAAGCGAGAATGAATGACGCTTCGCATCTTCTTCCTTCACTTTCTGATGAATATGATGATTGTCCTTCTCCTTCTAAAACACCATATTTAATGATTGATCAGGTATGATTTAGTTTTATTCGTTTCTTCATCACAATTTATTGTTTACTTATCGATTTTTGGTTTCAGCTTGCTTTATGCGAATGTTTGAAAGCATGTGGAATAGATGCTTCCCGTTTGCAAGCGGCTTGTCCTTATACAGGTGGAACTGGAATTCACCATTTAAGTCACCATCGTCATAGTTGGGTTGATGCTGGTAAGTTGTATTAAAATTAATATCATATTTATTTCAAAATTATTTATTTTTCAATTATTGTGTTATGAAAATGTTTTCAGGAGCTCATGGTAGAGATAGTATAGCAGATTTGTCCACTAATCAAAATACCGATGTTGATAGTGTTTCTAGTTCACCTGGTGTACAACGGGTAAATTATAATTCCATTATTTATACTGTTTGTTAATGTAAGAATTCAAAAAATATAACCAATTTTAGCAGAAGCCTCCACCATCAGAATTGACATTTGAATGTATGAGACGTGTATTGACTGAAAACAGCGATGTTCGTAACAAGGAAAAAGAGGAACATGCACGGAATTTAGCCCAAACATTCCGCACTGCACCATTCAGTGAACTACAAACCATAACTCAAGCAAAGGTGTGTGCAATTTTGAGTTTTTGTGTATATTTCTCATATTATTTTAAATTTTATATTGTGTTTCATCGTTTTAGCACGATCTTCAACATAAATTGACAGAGATATTCAATTCATTGGATTCCGAACCTCCCACATTGAACATGCAAGATAGTATCACAAGTCCCATTTTAAATGAAAATATTTTAACTAGGGGTGGAAGTTGTCATAAAAGTTATAGAGGACACCAACAAAATGTTCCAGCTTACGAACGATATTTTCCAGAAATGTTCTTATATTAATTAGTTTCTCAAAAAGAAACATTTTATCGTAATTTTTTTCTACAATATTATTCCTTCCAATTTTAAATATGCATAAATTTTATATCATCTATTGAGACATTTAGGATATATTATATTACACAGTAAATATATCATGTCAAATTCTTAAGTGCGATTATTCATTTGGTTAGAAGTTAAAAAATATATAATAATAATGTTGTGATGACCAGTAAGACTGGAAGTTCTTAAAATTGAATAATATAAACTAAACTTGTGCATTTTCAAAAGAACTTATCTTTTTCTATTTGACAGAATGACATTTCAAAATAATTACTTAACATCAATATGTGATTAGTCGTGTTTATTTTCATTAGTATAATTTTAGAAAATGGCAGTATGGGGAATTTCAATTCATGAAATCAAAGTGGGGTGTAAGGAAATCAAAGCATCGACAATAACCTTAAAAATAAGACTTAAATAATTGTTAAGACTGCTGGAAAAAAGTTTGGGGTATTTTAGGCAAATCAACTATTCGGTCTGCTTTAGATTCTGGTTTTTGAAGTTATTTGCCCATAGAAAAGATATAAATTCTCCTCCATTAAAATAAATATAATAAATATGTTACATATTTATGTACTAAATGTACATACACAATTGTTAGAAAACATTCTCAAAATATTCAAATATCACATCATAGCATAATAAAATTTTTATCATTCATTTTAATTAAAGCTTCCAAAGTTTAAAAAGCTCAAAATATATTATATGAAATTATATTTATATAATATCATAGTAAGTAAGCTCGATACAAAAAAATGCAATACATAAATCAAATTATATAATTGTAAGTTTTAGTGATGAATTAGCGCAATATTTTTTGTTTGGTGTAAAATTATATGAAATAGTATTTTTTGTTAGCTCATTTTTGTGTACCTATTCAAATAATTCGTGCGATTACATTTGATATGGTTTTTATTTTAAATATTAAATGTCTAAATTTTTATATTAACATTTCCAGTGACAATAGTGGAATAAATTATTCGATGTTCTTATTATAAGTGTAAAATATTAATACATGTAAAGTGTGTAGTTGAAAAATGTTATTGTATTATACCTACGTCATTAAAATCTGTTGTATTTGTCTTTTTATAAAAGTTGAACTTTTTCTTAATATTTATTGAATAATTAAAATATATTGTTTATAATCATATTACCGAAAATGTATTTTGTATAATTATCAAAAGAAATCAATCTCAATAAAATTGCTTATCATTGTATTGAAAGTTTTTAAAATATATAACTCTAGCTTGTTTATAAATTAAATTTGTTTGAAAAAGTGTAAAATTGGTTGTGGATATTAAAATTTAAACCAAAGCTTATCGTTTTCTTTTAATATTTATTTTCATTTAACGTTAAACATATTTCAAAGGATGAAAATAAAACCAGTATTAAGAAATAATACTATACATTAAACAGGTGAAAGATAAAAATGTCTGCACACAAAGTAGAAGTGATTTTTGCAGTTATATTCATAACACGTTCTTCTAAAACAGGCATCTATATAAAAAAAACATCAAATTCCAGTCTTTGTTCTGCACTCATGAAATTATGTAGGTACACATTAAACTAATTTAATTACAGTTCAATATTTTCTTTTATCATCTCTATCCTTTGATCGCGATCGATCTCTATGATGATGTTTAGAATTTCTAGATCTGTTTCTTCTGGGGGATGGAGATCTTTGTTTTTTGTGACGATCTTTCCTTTCGTACGGCGATCTTGACCTTCTCGATTCGTGTTTATATTTTCGACTGTGATGCTTCAACGGTGGAGTAGTCGACTTCGTAGAAGAACTGGTCTTCTCTCGTTTTTCTTCTTTATTCGACGATGACGTCGAATGTGACGTAGAAGAGACGGCTTCCGGTTTTTCTTTCACGGGTTCCGTCACTTTGCTCGGAGTGGTCGGAGGATTGGAAGCCGTCTTGTTCGAATTGACAAACTTGTTCGCTTGGTAAATTTTCTTCAAGTCTTCGATCTTCTTCTCCAACTCTTCGGCGTTGACTTTCGGTCGGGTGTACAATTTCAATATTTTCAAGCAGACGTCGGTTATGTCTTCTTCTTTGACGGAAAACAGGGAGAACCAGTGAGGATTGTTCGGCAACGGGAGTCCGATCTTGCGAGCGGTGAGATATATGCACGCGCACGCTATCGTCTCCGGTTGGTAGCGCATGAAAACGTCGGTGCGTAGCGCATCGTTCATATAATTCCAGGACATCTGCATCAGCTGCTTGTTCTTTTCGTAGGTCAGCAGCTGGAGGTAGACGACGATCAGCTTATGTGGATGTTTGACGTGCACGCAGAAGCCCAACTCCTTCAGGATGCGCCTCTCGGCTTTGATCACTTGGTTTTTCAGCTCGACGTACTTGGGGTCGAGCATCAACGGCGAGATGGCTTTCTGCGCTCGCACCTGCTTGATGTGGTGAAACACGTTGATCACGTCCCTGATGCGACACGGCTTCTCTTCGACCTTCGACGCGAGATATATGCTCCCCATTGCCATGATCTCCATCGGGTACCTGACGAACGATTTGGAATAGTAGAAGCGCTGCAGATACACTTGCCCGGTGGCCATCGCCACTTGGGGCAGCCTCAACAGAATCCCGGCGGTCTGGAGCAGCTCGCAAGCGAGGGCGCGAAGGTCGGCCTCGTCGGAAGCCGACAGACCGTCTTCTTGACTCGGGGTGCGCTCGAGGGTCTCGGGACGCAGGAGACAGTTCTGCAGCGTCAGCACGATCTTGCCGAAGCGCTTGGTGAGGGTCGCCGAGTTGCCGTTGTTGCCATTGTTTCCGTTGCCGTTGCCGTTGCCGCCGGCGTTCGCGGTCGAAGATCCGTTCGGAGCGGAAGCGGCGGATCCGCTATTCGGTATTATGCTGCCTGCTGCAGCGCTCACCATTCCGCTGGACATATTTTATCTTTTGTTTCTAAAATTGATTTGTAAAATTGAATTTAAACGTATAAAATATATGAAAATTATCAACGCAGAGCCTCGATCATGACAGACGATGTTGACAATTATGACAGTTGATACCGGCACGCTGTATGTGACGGTCTTAACAGAAATAAAATTGTCCATTAACTGATAATTTTGCTTGCCTTGATTGTTTCCAAAATTCAGTCGATCTCCATGATTTCGTTTATACAAATTTCAAATGACATTTTTCAAAGAAGAAAATAAAATATTATAGAACGTACTTATACCGGTGATCGAAACGTCAAATCGAGATCGGCAAAGTGACAGTTCGTACGTCGAAAGTGCAGGTTCGGTAGTTGGAAAAACAAAGTTCGATAATGGAAATCGATCCGGAAAAACCTTTAAAGCTGGAACTGGAGCTTCACGCTTCTTATTTGGCGGCTTACGGCACCGACAAGGACGATTACGACTTCTGTAAAACGGAATTCCTCCGTATGTCCGGCATGTACTGGGGCCTCACAGCCCTCGACCTCATGGGAAAGTCCTCCAGGTACAAACACATCTTTACTACTTACCTAAACAGTTCACGAGTACTCTTATTCATATTTATATTTATAACTTATCAAATGTTTTTTTCATCTTCCCGTATGTAATTCAATATACCTAAATTATGGAATATTTGTACAATCATAACAATTCAGCGAATAAATCAGTATTTGTCTGAAAGTAATGAAAAATTTAGTCGAATAATAGCCGTACTTCTATCGTCATATTTGTAAAACTATGTATACTGAAATGTTAAAAGTTCACAGTATCTCGTTTATGGTATATTACAGAGTTCCACGAGATGAGATCATAGAGTTCATCAAATCTTGTCAAGATAAAGAAAGTGGAGGCATATCAGCCAGTGTCGGCCACGATCCGCATATTCTTTACACTTTGAGCGCTGTCCAAATCTTGAGTATGTACAATAGATTAGATGTTATCGACGTAGACGGGGTCGTAAAATACATAGTCGGCTTGCAAAAAAAGGACGGCAGTTTTCAAGGTTGGCATGCAAATATAGTTTTCACATTTTGTGAATGTCATAATACGTTTGTTGAATTTTTCCAGGAGATAAATGGGGCGAAGTCGATACTCGCTTTTCGTTTTGTGCCGTACTTTGTCTCTCTTTGCTTCATAAATTAGATGCGATAAAAATTGACGATGCTGTCGATTTTATTTTGAGCTGCATGAATTTTGATGGAGGTTTCGGTTCGCGACCCGGTTCCGAAAGTCATGCAGGTATTGAGTCGATTGAAAATTTCAAATCAATATAAGTAAATATGTATTTTATTTTGGTATATGCAATTTTGATTTGTAGGTTTAATTTATTGCTGTGTGGGTTTCTTGTCAGTTTGTGGAAGATTAGATGCATTAAGAGCCGATGAATTGGGTTGGTGGTTATGTGAAAGACAATTACCGAACGGAGGATTGAACGGTAGACCGGAAAAGCTTCCAGATTTATGTTATTCTTGGTAATATACTTTTATATAAATCTGAAATCAAACACATTCCTACTGTTTTATATTGAATAATTTTTTTTTAAAGGTGGGTACTAGCATCTCTTTCCATGATTAATCGAATTCACTGGATAGACAAAGCCGCTCTCGAACAATTTATTCTGGCTTGTCAGGATACAGAGAATGGTGGATTCAGCGACAGACCCGGTGATATGACAGATCCATTTCACACGTTGTTCGGTCTCGCCGGTCTTTCGCTTTTGGGAAATACGCAAATCAAACCAATCAATCCCACCTATTGTATGCCTCAAGAAATCATTACCAGACTCAAACTCCAACCTCAATTATTAGCTTTGTGATCATAACAATATATCGAATACTTATTTTTTATACTGTTTGTTATTTTCATTTGTGATATTTAATTTTAAGTTAATATACAAATAAATTTTTCTTTGATCCTTAACTTTTCTTCTGTATACTAATAATTCAAAATTTATATTGAGCATAAAACACATTTAATCTTCGTCAAATTATATATTTAAAAATTCTAAAGATAATTTTTATACATTATAAATTAAATATGTATATAAATTGATTTTAAGCTCCACATGAATGTAACACAAATCGTACAACTAAATAAACCTATTCAGATACACATATAGTCTGAAATGTAAATGAAAATACATGAATAAAATTTGATACTTAATATAGATACTACATACTATTGTATGGCAGTGAGAAAAATGTTAAGATTGCTGCCAAGATCTGCAACCAAGATCTGCAACCAAGATCTGAAAAACAAATTATATTTATGTAGAACTAGTGTGATTTTTTATTTCGGAAAATTACGATAGAAAGTTGCAGCCGATATCGCATGCGTTCGGTTAAAATTGTGAACTCTTATATCTTCGGCCGAATCTCGAGCTTAAAATGTGGTCCGGTTGTACAGTAATTCGATTATGCGAAGGTATCGTTGAATATTTATGTGTGTATTAAATTATATTTAATGAACGATTACCTTTCGATCGACAAGTTCGTGTCATACGAAATTTTTTATCATTATTGATGAATTCATAAAATATTTAAGATGTGTGATGCATAATCATTAACTGTATCATAAGCGTATTATTTGGGAAATTTTCAGTGTAATAATGATCTTAAACGTTGTATATTATTATAATAAAACAGTTCGGAATTAATCAAATTCGTATTGCCATCTATGTGTGAAATAAAAAAAGATTTCACGCTCTATATACGTAATAATTTACGCATTGGCTCAGTTCGTCGGTGGGGCTGAATGAACGACGCCCGTTGATATTCTGCAGGCGCGGGTTCGATTCCATAGTCAAGTCTGAAAATTTCAAGCATCATTAGCGTATTTATAATATAGATTTTCATCAATGGGACCAGAAAAAAAAAATAGGTACATGTGAAATAATTACCACAATCAGATAAATCGAAATATCTTCCTTGACATTTAGTTTTCCATCCTTTCCATTCTCCAAAACCTCTCATTTGATATATTTTCATTGCACATCTGAACGAAGTGCTAATATCATCACTTAATAACTCTGTAATTCAACAGTATAATTAATTGATTGATGTTTCAAATCCATAATTATCCATTCAATGCATTAACCTTTGCAGTTAATTCCACATATGTTTTTACTTCCTCTGTTATAATCGCTTTTACACCAATATCTATCATTGATTTGAAACAGTCCAAAATCCAATGAACCGTCAGCATTTGGGGGTCCTTCAGCTTGAGTATTATAAGAGCTTTCTGCTTCTATAAGACACACCCCTGAAATATGATACAAAAGTTTCTTATAATGTGAAAAATTGTGTTATCATTGGACAATAAGAAGATATGAAGTAAAAATAAATATATTATAAAATTTTAATTACAATCAGGTAGCTGATGTCTCGGAATACCACGACGCAACAATTCCATAGCCATGCTGCATTTGTTGAATTGTCTACCCATTATTGGAGAATACAGAATGCTCACCACCAAAAGAAAATTAATGTATCTAAGATTATTCATTTCAAAATTCGATAGGAATATGAAAAAAATGTAATGTTGCACCAAAGAGTGATGAATGAGAAATGTTTTCGAAAACTAAATCTTTCTATTTTATAATAGGTAGGTATGTATAGGTGTGTTTGGAGAGATAAAGATTTACTCATTTGTAAAGTAAATAATACTAATGATAATAAACTAATACAATATATTATAATATTTAGTAGGTACATTAAAAATACACAATATTTGACATAAATATAAACACAGAGTCAAATTTTATCTCACAAAATATTTTTGAGAGTACTTTTCAAATTTTCACATTTACCAAGAATCTATGTACCTAATATATTTTAAATATGAATATATCCTTATGAATATTACATTATTTTAATAATTAATAAGTTTTTTTTTATTTTTACTATATTTAGCTATTTCATACGAACAATTATAAACTGAATCACATTAAGATACACTTACAATTAGAAATACATACATATCTTACAAATGCATTTAATTCAAAATATAGGAATGCAAACTGAAATTATCCATCGTTTTAAAGATAATCATCTATCGATATTTCGAATCAGTCTCTTAAGTCAGAATAAATTTAAGAGATTTTATTTTTCCTAAGTATTTCAATAAAAAAATTCAACATTTTCAAATTATTGGTTCAATTAAAATTCGAATCAGGTCTTTAATAAATAAAGCTTACATCTAGACATTGGAATGTAAAACTAAATCTTTTTTTCATAAATATTTCAATTTCAAAATTAAATATCATTACCACAAGTACAAATGATCCATTTACGTATAACATACATATCTATAATGCTAATATAACTATCTTTATTAACACAATTAAATAATAATCATTATTAACATTATGTATTTACATAAATTCATATACTTTTTTAAAGCTTTTATACCCTTAGAATTATATTTACAATTGAAAATTTAATGTGAATTTTAAAAAGTGGGTCGTATGTATATGTTAATCAACAAATAAATATAGAAAGCAGAAAAATTCATAAAAATTAAAAATAATCCAACTCTGTATCTTGTTATGGAAATGATGTTCAAATAAAAATGAAACATTGTGATATCATATATACCTATATAGACTTTGACAATATTACAACCTATGTATTTCAATATGATAAATACATGTACATACTTTCATAATTGAATATTAAAATGCTGATTCACTATAGTGTAATCAGTTCTTGTGTATTGTAAAAATATTAATCATCAATGTTACATTATTGTAAACAATGATTTTTTTCTCTAAAATTTTATTAGCACCTCCATCACTCCAATGAGCTACAGAGCACCACAAAGTTAAATAAAAATTAAGGAGAGTAAAACTAAAAAAAAAATTATTTGATCAAAATTACATTTTATTTTTAGATGAAATTGTATATTTAATAATTTAAACTGTTTTTATTAATCAACAATAAGGCAAAGATCGTGGAAAATTGAAATTGTATAAGTTTTAATAATTTATAACCATTGTATATAGATATTTTAATACATATCTACAAGATATACTTATTGACATAAATTAACTGGTTCGGAACAAATTTCATAAGAATCATATTTTGGTCACATAATTTTTTTAACATTAAATACTTATTATATTTTATCAGTAATGTTTAAATAATTGACAAAAATGCAACATACACATATACTGCATTACGCAGATTACAATTAATAGGTAAATACGATTTTGTTATAATATTATATTTTTAACGAAATAGGCTTAAACAGAATAAGTATTTATCAATTCACAGCTGTTTTCTTACATTCATTAAACATTTAATCTAATAAGTTTTAAATATTTAAAATAAAATTTGGTGTTCAGATAGTGCTTTCTTAAATAGTGCCATATTCTGATATCTTTACAATTCATAGTCGAAATCTTTAAAAGTGACTTGAGGAGCAGAACGATGAGGTCTTGCTGGAGGACAGCAACACACTTGAGAAGAGTCAAATGTTGGCAAGGCACCATACCCTTGAGGTATTTCTTGAGAGCGAGCCGCGCAGCATCTCCTGGCTCTTCCCCTTAACCCAGAATAGGCACCCAGACCAGGGACTGGAACTAGCAGTCCTGGACGACGTAATAAATCTGGAGTATCTCTAGCAGCTGGTGTTTAAAATAAAAAAAAAATGGTAATATGTCGAATGAATCTCATATAATTATAGAGAATATCTTACAGTCTGAACTGCAACTTGCTAATAAGGATGTTTGAGATACTTCTCTACGAGCTCTTGCTTCTCTACGTCCAGCCTCTTCTCCTTCCAACCAATACGTAAGCATTTCACCTTTTCCCTAAATATTAGATTCATTGTTTTCATTCATTGCTTTATCTTAATAAATAGAAATAGGTATGTTTTACTAAAGTTAATTCATTACTTATAAGTGATAGTAACATGGGCGTACCCAGGAAGAGCCAGGGGGGGGCAGCTGCCCCCCCCTAGAAGATGAAATAAATGTTTTTTTAATAAATGATTTTCAGAAATTACGAAAAAAATTTTCGCCTGCGGCGCAATTTTGTTTCTTCAAATACATACATATAAAAATTATATTGGGAGAGGGTTGCATGGAAATTTTGCTTAAAGGTACTTAGAGTCATCATTAGGTGTGCACTGTTTATTTTGCCATGGTTAAATGTGTTGATAATCAATCTTTAGTGATCAATACAACGAGAATGAAATTATTGATAGTAATTCTTCGTTTTCGTTAAAAAGTATCTGTTAGGAATCATATTTGTCGACAAAATCTAATTTATCAGACAAGTTTTTGATATTGGAAAACTATTGTTTAAAATTACACGTTTTGAAATTGAAGATATTGCAACAAAAAATTTTTGCCTGCGGCGCTAATTATTGTTTTTTGATATTTTATCGTTTTCCAGAAAGAAATGTTTTTTTGGGAGGGGGGGGATGCTACAAAATAGTACTTGGGCCCGGATTTTCTTTCGGGAGCCCGGCTATTACGTAAAAATTGATAGATGTTCCGTTTTGAGGACAAATATAATATGAATGGTCACTTTAAATATACTCGACCGACCATCTTCTCAAAACAGATATGAGCTGCCCCCCCCTAGCTGAAATCCTGGGTACGCCCTTGGATAGTAAGGCTATTAATCATTATAAAAACTATAAAATTATTATTATATTGAAATATTTCAATTGAATGAAATACATATTTTTCAAAGATATCTTTGTGATAATGAAAATCAATAGATTTTAAAAATCTTTACCTTTATCATTGTCAATCCTCTCTCGACACAATGATATCCTCCAAGTTTTCTCAAAAGTCTACAAGTAGCAGCAGATACATGAATTCTAAGGGGTTCTCCTGCAGATTCCATCCTGCTCGCTGTATTCACAGTGTCTCCGAATAAGCAATATCTTGGCATTTTGAGACCAACGACACCAGCCACACACTGTCCAGAATGAATTCCTATCCTTAGCTTGAGCATAGTGCCGGCACGGTGTCGGACCTCCAAACGACGCACCCTCTCCAATAGATGGAGGGCCATTGAAGCAATTTCTCCAGCATGACGATCGCCATTTCTCAATGGTAAACCGGACACCACCATGTATGCATCACCTATTGTTTCCACCTAAATATAAATATTATTAATTGAAACATAATGTATCATAGTAATTGAAACCTATTACACTTCAAACATACTAGTAGGTATATCATAGCATTAAAAAGTAAGACATTCACACGATAATGACTGGTCAGTAGATATTCATATTTTTTCATGTAATTTATTTGTTTATCTGTTCTTCCCTATCTCACGAAATTCCGCCCACATAGTGTCATGCAGTTAACATAGACATGTCAAATTTCTTCTTTGAGTATGTAGGCTGTCTAATTTTCATATGAAGTTTTCAGAATACGGATAGAAAACGGATACATCGTATGAATCCAGTCATAGTTCTATTTTATTAGTGAAAACTATTCATGTCTTAATAACAGTGATATATGTACATACATAATTATATTGAGATTTTATATAAAATTTGTTTACCTTATAAACGTCGTAGTGTGATATAATAGAATCGCAGCAGGTATATAGGTCATTAAGAAGTTCAACCACCTGAAAATAATGCAGAAGGCGAACTTTGTTGAATAATAAGAAACAGCAAGCACGTTTCGATATTAATTTCTCACTTTTTCTTTTGAACGTTTAAAATTCTTGGGAAATGGAATTTGAGAAGTAATTTCTGAATCTTGATGACGTATTATATTTTGTAATATTGAAATAGCGTTTTAGTACCTACTTATACATAGTCTATTTATGACAGAAAAAAAATAAAATTTTGGATCATTTCAATTTCAATAAATAAAAAAAAAACTCCATTTGTGCATAATGAAGTGCTGTGCGATCAATAAATTATATTAATACACGAACTATTAACTATTATAAATAGTAATACAATATGTTGAAAATCTGTATAATTTTTAGAATTTGCATTCAATGTACGTAAATACATTAGTATTAACAGAATCATCTTTCGTCTTCATTCACAATTTGTTTCGTAATAAGATTATGTTAATTGAAATATTGCGTGGAAATTTCTATTTTATCTCTAGGGAAATTATTCGAAGGAAATCTAATAGTAGTGATTTATCTCGTTAAAACGTATTTTGTTTCTGTGACGATATTCAGATTGATAGTATAATATTTGTATTAAGCTGATTGATGTATCATTTTAAATGGCATTTACTACAGAATAATAATTTAATATAAATTAATTCAACATATTTCCAATTGTTTCATATTTTCATTTTTATTTGTACGTAATTTTTATCACGTGAGGCACGTGTTTTATTTATTTTCGCCGAAAGTATGCATGTAAAAACATCTATAAATATATATTTATAGATGTTTTTATGTCGTAATACCCGAATTTGGGTTAATACTTCGAAAATACCTCACGAAAAAATTGCATATTACGATTTCGCGAATGAAAAGGCGAACGATGTAAAAAGCACGAAAATAACGCATTATGACACCTTTGATCATTTCACTTCACCCATATTTTTCTCTCATTCTTGAGAAGTTTATTTTCAGACATTTTTCGAAGTATTGTCTGCGAGCATTAACCAAGCCAAACACACTCGTTATGAAATCAATTTTTTTTCGTATGAAAAACAGTCGATAGATACATAAAATTTCATATTTTTGATTGATTTCTCACCTGCATCGGTGTACTGTCTGCAGAAAGTTCTGTAAAGCCTACTATATCACTGAAGTATATAGTGACACAATTAAAACTTTCAGCTTGCACAGGTTCACCACGTTTCAACGCTTCCGCAACGCTTCTGCAATTATTGAAGTTTTATCAAAGTGGATATTAACTTCCATCATATATTAAATAAAGTTCGGCATTAAATCGTGCACTTGAAGATTTTCAAGTTTGTCTATAAAATAACAGCGTCGACAGCATTGAACCGATGAAACTTTCATCGGAGATTTTCCGAATTGAATTAATTAAATTATTTCATTCGATGTATTGAATAAGTATGATAGAAATATTCATACTTGGGCAACATTCTGTGAAGAAGTTGATCAGTTCTCTTTTTCTCCTGGGTCAACTGTTCGGTCCTTTCAGCGACGAGTCCTTCTAAGTTGTAAGCGTACTTTTCCATCATGGCCAACATGTTGTCGAATATATTGGGTTTTCTATAAATATTATAAATAAGTGACAATTTTAAATTTATTTAAGAATCATTTGTATTACACTTACAATCCTTGTTGCATTTCCTTCAATCTCACTTTAACAAACCGAATGTCGGGGCGTTGTTCAGGCTCTTCGTGCCAACAAGCTTCCATGCACTTCAATACATAAGGAGCAGTTCCTTGAGTGCTCAAAGGTCCTAGAGCTGGTCTGAAGTATACTTTGTCGATAGGATGCCTCACACGGCCCAATATTTCTACGAAATTAGACGTTTTTTCCAAATCAAATTTCACACATTATGAAAAATTGAAAAATAAATACCTGCGTTAGACAAATCGGTGAGTCCCCAAGGTCCAGCTCTGCCGATTATTTCATACAGAACGATGGCGAATGAATAAACATCTCCTTTTTGGGTTCCTCGACCAGGTGGAGAGGCACTTCTGAGCAATTCTGGAGCTCTCCACAAAGCTCGACGTTCTTCGCGCAAAGCTCCATCGGGTTCTTCTTGTCCAGCTTCAATTCGATACAAATTAATATATTTTCATAAAATTTTCACGATAGACCTTCGTGTCGGGTACCTTTAAATTCGTGCAGACCATAATCACTGATCTGCAACACCCATCTGCTGTCGACTAGGCAATTGGTAGAGCGCAAGTTTCCATGGGATATGATATCACTGTCATGAAGGTAAGCCAGGCCTTTTAGAAGGTCACTGACTAGGGAAGATACGAACATTCCATCAAGATGAAGATCTCTGTTGGCTAAAACGTCGTGAAGGCTTCCACGGGCACAGTATGTGCTCACTATTGCCAAATGTCCGTGTTCTACACAAGCTCCGATAAACGGTAGTATATTTTCGTGGCGTACTTCTCTAATCTGTTATAAGAAATATAATTAGTAGCATGTGTACTGTAATAAAGAATTCAAGTTCAATGTCGAATATATGGGTTCGGAAACGGATTAGTGACCGATCAATTAACGAACCGTCTTTGAGTAATGCGAGCAAATTTGTTCTATTATTACATTAAAACTGTTTCTCTACATTTATTCGATACATGTTTGATGTGGAAACGTAGCTTCTTCATTTATTATTAATATCTAATTTGCAATGTATAGTAGTATTATCTTTGAATTTACAACACGAATACATTTGTTATTTGTAACTTGTAAGAAGGCTTTTAAATATGTAGAATACTACACAATCGAAATTCGAACATAATGTTCTAATTCTAAACATTTCATTCATGTTTCCAACTGAAATTCGTTTGTTATATAATATTCCATTAATAATACGTATTTCAAAATTAATTTTAAGTTGTACTAGATAAGTCACGTAATTGAAATAGATATCAGAATATTCATAAGCATGAGCAATACCTGTTTAAGTTCTTTACGTATAGCTCGAGTAATATCTACGCTTTTCTTGTGAACTGGCTTCAAAGCTACTACATTTCCTCTATATAATGCAATTCTGGTATAAGCTCGTCCACCACCTTCTGCAGGAGACGTATTCGATCCATTATTTTGGTTTGTGGTGATTGCAGCAGCAGTTCCACCTCCAGCTACAGCCAATAAGCTCACACGACAAGTTTGAATCTAAATTGTGAGAAAATTATACATACATCTAGATATTAAATTGATAATAGACTTATAATCGAGATGGAGCAAATTAGTTGATTTATTTCAGATTTAGAAAAAAAAAAAAATCTCAGAAATTAAGGTTACAATATATAATCCCATATAGAAATTTGTTTTTCAACCTCTAAAAGACCTTGCCCATATTTTGTGGATTATCAAAATATAATATGAATAGGAAACAGCCTTGACTTTGTATCTTTGTATCATTTTTTTATACTGACACGTGTCATTATGTCTGTAATAGTTAGAACCCATTAATGTAATTCAATATACATGTATTTGGATGATATTCCATTGGTGACATTTATCTAGCGTCAATTTTTCCACGAGTTTTTTTTCCGAATTTTGAAAATTGTTTCTTTCATTATTTATACATTATAAATTTCATGTATAAGCTCTGAAATAATCTGGCATAAAATTTGTTTCAGTATTTTATTTCAAGCCAATTAAAAATAATTATTTTGTTAGAAAAACACTTCAATGTCCGAAATATTTTATGTATGTGAAAATATTCGAATGAGAAGCAGAGGGATTTAAAATAGCACATTATATTCATTGAATGCTGAAAATATAATATATTAGCTAGATTCGATGTGATAAGAAACGGCAAATTATCTCGAATATTTGACTATCTCATAATCACATCAAAATTTTAGTCACGTTCGCATAGAACGCTCGGTGCATGCAATATCAAATGATCAATTTTTCCAGATGAAAAAGTAGTAAAGGAAGGGAAGAAAAGCCTTTTTTCCCCAAGAAAACTTTTAGACTAGCTTTATAGTGCTGTAAAAGTAAAGCAACATATTGAGGCTACTACGCGTTTTTTTACATCTTTTTCACACATTTCATCAAATCGGCGAATAAGGGTAGCGAAACTACTTCTGAATTCTTAAAACGAAGCAATATTTTTTACATATTCACTAACACCTTAGTGTTAAATTATTTTTCATGATTATCAAAATGATTCAATTGTTCATATTAATCACTCAAAATCCTATATGTTTCGACGTTAGCACTTAATTATAATTGAAACCGAATTCGTCGTCAAAGACAGAATCTTCGACAATTACAGATCTTATTATTACCATTATTCTCTTAATTAAATCTCAACACTCCACGAGATTAATACTATTGAATTTCACGAAAACACTCCGCCTTTTCGCGAGTCGAAATCTACTAAAGTATAAACAATCAATTTAAAAATAATGCGTTGAAAATAAACTCACAATGCTTTTCGTTCTTGCGACGGAGTCGGCTTCTTCAGTGGGTATGATGGTGATGTCCTTCATATCAATCTTCCACAAGAGACACGCCAATTTCTGCTCGTAGCGATAATGCCTTGGGGACATACAAGAAAACTTTTCAGACGAGGAAACGAAATAATATTTTTATACGTATAAAAAACACTCGAAAGCCTCGTCGTAGTTGAAAATTTAACGGCCGCTGATATAAACATGGTGAAACTTTGTATGAAACTCACTTCAACAAGAAAATGGCCGCAACTAAAGCAGTTAATGCGACGAATGCTGTGACGGCCAGAAGTTTCCAATCGGGGGCCCTATCGCATTTTTCACCAAAAAATCCGCAAGCCGGCTCTGCTTTGGGACATCCTTCTCCGACCCACTGTATGGGACGATTGTTGTCTACGTATAAAAATTCCTGAAATGTTCATTTTTTAAGCATAAATCACATATAAGTTCCCTAGAAATAAAGAGGAAAAACTGGAGACTGGAGGTAAGATTTATCATTAGATTTATCGTCAGTTGGAGAAGTCTCAGAGTCTTCCTCTCGCAATAAATCTTATGATGAATTTTATTATCTGTGTCCCTCTTAAATGACTTATCTGAATAATCAGAAACGAGTTCTTGATTCATCGTGATTCCGATGATTCAAATTTGTCATTTATACTTCTTGGTTTCTAGTGTTCTCATATGTCATCAGTGAATAGAACTTGTGTTGGAAATTCGATCACGATCCATGTCGAGATGTAATTCGATCGAATTCGCGAAATTAATTCGGCTCACGAATGGATCTATGTGTGTATTTCGAAGATTAGTACATATGAATTTCGCACGTGTGTTTCATGAATATGCGATCGGGCGACTTCCTATTTTCCCGGAAAAATTGCGTGAATTTTTTATATGTACATATGTACAGACTTTATTTAAAAGCAGAGGATGCGTGAATTTTAATGATTTTTTTTTCAACGATTAAATGGATAAATATTTTATTTTTCGATACACGTGTAATCGAATTTTCTAAGATAAAATTTTGAGCATATAAATTGGATCGAATAACGATTTCCGTATTTATACATTTTACTTTCTTAACGTTTGCTCATATTATTAATTTTTATTCACTGAGCAACGTTGTTTTCATGCGATTTACATATTATTTTAATTAATATTTTTTTCCAAGGTTGATTAAATATGATAAATTATATACCGGCAATTCATACGGCTCTCCTGACCCATTTGCTCTATAGCGAAAATATCCAACCGGTTGCATACTCATTTTCAATGGACCATTTACTTGAAGATCGTCTAAGAGTGCGACAACGGTAAAGTTTCCTTCTGCATCTCCGTTTGCATCTATTAAAACCTGAAAATAATAATTTAAAACGTAGTCTTCATCTCAACATCATTTTCTGAAAACTAATAACTCGAATATGATGTTACGGTTATTAATAAATTATGTCTGATATAAAATATTATAGAATCATCATTTACTTTCATGAGTTTCGGTTTACTTATATTAAACGCTTTCAAAAAATAATATATATAAGTAAACACCAAAAAAATTGAATTAAGAAAACCTTCGCCACGATAAAGCTTTAGCACGAAATCAATGACCTTATCGAAATCTTGCGAAAAGCGTAGGTCGATGTTTTCGTGTTGGAAATATCCAGATCACTAAATATGTATGAGAAAGCGAATTTACCGAATAAAATCTATCACAGGACATAAACAATACATTAACATACATCACTTATCGGAAAAGTCTTCCGTTCAACTCGAATGTGCATAAAAGATAAAAATCTATAGATCTGAAAGGGAGATTTGAGACTTCAAACGAAAATAAGAAACATTTCCGATTGTATTCAACGCTTTCCATATGGAGTTTGATACTTTATTTTCACATTTTCATATCGGTAAATCATTTTTAGCATAAAATATTAATATGTAGTTATTTTTACTCTCAATATATTGTAGATACAATAGCCTACGATTTAACATAATTCTATTTAAATCAAATGTAATAATTATTTTAATGAAAAAATAATACTTCTGTTGAACTTGATTGCTTAGTTACATCAAACTGTGAAATAATATTGAAATAGTTTTCCGGAAATTCAAATATCAACTAAATTCATTTATTTCACATTTTATCCACAAATAGATACTTTATAACATTTCACAACGAGCTTAAAGCCGTTAAGTCTCTGCAAATACTGCAGCTAGTTTTATAGACACACTCTAACATAAACAAAGCAAAAGTTCCACGTTTAAAGCGGAATATTAAATAAATAAAAAATATGATTATAACTTACATCATATCCTTGAATGGAGCGATACGACCTGGAAAGGATCCTCTTCAGCAAAGCAGTACCATTCCTCGGATCCTCTCCAGCATCAAGGGCTTCAGTCAAAGCTCTCGCATATATGTTGACAGCATCGTAAAGGTGAGCTGCTTCAATGGGCACCTGAAAATTTATTTCGAATGTCTCACGTGAGAATTTTTAATCAAGTCTTCTCAGGAATCCGTCGAGAAAAAAATGGAGACATATTGCTGCGAAATGGTACCGTTAAATAGAATAAATGTGCAAAGAGCCGAAACTTTATTGTTAGTATTGCGCAACGTTTGAACGTGTTCTTTATACATATGTACGTATTTTTTTTTCAGCACCTTGAGCTTTCAGAATGTCTCACCTTTAAACGTTGATTTATTAGAATCTTTAATGCCTTTAACGCTGCGTTGATGTCGGCTTTTAGATTAAAGGATCCGACCTTAATTAAATTATTAATGGATAATACCTGCGATATTATACTGAAAAATATATAGATTTTATATGAAAAAATATTTTTTTTTAAATTATTAAATCGACTAATTTCGAGAAAAATCTTAATAAGCTAATAATAGTCTAGCTACGAATCGAAAGATGAGTCAATAAATTGAATTATTTTCTGATTCACGGAAGACTTTTATAAAATATTTGTGTATCGTAACAGCTTTATGCATATTTTAAAGCTTTACATAAATCATTTGATATGTTTTTTCGTTGAAAATCCTTATCGCTCGGGAAAATCACGTAGCAATCTGAAAATACGCAATATGTATGTGAGATCGCATCTTGAGTACACAGGAAGCGATAGTTTATCCGTAGTCGGATATATTCCGGTTTTCCTTTATCCCATTGGCGTAGGAAGAAGGTCGGTCACAAACAATAACAACCCTAAAAAATATCTCTATTTTCCTGGAAATTGTCTGTCCGAAAACGAACGTTTTATATGTGCCCGGTGGGAAGTGTCCGTGGCGATCGTCTATGATAAAGTGTGAAAAAATACAAGGCTGTTATAGATGAAAAATTACATGTTTGAAATATTCCTTTCAATTATTTAAGTATTAAAAGTTGACATTTTGATTTGAAAAAAAGTAATAATTGTTTTTTTAATAGGTACTTTTATATCATACGGTTAATATTAATTAAAACTATATTTATTTTCGTGAATTTAAATCTCAATTTCGTAGGGAAGAAAATTCACATGTTGCTTATTATGTATTAGTAATTTCATAACATCCTGTAAAGCGTAACATAAATATCCGTTGCAAATCGAATGTCCTTATTTTCACTGTGGCAAAAGATTATCGACGTAACAATAAGTCAAGTTTATTTGTCGTTTTCTCGTCGTGAAAAATAGGTATAACATAAGAATAAGAAAATCTATTGTCTTGTTTATACAAATGGATTCAATTCCAATGAGGACTAGTGTGTTGAAATGTTTGTTTTGTCATTCAACACCCGACATTGGTCTCAACTCAACGGAAGAAATTTTCCACAATGATAGATTAAGTGAATTTTATTTCCGCTTTTAAATAGAATTACGCCAAAACGAGCTGTTTCGACTTCGATTTTGCTCGTTGATGAAAATTTTCGATATTTCTGTCCCGAATCAGTATTTTCGTCTAACAAAATAGCGCCTTTGATTCAAAAAGAGCGAAGATTATTCCCAATTCTCCTTGAACACATTTACTATAAAAGCGATGTAAAATTATTCGAGCCTTAATCACAAAACGACAATTTTCGTTGTTGACGACATTTAAATTGTATGTTTATTGACGTTTCTGACAAAATTCACAATGATTTATAAAGGATTTTGATCTCATTTGTCGCGAATCTTCTTATTATATAATACAATACATACATACATACGCATTAATGTAATACGGGAAAATTGCTTTCGACATCAGACTGAATTTCCCCTTGGGGATCGAAATGAATTATAATGTTCTGTTTTGTGCTTGGAAAATGCGTTTCCGCATTAAATATTTCAAAAGGAAAATATGGTCGGATCGTTCAGCGAGGAGTTCAAAAACTTCGTATCCTTGGAAAACATTCATTCTAAATTTTAATGGAAGATATAGTGAAATGGAGATTTTAATTCAATCAAGGCCTTCAGATAAAAAGGGTTTAGCTTTTCGTTAAGCTGAAATATTCAAGTGAATTGTGAAAATTGTGTAGATACTTACCGATATGCTATCAAATATTCTATGATAGTTGGGCACGCAAAAGGGTGGTCTTGCCGAAAGTGCTCTGATTTGCTCGCAGACTTCGCTATAAAAAGAAAATTATATAGATATACAAAGAAATATCACGATAAGCATTTATATTGTATGCTCAAATTCATGCATTGAAAGAAACACACTATGAATGTTTTCAAATAATCACTACAGAATTTCCGTATATAATAATTAAATCTGAAGGCTGATTTTCGTAAAATCATTTGTCTGGATACTATCTAATGCTTCATATAAACCAGATAAATTATGATTTGTGCACGTAATGCTTTCTAATATAGAATTCGTATTACGTTTGTGTGTCGTATTTACGAGTGAAAATTGAAAAAGTCTTGCGGCTCTTTCGTGGAAACGTTATTCGGATAACGTAGGCTTCAATGCGTGCGTATGTGATTTTTCATTTATAAAAGTCGTTAGAGAAAATAAACATGATATATTTTCTCCCGAAGTTTTCGTTTCTTTGCCTAAAAAATAAATTTATTTTCTCAATCTCGTTCTATTATACAATTTATATCACGTATTACAAAATATGTCTTATGAATACATATTAAATTATAAAATATTTAAAGTTGAAATTTCCATTAATAAACTTTAAGCTTAAAATATTAAATACGTTTGAAGACATTTTTCATTTGTGATCCTTATAAATCCCTTATATTTGAATAATTCTAAATACAGAATACGATAAAGATTAATAAAAGATTAATACTACATGTGTACAATATTTTACTAAATCATTACACACAACTGTAATTTTATGAAATATCAAATATTTATGATATAAAAGTTAGTCAGTATCAAATGAAATAATATCCCTGAAAGATAAACGAGGAAAACAAGATACTGTTTGCAAGTAGGACATTTAATTTGTATCAAGGATTATTGAAACATCGGTGAAGGATTTCAACGTGTCAATAGTGACACGTTTAAAGGTTATTCGAGTATCGTTAGTATCGTAATTAGAAATGTTCGAAGTAGGACGACAAAACCCAATTTGAACTTCAAGAAAGCTTAGTCAAATATAAACTACTGACATGTAATGAACGATAGTTCGATACACGATAGAAACTTTAATTAAAAACAGTTGAAATAATACGAAAACTTCAGAATATCAATAATCCGTCTGTGTGCTACATTGTAAAATATAACTTTTTCGTATAAACGTATATGTATTGGGATTTTCATATGTAAAACTCATTCGTAATCCTGTAAGCAAAATAGGTCACCAGACACGAAGAGTATTAATTTTTTTACTGAAAAATGAACAGTCGTTAGCTACTGGAACTGTTCAATTATTTTCTCACGGAATTAAGCTTTCATTCGGTTTTTGAAAATATTTTGAAACCAAATTATCTGTGAAAATAAATACACAAAAAAGCATAATTGAATTGTATTTACCCATATTGTGGATTACTTGGATGCGATGGCGTCAATTTGAGTACAGATCTAAATGGGAATAAATCTTGACTGCTGTTCAAAAATGGATCGAGATAAGCTGAGAGGAAAGAAAATAAATTATTACGATTAATCGAAAAATTTCAATAGAAATTAATGAAATTGATTCTCGTGTACACGCTTTTAGGAAAATTTTAATAATCGATGTCCAATGAATTTTCAACGTATTTTAATCGTTTCAAAATTGCTTTTTCCAATATAAATTTTCCAAAAGAACAATGAATTCCTCCCTTATTGACATTTCGACATTTCAATAGATGTGTAAAAAGATAAATAACGTGTCAGAATTATTGATCTAGCAATTTATAACTCGGGACTTATTTCAAATTAAAACTTTTTTATAGAAGTTTTATCTGAAAATAATTTATGTAAAAGTTAAATCATAAGATTGATATGATAAAAATGGAAATAAAAAATCTCAATGAATTTTAAAATTGAAATATTTTGTAAGGCGATATTTATGCGTATACATGTCGATATTATTCAGAGAAAATGCATAATTTAACATGGATAATAAAGATGAAAAAATATTGTTAAAGCGAGAATTTTCGTTCAAAAGTCATACGTGAGGTTAATAATAACAAAATTCTTTTCGATTCGAAATCGAAGCTTCAGAAAAAATACACTGAGATAGAATTTCACATATATATTTTACCAATGTATGTGGAATACGAAAAACATATGAGCTTATGAAACTTTATATTGGTTTTATCGTTTCGAATCGAAGAAATTGTTTTTTCAACGAGACTCATTTAGAAAATAAGATTCGAAAGACAGAAAACATTGCAATCTATGTGATAATTTTAAAACTTTCGATTTTCAAAATCGATGACGTTTATATTTTTTATTAATTTAAATTAAAATTACCTCTCTGAACGATGTCATGTTTCTTTTGAGGATCGTAGATTTCATCATCAACAGATATGACGATATATTCACCGTCATCTAAAAGTCGTCTCCTTTGAAGGCACGATACGAAGTCTACTAAGGCTATATGTTCTCCGAGAAATACGTAAACTGCAAAACATGTATTTTTTTCAGATACAGAAAAGATCACGATATAAAAAGGATAATATGTCGAATGATCACCTCTAGTTATAGAAAACGTCTTTTCAACTATCTTGTCCATATTGGCAATGTGGCGAGGGATGTAGTCGGAATATTGATGTTCTGCGGTTATCGTCAGTCCATGAACCTGTGCCAGTTCCTGTAATTTAAAAAAATATATTTTCGAAAAGCTGTTGCTGTGAATTCTCATCACGACTAAAGGTGGGTTTGATTAAGTTCTCGATTTCCGCGAAGAGACGAAAATCTAATTACTTTCAGAGCGATTTACACGTTGCATAAATGTCGGTACGAATTTCAGACTTATTATGGTGCTTTTGAAAGTAAGCATTTTGATTTTCATATTATTTTACTTGATCTCTAAGAGAACGTAAATGTCCATTAGTCATGGATGAAGTTTTCATTGATGTCATATAATATGATATGAAATGTGTGTGTTAATATGATTCACTAATGAGTGAAATTATTGTACGTATGTACACGCATTCATATATACTTAATGGTTTTGAATAAATTATAATAAAACATAAATATATGAAAATAAATAGGTAGGTACCTATTATATAAAAGGTATTGAAAAAAATCTGTTGATAATGAAAAAAAATCTTTGTTAAGTACCTATATAACAAAGATCGTTTTGGAAGAAAGTTAATTAAGTAAGCGATTTTCCACAAAATTTGAAAATCTTAAAACGAACGTAACACCGAAAAAGAAAAAGAACAATTTAAGTCTAAGATATCAAATTGTCGAAGAATTTCCCCGTAGCAAAATCAACAGTAAATTCTGTTTATTTCGAATTTGCATTGAAAATAAAAAGTAAAAGTAAATATAATAATTAGAAATCATATAAAAGCATTTTATCGAGTTTGATATAAACATTTTATAATTTCTTATCGATATCTGTAATATAATTAAAAGCAAATATTGCATATGAGCATCGCATCTTTTAATTTTTGAATATGTATGTTTTATAAAATGTTTTGAATAGAAACGGAATTTTCATATATAAAAAAGTAACGCATAAAATTTATAATTAATCAAGATAATGAAGAAACCAAAAAAATACGAAACAATATAAAATCAACATCGCTCAAGTCCTGTATAAACATTGTTATTTTTTCACCGTAATACCGAAAAAAATATACCTATGAAAACACAAGTATACTCAATCACCACAAAATTATTAATATGAAAAACAACACATATAATATAATAAAATATACGATTACACAACCAAATCTTAGAAATAATTCGCATTACTTCCTCCGACGACATACTCGATTCGAAAGATTACAAACCCATGAAAGAAACAACAACCTATTCTCAGAACGGAGCAAACAAAAATGAAAACGAAACGACAACCTCAAAAATAATACAATTTATCGAGAAAAATCAAACGAAACGAAATAATTCGCATTATTAACATCGGAACGAATTCGTAAACACGTGCGGATATAAACGACACTCGAGAGGCGTTGGAGCTTTTCGCTCGCGGTAAACGTTTTCGCGTGGCCACAAAAACGGAGCAAATTCGCTCCAACCGCTGATTAATTAATCTGTCACCGAATTATGATTGCTTCCAGAAACACGAGGACGGGATAATCGGAAGGGTGAGGTCTGCGAACTTGTTCCCGGTGTTATTTATCGTATCGGAGCGTTAAGCCCGTCGTTATTGCTCTTCCCACGCCTCGCCGAAAACGGTAAATAACTGCGCAATAACGGCGCCGTTAAATTGCGCATTATTAACGGGAGCGGTTTTGAAAAAGGTTCGAAGTGTTTTTCCCATTGCCGAGGGATCGGTGTGCACGTTAAAAAAGGGACGATTTCGATTGAATTCTGAGAACGTTGACGAATTCCAATGAAATATATTGAACATTAAATTATTTTTTTTTCAGTTAAATCGATGATTGAATAGAGAATTATATTAATTGATTCAAAGGAAACAAATTTGCTGTATAAGCGAATGTTTCGTTTTTCACGCTTCAGCGATTCACATATCCGATAATGCGAATGAATGATTACGAGCGTCGAATGCAACATGCATTCTAAATAATCCAGATTAATCATCATTTTCATCGAAATTCGTTGAATGAAAGCCTCCAGAATACAATTTCATCCAACTGCTCTAGGTTTGAAGCATTTCATTTATAGGCGAGAATCAACGTCATGCACGTATCAAACTAATCCGATCGGAAAATTGCGGACCCGAAATTTCCAAATTATGTCTACGCATTAATATTAATAACCATTTTCCTTAAGGTTGGTACAATTATGCTAATATTATAGATCGTGTTGAGAAAAGTGTGAAAATTTGCTGTACGAGCTGTATGTATTATGTGAGTAAGTAACATCTCTAAAAAAACGCTGAATAAGTAAATAAAGCAATAGAAAAAATATCAATATAATGATTTGATTAAAATAAAAATGTCTGTATAATAAAATATTTTTTCGCTGGTTTTTTTTAGGGCCCAGTTATTGCTTTTACACTTTGGGTCAGTATTTCAATCTTTGGTTTGACTACTTAATTGTGTTTTTTTCCTCATAGAATTAAAACATAAAACAATTGTCATATAATTGGGAAACTCTTGATGTAGGGTGTTTCAACCATTGACATTGACTATCCCAAATAACTGACCTTTTTCACTTATGGCCAATATTGTACACGTATGTGTAAATGAGTTACGAAACTTGTTTAAACACACATAAGCCGACTCAAACTAACTACGAACATCATAAAGATTTCGAACCAATTAAAACTTCTGCTAAAACTAGACCATCGAACCGACAAACGGAGCAATACCGAAACGGCAATCGAAACACCCAATTTTCCCAACTCGGATCGATTTCCGGAAAATATTCGCGAACAGCCCCTGAAAGATATTACTGCTGGGCGAACTCCCTTAGGTGACATTGGACCTCAACCTCGACCCGGACCTGGACGATTTTCCGCCGAGATGGCCACCCTCGAGGGTCGAATGCCTTCTGAAGGGTGTATTTAATGTCGTGTGTGTGTGTTTTGGACGAGGGCAGGTGACAGGTGACACCCGACGACGCCCACGCCTCCACGAATTAACGTTTCACTGTCGTTCGTGGAATATGTATGGCGAAATATAAATTTTCGTATAAAGATAGATGTTGATTTGGTTGAATAATAGTCTGGAATAAAGTATTTTTTTCCATCTGATATTTTTTCATTATAATAATTTTTTTTGCATGTTACTCCTAAGGATTATCGTGTGCATATCTAGGAAGGTTTATGCATCGTTATATTTTATTTTTTTCGAAGTGTCGACCCTTAGCCGCAGCAAATACTATGTAGATGACAGAAAAGGCCAAGCGGTACAAGTTATATTTTTACTGAAATTGAGTTACGTACAGAATGTATGCTCATATATTTGGTGGCAAAAGGATATAAGCGAACTCGAGATATATCATCAAATCATTCGACCTCCTCCAAATACATGTTCAACTTTGAGCGCTGTTTTCTTGAAATCACCGCGAAGTCACTTGTGCCCCTTGGATTTTTCAGTTGTCGTATGTATTGCCTACATACGCAATGGGATTTAATGTGGGAATTGGAACGAGAATAAAAACAGAATTGGGGATTGAAACGGGGAAGGGAAATACTATAGTATAGTTCATAATCGACTTAAAATCTAACGAGTCTCTAGCAACTTCGAGTTACAGAAGCTGGTATGAAGTAATATTCGTTTGATTTAGTCATGTGTGTATTCTGTTTGACGATATATTTGTAACAGATATTTTTCGAATGAAATGTTTCTATTCCCATACATTAATAAACTGAAAACTCTGCTCCGTTCGTTATCAACATTGAC
This sequence comes from Cheumatopsyche charites, assembly GCA_024721215.1. Taxonomy (NCBI): domain Eukaryota; kingdom Metazoa; phylum Arthropoda; class Insecta; order Trichoptera; family Hydropsychidae; genus Cheumatopsyche; species Cheumatopsyche charites. Next base: position 6,286,858 of record CM045583.1, read on the forward strand.
AGTAATGTACTTATTGTTAAGCTTCCAGCGACGTTTGATATTTGTGACTATGATTCTATCGTTTTTTTCTTTGTGTATATTTATGAAAATATTTCGTCATTTCTCTGCATTCATTGAAATTAATACAAACATAAATATTAAATCATATTGAATATTATATACATACAATATATTTAATATTTTAGATGTGAACTGAATTTCTATATTTCGAGGCTCTTAGGGAAAATTCGATTTTACCAGAAAATGTGAAAGTTGCCTCACGTACGAATATGTATAGAAAATTTATTGAACTAAGCGTCTGTTTATAACATTTATCTTTTTTGCTTTTGTGTCGCCAAAATTCTATGCTTTTCCGGTCTTTGAAAAGTTTCTTTGCTTTGAAATAGATTTTTATAAATATTATTTTATACAAAAATAAAATAGTGTCGCAATATACATATGTATTACAGTGAAGTATTTTGTGAGAATTTCTTATATCAATTTGAATATACAAATCTAAAATATCAAACATTTTACATAATATTGAGAAAGAACCAAATAATTGCTTTGATTCATAATATCATTTTATTTTATTTAATTTGCTTTATTGTGATTAAATGAAAGAATCTCGATTAAAGAACGATAATATTATATTTCAATACATGAGCAACGTAATATTATACGAAAATATTGCATTACCAACAAACCTCACATTTTCTCTAAAAATGACGTTCATATTAATTTCAAATAATAATAAATAATACAGAGTTCCTTTAAAAATAATCAAACTACGTAAAAAGCATTTTAAAGAGCTTTTTTCTGCAAGCACATTTAATAATAAAAAGCACTTAAGTTTTTGCAAAAGGCTACTTTCAAATTTGAATAGCTATAGTTTATTTATCAGTCTGTCATCGTGGAAAAAATAATTACATACATCTAAAAAATTTCATGTACATTTTAATGATTTCATTACACATTATTTTCTGATTTCGATTCTTTTTAATTTTTTTCACTTATCTCCACTGGATATAACTCGACTTCCCAATGGAACGCCTCAGGGAAATTGTATGTACCTACGTATTTTACTATTTGAGCGAATATACGAAGTATTGAAAATCCTAGCGATCGAATTGATGTATTTTTCATTTGTTTATTTTCTGTGTGCTCGTATTTTATGTAGTTGTGCACAATCTATCGCTAAGCTTTCAATGCAGAAGAACGGATTTGTTTTCGGATTTCAATTTTATTTGTTTTCTATGTACTAACATATATTTGAAGAATGCGTATTGAAATATAATAATTTTATATTTTTCAAGATAATACATTTAAACTTATATAAGTAAATACATATATTAAGAGTTTTATTAGCATGCATTGTTTATGTTTATGATATAATGTAATTATTTTTATTAATGTATATAAATTTTAAAGAGATAATGGATAGACAACTAAATGAGTACGTTATTACAAATAATAAAGATTCTTTTGAGTAAGATAGATGCACTAATGAAGAGAAACTGATAAGTTTTAATGAATTTTCTTTCAAAAGATATTACTTGATTTATTTTGATACAAATATACCTACTGAATACAATATTCTATTTTGATAGAGTATAAAAGTTTTTTCTATTAAATTTTAAATTTCACTTTTCGATACTCAACGACGAAAAAAAAAAACCACGAAAAATGCCTCTATCAACGGAACGAGTTTGGACTTTCGAAACTTTCAGCCATAATGACGAAGTTACAAAATAAAATTTCATACATAAAACTAAGAAGAGCGATGAATATAACAGCTTAAGAGATTTCAGACGACTAAATTGAATTGAATTGTAAAAATCTAAAAGCACACATAGATCATGTGTCGCCATTCGATCCCAAGCGTGTTTCGCTAAACTATCATCATTTATAACGCGAAACGCACAATATCCTTATTTCAAAGGATCTATCGGTTTTCAAACGCTTTGAGATCATTTTACGAAAAATCACAGCCGCTTTCCATGAAAGCGACGACCCTTCGTCGACATTAATCATTTCATACACGAGTCATATAACGAGACTGTGACCATAATTTCCACGTGTTAACATTGAACTTTGAAACCGTATGAAAAAAATATAGGAATTTTCAGTGGATCATATTGCGTAATTATTCATTTCTGTGGATTTTAATTAATATTTTTTTTATCGTATTTTTGATATGTAAAAATAAATATGAAGAGTTACAGATTATGCCTTTCAGAAGCTTCAAGTTCAAGTATTTATAAAATTTATTTTCAATAGTTCAAATAGTTTTTTCTTCTATGTATATACGTGATCTCGTATTAACTTTTGCAAATATGTAATCAGACTATTCCAAATATCAACGTTCGCTAGTCAGAATATTTTTTTATGATTAATCCACTGTTCTATTTGCGTATCTTTAATGTAAACATCCCAAAAACTGTTAGGACAAATCGAAATCCGAGCGCCTTATAAACATAGAAAAAATTATGTTATTATATTAGATTAAATTTGCTTTTAAGAGGAGTTCGCAAACTTCAGGTCAAGAACCACTGTCTTAAGAATTTGTTAGCACCTTGAAATGACCCAAATAAGACGACAAAGAATTTCATCGCATTTGCTAATATAAAAAGTAAAAACATTCGATATTTACCCTGGAGTTACGCAGAAAAAAAAAGCACCGAACACGTTTCCGAAGGTTCGCTACAAAGAAAGGTTAAATTAAATCTAAACAGAACATCCACGAGAAAAGGCTTTTAGGACGAACTTTATCTACAACGTATCGAGAGCGGAAAATGTTTCGAAGATATTTATATGGACTTGGTCAAGTTTCGAGAATATTCTAGCATAGGCTCGATCGTCGGTCCATGAAATGGAAGGTCGTTTTTTTTAACGAGAGGTTTCACCTCTCAACCACGAAACCCTCGTTTTGCGTTTTCCACGTGCGACGTTTAATAGTGAGTCGTTGATGTTAATCACAAAACGACGTGAATTTTCTACGTGGTGTCGTCGAAATGGGAAAGGGTTGTGAAAAAGTGATATTGTATTAGAAAATATCTACAGAATTTTTGATGTTCGGTTTTATTTGGAAAAATATTATTCAAATATACCATCGCATGACAGTTTTATTTAATATACATGATATAATGTTTTTGCGTCGTCGCTAGGAGAAATATTTTTATATCGTTGAAGTTTCGTCCTTAGAGGCAGATGCGTAATGTTATGAAAGGTGACATTCAAAGTGTATTTATCAAACAAGAAAGGCTTCTAATGTTTTCAAAACATTCACGCGTGGAATTATATGCAGAGTGCGTACGTATTATGTTACAAATCGCATATATAATACATAAGCATAAATTACTTTGATAAATGAGAGTTAAATTTTCGAATAATTACGTAATGATTCTACCAAATTAACAGCAGTTATAAAGCAAACTAATGTAGCTCTATATTATTTTCGTTAGATGAAATTTATTGGAGAGTAATTGAGCGATGAAAATTCAAATGTGCTCTATTCGAGCGTTTATTCTATTCACCGCAATTATAGACCAATAAAGAATGGACACAACATTTTCACAAATGAATAAACACGACAATTTTCTATAATCAGAAAGTATAATTTGAAAATCAAATAGAGCGTAGTGCTTTCTATTATGCCACACAAACTAATCTATGAAATGAGCTATTATGAATAAAACATTTTAGCGAATCCAATGTATGACAGAATTATACGGGAGTATAATTTTCGATATTATTTATCAAAGTGATCGATGGACATAAAAAATATAAATAATTGATATTGAAATATAATATTTAATGATTGCATGAATAATAGGCAGTTGTTCATATCAAAAATATAAATAATTGATATTGAAATATAATATTGAATGAGTGCATGAATAATAGGCAGTTGTTCATATCAAAAATGAGTCGTAATAGAAGCAAATTAGTACATATTATTTGATCCATACAAATTCATAAATTATATTGGTCAATATTTGCATATAAACACGTATTTAGTCAGAAAATTCTATGTTTGTTACATTAGTTAATATGTGATTATAATGATTACATTATTACAAACCTTTATAGCCTCCATCTGATTACTGCCCCATGCAGGTCTAGAGCCAGAAACGATCGCAAATTGAGTCCATTGAAATGCTCTGAGTAGGGCGACCACACTCTTGGACACTTTGCTCGAAGGAGTCAGAGTTCTGGCGAAAGTTCTGTAGACTCTCTTCTCGCTGACTTCGGTTTCGGCGCATTTCTGCAATGGAAAATTTCACATCGAAAACGGGCAAAAGACAGCTTAATTGAGCTCGAAGTTCTGCGAAATTGAGCGAGAAGAGTACACAGTGGGAAAAAGGAAAATATTTACAAAAATATCCCCTGAATTAGCACCGAGGCATGTTTCGAGGCTTACTGCAGCGTTTTCAATGGCGACACGAAAGAGCAATTGTGTTTTTAAAGGGGGAAATTTTATTGCAAAATATACAGAGGTGTTTGACCTTCCTCATCTGCAATCATCTGTTGTGGTCACGACCTTCATATTGTATAATTTCTGTTTGATTTGATCGTTCGATTGTCGGTAAATTGAAGAACGTGTCGTTTCCAATCATTGCGAAAATATTGCCGAGGGGTTTATTATGTATTCAACTAAAAATATGAATATTGCGAGGAGCTTTCCACTGAACACGTGTCTCTATTGTTTAATGTTGATTTATTGCAAGGAGAGTAGCATTAATTCGATTTATATAAAGAAATTAAACGTAAGCAATTTTTTGAACTTGAAATATGAGATGTCATAAAAATAAACATATTTTTGATCGAATTCATTCAAAATGAAACAAAAGAATGACATTTTTCATCAATTTTCAAGTGAACGAAACAAAAATAAATTAAACTACGAAAGCGAAAAACCAAACGATTTTTGCGAAGCAATACACGACCATCAATCAAAACGAACAAAAAAATATAATATATTAATAATAAAAATTTCAAAAACGACAGAATATCCAGACACTATTTTCAGAAAACAACACTTTACAAGCGACTTGAACGAATTTGCATTGGAAATCAGACGCGTACGATGAACCCCGCCGATGAGACTTTTCTTTGATCGCCGAGTGTGAAGCCAACCTAAGAAGGGTGGTGGGTTTTCGAAATGTCGTAACGCGGAGCTGTGATGTTTGATAATTATTTCTCTTGACGCGGTAAACAAACGCTTGTGTAATACATATTATATTATATTATGCATAAACTTGTGTATATATAATATATAATGGATCTTTGAAGGTACAATGACTCCTTATTGGAAAACGAGAGTGAAATTATGATTCTTGGTCTCGGAAAGCTTTGAAAAGATCAAATTTTATGGAAGGATGAATTTTGTTGAGACGAGGAGGATTTTGCGCGATTCGTCTGAAATGGTTTTGTTCAACTTTTCGGAATCTAAGTTTATTTCCGTACGTTTTTGTATTGTATCGATTTTTCAAGTATTGTACTTCATGTAAATAATTATGTAATATTGGAAATTTATTCCGATTGCCTGAAACGTAAAAATAATTGATAATGGATCGTATTTCCTAAAGTTGCAGAAAGTTGTAGGCGATGAATTTAGGAGGGTTTCTTCGATGTAAATAAAATGTGTGTTATATCGACATATGAATATGTATTTTAGATTCGAAAAAGCTTTCATATTTAAATATGAGATCATTTCGTATGTATTCACTTATGTTGAATATTTTTTGTAATTTGAATATTGAAATTTATTGAATATATAAAAAATGAAATTTATATTTCTATGTGAATATTTAAAAATTATTTTGATATAAATTTGACAGCAGTGTCAAAAAAATGTAAATATGATAAGTTCAGGCGATAGAGATTTTTTTCAAATTTGTAGATGATAAGTTTAGCGTTGGTATAAAATAAAAATGTATTAAACATGTTTTTAAGCATGTTCAAATATTTTTTTCAACATATTTATAATATTATTTTGATACAACCACTACCATTACGTAAGGTTTTGTAATTTTATTTTCTTTTTATAATTGACAGTAAAATTATATGAAATAAGATTTTGAATGAATTTAATGCATAATTTGCGAACAAAGAAAAGTTTAGCATATAATTTTATGCAAAAGTACCATATGAAAGCTTTTCGTCGTCAAAGGAAGTAAAACTATTATGAATGCAAAGAATATTTTCCTGGAAAAACAATACGCATTACTTTTGAAGAAAAAATAATATGTATGACGAAAAATCATTAAATAAAAATATTTTTAATTAAATTAATCCATTATATACAGAAAATCTGTACTACTGAGAATTGGTTGAACAAAACAAAACCAGACTTAATCACATTTGAGATTAAATTACATCTGATCCTAGACACTAATTGAAACAGATTGCTCACTTTCAGGGCTTTGACTCTTATAAGTATTTGCATATTCTAAAAACAAAATTATTTCGTATAATTATCAATCAAATTTCACAATGTTATTTATGTAAATGATAAATAATATATTCATTCATCCCATGATGAATGAATGTTACATTTCGATATCACGACTCACGTATCTCATAACGAATCGTTATATATTATATTTAGGCTCAATATGCTAGATAAACATTGTGATCGACTGTGTATTTTAATCAATGCTCTATCTATGCGATTTGCAAATATTGTTTAAGCATCATAATGTATCACTCACATAAGATATCATCGGCAAATTCCACGCTGCTGCTACAAGAGCTTCCGAAGAACAAGTGTCATCTGGTCCGATGAAAGCCACAGCACCCCTATCTCTCATTTGAGTCATCGCTCTGAAATATATATAATTTATGTCTCAAATAATATTTTAATTTAAAAAATGGCAAATGATTGAGATACCTGATCGCTAATGCAGCTAAAGATGATGATTTTCTCGCTCGACCTATAGCAGTGTTTGTGCCAATATCTGCAGCTAAAAATCTCAAACGACGATTCGGTAAAAGAGTTGGATCTTTATTCACAGCTGAAACTGCTAAGGGAAGTGCTCCTAAAACAACCTAAAAATATAAATAAAAATTATTAAAACTGTTTTATAGAGACTTATTAAATATTTGTTAAAGTCGCTTTGTACTAGTATAGTGAGTAATTTAAATTTTATACGATAAAGTTTTGAATATTGTATGGATTCAAAACAATCATTGAAACAGTAATTTGAATGAAGACATAAGAAAATTGTACAAAAGAAAATGTACGAAAGGATCGAAGAAAATATGTACTTATACTTGTTATTCGAAATTTTGTCATTCAATTTCTTTATTCTTACGTCTTACTATATTAAACAGTTCTTACGCAGTTTCTTGATTGACAAGGGCACGATCTCATTGTACGAAGTCCTTTGGAAAAATTGTACGAGACATTGATTGATTTTGTAAAATCGATCTAATACCTATATAAAATACGATACTGTGACATATTTTTTTCATATAAGAATTAGATGAAAACCATTAATTAAAAATATATTTTCAGTTTAATCAGGAAAACTAACGAATGGACTATCACGTATCTACGTATAAAAAGACAAAGGGAACACCGTAATAAAATAACGATTACGTTCTCCAAAGGGAGCTGACTCATTTATTATACCATGTGTGAAAAAGTACGTGATCTTTTATTTTCCTAGATAATTGGTGTGTGGAAATCGAGAATTATCGACGAAAATGAAGATAAAAGATAATCAAAAACTTTTGTTCGTCATTAATGTTATTTTGTGATCAATAATTGTTTTTACACAGTTAATTAAATATGTATATTTATTCGTAATAGGTAGGTTATTTATCTATCATTTGATTCTTCAATTATTTGTTCGTGTGAATCATATTATAGGTGTATGGAAATTGATCAGACTCTTCACGAGACTAGATTATCGTAAAATAAATATCTCTGCGTTCAGTACACATCATCGTCTGAAAGTAACTGATCTTCAGAAAATTTCTAAGTATTAAATTAATTACAATACTCTGAAAGGAACACTTTAGCATCAAATAATTGGATGAAAATAAAGTTCAACTTCGTTTAGTAGAAAATTCAGTCTCTAATTTAATATTTATAAATATTGATGTTTTTCATTAGAATATGTTTTTCCGAGTAATATTTTAAAAACGACTATATTTAAAATATTTATCAGCTTATATAAAAAAATATATCTAGTATTTTCAATTTAAACTAATATAAAAGGTGAAATTATTTGTACAACTTATCATGATTAAACGGAGTTATTTTCCAAATGAAAATGAAAATTTTCATTTCCAGACAAATTACTAAGAATGATCATATAATATAATATTATCTAACATGGAAAATTAGCTCACAATTTCAGATAGAGATTTAGACATTTTATTGACATAATTTTAATAAAACACCTACAAAAACATAACGAAATGTGTAAGATAATAATAAGTATTTGCAAGTACACGTATAATAGATGCATGTTATGACATCAATTATTACACGAGTCAAATATTGACTGTGAGCAAAGCAAGAATAACAAATTTGAAATTTGCTTTGAATTCACCAAACAGTTAGGCATGAAATATAATATTATTTGAAGCCATTTAATGGTCATATGAATGCATGTTATTTCGTTTTATTTGAAATTGAATAATACAACCTACTACTCTACAGAAACACGTGTGAGTATTAATCAACGTCGATAATACATATTTCAATCTCATTTTACTTTGAAGTATCGTTGAAGCAGAATAAAGCATTAATTATTTTCATCCATAGATCTATATTTATGTCTATCTATATTTTTTGTAATATAAAAAGACTAGCGTTAGTGTTGTGTCATCAATGGAATGAAAATTGAAATGATTCGTCACTGAAATGAAAATCTCTCGAATATTGTAAAAATATTCTACTGGAGATAAAGCAAAAAATATTTCATTTAAAAAATGAAATTCATATCATTCACGTGATATTTTTTGTTTTTAATTTAAATATTTTTCGCGTACAAAGGAAGTCATATTTTATAATATTTCATATCAAAAAAATAACTTTGTATAATAATATGTATTGTCTTTTCGTTTCGAGAGAACTATTTTACATGTCATAAACAAATATGTAAAGCATCTTCCTATATTAAACAAAAAGTTTTATTAGATAAGTTTTCGCTCAAAATAGTCGACACACTAGCACAACCTTAATTCGTCATGACGCGATTTTCTTTCATACGAAAACTACTCGAGGTAATTCGCAACGAACTGAACACACTTCAATATTAATGCGATACTTTGCATAAAAATTCCCAAACTGAGATAAAGAATATGAAAAAATGACAATATAACACTGAAATATTATATAATAGCCCGGTTCGTTTTTGCATTTTTGTCGAATTTCAAATCGCTTGGGGTCTAAAAAGTTGCTAAATTTAATGAGGAGAAAAACGTCGTAAAAATTTTCAAAATCGGTCAACGTTTTCCGTTCGCGCATTGCATTTGAAGTTTTTGAAAAATTGAAAAAATGCGATATTTTCAAAAATTTTTTAAGTTAATTAAAACAATTATATTACATTAAATAATACATTTTATGACTATTTCATGCCTTAAATAATTTAAATAAATTTTATTCTAATCAATTACCTATTTTTTTCTACTCAAACGACGCCTTAGAAAAAGTCGAAATTTACCCATTTTCACTATACAACTCGCCGTTCCATTTAAATTAATATAGTTATGTAATTTGTTATAGAAGCACCATTTATATACATTTTCGTAATGTTTATAGTATAAGTAGTAAAAATATATTTTTTTATATTTTCGTGAAAGGCCTAAGCGGCCGCCATATAGGATTTTCCGAAGAGACAGACTCAAAGTCGATTTATTTACAACTTCGCTCCCAGTAGAGAAAAATATATGATTTTGATGCCGTGAAATACATTTTCGGGGTTAAAAAATACAATGGCATTAAACTAAAAGTGAATGGTCAATGAAGTATCGCCCATAGAAGCCTGACAGATGTGGGTTGTACGGTCACAACTTGTATGATGAGATATTTTGGATTTTTCCGAACATCTAATATTGATGTTCAGACGAAAATAAATATTTATGCAAATAATTATCACATCGGATGATAACACATATGAAAATGGTAGTTTCTGTAATCTCTTTTATTTCTAGCAAAGACTACTATTACGTTCGAACTGTGTAATATGTTGCGTTCTGTGAGGTACGGGTTTTGAATTTTCCTGGCCTGATAGTACACTTCAACGAATTTTAACTCACTGATTCAAATTAAAAACCATAAAATTATATGAAAGATGTCAGTTTTGTTTTCCTTTTAGCTACTAGAATGCTATGAGATGCTTTCCCGTAAGACGATAATTCGTTCTATGCAATCACAAGAATATGTTTGCAAGAACGCATCTCATAGCATTCTAGTAGCTAAAAGGAAAACAAAACTGACATCTTTCATATAATTTTATGGTTTTTAATTTGAATCAGTGAGTTAAAATTCGTTGAAGTGTACTATCAGGCCAGGAAAATTCAAAACCCGTACCTCACAGAACGCAACATATTACACAGTTCGAACGTAATAGTAGTCTTTGCTAGAAATAAAAGAGATTACAGAAACTACCATTTTCATATGTGTTATCATCCGATGTGATAATTATTTGCATAAATATTTATTTTCGTCTGAACATCAATATTAGATGTTCGGAAAAATCCAAAATATCTCATCATACAAGTTGTGACCGTACAACCCACATCTGTCAGGCTTCTATGGGCGATACTTCATTGACCATTCACTTTTAGTTTAATGCCATTGTATTTTTTAACCCCGAAAATGTATTTCACGGCATCAAAATCATATATTTTTCTCTACTGGGAGCGAAGTTGTAAATAAATCGACTTTGAGTCTGTCTCTTCGGAAAATCCTATATGGCGGCCGCTTAGGCCTTTCACGAAAATATAAAAAAATATATTTTTACTACTTATACTATAAACATTACGAAAATGTATATAAATGGTGCTTCTATAACAAATTACATAACTATATTAATTTAAATGGAACGGCGAGTTGTATAGTGAAAATGGGTAAATTTCGACTTTTTCTAAGGCGTCGTTTGAGTAGAAAAAAATAGGTAATTGATTAGAATAAAATTTATTTAAATTATTTAAGGCATGAAATAGTCATAAAATGTATTATTTAATGTAATATAATTGTTTTAATTAACTTAAAAAATTTTTGAAAATATCGCATTTTTTCAATTTTTCAAAAACTTCAAATGCAATGCGCGAACGGAAAACGTTGACCGATTTTGAAAATTTTTACGACGTTTTTCTCCTCATTAAATTTAGCAACTTTTTAGACCCCAAGCGATTTGAAATTCGACAAAAATGCAAAAACGAACCGGGCTATTATATAACTATATAAATCAAATGTCGCAAAGAAAACGTTAACTCACCTGAGTTTGCCCGTAAGCTCCGAGAAAACCGATAGTGATCGTCTCGTTGAAATCGTGAACTCCAACTCCAGTCAAGTAGTCGTAAAGGAAACTATAATCGTCTCTTCCTTTCTGAGGCTCTATCGGAAAATTGAGGGCGATTATATCGTAAGCGTCTTCTACGTCCTGAATCCCAGTATCATTAGATTGCGTCCCATAGAAACCCTCGTTGTTGACTTCCTCGTTCCTGTTCCCGGGAAGGACGGGACAGGTCCTATTATTCCCGGGAATCCCGTGGGGTGCTGCCATGATTCCGTTGATGCATAAAATCGTCAATACGAATTGGTAGACGAGGATGTTCTTTCGGCAGACGACTTCGACGTAAGGACGCTTCGTCCTCAAAGCTTCCCCGCTTTGAGGGTTGCTCATGGTGACGATTTTTACCACTTTTATCGATTTTTTCATTATATTGGGCTATATGAAGGCGTCCGTCTGACGCCTTTGACGGAAAAGTCGAAGAAAATTCGTTGTCTCGGCTTGCGTTCTGGAAACGAATCAAAGAAAATTCGAGTTGGTTTAATTTGCGAATTTCGTTTACATTGTCGCGTTTTAATGAGTTTTCGTCAAAATAGCGGATTCCTGTTAAATTTTCGGTGCGATTAGTTTTGTAATTATTTTTGATTGAGCTGTGATTGTTCGTTGTTTATTTATCGTTGGGTGATATTTTCATTAAATTGTAGTCAATTTTTTGGAAATCTTGTCGATTTTCAAATTGATATGGTTTGTTATTTGATAAATACCTATACAAGTTATTACATAGTGAGAAAATCTTTTAGAAACTGTTATACAAACATTTTCTGTTAAAGTTGTGGTAGCTGTCGGTTTTGAAATTAATAAAGCTTATACTCGTACATAGTTCACATACACATGTTGCTCAGTAGGAAAAGATTTTCAATTTAAAATTTCAATAAAATTTACATTCATTTTACTCAAACATTTAATACTGAAATGCTAAAAATACTTTTGTTATCATTTATATCTATTAAGATATCATTTTTTCTCTATACCCATAGAAAATGAAAAAAATCCTTAAATGAAACGTCAAAGAAAATCTCGATCATGCATTTTTTAAATATTTTTAATATGAACTATATCCATGAATAGTATAAATATTATTTTTATTTATGTAAATAAACACGAAAAATGAAAAATACATAAAATGTTAACATGCGTCTGGAAAGTCTTAGATATAAGTAGGTGTAAGAAATGAAATTTTGTTTGTTGACATTTCGAAAGAAAATAGTACGATTCAAAACATAGTTGTACTTATTTTTAAATGCAATTATTTTTCTCTCAGAGTGAACAGATGAAAATATCAAAAATAAAAAGAAATGTAAAAAGAAAACGGTCTGTCATACAAGCAGTTCATCTGTGAAAATTGTGCGATATGCGAATAAGACATCGAGTTCAAAAGAAACGATTTCTTTCACAACAAAATCAGATGCTGAGATACAATAATGTTTCTGAATTTTGAATTTGTTTTGAAAATATAAAATTTTAGAAAATAAAAAATTCGATCTCAAAAAAATATTTTGATAGGCACACATATCGAATTGTATTTACATCGGGTTTACAAATATATGTAAATATAACCTATTGTTTCACGAAATATGAATGTAATAGAATACGTATACAATTCACGAATGTGCTTTCAAAATTTGATTAAACCATTTTCATAAACAAAATTGAGTACATATAATACGAATCTCTAGAGCTACCTATACATGTGAGTTCTTCCGAAAATTTTCTCTTTGATGCTTTGTAGGTTCTAATTACAAATGTTCTCGTTTATATAATACATGCAAATTGAGAAAATGTTTGACTGAAAGTTTTCGACAAGCACTCACCGAATTGTTATAATTTATTTTCTCTAGAGATATCAACAATGTATACAAAAAACATATCAAATTGTAGACTTTTAAATATACTCACGTATATAATCCTAATTCACTTTTTTTCAGGCTAGCATGGCTTCATTCAACTACAATATTTTTTTCATCACATACATAAATGTAAACAGCCTCTATGTAAAGATTCGGTATGTGCACTGTAAAGGCACAAATATTAATTGGCAGTGACACGTTTTAGTGGCAGAATTTTCAATTAATGTAAAATTTTCCAATAGGTAAAAGAGAGATTTTCACGTCCACGCTCTGAAAGCTTTCGCTATCAACTGAAAGCTCCTCGCTGCGTGAACATCTTTTATATGAGACATGCTCTACAAACGTATACCATAATATGATATAACCAACATATTTTCTTTTCGTATAATTTGAGTTAAAATATTTAATGAGTTCTTTTTAGTTTCAATTGGCGGGGGAAAAATACCGAAATGAACGTTTTAATTAATTAGCTCTGAATTTATGTATGATACGTTCGTGTTTTTCTTTAATTTAAATTAGAATGAAAAGTGTGTTTTATTGCTAAAATTAGCAGATTTGAGTTTTTTTAATGCTTTTGAGTTATTTTTACAAATTGAAATAATAAAAATGGATTTTGAATACATCTAAAAGTATTTCTGATATACACGTATAAAATATAATCCTTAAAAATATTCATATTATTTTTTCACGTCGATTTTCAAATTTACATATTTTTGAAATTGTGTAATTCATAAGGTATATTTTTCGATGCGGAAACTATTGATTTCACACTGGTTAATCTCCTAAAACCTCTTCGAATAGCTCTTGTTTCAAAAAGCTTCTCTATTTCAATTAATTATGTTTACAATGAAGTTATAAAGGTATTGATACTTTGTATAATTTGGCTCAACATGTGAGAAATTGCGGTTCTGATAAAACAAATCATTGTCGAGTATTCGGAGTAACAATAACAAAACTAAATTCAAAGTCGCATTTATGGAAGATTGACTTGTACACTAGAATGAACAAAAGGTACAGATAACATACTTATTATGTCTAATATTCTATATATTACTAATATACATGTTCATTAAAAAATACAGTCAAAAAATATATGTATTATATATACTTATATAATATTTTCCTCACTTTATAGAAAGTGATTTTCCCCGAAATGCTTAAGAATTCTGCTATTTAATATTTACAAAAGTAAATTTATTTTTAGTCCCTAAACTGATTATGTTACAGAATTTTACAATTTTAAAAGCATTACTTATACACAACAGTAACATGAATCAACTGAATCCATAAAAAAAAATTAAATGCTTCAAATTAACGGTATGTAGGTTGATTGCATTATCAAAGTGATTCGTTTGGTTATATTTTAATGGCTTTTTTAAGATGAAGAAAATTGCCTGATTTCCATGTTCATTTTTTTTATGGGCAGGTATTCGATTTTGTGCTCAAGGTATTTCTTTATTATTACTAATTATTACTAAAAACATGCGGAGGCTGATGTATACGTAGATTTATAATATGTATACAGAGATTTTCAATAGGTATGTTTGAATTTTTACAACAACTTTCAGCCATATTAATGAATCAAATAAAAATGAAGAATATATTACAAATTCAAATTGTTTTATTTTATTTCTCTCAATAAAAAATCCTATATACATATGTATATTATACTTGAACACACAAATAATAAAATAAAGAATAAAACGATCGTTTACAAATCAAATATTTTCACATGCCGAAAATAGATCGAAAAATTTCACTATGGACGAAAATGAACACGAGCGAAAAAAAAAAAATCACCATTCAGCAACAACAAATAATTTTCCTGACCTAGCAGAAAGAAGAACCCTTCGTCCTTTCCGCAACATCGACAACAAAGTATCGAACGGGCAAATAGCGTAATAATTTATACGCAAATACCGCGACGCAAAAACACACACCGAAGGCTTTCCCGACAATTTTCCGAGCTTTCCCGCGGGACGAATTTTCCCATTTTCGCCTTAGTCCCGTGGAACGACGCGGCAGGCACGTACGTTTCATTTGCGAAGGGACACTTTTCAAATACCTTCGACTTTGACCCTCAAGACGAAACTTTTCTTCGCATCATCACTCCCCGAAGAGTTCTAGGTCGGCTGGATTTTTCCCATGGGCATTCGTAGACGGGGTGACATTGTACTTTCATAAAAATAAGAATAGACTAAAAAGTATGATAGATTTTTACAGATGAATTGGGATTTATTAACTAATAATAATTCCAATGAAAGAAATAATATGAAAATAGGCTTTAGGGTATAATGACACGACTATTCGGATGATAAAATTTGATTTTTCATGGAAGCCCTGTATTAACAGTGAATATCGTCGTAGAAAAAAATCACCAGGCTGCCTATAATTATCAATTGAGGTTCATTTGAAATCTGTCTGGTGAATTTCATTATTCTGTGGGGATTCATTTACCCATCCCTTTTATACATTTTATTGTTTTCAGTATATGGTGAGGTATACATTTATGCTATAAATATATTTTGTTTAATAAATAATGGAAGATTTATAATATTCGTTCGATTCGCACTGACACGTGTCGGTTAATTTGAATGTTAATTTGTTATGTGTGGGCCGGAGACAATTTTGTACGAATTTAAATAAAATTGTGTATATTATGTTATTGTTCATTTTATGAATTTGATTTAGATTCATGCTTTTTGCATCATATCTGCATATATTCTGATCAGTCGCGACTATGGCTCTATTGTCATGCGTCGGACAATGAGCGGGATTTGCAATATTTTTAGAATAAATAGATAAATCCAAAATACATTATATATTTTTTGCAATATTTATCGATAAAATATACACATTTATTATTGAAGCAATTGCTAATAAAAAATAAATAAAGCGTGAAACATTTTCGATTTGCATAAAAAAATGAATTCGTGAAAAATCGAAAAAGCAATTTTCTCTAAGAACGTATTTTTGTTTGAAGTATAATAAGTTATTTCATTCCGGCTATTTTCTTGTGTAAGCCCGCTTTGTTCTCATCAAGAAAGAGTTCGTTGACATCTTTCACGAATAAAAACCACATTAATTGGTCCGAGAGCGGAAATCTATCTTTTTACTACTTTGACGAAAAGCCTCTCTTACTCAATATAGATTTTCATATCGCTTATCTTATTTGACGACTGTTAAACATTAGTTTCTTTGCTGTTTTCCCCTTAAGCCTCTGTATAAATAAGCTGAGTGTAAATATTCGTGATCTATATATAAATTGTAGGGTAGTGGTAATTGTAGGCAAATATGGTTTATGTATTATATTATTTCCGGAAATTTTGCTATGTGATGTGAAAATAGTCAATATATACTAATGGATAGAGATATTTTTAAGACTTTTTATCGCTTTCATCTCATATCCGATGATCTACAATGTACTTATCGTCGATAAAAATATGATTTTCCTTTTTAGGGAGAAATATAAGGCGGGATAAGAAAATAAATGTCACGTGACAATGAATTATACAAGTATCTTTGATCTAAACATCGGTCATTCCTAGTTCATATATTTTATTCAAAAGTATACTCTCAGCATAGAAAACCTCGTTTCAAATATTCTATTAAATAAAAAATTATAATCAAAAGCATATTTCCGTTATATTTTGAATATCGGGAATATAAATATTAGTAATGAAATTTCATGAAAGTTTATAATGATAAAATAAATTCATAAAGTCTGCATATTATTACAGGCAAATTATCGAATTTCATTCATCTGTGATAAAACTTTTCGTCGAATGGTATGAAAAGAAATTCGTGGAGTTTTAATCGGTACTTCTACAAAAATACAAATACACCCAAACGTTTCATTATTGAATTATGAACAAAGTTTATATCATATTTCAAACTCCATATATAACTTTTTATTTTATTTAATATGAAAAATTATGAAAGAATTCCGTAAAATCTAATTGACTATTTAGTATTAAAAAACCGAGTTTTTATTATGATGAATCGTTAAAACTTTTGAAATCGAAAATTTTTTCACACTTTCGTCGTAATTGTCATCTTTTCTATTCGTTGGTTCAATGAGAATTGATTGATTTGAACCACTGTCCTAATTGACTCAAACGCTATGAATGGTTGTATCATGATCATTTTGAAGAACAAAGTGTTAGTAATAACTCGTCAGATGTAACTATTATATGAATGTATATTAAATTATATAAATGTATCCTAATATGTCTATTATTTTATTGAAAACTATATTAAATTACATTTGAATACAAACACTAGGTAAATAACACATCGACTTAATAATTAAACTTTACATTATCCTTGAATATTTGAGTAAACAACCATATCTCCGTGGATCAAATGCGGAAATTTGTTTTGTTATTACAATTTAGACACAAAGTATCAAAATCGAGTTTCTCATAATACCTATAAAATTTATCCGATTCTTGAATGATTTGAAATGCTTTTTTGATTAATTCATTTTTTTTTTAATGACAGAATGGCTTAATCACCGAAAAAGGATTGACTCCGTTTATCTAATTATAGCAGGTAGGTATTTAATACGTTCAAGTATTGAACATTCATAATTAAATTGTGAATTTTGTTCCAATTTACTTTAAAATTAACTTCATGAAATATTTTATTATAAAAAAAAACCTTTTACCGAAATTGAAAATTTTGTCAATATCAAAATTTAATTATCGAACGACGCTCATCCAATGAAATTTAATCACTTAAAACTTCGCAATGTGGTCTCACATTCGCAATAACCTACATATATTTATAAAATTTATTTATGCAATAAATTTAACTGTGATATAAAAAAAAAACAATTTACTGATATATTATGTGCTAACTAACTACCATATTTTTTTATCTAGTTTCCATTTGTTGATAAAAATAATCAGTACCTATTTTATCTTTTACTGAAAATTTCACTATAGTTATTAATTCAATGATAACTAGCATTGCATAATATACTGAAAATATCTTTATGAGAACTCAAATACAAAACAGAATTGTTGATAAAAAGTAAAAATAATATATTTTATCTATATTACCATAATTTTACATCTGGAATAAGAAAATATATCTACTATAAGTATTATATTTAATGATTATCCACTCATTTTAAGCTGAAAATAGTAATTATAAATAAAATAGATGATATCTGAAAACTTGTATCAAAAATCTTTATTTGATATTATATTCGTACGAAAATTATCGTTGACGGAAAATCGACAGCGATATTTTTATCAATTGTGGAGCATTGAAGCAAATAAAGGTCTCCGGAGTTTACAGATACAACTGATTGAAAATTGAGATAATTCATTGTTATATAAATACGTGTATTTATGTTACAGTAAAATCGTTATATTCAGCGAAATCATAATTTAATTAATTAATCAAACGAAAAATATCAGGGCATGTGCCTAAAAAAATTTTTGACAAGGTTTTAATTATCTGACTTCAATTCCAATTTGACTCAAGTATTTGACCTAAGAGTATTTTATTTGATGAAAAATCTTTAACGAGATTCTAATATCCTACATAAGAATTCTCAATCTTAAATTGACGTCTGTGAAATAATGACTTCATTATTGCTAAGATTTCACTGTACATACAATAAATACGTTCATATATGAAATTGACGAGTGTGGATCGTATTGAATGTGTGTGTTTTGCTTATGTTATCATCGAAGCGACGATTCGAACCACATATCTGCATAACGGTACAGTTCGCCATAGTACAAACACGTCTTCCAAAGCAGAGGGAACATCAACAAGTGAGTAAATATTTATGCCATTATTCAAAGGAAATTCTTTGCAGAGTGTCATTTCGAAAGATGATGTAATTGAATATGTCTGCGATCGATAAGAAAATTAATCATTTTCCGCATAGAAATCGAGATAAATGTCTTCTGCATGTAATATTACACTGCATAGTGTTTATGTGGAACGGAGCATTGCGCTTTTTATCATTATTTATCTTTGTGTTTTTATCGCATTTTTTCATGATTCGAAATGAAATGTTGGACGTTTAAAAAATTCTTTCGTTTCGAATTGAACGAAGGATCTACGTTAATTAAAACGGTTTAGCTTCTTCATCTCGGATGAAATGCTACTGGTTAAAATGTAACGTCTCGGATTTTATTTGAGAAGACTAAATAATAAATTCAAGGAGATATACTATATCTTTCATTCTGACGATCTTTGAATTGTACAATTTATATAATTCGCACGTGTAAAATACTACAAGATGTACCTAACATATCACTCTATTTAAAAATCGATAAATTATGTCTCATATTCGATCTGAAAATTGAAACTATTTCTAATTGGACAGACAAGACGTCTAAATAACGGATGTTATTCATATAAAAATTCTCCGAGTCAATATCAATCAAATACACCGAGCTACAACACATTCTTTGAGAACAATGTGTTTCATGTATTTTTTTTTTTGTGAGCAGGAAAACATTTAAGATTCATTTGCGTCAATCGAAGTATGTTTTTGTTTAACTGAATCGACACGTTTTATGATAGAATCATTGCTTAAGCAATTTTGAAACAGAAAATTGAATTTACACGTCATATCTGAGAAAAAAGTAAATTTTATATAAGATGGCGAAAAACAAGTCTTTCATGCAGTAATGCGTGTGACTCGCTTATTTTACCTTCTATAATTTATACAAGATACGTACTTTCTCACATCTACGTGTATTTAATAAATAAAAATTTATTGCTTCACAGAATGCTCGCTGAAATTCCACCAGTAGAAGAACTTTTGGCGAAAGCGAAAGATGAATATGTGAAAAATTTCAGTTCTTCTCCGAATATAGCAGTTTGTGCACCGGGTAGAGTGAATTTGATAGGAGAACATACAGATTACAACGATGGTTTCGTATTACCCATGGTGACTATAAAATAATAAAATTTACAAAACAAAACTAGCAATTGAAAAATTACGTATGCTTATGTACTATATAATAACTCTAGATATCATTTGTTTATCGAAGGATAAAAACTTCCGCATAGTAAAAATCGCAAATTATATTCTATTTGTAATTAATGAATATGATTAATTTTTATCAACGTATAATCTAGATTGTCTAAATAATAGAAATTGATAGCGAATTCATTCGATATTTTTTCGTTCAATTAAGATTGATCGTGCCTATCGCAGGAAAAAAATCGCATGATTTGAGCGTCGTTGAACTGTCTTGATTAGAAATCAAGTGTCGTTTAAACAATTGTTATTAATTGGACATTTAAGATCGTATTCGAAGAATCATATCATAAAATTACCTGAATTATTTTCTATTTTGTACGAAATCGAAATTGCCTCGTGAATCATAAGAGAAAATCATTAAAGTTTCGAAAACTCGATTGTGTCTTAACTAGACGATTTCCAAACACATACATATGTATATTAATATAGAAGAAAAAAACAATTATCATCTAAAGTGTGTTTTTGATGATATTTGTGATTTTCAGGCATTACCTTTGGTGACAGTGATAGTTGGAAGCGAAAATAAGAGCGATGTTTGCAATGTGATCACAATGACGAATATTGAAGATGAAGAATCAAAAGTGTCTTTCAAATTACCCACAGAAAAAAATAAATTAAAACCGGGTAATCCACATTGGGCTAATTATGTTAAAGGAGTCGTTGCAAATTTTGAAGGTAAAAAAAATCATTCGATCGATTATTTAGATTGCTTCTGAATTTCAAAATAAGCTTTGTTGAAAAATATCAGATATGATAATATAGAGGTTATCATTGGAAAATTTGCGTTAAGTGGAGTTGTGGCAATAGTAAATTGCGATAAAGTTTTGTATACAAGACTAATTCAACGTTGAAGTGAGTGTTTTGAAATTTCGATGCACGATAGCTAATTATAAGTCTGTTAATTACACAATTGTAAGCATAATAACAGAAATACTTTATTATTCTAATTACAGGACAACTGAAAAATTTCAATATGGTGATATGTTCAAGTGTACCTGTAGGTGGAGGAGTTTCTAGTAGTGCATCTGTAGAAGTTGCCACTTACACGTTTCTTGAAAGTCTAACATCTACTAAAGTCAAGTATGTTTAAAAGTAATAAAAATTCATTGTTATAACAAAATGGAATTGTTAAAAACAACATTAATTTAAATACAAACTCATTTATGTAGACCGAGAGTAAAAGCATTGGCTTGCCAAAAGGCAGAACATGATTTTGCTGGAATGCCTTGTGGAATAATGGATCAGTTTATATCTGCTATGGGTGAAGAAAATCACGCCTTGTTAATTGATTGTATGTAAGTAAAATTCAAATAGAATTATGTATATCAATGTAATGCAATCTCAATAATTTACGAATAATTTTGAAAAATAGGACATTAAAATCTCAATTGATCCCATTGACAAACGAGAGTATAGTATTTTTGATTACAAACTCAAATGTGAAGCACAAATTGAGTGGAAGTGAATATCCACAAAGGAGAGCTCAGTGCCAAAATGCAGCTACACTTTTAGGTGAACCGTCTTTGAGAACAGTCGAGTTACACGATCTTGATGGTAGAATTATTTTTAACAAAATATTTCATTCACTATCGACGAATTAACATAATTGAATTGAAATTTTATAGTATTGAGAAATTTACAAGTAGATGTGAAGACAATAAATAGAGCAGAACATGTGATCTCAGAGATTAAAAGAACTCTTGAAGCATCAACAGCATTGCAAGAAAACAATTATATAAAGGTAAAAATGAAATTAATTGTCAGAATAAACAAAGAAAAAAAATGTTTCAAATTATTTCAGTTGGGTGAGCTTATAAATGCCTCTCATAATTCTCTCAGAGATTTATATGAGGTGTCGTGTCCGGAGTTAGATAGTTTAGTAGACATAGCAAGGGGCACAGAAGGTGTTCTTGGATCACGAATGGTCGGTGGAGGTTTTGGCGGTTGTACTATAACAGTAGTAAGTACAAACACGTTATTTAATAATATTGAAATTGCATACATATATGAAAATGATTAATTGTATTGTAGGTGTATAAAACGGCTGTTGAAAAGTTAATGAAAAATATTACTGAATTATACAGTGGAACACCAAACTTTTTTATTTGCACACCTTCAAAAGGTGCGAGAGTTTTAGATATTTGATTGAATATCAATGTAATTAATGATAAATTTAATAATAATAAATTTTATGTAAATTTATAGCATTTTTTTTTTACAAAAATAATAGTTATATTTACAGAAAATATGTACAATATATTGAATATTTTTCGGTTAACTTGTACCTTATTTGAAAATTCTATCACAGAAAATATAGAATGCTAAATACATATAATACTACGAATAATGAATGATGACTAGTTTGTTCATTCAGAGTAACCCGAGTGTTCTCAGTTCCATTTGTAAAAATGCTTTCATACTTGGATCTTCTACACTATCTAATATTTTTTTGGCTATTCTGGGATTGGAACTGCACATTTTCTTCGATAAGGCTTCAGCCCAAACTATATAAACACAATTGGGACAACCGGACATACAGCATGTTGTTGGTGGATTATCAATTGAAATCTGAAAAGATATTTTGCAAATGGTATTCAATTGCAGTGTACTATTTTCTAATATGTGGATATTGGGTGAAAATTAATATCTTACAGGTTCTTCTGGGACGTATATAGGACGTGTAGTTTTAGAATCATCCTGTTTTTGAGATTTGTCAGAAAACCGCCGTTTTAATATTTCGAATATTGGTCTCTTGGTGAATATTTTGTTTGGCAACATCTAAATTAAGTAAATTAGATTAAAATTTATTCAAAATTGCTTTTTAATATTAATAATTAGAATATGTGTAATGTAATAAGTATGATGGAAAATATTTTACTTTTCTATAAATAAGCATGTGTCAAGGTTATTAATTATTTTAATGAATATATAGCCTTTTCATCACACAAATAAATTGTAATCAACGATAAAACCACAAAAACTGAATGATATATAAATAAAAAGTTATGACTATAGAATATCTCGATGATAATTATTGTGACAATAATTTAAACGTTTGACACATTGACATTTTTCGACATTCAAACTTATATAAAAACAAAAAATGATGTCCATAGCATGAATATGTAATAGATTTAAAAATACAAAAATAAAAGTAAATTTTACTTTAAAAATAATAAAAAGACTTGAAATGTAAAACAAATAAACCGAAAATATAAAAAGAAAGAAAATTATAATAAAATCGAATAATAGAATCGATCGCGGTGAAAAGTCAAAACGTGGGCCGGAAACGCCGATTCTCTCCAAACATCCATTTCAATGCTAATGTTATACAACTAAAATCACTATTACCGACTTTATTACAACGTACATAAATACTATATTCGTAAACAAAAATATTAAAAATAAATGTATACAATAATAAACTTTAAAATTAATGTACATAAGAGCTATAATGATATAGACAAATGATAAAACAAGCAGAGAAACGGCGACCGCAGACAGCACAATCTTTCGTTCGTTGCAGTCGGCGATCGCGGACCGGCTTTCTGGTGCTCTTCGCGAGCTGGTGCAGCGCGTTGCAGTTTAAAGACTTTCGAAGACCCGGGATCCGCTAACGGTCAGATATCAGGTAAACTGTCGGTTCGTCAATCCTCAATATATCCTTAACGATTCGTTAAATCCGTTGTGCATGGGAAACGTGCCTGCCCCGCCCGTGAGTCAGCGCCTCTTTTATACTCTCTTCTCGTTTCCCACGTTTTTTTTCGTTCGCATTATTGGAAATTGTAGTCGAACGGATCAGTTCGCTATTAATTCGTTTTTCTCGAAATAGAATTGACGTTCAGTTGCGCGGATTGTTATTTGAAGCTCGTCAAGTGCACACGTTTGCATAAATATAGTTCTATAATACGCCTATGTAAATATTGTTAATATTTTTTTATAATATTGTCCCTATTTACAGATTTCGTATCGTAACGTTCCTAAAGAATCTCTCTGGAGTTCCTATTGTCAAAATTTCAATTATGCATACCTTTTGATCATCTTAAACTATTTTGTATGAAATAAACTTTTCGAGACCCAATTACTTCTTATTTTGTACTGGTGAAGTTTTTTGGAGCTTTTAAAGTCGATTTGATCATTCGAACAGATATTTGAATATTGTATTCATTCTTTGAAAGAATAAATTTTATGAAATTAATACTTTACCAAATGTAAAATTTTGAAGATTTTTAAAAATAATGGGGAAAAATCGCCTAAAGCGCTATTTAGAATGTTCAAAGCATATACAATATTCACATGAAAAAGTATTTATAGCTAAAAGGATTTTCAGCAAACTTTCATTTCGGAATATACCAATTTTCTTCGAAACAAAACTGATAATCCTAAATATTTTTAATTAGATTTTAACTTTTTTGAAATTCACCACCGAAAATAACTATCAATTCTATTGAATCGATGAAATGAAATTAATATAAATCAGTCGTGTCTAAAACTATAACCAGGTTGCTTAAATTCTTGAATTCACCGAATTTTCAGTATGTATAATTTTTCTCGTATCGAATAATATATCTTATGCGTTTTATTTGAAAGTTGAATAAATAGATTATCGCTCGTATTCAATGTTTATCTTATCGAAAATTTACAGCGGTCGGTTCTATTTATCCACATTGTGTGACTAAAATAGTACGAGTGTTCCAAAAAATGAAAGGTCTTCCTATTACACATGGCCGTTATTCATATTTGTTCATTTACTTGTGCCGATTTTCATAATTGAGTTTTTATCACAGGAAGTAGCTTTGATAATTTGAACGTGTGCGTATCGCCAGTTGTAATAACGTTGAATTCAGGTTGTGATTTATCAGTTTTTGTATTTGCAGAGCGATATGTCGAAAGAGCAAGAAGTGGCCGTTACTCCTGATGATGGCGAGGCGGAGATCGATTGCTCGTACAAACCGCCTCCAGAAAAATCCATCAATGAGATGTTGGCGGCCGATCCTGAAGACGAGTCGCTGAGGAAATATAAAGAATTCCTTTTGGGACAAGCTCAACAGGGAGAAGTCATTGTTGGTTAGTGTTTGAATGTGTTTTCTTTCAAAAGTACGAGATTTCCTGATAATTTTTTACTAACAATTATTTTTCGATATAATATGCATTTTTTACACTCAAAGTTCATTATTTTCTATTTCAAGTTCAATGTTTCGAAAATTGAATGAAATCATTTATGTATGCCTTTATCCAAGTTATCCTAAAACAGTTAAATTCAACTTTTGACATATTGAATTTTGCTGATATGGAAATTATCAAACTTTAAACACTACTAATGTAAAGTAAACATTAATCCTCCCTTTGTTTTTCAGATCCTTCCGATCCAAGAAAAGTGATAGTTAAAAAGCTAGCATTGTGTGTACAGGGTCGTGATGATCTCGAACTCGATCTAACTGGCAATCTTAGCGACCTCAAGAAACAGGTCGATTAACTTAATTTTTGTAGTCTTATTGATGTTATGAAATCTTATATTAAGAGTTGTTTGAATATAAGTTCTTTTTTTTTTCAGGTGTTTATTATTAAAGATGGAGTGCAATATAAAATACGTATTGATTTCATTGTGCAGCGTGAAATTGTACATGGTTTAAAATACGTCCAGAAAATCTATAGGCTTGGAGTTCCCGGTAAATAGATTTTATCACAAATTTGTTTGTATCATTTTGTTGATGTTTAATAAAGTTTCATTTTTTTTTTTATTGCTTTCTGAATCTCATAGGAACTGGTAAGTATATTTAATGCAAAAGTAGAGTTATTTTTATTTTTATTTGATGAGAATTCAATAATATTTTCAATAATTCAATAATAGTAAATGATCCATCATCTTTTTCATTTTAGTTTCTGTTTCATTAAATTGTTTCACATTGCATTTTCTTCCAATCACTTTTTTCAACTCATGGCCACAAGATTGCTAGATCTGTGACACGCATATTAATATGTCAAGTCTCGGACGCAAATATTCGTAGACATTAATATTGCATGCTTTTCCTTATTTAGCTTACAATGCTACATTTATTTTGAAATCTTTATTCATAAGATTTAATCAGCAATATTTGGAATGCTTTAGCACTCATTTATTTCATTAATGTCTTATCCATATTTCGTCCGTAGCAGTAGTGGTTGACCACTAGATAAACTCTTTTCACACAAGATTTTTATAATTATCTCAATTTCAATGGAAGATTATTTTTTATCCTGTTTTATTGTTTTCATTATATATTTATAATAACCTATTACTGATTTTATTTTTCAGTTGATAAAATGGTTCATATGGTCGGTTCTTATCCTCCGAAAGCCGAAATTCAATCATACACCACTCCTGTTGAAGATGCACCTACCGGAATGATTTCCAGAGGATCCTACACCGTAAGTAGTCTTTTTACCGATGATGATAAGAATCAACATCTGCAGTGGGAGTGGGCTTTTGAAATCAAAAAAGATTGGAAGGATTAAATCGTTTCAAAATAATTTTGTCACCTGTATGAAGTTTGGTTTGTAAATTGTAAATCTGAAAACTTCCAATTTTCCAAAAGACTTAACATTAACTTCGTCAATGTTTCTTATATTTTACATTTTAAGAATGTATGTATTGTAGAATCAGCATATATTTTCCATATTACATGATTGAGAATAGCGTTTAAATTACCCGTGTTGACTTTTTTTCTCTTTGTTCCAAGTAATAAGATCCCGGTGATTTATATTCAGCTTTATTTTCAAAGCCAACTATCATAGTATTATAAAATGAAAAATAAGATGTATACGGTGTGCAAATATTTTCACTACGGGGCTTATAATCTATACGATTGTATTACTTAAACGTAAGATGCTCATCAATACTGAAGTTGCTCATCAGTTAAATGTATTTGTAATTTTACTATTTGCATCGATTTGTGCAAATATATTGAATAGTGTATATTTAAAAGCTTAAATATCATTTTGTGACTAAATTTATTTCCAGTCAAGTATTATTTTGATCTTATAAAAATTTGATATGTATCATATTTTCAATCAGTCGAAACATTCAGCAATATCATTCAAATGTTTTATTTTAAGGACTTTGGTTGTTTTAACTGTCTTTATAAGTATTGCTATTTTTTTAATGTACGATTTATGTTTTGTATGTAACCATTAAGCGGTTGTGTATATTCAATGTTTATTTACAATTTTTACTAAGCTTGAATTCACAGACAAATCAATATGAAAATGTTTAACATCCAGAGTAATATATTTATATTCAAAGTGCTATTTTATATCCTGGTGTACATGACTTATGTGATAAATGCACAAGTTTGCCTTTTGACGAAGGCACACTATTTTTAACGCAATAATAATAGCCATATTTTTGTGTCATAGATTCAGGAAGTGTATATTGATTCTATATAATGCAATAATTTTACAATAAATATAATTCATTACATGTTGTGATTAAAAAGGTTTTCTCTGATGATTTTATCAAAACTTTGAGTGGTTTTATATGTGTATCTCCCACCTAATGTTTACGGCGAACAAATAAGTAAAAGACATATCTATTTTTTCTCGCCGTCATGAATTCATCGGTGATATAAATAGTATTAGCAATTTTTTACGAATTGTAATTGCCGTATTGGTGAAAAAATAGAGTGTCTGTTTACGTTTAGGATTTACAAATTACAATTAAGTAAACCCTATGTTTTTGATACCTTTATTAATTAGAGCATTGTCCTTAAGAGATGTTCATATCAAATATTTGGATAATTCCAGAGTATTTTTGCATTTTTGGAAAATTCATCCGTGTCCCTTTTCTGATCATTATTAGATATCTTTCAATGTATGTTATGTTCGAATGGCCAAAAGTGCAATTCATTTGATAGTTCATTGTTATACCAGTTGAAGAATATTAGCTTTTTCCAAGTCTGAAAATAGTGCTAGATGCTATTTCAAATCATGCCAAATATAAGAAAGAGAATTATAATTTTTTAATAGACTTGTATAAGCATAACGCTTAAGATGAGCGATTTTCGCGGAGAATGTTTTATATCAACCGAGAAAAAGAATTTGTCGAGTTTCTGTTTCATGAAAATTTTTGCATTTATTTCATTGTGCTAAGACTTGAGAGTTTTTAATTTCGCCTTTCACTTGTGTTGTTCGTTTTATCTTTTGATAACCTGGTGCCTCTTTAAGTGCTATATACGTATAAATATACCTGAGTAGCTTGTATAACTTTATGCAGAATATTGTATGCTCATATTTGTTGAAAATTTTATTCATATCCATTACTTGTGTGTTGGCAAAATAAATAAATGTATTTTATAGAAATTCCAATAAATTCAAAATTCGAGATACTTGGTTTTTTTTATTTTTTTTATTGAACTATACTTCAATAGAAAAAGTTATGCACACTAGTTCTTGGACATATTGCTGTTAATCTACAAGGAGCTCCAGTTCCATCTTCTATTTTCATTGGCATTACTACAATTGCACAAAGATTACCTGAAAAAAATTACTTAGGTGTATACTGAATCATCAATTAAATCAATATAATTTCTATTTATAGTCATAATTTTACTTGGCATGGTTCTCTCCATGTTGACATTTTCTAGAATAAATATATTTTTAGCGGAGAAAGCACGATGAGCTGGAGCTTTAGTTTCTGCACCTGGATCTACCGAGGGTGTATCTACTCCCACTCCTACTAATGTTCGTGTTTCGGTTATCCATTTTGCAACATCTTCGCTTATTCCTGAAATCAGAATTTTACAAATTTATGTATGAAATAGGAAATACCTTAATTTATTTTAAGTGACTTATATATACCTGGAAATTTTAAATTATCGTGTGTTGGCCGAGACGCTCCTAAATACTTTGTTGGGTTGTCATAAAATTTACTCCAACCAAATTTAAAAATCACAGTGAAGTTTCTTCGAGTATCTCCTGTAAATAAATTGTTCATATGGTGCCTCTCTAGGACGAAATCTGGATTACCGGAGACCATTGAACTCAAATCCACTATCACGACTGAAATTAAATTTGAAATTGATCTCAGTGTTCACATTAAAATATTTTATGGAAAAATAAGGATGAATTACGTGGTGTTATTAGATGATCAATAGGTATTTTTCCTACTGTCCATTTGTCTTCTCCGAAATGTATAGGTGCATCTAAATGAGTTCCTCCATGTTCTGCTGCACAAAATTCGTTTGCAGAATACCTAACAATTTTTAATAAAACAATATAGGTATCTGTGTGTTGAGCAGAAATTCAAATTAATCGAGCTTGTTTTTTTTTATTTTTTCCTATTCAAGTTTCAAAAAAGCATTTAATATGTCAATATGCCTATTACATTATATCAAATCTATAACTATTCTGACTATGCATCTACTGATATTTTACAGGAACGTTGACATGATATTTTGAATAGGTAAGTTTTATCAGTTATTCTTAAAAAATATACAGAAATAAGCTTTTTTTTGTTTATCACATTTGTATTTGATATGGTAGAACATGGGTCATTTAATATAAGATAAAGATTATTATTAGAGGTATGGATTTATCGCATATAAGAAACAGAATTCTCACAAAAATTCAAATTTCAAGAAAAATAAATTAATTCTTTATTCATTTTAAATAAAAAAAATCCACTGAAATTGTTAGTATAAAAATAAGACTACTTTTTTTCTATGGATATGAATGTGAGCATTTGTACATATTCACATACCAAAATCCATGTTGCGGAGAATAAGCAGCAAATTTTTTGGTGAATTCAAATTTTTTGGCTCCTGGCCAATACACTGTTGCATTATTTATGGGATATGACAAATCTATGAATTCAAATCCTCCACCAAAGAGGAAATCATTAATTTTAAGAGGGTCACTATTAGTTGATACTAATAATATGTGTAGAAACAGAAACGATATTGTTGAACGTGTGTTCATCTTGTCGACACTGAATTAACTGAATGAAATAATTTTATCATCTGTTATTCGAAAATATGTGAATATTACAACACACGAAGAATAAATCAATGTTTCATTTTTTCAAAACAGATAAGGTAATTTAAGCAATCTTAAAATATATCAAATACGCTGTCATATTTATAATAAGCAGTCATAATTATACCAATTTTCTTATTGTTTTGAATTGTATTTTTCATTGAATAATTGGCTCAATCTTTCAATAGAGAAGGATGTTTCATAGGTATGTACACGTTATTAAATACATAGCATGATTTCAATTCTTTCTGTTTATTTGAAAAAAAAAATACACATTTGAACAAAAAATGTCTTAAAATATTGAATTACTAATCCTTAATGATATTTACAATCTTCGTTAATAACTTATGGAAATTTTGCGATCTTAGTGAAAGCTTTACATTCAACAAAACTTTCAAAGACCATCAATATTTGTAATTGTATACATAACTTTAATGATTATCGAAAAATTGTTACCCTGAATGTTTTACCAACACCAAAGTATCTCGCTTTATTTCAAATTTGAATAGTCAAAATAATTTTCGTTTTGATCTATTTTATTTGTACACTTATATAGATTGAATGTTAATATTTTTCGTATATTGCACTTGAAAATATTTTATATTATTTATACCTAACAAGATAACATTAAATAAGAAAAATGCCATATCAACACGCTGTATAATTATGATTTTAATAATAAAGTTTTTTTCATTAGTGAAAAATATTAAGTATCATTTATTTTGCAAAAATATTTACCATTCTGGTGTAAACACAAACTAATTGTTTTGTATTGACAAATAGTATCCATCAATTTTCTTTTTTATGTTTATTACTAAATATTATCATTAATATTGAAAATTTCTATTTAAAATCTTATTTTTTTTAAAATTAAGAGAAATGAAAAATCTTGGAATTTTTTTCAGCACGGATGAAACTCATCATGAGCTACCGTAATACAAAATACAAAACTCTTGTTCATTTGAGATTTGCATTAAATAAAATATAATTTTTCAATGTCATAGAACAATAGAAATGGTTTCATAAATCTATATCACATGTACAAAATATTATTTTATTTCAATTAAGGATATTAATATAGTCCTGATGGCATGTCTGTGAGCTTGGCCATTCCCAGTGATGTACCATTCGATGAACTCCTTTGAATCGATATGGGTAGGCTTTTCATCATCATATCTTTATTGGCCAGACCTCGGTTAAGATTGACCACATTGGAATTTTCTCTGGGACAGTTTTGTCCTGAGTACATTCCGGCGTTAGCATGTCCTCTTTTTATTACAAAAGATGTGTTGCTACTGCCATTATTTCCAGATAGTTGATCAAACGAACTGGAACTGAGTCTGGAAGCTGGAAAGTATCTATGTGATGGATCTGCTTGAGGTCGGTGATTGATTTCATAGTCATCATCAACATCGTCATAATATTTGTTTGAGCTTCCGTTAGTCTTTCGCCTGTTCAGACTTCTAGAGCCATTATTTTGTTCTGTGTGGTTTTTATTCTTCCAATTTTTGTTATTTTCCGACGTCAAAACGATATCTACCATCGAATCCAATCCTTCGTCGATTCTATCAAGGCTTTTTGTTATCTTTTTAGCTTCAATGAGTGCTGCATAATCTTGTCGCTGTTTTTGATGGAGACGATCGTCCTTTTTGTAATCATCGGACTCCTTGATGTAATATAGTCCATCATAACTATCTTTTTCTACTTTCAAATCATTAATGTTTACCACACCGTTGTTTTGTTCTGATTTCTGAAATGAATCTGTCCTCTTTACGTTTTGTTTTCTACAAACATCATCTCCCGATTTTGTTCTAGCTTTCCTGAGGAGTTCACGTTTTTCTGCCATAGCCGCTCGTTCTCTAGCATCCATTATAGTATTGAGCAAAGATCTATTATTTGTTTTGATGTAAACTTCTTGTTTGTTAGGTCTGGGAATAATTTGCGGCTGACATCTGGATGCACTTAATAACGAATCTGATCCTTCGTCACTAGAATAGTATTGCTGTTCTTCGTCATAGCCCAACGCTCTTTTATTATTGCAGATGACTCCTTGCTCAGCAGATGGTATGAAAAGGTGAATAAGGCTTTTTGATTTTCGGGGAGGTTGCGGTAAAAGCTTCCCTGGAATGATTTCAGATTCAGAATCTGCTTGATACGCTGCATTTTGGCTTGAATAATTTGTACTGTCTGTTATTATTATCGTATGCTTCAGACTCGTCACCGAATCTTTCTTTTCTAGCTCTTTATGGTTCTTTCCTTCCACAGCATTGACTTCAACTTCCGTTTTATTGAATTGAGGTGGTTTATCATTACCAGCTAACACCTTATCTTTAGCGTATTGTTCAGATTCAGCATCATTGACTATGTTACGCAATTCTTCAATGACTTCTTCGATAGTGGTTTCTTCTTCGTCATCATCTTCATCTGTCATCTTCTTCGTGGTATTTTCCGACGAAGGTTGTATGTTCATTTCCTTAGATTTTGATCGCATCAGTATGGTTTCATTCTTCACGTTGAAAACTTCGTAGACCATCGGCTCTCTCTGCATATCGTCGTCTGGGCTAAGTGACCTTTCAGATGAACTTATACCTTCGTCTTCCGGTGGAGAAGATTCATCTTAAATATTTCATCATGGTTAAATACATTAACAACATTTATAAAATTTATAGAAAATGTATGAAGAAAGTACCTCTTTTCACAGTTTTTTGTTTTCCTATTGTGATTTTTTTCCTAGTCGAATTTCCATGTTCGGATCTAAGCGATGTGACTTCTTCTTGCAATTCGCAACATCTTTCTTTTAAGCATTGCTCTAAAGATAAAAGAATTCCCTTCTCTTCTTGCAAAATCTACAAATGACAGAACAATTTACATCAATTCAGGAAATACATAGATACGATGATTCAAAATATACGAAAAAACTATATTATTACCTGTACTCTCTTTTCTAACAGCTCCAATTTAACTTTCATGTCGTCCTTCTCCTTTTCGGCTTCAGTGGCCTTTTCGCTGAGACCATCAACATCAATGAGCTGTCTTTCATAACGGGACAGTTCGATCAAAACTTGTTCGGCACTCGGGTTTCTAGACACCGCCTAAAAACGGATGTTTCTTTTTAGTAAAAGTGTCGAAACGCCAATAACTTAACATCTCACAGATCGATTTCGTTAACGCGCTGCATAGCAAAAAAATAAATCAAACTTCACCTTTCTGAGAGCAGCAACGTCCAAACCAGCTTGATCGAGTTCGGCCTGTAAATACAGACGCCTTTTGGGCGATGGAGCGCCTTTCAACAAAGCTGCCAAGAGTCGGAGACCAGCTGCTGGAAGTTCACCGCCTCCACTCTGCACCATTCCGGCCAAAAATCGAAAACGACAAGGTTCTCCGTATCGCAATCTCAAAGTGGACAGAGCTTCGGATACTCCAGCGTGTCCTCCACTCGAAACTTCGCAAGCGACCGTCAATAGCTGAAGTTTAAACAGTCAAATTTTAACTCACCCGTGAAATTTCAATGGGAAAATTGATCAGAATACATACTTGTAAAGCTAATATTCTTGATTTATTGACAGTCGACATTATACAGGCTGCTAAAGCGTAAAGTCCGGCCGGACAGGCCACTAATCTTCTTGCTGCTTCTGAATATCTTTGGCAACAGCTTTGCAGACATTGTCTATAAAATATTGATTAATTAACATATGATTTAATTTTGATGAAAATTTTCATTATGAAAATTGCATCAATCGAAGCGTAATTCGGAAATAAGAACTGTTACGTTCGAATATACCGAGATAACGGTAACACAGAAAGGTATGATTTCCTGCTTAAATAAAACTAATTAAAAAAAAAATGAAGACATTAAAACGATAACATAAGGGCCGCATGTAAATTTACGAGCGACTTTAATGTCTTTGGTTTCGCTATAATCCGATTAACATAATCAGATTAGCTTTCGTATAATACTAGTTTTGTAACGATGCTCGCGCTTTTCAGAACGAACAAGTGCAATTCATCGGAGCGTGTACTCATCGATCGAACATAAAATATGCAAATGATAGATAAATTATGGAATTTAAATTCTTCATATTCATTTTGAATAATATATATATTTTTTTTATTTAAATCAAATTATTTTCATCTTCAATAATCTTCAGTCTCTTTTGTCTAGTACACATTGGAGAATCTATACGCGCGAACCGAAATAGCCATTGACACATCCAAACAAATAACTCTAACACTAATTAACAAAATTACTCTCTACCCGGATACGAAAAGAAGATCTTCAATACTTAATAAATAATCCGATCTGATTCGATCGATAGGATGTTTGTATAAACTTTTTTCCTCATGAGAGTTCATCGACCTGCATGTGTACAAAACGACATACGGTTGTATTCATATGGACTCACAAGCATGCGAGTTCGTCGAGCAAGGCTCTCCTCTGTTGAGCTGGTGGCAACCTGACTGGACCGGAAGACTGTTGAGTGAGGACACCGGAAGACGCCGCTGGCGGAGCAGGAGCCGCTTGACTCAACTGGATGCTTCTGAGGGCTTCCACCACCAGAGTAACGCCGTCCAAAGGATCGCTGATGAACTCTTGGACGAAGCTGAAATTTTATGAAAATTCGTTGAAATTATTGATAATTCGTAGTAGACATATGAGGACTTTAGAACTTGACTGTGGAAATAGTTTTTGAATAAAATATATTCGTTCGTTTGATTTTGAAAAGGATATACACAGTTTCGGTATCTGAATTCATAAATATCAGATCACTTAAAATTTTATAATAAATTAGTTATTTTCTTAGACTTGAAATTATTTTCAATACTTGAAATCTCTCTCGTGAAAAATCACATTTTTGAGTTATGACGTTCATTAAACAAGTAAGCGATATGTAATTGTAATTAAAATTACTTTCTTTTAATTATAAATTATTTTCATTTTCCAGATCAACTGATTTCATAATTATTTATTAAAAAAATAGATTCGCTAACATTCATAAATTTCATATGAGAAAGCGTTTAATATTATATTTTCCGTTGTTTTTTCTTTCCCATATTGATAACATTGCTTTTGGTTTTCAATCAAAAGAGTACAAACGGGCAATAAATCATTAAAAACCGCTAAAAACGTTAAATTCGATCAATTAATGTAACGATTATTTTTAAGTGTGAATTCACATGTATGAATGTTCAAATTATGTTGCGAAAATAATTGAATAAACTGATCACGTTCTGAATCTGCCGAAATTTTTAAATCCAACTGTTATTTGAAATATAATACGAACATTATAATAATTTTCGGTTTATGCAAGAAAAAAAATGGTACACTTTCGCTCAAGTTCTTAGCAATGATAGTTATTTTTATTGCGAGTATATTTGCTTTGTTTCGAAACGAAAATGATATGTGTTTATTCGTTTTAATTAAAAGAAAATATTTTTATTGGGAATTCTTACGAGTCGTTATATCTGCAATAAAAGCGATCAAATTATTCAAATTTCCCATTCTTTCGAAAACAAGCACGCATTATTGTGCGAAGATGATTTTCCACCGCGAAGCTATTTATCACTGATCGCAGTGTTAAGAATTATCACCACAAAGATTCGAATGATATGCGAGAACAATATTATTTCCGAAAGAAGCAAGTCAATTAAGATTCGCATGGGAAAAATTCCAAATTAACATAAATCAGATATGATAGGATTCGAACGTTTACATCTCTTTAGACGCCGATCTTAAATTTATGTCAATTACGAGATGTCCCGATACGAATATAACGAATGGGATACTCAATAGATCCGGATCGATATCGATCACTAAACTCGTTCTATATACAATAATCTAGGGTTGTGAAGGCAGAAAAGCGATTTTGCCACCGATTTTGATTCGACACGACTCAATATTAAATTTTATTTATCTTTACATTAACAAACTTATCTGTCAATGAAAAAACATTTGAATTCTACCTACAAAAGTTCGAAACTATCATCGATAAAAATTAAATTCCAACATAAAAAAAAATGAATAAAGATGTTGAATATTCAAAGTGGATCTATATTAATCGCAAGTATTAATATTCATTCTAGCAAAATAAATACTGCAAAGCTGGAGCTATTTCTGATATTTTCGTTGCGAATTTTAGCATCGATATTAATAAAATCTTTACAAAACTCGATTTCAATCTCAAATCAAAGTGAACATTGATGTACATAAATTTTAAATGCTTCTTTATTATCAAAAATATAA
Organism: Cheumatopsyche charites; assembly: GCA_024721215.1. NCBI lineage: Eukaryota > Metazoa > Arthropoda > Insecta > Trichoptera > Hydropsychidae > Cheumatopsyche > Cheumatopsyche charites. The sequence continues at coordinate 6,323,491 of CM045583.1, forward strand.
ATTTCTGTCAATATTGACATGATATCGATAGAAATATTGAAGCAAAGTATCAAAAATATCATCAATAATCTATATGATGTTCAAAACGATATGATAATAAACATTTTCAGCATCTTTATAACCCTAACACATAAGAAAAACCTTCAAAGTCGATTACCTTATCATTCAGACTGCAGAAAACTCTCGATGCTTCAGTCGGCTAATAATTCGCCCGCGTTTCAGATAATGTCGATAATTTTACATCGTCGTAGGCGTACGAACAATAGAAAAGTGGAATTGTAGAACGACAACGTACAATACGAAAAAACAATGGTCTCGAATTAACGGCAACAAACGAGCCTCGGAGACAATCGGCGTAATAACGACGTCGAGCTTTCGAAGATGCGTCATCGGAAAAACGTTACTTTTCTTCGTGAGATCGACCCAATGGTGGTGAATATCTCGATTGAAGGTTTCTCGGATGTGTTGGTGGAGAATTGGATTCAATTCTGAATGAAATAATCGATTTTCTAAAGGTTCTTGTTTCGGATTTATTCAGGTTATGCCATTATGAAATTAACGGGAATCTGAAGAGTTTTCAATAGACGGATCGTGATTGATTCATTTCTGATGTTCAATAGTCAGATTAGATCGAGAAATGTTCTATTTTATAATACGAATTGAATTTTATTTATGATCTGAAAATAAATAAAAAAATAGTTTGTTTAATCGATATGAATTTGGAAAAGTATGAAATGTGATTCAAAATTTTAAAAGAAAGTTAAAATTCTTTCAATATTGAAAGGATGAATGAAATTGAATGCAATTGTACGAATTGATACAACGAAAAAGATTGTTGAAAAATGATATGTTTATTTTTAAAAATCGAGAATGAGTACCTACAAACCGCGAAAGATGAATATTGCGCATTAATATTTTTGAACGTATCCACTTTCAAGATCTTCGTTCACGGTGAAAGTTTTGAATTTATTTCTGCTACTTTACGGATATCAATAATTTATTTTTTTATCACGAGCCCTTCATAAAAAATCTGGTTAATTTTTTTCATTAAACCGATTACCGAGAAGCAAGCACGATTAAACTATATTTTCAACGCTAAAATTCCTTCATAATATCAGGTTATAAAAATACTCTGACGCTTCGTAGGAGCGAAAATACTGTGTTTCGTTGACTTATTAGACTATCGTAAGGTAGAATTACTGTAAGACCAGCTGCCTTTGATGAATAATTAATTATACGGGGTTGGTTCTAGACGTGTATTCGTTCGACCACCGAGCGATCTTCGCAGATTCCATTCACCTCGGTGCTAAGTGAATTAGTGTATTATTTTCACAATGATTTACTGGATTCCACCGGATAGAAAGTCGCTTTAATAAATTCTAAACGACAAAGCGACGCAGCGAAATCCCTTAAATTGAATTACAGTCGAAAAATCCACGAATGCGTAGAGATTTTCCACTTTCTCTGAAGTGTGCATTAACTGCTAGTTACACACTCGCCATCAGCATAGTTGACTAACGATCGATTTCCTCTGAAAAGTGTTCAAGAGACAACTTAGCGTACTGTCGTTTTCTAAAATTACCAGCAAACGATCAAAAAATTGAAAAAAAAAACACGGCTATATTACTTTGAGAAAGATTCACTGGTATTTCGACATATGAAAGTTAATAATATCAAAATTAATTGAATCGATTTTATTATTTTACTCGTTATAAGTACATGCTTAAACACGTTCAAAGATTTCGTTTAAATTTCATTTCAACTCAATAAATTCACCAATTTACAATCGAGTACAGAAATGCGAATAATCCAAAAAGATCCGGACTTGTTTAAGCGGAATCCGCATCAAAAAGATATCTTAAAATCGATCAATTACTTTTACATACGAAACGAGCGAAAGTATCGAAATAAGGAATCACGATACGAATCTTATGCTCGAATATGAAAATTATAAATTCACACACCTTCACCTCGAGGGTCAAGAGTGCGATCGAATTTTCGAATCGTTATTAAACGCAATTTCGATAATGCAATAAAACGCGGATTATCCGGACAGGTTCACAAAATAGATGGTTTCCGTTCGCCGGTAAGCTGAGTAAGTTACTGTGCGACCGGTTATCGAGTTAAAATAATCGGAACGAGTTTATTCGGCGGTTTTATTACGAGTTTGAGGCTTCGATATGAGCGGATCCATAGATCGATCGATCGATCTCGTTATAATATTAATGCACGTGTAATATTTCTGTGGACGTGTACGGGAGTTAATCTCGAAGGTATCAGATTAGGTGGTCTTTTGACGTTTGAGCGTAAATACGATGTGGAAAATATTGTGAAAGATGCTGATGTTGAATTATTGCGATAACGGATTTGAGAGTTTATTTTGCTATATTTTGTCTGTTTTCCATATAAATAAAAATTAATGTATGTCTATGTTATTTATAGGCTCTAAAGGTTTGTTTTAGCCTAGTAAAACATTTCAGAGTTGTGTGCACATTTAGGAAGGTTTTTGCATCGTCACATATTACAATTAACTCAGTAGTAGTGAATAGTTTGAAATAGACTTTAAGTTCATAGTCTCGACCAAAGTCATAAAAAGCAATAGTAATTTGTCTCGATTTTTTATAATTAAAATAATCTTGAAAAAACATTTTTATATATTTCAATAAAACTACGAGACGTAAGCTATAAAATATTTAATTTTATCCACGTAATAAATATGAAAATTATGATGAACATCCATAAAAATTGAATTTCATAAGATATCGAAAATCAATTTTGAATCCGTAAAAAATTTAGAGGATAAAACAAATAAACATTCAAGCGCATTTTTCTATCTGTGAAATTAATCAGACGGCTTCGATAAATTCAACGTAACTAATGGCTTTTGCGTAGGATATTTTTTTTTAATTTGCATCGAATTTTCGCTTAAAAACGCATATCGAGTTTCACACCGAATCGATGAATTATTAATATATTGCAAATATTTATGCGACTAACACTCAGCTTTTCCCACATTTAGAAAAAACCTACGTTCGTTTCGAACGATTCGTAGAGTTCATGCGAATTGCGTGTTTTATTCGCCATTTTTTTTCATTGTGTGTCTACTTATAAAATTTGTTACCTAATCTATTCAATTATTTATCTGAATATTTCATGATATGAATGCTAATTGTTATCTTATTGTTTATGAGCAATTTTGTGAACGCAGTTTTCAGTGTAAAATACTAGTATTTTATTTTATAAAAAACTCGTTATATTTCATTATATACATAAACATAATATTTTTATTTAATAATTATTTATTTCTTAAATTATATTGTATACGAATTTAATACTTTTCATCTATACTTTGCTGCTACATCACTGTGTTTCAATACTCGAGTATACCGTAACAGGTTCACGTACAAAGCGAAAAAAGCCTCATGAGTCACAATAATAATATGGCTTGTTAACAATCTCAAGTTTTTTTTAAACAAAGGGTTCTTTTTGCCAGACTTTCCGTTTACGTATTCGTAGCAAGGGGATGTTTAATGGATAATTCTAGAGTGGTTGAGTTGAATTTTAACGAGATGTGGAATTTAAAGCGTGATTGAACTCGTAAATTAATATTGCAGTAAGCTTTTTCATATGATAATTACGAAAGTATGTGTTTCTCGTATGATCGTTATTATGCAGTGAATTTAATACGGTAATTATCGAAAGAAGATCAATTTTATTTTCAATGAATTCAGAAAAATAATGAAGATTATAAATCTTGGGATCAAATTGAGCTTTCATTAAAACTCTGCATAAATTTCAGATGCTTTGTTTTTTATCAAAGGAAATTTTAATTTATTGGTAGCAATTTTGAAAATTTTAGCAATGTATATGGAAAATGTATAAAAAGTGATGACACTTCACATAAATTAGCATTAAAAGGCGGTAGCTCTTATGTCAAGAAATCACGCTACCGTCAATGAAAGTTTCTCATCATTTGAATCATTAGGATTTACGATAGTAAATTTTAACGCTAATAGAATTTATTATGTCGTAAAATGTACTGTATTGTATAATATAATAAGAAACTTAATTGGGAAACGAAAATGTGTGTCTGTTAAGAATATCATATAAATTTAGTGCAATGCGAAATATAATATATCGTGTCTCTTTTGAAATAGATATTTTTTAGATATCATTTTTTTCATATTTTATATCTAAAATAGTTAAACAATTAATCCGTCGTTTCTCATATTTCATCTAAAACACCATGAAAAAAATTGAATATCGAAAATTCGAATACACTTGAAATTTGAATAAAGCTCACAATAAATTATGCAATATTCTTGTCAGAATTAATTAATGTCCCAGAGCAAAATATTGAATTAATTTAATTTACAACAACCAGCTAACTGTATATGACAAAGAATACATCGTTGAAATTCCAAAGAAAATTTTCATAGCGACGCAAACATCATTTATGACGGTGCATTTTCGAATATCTTATGAGAATTTAATTGAATCGTCGAAAATAATGATTACATTTGAATGTTAATTAATACGCTTGTGTTTTCAGCGAATTCATTAAAAAAATAATCATTTCATCAAATTATATTTTTCCGAACAACGTAACTTGTTCATGCGAATTATATAATTTTGGTTGTTTTAGCAAGAAGCCTCGATCGGATAATGTAAATATACTGATTATACATAAAAATTTGCAAAATAATGTTAAGCAATCGAATCGAAATTAGATAGTTTTTTATATCTACATTACATTTTATGAAAATTTATTGTGAAAATTATTATTTGGGATATTTTTCTTTTATGATTTATATGTAAAAATTTGAAGAATCGTTGAAAACCTGGCGATGCGATCAACGACACTCATATCGAGTTCTCGTTAAACAATATCGACAAAAAATAACGTTTTCGCTTGAGTTCAGCGTCCTTAACGTGAGAATAGTGAACTTCGCTAAAAAAGAAATAATATTTATATTACACAACCGGTTGTTTAAAACGTCGATTCGAGATACGGAACGTCGCCGAAAAAAATCCGTAAATAAATATCATACTGGAAGATTTCGAGAGAGTTATCGCGCAGGAAATGGCCTGTACACGAATTAATTTTATTAGATTATTGTATACACAAGGCTTATTAGCACTCTTTGAATAATTAGTGGTAACGCTGCTTTAATTGAACGGTGTGGGCGTTTTGATACATGCATTGAATTTGTGCAATGGCTCTTTTTTATATTCGGTGTTTTCTTTGGCAGCGTAACGAAAGCTCCTCAGAGGAAATTGGATGGTGTAAAATACAAGCAATTTGTAAATTAAACAGTTTAGTTTTGTAGGAAAAAAAAAGATTGATTTAGATACATTTGATTTGTAATTCGATTTGAATTTTCGTAATAAATAAAAATTGATGTTATATTTGTATTTTTCGAGAATTGATTTTCTCATTTGAAAGTTGGAAATATTTAATTTCATATGCTTCTGATTTAATTATGTTGTCTGTTTAACTATAAAAGGAATAAAATACATAAAAAAACTAAATACTACAAATTAGGCTTATATTTTTTCTGCAACTTAAAAGGCAATACACGTCTACCTATTGGATAATCCTATTTGAGATTTTCTACTTTTTCCCATCAAGTTTCCTTTACTCACATCAAAAAAATATAGTTACTTAATTAGAATTGCGTATTACACATGATTTTTTAAATCATTCGGAACATTTTCACTCAAGTAAACAATTGATCGAAGAAAATTCTTCACATAAAACGAAACAAATCAACTACAAAATAACACCATCCGTAATAAAATTTTGAATACAGCGCTAAGAACAAAAGGCAGCACACACAACACACTAATTAGAAGCCTCCGATTTAATCCTCGCATATATTTTAATATTTTAATGAGTGTGGAGATAACAGAATCTCATCGCACTCGAATGAATGAAAAGCTCGACGAACGGCGAATTAGCTCCACGTACAAAAATACGTCGATCGAAATGCGCGATTAGACACGCGTTAAAAATACAAAATGAAATAAAAAAGCCATTTCATGGGTCTTAAGACAATGGAAAGCATAATTGAAAATTAAAAATGCGGTTTTGGAAACGTGCGTGTCGTTGGCACTTCGTTTGCTGCTGCAGCACGATTCCTATTCACGCTCACAATAATACATACAATATGTGTTGCAAATATTTGTTCGAAAACGAAAATAGCGTGAGATAATATATCATTGAAATGCTTAATGAAAAGGAAACGCGCTTTTTTTTCGTTTGCGTAAGAATAAAATTCACATATGATCTGGCGGAGTTTTATGTGCGTTTTGAAATTGAAATTATCTCGCGGCTCATAGAATTAGCCGTCACGCTTTATGAATTTATGTACGGGATTGAATTTAATTAAATTATCGCAGAGGTGAGAAATGGTTCAATGATTTCATTTTAGTTTTATTTAATTGTTAGTTAATGTAATAATATTAAAATTTGTAAAATATATCTTAGAATATTGGTGTGACGAATTTTCTAAAAAAAAAAATGGTCGAATTTTCACAAAAAAGTCTATTATTCACATGCACCCATTAAAATGAAACGCACTCTGCGAACATAGGAACAATCGGCAATAATGCGAAGAAGAGTCGCCCTCGTTTCGAATCGACTCGCATAATCTTGCAATTATTCGAAATTCGCGCGAATAAAAGCCTCAAAGTTGATAATAAGTCACACGTGATTAAATCTCGAATATTACAATTCGCATTTTTCGCCATTGTTCGGACTACGTGCAAAGCGCAATTTGTGCGTCAATTTCTTCGTACGAAATGAGACGTTAACTCGACATCGTGATCCGAGTCGTGGCATTGTTTTATTGGATCGAAAAACTAGGTTTTATTGAGACGTTAAGATTTGTATAGGTTCGATTATTAGATTATATTATTCTGCGGGCGTTTAAGTGCTTTTTACGACAGGACATCGACTGTAAATTGTATTTTTTTTTTCAATTCTTAACGCACCGATACATTATTCGACGACACGGACGAAACGCCTGTCCGATAATTTATTGAATACTAAAACGAAATTGATATATCAATATAGTTTTTATGTTGGCTTTAAGTAGGAACACGAGGATTAAATAGATATGTCCGAATTATGGTTTCCGCCGCCGTTATCTAGCGCCCGTATTAATTGATTGCTGAAAGATTTGAGCAGCGATGCTCAACAATTTCAATTTATAAATTAATCAAAATCGAATGGATTACATACGATGACTGAAAAGGCCAAGGGGTACAAGTGACTTCGCGGTGATTTCGAGAAAAGCGCGTTCAAACTTGACCACGTACCTACATGTACTAGGAGGAGGTCGAGTGATGTGATGATATATCGTAGCACACATTCCGAATAATTTTATATATTTTTGCCACCAAATAAATGAGCGTGCATAGAAGCGACGTGCATAACTCAATTTCGGCAAAAATGTCACTTGTACCCCTCGGCCTTTTCGGTCATCATATAAAGATCGATTCGATCCACGTTAATACAATTTTGCATACTTTCGCGATGAGCACAACGAACTTGCGGTATTAATCACTTGTTATAATTGCCGGTTGAGGTGCCTTGAGCAAGGTCGTGATGTCCCAGTGTAAAAGGTTGGGCACGACTGCAAAATGGCACGCCATTCAAGGATCGCATTCGTGGGAACAACTGAGCTATTTTCACCGCTTAAAGTTTTTCCTAGAGAGGCAATTTTTTATCCGTCGGCTCTATGGGAAAGATGCGGAGTGAAAAAAAATTAAATAAGCCATTGTTTCCGCACTCGTCTATAATGCGATGTGTTTATTGTTGTTTTAATTTTTAATGTACACAGTGGCGATTGTTTTCACCGATTTGTCGAATTGTATTGTGGGTAATAACAGTTTGATCGTTCTTAGGAAAATTTTTAATGAAATGAATAAGATATTTCTTATGAATTATATTTCGTTCAAGTTACAGTAAATCTTATTTATTTTATCTAAGTGATTATGAAAATTAATTATTTAAGCGCCACATGAAATCATATTATGTTATTTTAATGATCTCATCTAATCAACATTCCGATCTTTCACGCTGAACTATAATTCAAAAACTTTGTAAAAATATTTACACACATCTCAAAACTAGAAACTTAACCAGAACTGACCGCATCGCAAAGTACGTGCCCACTTTATCGGTCACACGGAAAAAAAATCACATTTCAAAAATTACTAGACCTCATCGTACGAGCGACTCGATCTTTAATTCAATTTAATTCCAGACTCACAGACGAAAAACAAGATTAAACCATACGAAAAAAAAACTTTAATCGCTGAAGATAACCCGTCCAGTGATCGCGTCGTAAACTAACCAGCAGACTTAACGCTCTGTCGACTAGAAAATCGTTACGGGATGGACTGAAAATAGCGAAAAATAAAAGTCCACCCTTTTATGAGCAATCACGATTTTTAATCATGGCACACACGAAGGGGGCGTTTAAATCATCCGCGTGCCATTTCAGCGATGAAATTATCGAACACTCTCACTGTTGTTGTGCATCTCTTGGCCTGAAATCATCGGCCAGGATAACGAGATATGCACGTTTTTCACATAATTTAAAAGCGAGATGCGAACCGTGTCTAAACGGTTCATTATCGCACAATCCATAGATCGGATCGAAGGAATGAACTAACCGATCTCGTTTAATATCTGCCGAAGGTTATGAGTTTCGTTTGTTTGATTTTCTCATTGTCGTTTTAATTGAGTTTCGTTGATGATTGATTCTTCGCATCGAAGCGATTCTTAATATGCTAGTATTTCTCGTGGACAGAGATATCACGCACAAAATATTCTCACACTGTAATAGTCATTGTTGCGGTTAATATTGGATCATGATCGCATTGATCACACTCCACTTGCAGTTGTGTGAAAAGCAGAGAAGTTTTTGCCTCGTTTGTAGGTCAAATAAGCGTTTTCGCTTCTAGCTAGAGATTATTACGAGCTGCGAATTCACGATTCCTTAGAATTGATCGTTTTCTAAATTGATCTGTGTATTGTGGGTCATTTCACCGATGACTTTCTTTATAATACCCATTGGCACTTAGAGCTTTTTAGTATAGAAATTCAATCGTTTACGATAAGTCTGTTTACAATGATCGTAGATAATGTATTTTCTAGATAATAACGTACCTTGGAAAAGCGAGTCTGAGATCTGCCCGAAGCTTAGTCAAAAGTTCGCTCAACGAACCGAACTGTCTCAAGCTCATTTCACCGCCAGGGCTTTGGCAAGGATTTCTGCAATTACATAAAAAACAGCAATTAATAAACAATATGAAACAGCGACAAGTGTGCGAAACGTTTCACAATCTGCTGAAAATTTTCTCATAGTGTTGCTGCAACGGTCACACTAATGCGCAATACGATAATATAATATAATCGCTTCATATGCGACTCGAAGTGCAATTTTTTTATACGCACCTAATTAGATCAAGTGAATAATGATCGAGCTGTGCTGAATCAGCATCATTTTTCAATTTTCGCGTTCGCACAAAAATCGAATAAATAATTACACATTGCGGTCAGTGACGATTGCGCGTAAGTATTTGACATTAATCACTTTCACGTATCGTTTGATTTGATGCGTTGATTTATAATAATCAAGTACAGTAAATAGCATTAATCATACCTGTAATCTTTGTCGGAATGTGTTAATGATTGTGGAGACGTGTCTAATGGCGTGTTTCCCAAAGATAAAGGTTGGTTTTGACTCGGAGTACGCTTTCCCCATTTTCTCAAAGCCAAAGCATAATCTTCGGGATTGTATGTAGGCGGTCTTTGTTTTTCCTGAAAATATAAAACACATTAATAAAAAACTATGTTATTCGGTCAACTTGAATTTGCTAATAACACGATAGACTCATATTATTTCATTATTTCAATTAACGTTGCGGCATCTTAAAAGCATAACGATAATTGAGCAGCGACGTGATTGATTTAAGCAATTTTGATGATTTCTGCCCAATTGTCGAATCCGAAAATCTAACTCGTATATTTGTTTGAAAAAAGAAACAAAAAAACATGTCTAATTTTCAGTATGCTGAGAATATTCGCGATTTTTTGCAGACGAGCTTCGACAAACGGTGTTCGTTGACGTATACTTAGTTAAGTTAAACATTACCGTTGGTCTCGATCCGATATAACACGGTTATTCGAAATCTGTATTTCTATAGTAAACAATTCAATGAAGATTTTACCGATATTCAAAAATATTGAAAATGCAATGATGCGATATTTAGAATACGCGTTCAAATGAAAATTTCATATAACTGATTCAATATAACATTGATTGTGAGATTTCATTTCTTATAATTGAGTGTTAAGTATGAAATTGTATAATCGACAATTTTCCAAGCTGGATTTAATTGAGTGACAATTGTCTATACCGCAAGTTCATCGACGCAAGAAATGTTAATTGAACAACGACGACGATTCCAAGCTAGATTTCACGCCGATTTTCATTGTCATTTTCAGACCTTGACTCAATTAACAACTGTTTTAGTTGCAAATGCCCCGGTATGATATTTCAGAGCGACACGCTTCGTGAAATTTCGAGTTCGAATGCCGTGAACGACTATAACAGTCAGTTGTATAAATTCAATTGACATTTTATTCAAAATATTTAACGCCGTTTTTTATATTTATTTTAAATTGAGTGGGAAATTGACCTATAGTAAACCAGATCGGATAGGTTTATGATGCGGTGAACTTTCTATAAACTATTATTATAAAAATAAAAATGTAATTTATTGTATGTATGTATTATTATTTTATATTGAGTTTTTCAAGAATACTTTTGCTTGTGGCTTTTAATATCACTGATATACAAATTTCGCCTTTTCTGATGGCCCATCAATAAAAATAAGAAATTATTATAAATTCGACCACGTAGAATCCGATTTTGAAGTCAAAATTTACATGAAACAACTGGTTTACTCACAATTTGAGTTCAAAGTTCGATAAAATTTCAAACTCCATACAAGGTATAATCGAAATTATAAATTTATTTCAAATCTTATTTTCATGAAATTGGTTTCAAACGTTAAAATGATTAATACTAAATCATACAAAAAATAATTTATATATATAACATCGATTTTGGCTGATTTATGACGAATTTTCATGAAAAAAATCACACATTTTTTAAAAACATTCCTATTAATATATCAATCTTAATTTCCATTTGAAATATATTTCTAGATATTTCAAAAGTGATTAGCTTACATGTTCTATCCTTATTTTTGTACAAATTGCTTTTTTATAAAAGAAATATGTTAATATCTGTGAGCGCACATTTTTCATACAAAATGTATGGGGATATTCTCGACACGAGCGTTACTCTATTAATCTATACTATTTATTATTTTTTTTCAAAACTTGATTTTATACTACAATTTGAGACTTTTGAGGTTGTTTATTGATGTATTAAGCACAGTTTAATGCTTTCAAACTATTTTATTATCAGCAATTTTTGCAATTTTAAATGTTTTTGTGCTATTTTCTTCAAATTCACTTTTAATAATTATTTTCTCAAAAAGTAAAAACAATAGAACCTTTTCATTTTCATTAACATATAAATACACTCATATTTAATAGTTTCTGAAAGTTTTGTATAAAAACATTGATAAATAAAAATGTTATGATGATTTTAAAGTGATTTTTTCGCTGAAAATCGACCAAAAAAAAAACTACAAAATGTGATTTTTTTCAAAAACCATTTGTCTTACAGAAAAACGGATTTGATATTCGTGATCAGAACATCAAAATACATAAAGTTCATTAAGTTTCATTGATTGGCCATTTTCTTGTCGAACGGTGTATTTGACTGAACGGATGTGATATCAGGCTGTGACCTTAATTTTTGGATTTATAATTAACTTAAGAAGATATTTGATGTAAGTTTCATCATTCACAATGAACAACCTTCGTCGACAACATATGTTTTTCTTATAGGTACAATAGATATTATATTAAAATGAAACTTAATTTATTTTAAATCTAATACGAAATTGTACTTAATATATTTTTTTATCGAGAAATGATGTAACCACGATCGCGAAACGTTTTTCCCCCATTTTTTTATAGACGTACATCAAAATTTAAATAATATCGATGATTGATTCATCACAAATTCAATACAGAACAATAGAAAAAAATCTAAACAACGTACAAAATAATAATCCAAGGCCATCAAGCGTTGAACGGACACGCGCTCATCGCAATTGCCGTTATTACGAAACGGGCCCATCGCGAATATTGCGAATATATAACATAATGTTAATGGTTAAAAAAAAGTACGTTGTTCGAATGCACACAACGGCAATCGTATTGGACAGCAAGAAGTGCCCTAAGGCTCTTTGGTCCGCTTCGGTGACAACCGGTTCCGTTATTGCATACGCAACACAATACAAGAGGTTGATGGATCTTCGGATGATGGATAGAATCTTCTTTGTTCGATTGACAAACTGAATTCGGATGCCAAATGTAAATCGGAACGCTTCGATTGATTTAATTTTATTTCAAGAAGCAAATTTTGTTTGTTCCACTAACTTCTGTGACTCGGAATTGTTCAAGACTATGGACTGTAAATAAAATCGATTGTGAACTTTTGTGAAATTTATAATAAAAAAAAAAAAGATAAAGTGAATAACGAATAGTTTGTAGGTCATGCTTTATATTTTCAAGGGTCAGCTATGGAAAGTCCTCTCTGTGAAATGTCAATCGATAGATTGTAAAATATAATGATGCAGAAATTTTCCCAGATGTACATACAATAATTCTGGATGTTTCAATGCGATAGTATAATATAAACCGTTAAGGAGCTTATAAATAATATACATGCATTTTTTTTATTTATTTAGATAAACTAGGTGAATTAGTTGTTCAATGTTTGATTGTTGTAAAAGATAATAAATCGGTCGAGTACATATTTTTGTTATACACGCAATGTACTGCATTAAAATTTGTTCTCAATTCGTATTTCCATATGTGCTTTTGTGTGCAACATGATGATTTTGATTTATTGGCTGTGTTCGATTCTAATAAGCAGATCGAGGTAAAAGTTGAAAGTTAAGTGTAAAATATAATGCGGATTTTTGATGTTGGAATTTCTATATGGATATGAAAGTGGTCTAGTCTGTCTTGTGAGATCAAGGATTTAACATAAAAATCTCACGTATCCGCTATGTTTGCATATTTAATTTATTTAAATTCGCGGATTAAATATTTATTTCGCTGAAAGAAAATTATATGCCACCTACAGCATCACACGGTTATAACGTAAATAAAATACTTTAATTCAAAAGCTTAAGCAAAGTGCAAAATGCATACAAATTTCTTACTGCATAAGATATATAATAAATATTATGACCAGTTTGATTTGAATAAGCGTACAAGATCAAAATGAATTTTCCCAGACATTCTCGTGAAATTTCAATCGTCAATAGCACAATTGATTACATCAAACGCAACAGTGAATAAGCAAATTTGTTTATTTTTAATTATTTCAAAAGAAACAAAAATAAAACCACCGACTCAAACAAAACAATAAATAATCGTTTACATCGAAATAACATTGTGTTAAATTTTCACATTAGCGTCGACACGAAATCGTCATATCGCCCCAAGAGATCAGAACGAACGGAAGGCGAAATTTTTCCTTACACACATCATTATTATTGTAATGAGTGAAATTGTTTAAAATATCATATATGCACACAATCGTGCCGAAGAAAATCACTTACGCGTTTGTTACATTCCGGATTTCTCTCGATTTATCTACGCATATACCACATTTTCGAATCTGAGATTTCCACGGAGGATTTTCCCCATCGGATTCTGCATGAGATCGAAACACTGTCACGGATGAACGTCACGATGATTAATTTAAACCTGATCGATGCATGAAGAGGGGCTTTAGATCGATAAGTTAGATCGTTTGCATTTCCTATGCAAATCGACGCATTTGCGACCGCAATTCGCATGGGAATGCAGTATAATTTATTTTTTGAACGAGACCAAAGCGAACTGCAAAAACTGCAATGTCGGATTGCGGTTCGGATGGAACAACTCATGGTGAACATTGTGGATATGATAGTGTGTCAGATAACAGTATGTTAGAACTGCGAAAATTATACGTCGGATGGACGCTTAGCATAATCGAAAGCTATTTTTTGTTTTGTTTTAAATACGAATATAAATTTCGAGTTTTCCTTTCGTTTCCAAATAAGGTGCATCTATGGTTCTCGTAGGTCCGATAAATAATCCTACGCATGTATAATTTTAGATTTTGAAATTGCGTAGGTTGAACAAATAAAAAATCATATATAATAGTTTCGAATATTTATTAAGAAAGAAAATTTATGGATTGTTATTAATGGGAAAATATACGCATGTTTTGAAAATTAATCGATCTTTGCAAAGAAAATTTTATGGGAACGGTTTAGTTATCGATTAAAACTTTTTGCCTTTTAATCCGAACACACGTAGCTAATATTATCGATTTATCTTCAAGACGCAGATTATGCAGCAAAATTTACAATGTTACAAGCAACCATTCCTGTTCAACAAGACTAAGCGATAATGAGATACTAAAAAGCCTTATTTTTTACTCTATATAACGAGTACTATGATCGCCGTATAGGGAACGAGTGTAAATCGTACATGTCTTTACCGGAAAGCGAGCAAATAATTCTACAAAATTAATACAAAAAACACCTATCAATATCCCGTTAAATGTAAGAGTATAGATCTATGAAAGTGGGATCGATAGATCACCATATAAACCGAACAATCGATCGATTTTCACGTGATAATGAAAATCACCTGTACGAGCGAGAGTAGATCCGTCGAGTGAAAATGTTCTACTTGCGTTTATAACCAGCATCGATCTTATCGATCGATTAATAAATGTATGTTATTAATAGACGTTTGACAAGTTGTGAGTGTTTATTGAATGCATGAGAATCACTAATTAATTTGTTTGTCTGACAAATGTTTAGAAAATTACTTTTATCTACAAAACGGGAGACTTCTCTGTGTATTTATAGTATACGAGAATATTATGCCACAATTTTTCCATATCCATATTCGAACTGGAATATCTGAATCCACAACGAATGACATAGATCAAACTTAATATGATTTAAGATCGAGAGGACAGAGAACGTCACTTAGTATCAAGATTTATATGAAGCGCGATATGCTATCTTTGACAGAGACGTCTCATTGTTTCAGCACGACGAAAATATCTTCATATATGTTTACAAATGCGGCTATTTCAGCTGTGCATGTATGAAAGATTCATTTTATTCTAAAAGCACACATGGAGTCTAACGATACGCGTTTCGCGTGTATATTCCCTTATTGGGACGTTCTTCGCAGTCTGACGGATGCCCAGGAAGCTGCACAAAGGATCAGATACCATTCTGCGACCGAGAATAAAGCACTCTAAAACGATGCCGACTCTGTATGTGATCCAAGAACGTATAGGGTGACCATAAGTTATACACAATCGCAAAAAAAGAGGACTTTTTCAAGTACAAAGTCACTCTACCGTATTCGAACATAGATGGAAACGTCGCAGTGGGTCCTTCGTATGAAAATATCGCTCATTGTTCTTGCTCATGTATGATAGAAGTAAACAATGGTTTACACTGACGTTTTCTACATATTATAGAAAGTGTGCAATTTATGAGCGCGATGAGCCGCGGTCAGTCGTCACAATAATGACACGCGCAAAAGTAAACGTCATCACGTATTAGCGAAGAAAAATGAGTAAAACGTTGTGTAGGCTTTGTGTACACAATGCCAATGAGCAAATGCGATGTGCCATTAGATGAGAAATTGTGAAACTTCACGCGAAGAACAACTTACCGACCCTGCAAGTGAAATTGTTTCATTACGACAGTCGCCTCGTTGAGGAACAAATCCGGAGATGGTGCATTAAATGATTTGACGATTCTGCTAAAATTTTATATTAGTCGATGTGAATCGATTGCATTGATGAAAGAAAATTTTCAAGAGTGGATCCGGCATCGTGCGAATCGGCCATCATCATGAGAGAGGCGCTTCCATCAAAACGATAATTTATCGTCGGAAGAGTTTTCTGTGTGGGGGAATCAAATTAAATTGCGTCGATATAAAAAGCACAGTTTGACCTATTGTTGTATGAAATTTGTTAACGGTTCGTCTATCGCATCTGTGAAATGTGACGGATAAAATGCCCGTTTCGGACATTGCACGATTCCTCATAATGAAAAGCTGTATGTGAATGTAACCACTTTTATTTGAGTTTTATTATGCATCGCTTTTACAAATTTTCCCCCGGAGGTACGTTGCGTGAAATTTCAATTGTATAGACAAAATTGAATTAAATCTACCGTAATAAGATAAGTGGATGTGAAGCTTTTACTTTTTCGTTTGTTATGCAACCGCGTGTATTTGGGGTCAAGCAGATATAACTTATGACCCCATCTATCAATTATTGTAACTACACAAAATAAATTTTCACTTTACATTATGAATATCAGAATAGCCTAATTTCGTATTATTCAAATAAAACGATCCACACTCGAATGATAAATCTAAACATTTCTAAAGATAATCAATCAATTATTGATAGAAACATCAAAACACAAGTCACGATACTTAATTGAAGTGTCATAATGAACAACTACTGTTGAAAAGATAGCCTTTTTTTTTCGGAAAAAGAAACGATCCAGAGAGGATGCGGCCAATTTTCACTCCGGAATAGCTTCCTCTTCGTGTTAGCAAACCAAACATTCGTTCTTTTGGAGCCATTAAATTCTCATCTCACGATGATCGAACCTACCGATCTTTCACTCATCAATCATCGCGTCGGAACGGACTTTTTGCCATATCGAAGCCTTTTCGAGTCGATTTGTATGCACGAATGCGAAAATCGGCAATCATGCATCGACAAAGCAACACGAGGAGCCCATTGTCGAGAACTTTTATTCGAGAGGTCATAAAAAAAGTTTTGAAGTCGATCGTTGTGAAATTCAAATTCAAACAAAAATGTACTATTAGATTTTATCGTGTAACATTTCAAAGTTTTTATCTCGGTTCGAACGTTTTGTTTTTGACTTTTATTGCCGTTTTCTGTATGCGAAAAATATTTGTATTCGATAAGATATGTTCAATTTACGCTAATAACAATCGAATGTTTGTGAAATAAAAAATAAAGACCGTTATCGAAGAGTCTGCAAAACAAATGTTTGATTTTGTCTAATGGAATATGTTTAACGGGTGATCGTTAAAAGATCGTTAAATAATTTACGATTATTCGATTGAAGCAGTAAAAACGGTAATAAAGTAGTCAATGATCGGAGATTGTTTCATGCGTAGAAAACAAATTCATTGATTTTCATAAAATTGTATTGAAGATTTGACTTACTTATTTTTAAGATAACACATGCAATACGAATTGAATCATTTCCGTTATGTTTTATATTTCAGAAAATTGATCACATTAATTTAAATAAAAGTGTGTTTAATTTACCGTTAAAAATGCACTACCATACATTTGAAAATTCAGAAAATAAGCTCAGTAATCGAAACAGATTTATTTGACTGACAATATTTGAAAGAGGAATCGATTTGTAGCACATACCGCATTGCTATTAACATACTTTATTTTGCTCGCTTTTGTCATAAAATCTCGATAGATACGTGCTTGATCGACAAAATATACGATATAAAGCGATATTGAAGCGTGGTTATCGTAAATAAGTTTCAAATAATGTAGTCGTCTTTTTCAAATGTAACGGTCGTAAACGTGTAAGCTCGTAAAGAACGTTTTACACGATTTCGCACATAATGTAACCACATTATGTGATTATATTATAAATTTTATATTTCTATCGCTTTCAACCATAAAATCAATGATAAGAGTATTAAAAATTGAATATTTTATTGACGCGTTTAAAAATCACTTACACGCATCGTCAACTTTTACCAGTGAAATTATATACGTGAAAAAAGGAACAATGGTAAAATACGAAATGTAGAATCGCATGTCACTTAAACGCGGCCAAAATCGGAATTCATCATTTGGATTCTTTTCATTTTTTTTACCGTTTGTCTCTAAATGACGCGTAATTAGATTTTACAAGTGAGAGTTTGCACTATTGTTGGTCTTACGGAACAAAAGGAGTGTTAAAGCGAAACATAAAAACTAAAAATCGGCCAGTGTCCCTCTCGATAATAATGGCCCGTGCCATAAAGACTTTTTAATTATGACTGATGATACATTTTATTTTCAAAGTCTCTGTTTTTTTATGTTGGATTCTTATTATTTCGGGAGGGAATTCTTCTTAGGTCCATTGTTAAAGCGCGAAAATCTCTCACGTCGTCGAAAAGGCAACAAAAAGATCGCGTTACAACCATTGATCGCCTCTCTTATATTATAGTTCCGTTTAAGATCCATCATTAGAGAGTGTAAAAAAACAATAAAGTTCTAAGACGATTGTGGTCATTAGCTGTTTTTTCAAATGTACCAGAAACGTGCAAATTCATAACTAAGTACGCACAATGAATGACATCTGATAATCTATGGACACAATTTATTTCAATTTATTCAGTCGTTTTATGTATGTTAGACTTTATTAGCTTTTTTTATAACCCAACCATAATTGATAGTTATGGGTTAACATAGGTATACATAAATTAAACAGAACTCGGAATTAATTTTAATGTACCTCATTATCATTTCGTGTTCGGCGATACCAATGGTGTTCATTATCTAGAAATCGCATTAAATAAAAAAATAAAGAGAAATCAGTCGAATTGCTCGAAATGCGATTATGATACTCGATTGACCTTCACCATCGGTTGAATTATCGTTTTGTTAATGGCGAAAAACATATTAAAAAATACGCATTGTAAATAAACGTGATCGTAAGTAAAAGTTGTCCCAAATTGACTAATAATATGGTTGCCCAGTTCGCATGGTGTATTTCTTAATTTTTTACAACAAAATCGCAAGATGACGAATCATTTGTTTTCGCGAGATAATCAAAGATAATTTATTGACTTATTTTTATTAAATTATTGTAAATAACCAATGAAAAACTCACCCTTGCAGAATCGTCTCCCCAACCGGAGCCGCCTCGGTTGTTGGGAGCCATGCTTCTCGAATCGCTCAAATCAGCTTGGAAAGTTGTGTCGCTGAAAGCAAAAAATAACACAAAATTACATTAAATGCATAAACACAATGAATCGTGAACCACACCACAGATAATGAGCAGCGGAAGCGGAAAGTCGTGGAGAAGGTGTGTCGTTATTAACCCTTCGACTGCGTGTCGGGTCATCGCGCATTCTAACTAACATTTTCAATTTCAATGGAAATATCTAGGCGTGTGTGAGTTGTGGGTTCGGTTTGTGTTTCCTTGATTAAAAGTCGTTTCAGATCCGTTCGATGTTGCCGTTTTCTAAATTGCGAAAATCGATTTGATTTATTTTATTCGCCGGCTTTACGAACTGAGCTGTGTCATCAATCATCGCTTGTGCGATTGGAAACAATGAAATATGTTTTTACGAGGCTCCGTGAAAGTCTTTCTATCGATCAAACAATTAGGACGGTCGTTTACTTTTTTCATCGCGCTTTTTACGGCGGTTTTCTTTTCGTTTGTTTGAAAAATTATTCATATGCTCGCCTAGATTTCGATTTCTAAACGAACGCGTTCTCGTCATGTCAAAATTCGATTTCTTACAGTTTTGATAAGAGTCGTTAATTAAAAACGGATCGCGTTTACATTTATTCATCATCTCGGAACACGGTGCGAGAAAACTTCATCTTACAATGATGAACAAAAAAAAAAATGGAATGTTCATGTCACTTTCCTTGTATTTTATAATTAGTAACACCAACCTCTAAGTTTTAATATCAAATTTATATGAATCAAAATGCAATTTTTCAACGTAAAATTTTAAATTTGTATAAAATTACACTAAAAAATGAAAATCGACTTGAATTATACAAAAACAAAATAAAAAATTGCGTAGAGTAATAAATGATCATAATGTAATTTATTCCTCCCACAATCGACTGAGCTAAAATTTTAACATTTAATAAAACCATAAAAGATCGAAAATTATGTTAAGTTGCTTCTAATACAGTTCAAATTATCTTTAAGGCGTATATGTATAGATAATATCCTCAATGTCACGCCAACACAAAATTTTCGGTGACAAACAAAAAATCTATTAATCGAAAACATATCACATGTTTATGAAATTAAGTAGAATGTCAACACCACATTAACACCTACATCTATTATTTTAATGAATCGTGCTCTCCAGAAAATCTTCAATGAAGAGATCCTTTTGCGCTGCAGCATCTCGTCACTAAGTGACGCTAAGCTCAATTTATCGATGCTTTAATTACAATACAATTTTTTCAGTATATTTTTAAACAAAAATAATTGACTAGAGTTAGTTGTGAAATGCTTTAATCTTAAATTGAATAAATAGGAAGCGATGTTTAAATAGCCCAAAAAGTAAGAAACAAAATAAACTTATAGCATCTTTACTTATTTATTTATTTCATGAGCTTCAAAAGTTCATCGGATATAAAAAAATCTTCAATGAATTGACCCACACTAGTTGAGCGCAACTCATCTGCAACGAATTGATCAAAACCACAAAATCGACAATAGTCTGCAGCGTTTCGCCTCTTCACTTTTCAATTTAAGCATCAAAAGCTCATTGAGCATAAAAATATTTTTAATCAATCTACCATCCCCGACCTTGCGCTGGGGACTCATCCTCATCTTTCGACAAATCGAGCAAAACCGCGAAGTCGACAAAGGTTTACAGTGTTATTGTCGAACACGAAAAACATATAACCTCTTCACTTCTCAATTTAAGCTTCAAAAGCTCATCGAGCATAAAAAAAAGTCCTCAATGAATCTACCAACCCCGACCTCGCTTTGGAGACTCATCCTCACCTCCGTAGACAAATCGAGCAAAAGCGCGAGATCGACAATGGTCCACGGCGTCATTGTCGACTCGGCTCGTTTTTGCCTCACTCTTGCACACCGGCCTAACCTAACTGTACAACGTCGAGTTCCTGTTCGCTTCTTTCGAGGTTTAACGGTCCGCAGCACTGGCCCGGAGATTCCCGCGGACGCGTGCCACGGCCGACGGTCACGTAAATGCCGCTCGTTACGTTCGACGGCTAATGCGACGCTCGTGAGGCCTCCGAAATGCTCTTGTTTCGTTCGATGGTGAGCTTCGTGTGTTGTATAGTGTTGTATGAGCGTCGTCGTTGAGCCTTCGGGTGCCGCGGGGGCTAATGCGCTAATCGTGAGAACGGACGGTGTTGCGATTCGGAACTGGCTTTTAGAGGTTCAGGGTGAAGTTTCTTCAGGTTAATGGTAGTCTGAGTCTGAAGAATCGAATAATTTTATGGTTTCCATATTTATTGGAGTTATGCATGTATGTATTCGAAGCAAAATTGATGCAAGTGATTAGGAAGATTGCTTATCTTCGAGAGGATGGCCATCTGAGCTTTGGCGGCTGAGTAAATTTTCATAACCTTAATGGTTGTTGGAATGGAAAAAAATGAATGTGTTTATATAAATAAGAAGAGAATTGTAACTTTAGGAAGTCATGAGTGTATAAATTTGAATCAATGTTGAGTTATGTGACTGTTAAGTGTGAGAAAGAGTTATGTGACTGGGAGGATGATCGTTTGAGATTTGAACGTTTAGATTTGTGTTTCTCAATATTAATGTTGAGAAGTTGGAAAAATCCGGGTAATTTTCCGGAGTTATGGTTTTTTGGGTAGTGGAGATAGATACTCGTATAATAATCGCGTAGATGATAGATATGGGTTTCGAAATAATCTTTCAAGGTTTAAAAGTGAGTTTTCTTTATTGGAGTTATAAACTCATGAAAAAAAATATTTTTCTCAATTGATCGATTTTATTATATTGTATCTGTCTAAATTAATAAAAAAAAACATATGAGGAAGTCTTTATTGCATTGAGATAATTTGTAATGTGAGAACTGAAAAACACGATGTAACTCAGTATATCACACGTTGTGCTTGTTAATGAAAATTGCGTGAAAGCATGTAAAAATTAATTGTGCTTTTGAATCGTGTGTACGACCTTTTGAGATTATCTTTATGGCTCGTAAGCCAGAAAATTATTTTTTCGAAATTAGAGCATAATTTCTTTATGAGCCGAATATGTGTGTAACAAAAAAGTTTTCACTAATTTTTCCTAAAAATTAGTTACTTTCAATATTTTTATCTGATTGATTCATGAAGAAAGTGACTATAAAAGTGAAAATATTATATTACAAAATCATTTTAAATATGGAAGATTGTTTCGCACTATAAAATCGATAAATCATAAAAAATATCACACTTGAAATAAGTTATGCAAAGACCATTGTAATTTCGAATGCACTCGATTTGCATACGCATATCATAAAACATCTAATATATCGAAGTTTCTAGCCATAAAATATTTTTGTGTTAATTAAAAATAAAAAAAAACAATTACCGTTAAATAACAAGAGCATATCAAAACATTCAACAAAAAGCGTATTAAATACGAAAAAATTAAGAAAACAATCAAAGCTATCTTATCTTTATAGTACGCAACAGCGAATCCATTTGTTGCGCGTCCGAACAACAAATTCGTTCCGAAGAGAATTAAAACAAAACATGAAAAAACTTTGTTTTACACATACAATTCTCGGTTAATCGAGGTTATCAACCCTTACGGTTAATTGCGTAGCATTAAATTTGCAAAAAACCGTTTTACTTGTTGCTTATGTTAAATAAAGCGTGGCCGCGATGCGCGGACGATTGTACTGACCACGATTTCGATGCGAGTTGCGTACACGATCACGCTTTTCGTGTAAGAAGAAAATAATCGACATTGTAAAATTTTCCTATTGATTACAAGCTAATTTTAATTTCAAAAACACGTGACTGACCAAAGAAAGTTAGTCGTTTCTAATAGCGCGTGTAATTTATGCCGTGTAGGAAAAAAGTGCTATGTGCGAACGAATTTTCTCTCGCACTTGTTTTGTAGGAGCATTTTCGATCGGCCTTTGATTATGTACTTCCTGTGTATTAATTTCGTTCAAGTTAAAATCGGAAGTGCAAACGAAAGTGAAATGATATTATACTGATTTAGTGCATTTTTTTTTCATTGATAAGTAGCCATAGCGAATGCACAATCGCTGAGATTATATCGTCGAAATTTAATTCACAGACATAAATTACATTATTTATTTGGAAAGTATAATCAACAAAATGACAGAAAATTATTGCAACCAGTAAATCACAACATATTAAATTATATAACTACAATATTAATTTTATATATTTTTTAACACACACACACACACACACATCACACCTGTAACACATCACACGTCTGTTTATAATATATTTTTATATCTACTATTTCCACAGCACAATCTTTACTGTTGCACATTGGAACAATTTTTCTTCGGCTTGTCAATAAATTTTCAACTCAATTCAAAGTTTTTTTTTGATATACTATATCTTAAAAGCCCACACAAAACCGATGCATCGCCGAGTTGCATAGTTGCATTTACCGGTTGCGCTCGCCTTGACCCCGGCACTTTGCCGTTCTTGTAACCGAGTAAACTTGACCGGAGGAACGAGCTGGTCCATTAGAGCCGGTGCATAAGAGAGGCCTTCATTAGCAGCACGTGGAATTAGCCTCACGTCGAAGCCATCCTACCGTGGTGAAAGTAAAACGAGAAAATCGCCGCCTATGGACGTTCGATGGGCTCGGAAAAAATATTACATTGAGTCATCGTTGCAAGATTCGAACTTTATTTAAAATATTATTTTCATATTTTGAAGTCAAAGAATTTTATTGAAATCTCAATGTTAAGACGCGTAATATACATGGAATGTAGAAGAGATGTAATCTTTTGAGGATCGTTACTGTCCAGTGTTGATTCGACCAGCGTGCTTCGAAGATGATCGAATCTGTCTTCCATTGCCGCTTGAGGCTAAAGGTTAAATTTAATATATAATAACCAGTTAATGGTCGATGGTTAATTGAATATTAACAAAAAAGCTTGTTAACGATGCGTTTAAATATTTGAGAAAGTGGTTAAAAAGATAACGTGCCGCGAGCGATCTTCGTCAGTTCTTTATAATTATTTACTCAGCCATGAATTTACAATTATACGAAAAAGATATTGTTTATCGATAAAATACAATTTTAATTATAAATTTTCAACTGCGTAAAGTGTATTACATAAATGTTTAGAAGTGACCGTTACTTGCATCTGCCCAGTAGCACCGTTCCTTACTGTTAGTTAATCGGGGTTGTTCTGAGAACTTCTATATTGTCGATCCGCTATCTGCATAGACATTATGGATAGACCCGTTCATGCATATTGAATCTTAAGATTTACCATTAGCACAATAATTTAATTCAGGTTAACGCGACTTGGAAATCTAGCGGTAATCTCAAGTGCGTTTATACTGACCGTTCAACGGGCTAAGATGCGTTTGTTCGATTTAACCCACTTATCAAATTTCGAGCATTATTGAAACTGTATGATATTTATATATTTTTTATACTACTTCGAGAAAAATGGTTCAAATCGATATGGGTTCTATATTGTGTAATATCAATATCAATCGATTAAAGTTTATTTATTAATTTGCTCAAGGTATGTGAGTAGAATTTAATAAGAAAATGGTATTACAATATAAAATCTCAATTATAATTGAGTTAAAATGTTGAAATTGAAACAAAGTTTTCATATGTAATTAATATATATCTTAAACTTTAATCATGGATGCAAGATTTCAGATATGTGACATTGCGGATCTCGGGGAGAAGATGTAATGAGAACACACAAATAATCATAAAATACGCATACCCACTTGCACTTATTCCGCTACATTTACAGTTTCACTTTATCTAACTCTTGCATCATTAACATGTGCACGTATATCCTTATACTTGAGTTAACTCGTTAATATCGTCACGAGAACTGACCTCTAACTGGGTTAGCAGATATATTCATAATGAATACTTGATGCACGTTGTGTAGGTATCAACGAGATGTTGAACAGTTAAATTTGAGCTAATTCGGAACGCATAACTGAGAATTTGCATTCAGAAATGTTGATTAATTTAATTGGATGGATTCTTAATTTGAGATTGATTTTTTTGTATTCAATGATTTTTTTATATTTCATTGTAAGAATACGAGATTTTTTCAAGTGAAAATATACTACGCCTAATGAATAAATTCAAAATAACTGTAAATAATGAACTTAATATGCGATTAACATAACGCATAACGCAATCGAATCACGCTCGCCGACTATGCACAATAACGTCATCGCGCTGCAATCAAACGAACTTTTGACACCAGAGAAGAATTGCGACGTGAAATAAAATATAATGAAAAAAAAACGCTTATTTATCCGAGCGTGGATAAATCATGTTAATTGATCTCGACCCGTCAAAAGCGAGTCATGAGAAAGTGCGTTGTTGTTGTTAACAACAATTAAAGTTGCGGTGTTGGCGAAGGAGCTCGCGGTCGTTCCGCACTGTTGGCTCTTCGGTCACACATGAGGCGCTCCTCTTGGCCGCAAAATGACCATCGTTGACCTCGGATTCAGTCTCTTATAAAAATTCTTACGAAATTGCCGGGTATTGCTCCAAAACATGAGGAAAATTTAGATCCGAAGCACGCCTATCTGACGCGCCGTAGGCTGAGTTTTCATGCTTCAACCGTTCGCTACACGTTCGAATCTGATGTATGAATGAAAAATATATCGATTTAAATACATAATTTGATATTATTTTTAATTGTTATTTAGATTTAATAATGATTTTTTTAATATGGAAGTTGTAAAATTCATCGGAATCGGACGGTGAAAACGCAGCCTCAACTTTGTGATATATCATTACGAAACTAGAAGAATGTCTGCTTAGAAAAAAAAGCGTATGAAATAAATTTTATCGTGTACGTTTTTTGGTTAATCCGAACGATAGTTATATTTTGGATTGTTAGGACGAAAAAAAGGTGGCTGTACTGCTAGGTATTTCCGTTACCGAGGCGGCTAATGGACCAATAAAGGTTTTGTAGCTTGTAATTTGCGATATCGGTGTTTTATACTTTGATGAATTGTAATAGATCCAATTAAGATGTAAAGCTGTTACGTATTATGTAATCTTATTTTTACTAGTAGGGCTTTTCAAGATGAATTTTTATGAAGATGATTGTGAGTTGAATTTCACAACACATCCATCAAATTTCTGATCGATGATTCATTTACTTGAATTTCATGAAAAATATAAGCACATATTTTTATAGCATATTAAAATAACACGTTGAATAATTTCATTCGTGGAAAGATGACGCGGAACAACCTTGTCGTATTTGCATTAAATTATCGACGCATACTCATTGGATAGATTTATCGCAAAAACAGTGAAAAATAAAGTGATCGTTTGCGTGAAAAGCCTTAAACAGGTTCACTTTCGCACTTCCTCCAGCGCTTCAAACGTTATTATATTGAGAATCGTGACACCGGCTTAACAGCGACTCAATATCGCATACTCGGAACGCAAACCAGAACCCAATAGCTTGAAGAAGCCCTCGACAGCACTCGGAAGACCTTATCAGAGCAAGGTTTTTTTGTATTATAGTAGCTACGACTTGGAAATGAGGAGTAAAAGTTGCTTTAACCATCGTTTCGATTCCTGAATATTCAATATTTAATCTGAATTATTTAACACTAGTATACAAACAGTTAATTACCAGCTGACACCTATTTTGAATTAACTAAAAGGACTGGTATAACCGAATACATACGGAATGATACTGAAACATCTCAATGTGAGTATAAAATTATGAAATATTATCTATGTGTTGTATGTAAAATTTGAACTGAATACATTTATTTTTTAATGTAGGTATCTAAGATTTTTGAAACCATATTCGATATAATTTTCAACACAGTTTGATAAATAAAACCTATAATTTATAAACGAATAATTTCACAACATCAAAAAATGAACTCAACTTAGCGTTCGACGTATGTTCGCATTTTTTCCCCATACATTATGTATGTAATTCGATTTTCCGATACGCGGACCACCTAATGGTCCGCGCTCGCTAATACAGTACTGCTCGCGATGAACCGTTGCTTTCCAGACACTTCTCACACACCGTACTAATATTCGAACAGTATAATAACCGCGTAAACGTCAAATGTCGATCCCTCGCAGATTTATTGCTGAAGAACAAAGAGTCGAAGTAGCTCTCGTGTGAGCGCGGCGACGCACCACAATGGTCGGTCAGATGATGTAAGGTTGTCGCTGTTCCTCTTCGTCTGTTTTCCGTTTGTGGTGTTGTTGTTGTTGTGGATGCTGGATGTTGTCGTTTTGTTCAGGGAATGTCGTTGAACTAGCCGGGGGGTCTAGCAATTCTTGCTGAACTCTCTTGCAGCCCTTCTAGTCTATGTGCATCGGTGACTTTTGTTGTACGATTTATGTTCGTTCGAATGGATTTAATTTTGTTATAATTTCGATTTCGAAATCAATGATTTGAATATTTTTAATGAACATAATTTGATGATATTTATGTAATCAAAAATGATGCATCATGAATCATGTGAAGAGAAAATTATATTAAATAATTAATAACAAACAATGATTCAACATAAAAAGTGCAATTAATTAAATTGCGGAAGAAAAATCATAATCAATCGACAATATTTTGATGGAAAATCTATGTATGTAAATCACTCAAAATTATTCACGTTGAATCACATCAATGTGAAAACAATTAGACTGAGAGCACTTCTTGCAGCGTCTAGTGAATCTCAATTAAAGCTTATATAACGCATCGTACGAAGATCTCGTTTTAATGATACACATCCATTGTTCGCACTTGCGGATCGATTCGCGAATGATAGATAGGTTTTACGCAACCGTCGATTGTTTTTGCTCTCGTTTGCGGAAATTGCACAACTTGAGATCGATTACGGCGCAGGTCGCGTGTCGAAAGACCCAACTCAATTTTCCTCAGCTAAGTGAAGAAATTACGAGTCATATTCAGCGTCGACGTCGACGTCAGCGTCAACCACCAACAGAAGCGGTGACGAAGGAAAAAGTTGTCGCCGTCTACAGGAAGCCCGCGATCGTTGGCCTAACTGGATCCCACTGAACGGGTTGAGATTTGCTCAATTTTCTCAATTATTTTTAATGAGAAAGGATATCACCCTTGCCAATTGAAAGTTCATGCGCAAATGATGAATGCGTAGTTGCGTTTTCGGGTTTAGCTCGATGGCCATATGGCGCGGCTCTTGCGCACTCGATAATTGAGATGATTCGTTGCCCATATGATGGTGGATGATTTGCGCTAAATTTTAGCTGCAGATGATATACTGTAGTTGCGAGTTCTTAGACCCGCATATGAAGAATTAATTTCATATGACTTGTGCGGGTTTCGCTCTTACCCGCTCGTTAATACTCTTCGCGTTGTTTGATTTGGTAACATGAAAGTTTACGAAGCGAACGAAGTTTATTTACTCATCTCGTTATTATGACTATAGATTCGCATTTTTTCCTAGCACGCATCGGTGATATAACATAATTTTTCAATTTGCAAATCTTAATTTATTCGTGACGTTTTGCGATTTCGTTTCGTACCACCTATGATTCCACAATCGAAATTATAATGGAATTTTTAATGATCAATTTATTTGTGCAGATATGAATAATGAGCTCACTAAACGGTAATTAATCTTAGTCGAGCTACTTTTGCAAAAGGCAATATTTTTAAAACGAACTATGAGAGCTTAGGAGCACGTTGGCTTACGGGAGAATTGATGCGTTTTTAACAAGGTTCACGCACCACGAGTTATACGCCTTAAGAATCTATGATTTGACTACCGAAAACGAATAATAACTTAAGACAATATTTAAACCAATCATATTTTTTTTTTATTTCAATTATAAGATGAAAATAAAGCATCAATAACGTCAAATGGATCATTAATTTATAGTGGTATCTGGAGAATTTTAACAATAAAACTTCTAGAAATCTAAATTTCCATACAATCAATTCCTCCCATAATCCTTACATAAAGACAACGAACACCATTCGAATTCCCTACATGCACAAGAACACCATCTTCCACTCATTGACTCATTGTTTTCCGGTCGGGCGACAACAACGGCGCCATGAACAAAGGAAGCGCACAACGTCTCCCACGACGGATTGCATTTCTCTGAAAATCGTTCCTCTTACGAGAGCGACGTATCGCTTACGATGTCGTTACAACCGAGGCAGTGTATAATGACGATCTT
Organism: Cheumatopsyche charites; assembly: GCA_024721215.1. Lineage (NCBI taxonomy): Eukaryota > Metazoa > Arthropoda > Insecta > Trichoptera > Hydropsychidae > Cheumatopsyche > Cheumatopsyche charites. The sequence goes on from CM045583.1 coordinate 6,352,906, forward strand.
AGGCAAATCGGTGTCAAACGAAACGGTCGCACAGTGTGTCAGTCAGACGACGCATAATCGGCTCCGTTGCTCCACTGTCGCTGTTATTTTGCCTATTATATTTTATGTGTCACGAAATTGCCATTGTTACGAGATTTATTTGATTTTATATTTTTTACAATTGAATTCGGAACGATGCTAGATTTTTTTTCAAATTGATGTCAAGTTTCTGTCTGGTAATTTTGTGATTATTTTGCAATTTGACATTGTATATTATGGTACAGCACAATTTAAATATTTCCAACACTAAACCGTTAACCGTGAAATATTTGTAAAATTTGAAAATATATGTAATAATATTCTAAAATCGATATGTATGCAAACGAATTCTGAACGAGACCTGATCTCCAATTTATTCATACGCCACTTGAATGCCACCGGAATAAACTATTTCCATAACGATTTATAGACCAATTTCGATGGGATTTAGCACCTTTAACACCCACGATCTGACAAATTCGCATCTATAACAGCGAGTCGTCACTAAAGCACACGACGATTTTTTCGCTCACATACCAAACGCACACGCTAACGGGTCTTCCTCTTCAAAGGATTACCAGCGACGAGAAAAGAATTTATGAAAGCCAATACCACCTTGACCACGCACCGTTATGATTCTTCTCGGCTATTATATCGAGGGGAGCGAGATGTTGATAAAAAAAAGAACGAAGGCAAAGAAGCTGGAGATCTTCGGTGCTCATTACGAACAGCATTCGGAAAAGAGTGCTTCGCAAGAAAATTTTAATCGCAACCAATTATCCCGTCCGAGATGTGAATTTTTCCCGCTTCTCGAATGCTTCGAAACTTGTGCTGTCAAAACTTTAAGAAAACGAACAGTACCGTTGCTGTATGTTGAAGGTTCACATTATGGAAAATATATGATACTCTGAGTGATGTGTTTACTCATATGATGACTATTATTATTTACAATAAATATACATATTATTGATCGAATATTTATATTTAAAAATAATTTTTCAGAAAAGTTAAGTGGATCAACTCTAGCTTATACACAAAAGAGGTGTATTCGTTACACAATTTGCATCGAAAGTGTAGAAGAAAAATACAATCATAATACCATTAGTCGAAAACAATGGAGTTTTGCATACGTATCGTTGTTGTTACATTCAGAGCAAAACGGTCACCGAATTATCAGAGCAATGACATTGAATCGGTCGTTTTTCACTTTTTTTCTCTTACTTAGACAGATGATAAGAGATGTCGATGAAATACAGATAAAAATGAAGAATGAATGGCTGGAACGAGAGGTGGTTTTGTTTTCATATGGATGAAATGTAAATTGATTTTTAACGCGGACGAGTTTATTACTATGCGAGATAAAATCGTATTTGCAACACAGTGTGCGTCATTAAAAAATAAAATATTCTCTTTCATTTATCATTTTATATGCAATATCTTATATTACGTATTAAGTAGTAACATAATATTTAAAGTAAAATAAGTTTGCGTCTCATTAACAATATGTAAAATAATTTGGTGATTAATTTTAATTAATGTGTTAAGATTATGAGAGGTTGTCTTTACGAATATGATATGCAAAATAAAATTTTATAATACTTCCTTAGTTTTTATGAAACATTATTTTATTCAAAGAAATTGTGCAAATTGAAGTAATTATCAGTTCACGAATAATATATAATTAAAAATATTTTTTGTTAGACATCGTTTATGATTGTAATTAGTGATTGAACACGACGGCTCATTAATTTATGTGATGTACAAATTATGAGCACCTTAGTTTTTTTATGAGATTTTTTCACTAAAAAATTTGAGTTAATAATAGAATGAGATGTTCACTGTTATAATATTACCACATAGCAAGACTTCAAAACCAGCTGTCAAGTTTACCGCAATATTTGTCTCGAGTTTTTTGACAGCAAATTCCAAAAATCAAATAATATTGCATCATGTTACAAAAAATGTAACGTTTCTAAAAAAATTCGACACCAACATTTTCATCATTTTTTTCAAATTGAATCAACATATCGATAAATTGCGTAACCTTTCGAATGATTACGTATTGGAAATGATTCTTTTTTTTTCAGATTAATTTCGAAAACTACATAGCACTTATTGTAACCTGTAAATAACAACCGATTCTAAAGACGTTCGCTACAAATAAAGCATTCAGCTAGCGTTTATCATAGAAGCGGTCAAGTCTTATTGCTAGCGAGTTCATTGTACCTCGACGCCGATGCACGAATAATGAATAAAAGAAAACAAATCCACAAGTGAGCAACGCCGTACGATATTTTACACACATTCGACGTTAACATCTTCTGTTCTTAATGAGTCGGCCACAAAATACGGCGAATCGACGGCCTCAGAGGCTTCTTCGGGAAACGGCCAATTTGTACCAGCGCCCATGAAGACCGCGAGACCAGATAAAGTAGTCGGGAAGTCCATTTGAATATTTATAAAGCCTTCGGCGAAGGGGCATTAGTTAGCTTTTAAAATTTGTTAAAGCAGCTTATCCGTATCGCCGTTCTTTTATGTGATGTTTTTTTGATAAAAAAAATATCAATTTCGCTTGGCTGTTCGTAATTGAGTGTCATGTCCCGTTTTGGCAAATGTAATTTTCGCGATTTTTTTTTTCATTTCTGTTTAATTGATATAATTGTAAATGAAATGAAAACGTATATTGTTCTTATTGTATATTAGAAAGGTCATTTAACAAATTGGGCTTTTGTTATGTCAAATAGTCAAAACACGTCATGAAACAGCACAAATATCAAATAAATGAAAAAAACTTAATTTCATTAGAAGAATCAAATTATTATTTTTATTATTATATATATGATTTTAAGAGAAAATAATCAATTAAATTCATTAAAATTTACACTAAATCAAATCAATTGATTCAATTACAATTAGGCAAAAAATTCTCCATGAAATAATTATGTGAAAAAACCTAATACCACGTAGGTTGCATCGAATTTGTAGCAAGCTTGGGAAACCAATTTTCTAAACATACTTAAATTGCTTAAAAATAACATGCATTAAGTCGATATTCGTCGTTTATATTTGAACAACACCACATCGAATACGTCATTATACGATTTCGTTTACACGAAAATAATTGATACCCTAACTTTTCGATACAGCTTCGAAAAGATATATGACCAATTACGCCGAATTTCACTATAATCTAAAGGCGATAAAATTCGATTTTATCGCCGTAGAATTGACCGAAGTTGTGCAATACCAGTATACAGCGTCACGATTCCGATAGACAACACTTTCGATGGAACGATTTTCACACAAAATTGAAGATGATCCCATGCAGAAACGATACACATATTTTAACATAAATGCCTAATATCATAACGAAATTTACATACGAAAATCGAAGTCGAGGGTCACGTAACGGGGAACAAATCAACAATGAGAGAAACGAAGATCGCGCTCGGATATACGCAATTTATACGCGGTTCCCGAAATGAACATACGATTTTTACCGATGCCAGTGAAAGACATGAGAACTTCGCATGTTATTTCGTATAATAATACATGAATATTTGCATATCCGAGGCGCATAATGGGCTCGTAATTTATCTAGATGCGTTCAATTAGCCGGTGCACTCTGGTACAATGATTGAATGGGACACGTGTTGCAGCCGTAGGAGGAAACGGGCGTTTTCTCATAATAACCATCTTACGCAATTCCGTATCTTTCGCATCATTTTCCATTTACTGGGTGTCCTTCAACCCTGATCTGTCCGCAGATTAAAAAATATTCAAAGCCCTATAATATTTATTAATTTCCTAGAAAATTACATGAGAAAATCGTTTTCCATGAACCTATCAGAATCAAAGATCGTAGATTGAAACGTCCGCGAGCAGGTGGTCGGGTGAGAATCGTCTTTTTTGTGAGTCGTTTCATAATTCATATCTCGTTTAACGTATCCAGTGTAATTAGTATACGTATTTTCAAAGGTGTATGTAGGTATTTTTTTCGAACCAATCGGTACGTCATGAAGCAATTTCTTGTCGCATGATTTAAGCCGTCGAGATGTTCTAGTAAAATGTGTTTGGCTTCGGGCGCCTCTTTGGATTTATCATTACGGTTTCAGATAATAAAAAATGAAATAAAATGTAATTTACTGTGCATAAAATGTAATTAAAATTTCGTATTTGTGATGCAACTCACATAAAAACGTACAACAAGTGAGAGACCATATTTAGCGCGCGAAACGAGTTCCATTTTACGCTCATATACTCGATATGTAATAAAATATGATTTATACACCTAATTAAATACAATTCAACCTAAACGCCATTAAAATTTATATCTCAATCCGATTTTATTACAAATATTTCTCGCTTAAAACATCTTTGATTAGAATTTCACTGTTAATCCTTTACGCTTCGGTTCATTTTGGAATTTTTAAATGAAGATTCACAACTAATGATTAGAGTCTTATTTCAAACCGTTCAATGAAACAATGGTGATCGTTTTAATCCTGCGTTTGTATGTTTTCGCTTAAATGGCCGGATGAGGATGCACACAGAGTGAAATAACTGGTCCTGATGTAAATGGGCATCCTTATATCGGAATTTCGTACCAAGTATAACCGTTAAAGCGTTCGTATTTTTTTTTACATTATTTTTAATTCAGTATACAATTGGTATAAATAATATTTTACATTAAATATGTGAATGAATCTGATTCATTTCCAATTAACTAATTTTTAAAATGTATAAGTTCAATTTATTTTAATCATCAGATATGATGAAAAAAATGATTGTTTTGAATAAATGGTTTCAATACATTTTGTTCAAATGAATTATCCGACTGCATAATTTAACGAAACTGTTCGAAAAGAACATTTTCACGCAAGAGTGCACACATTGTATGCATTCGTGATTTAAATGCTTAGTGATTTAATCGTCTATTGAATTTTCGCGAAAATTTTCGATCGAAGTGAAGAAAGTATAATTATAATTTTCAAGCTGCTGTTTCGAAAGGTTTTAATTGTCCATTATTTGAGCTGTTAACAATCGAGTGCTTTAGCACCATACGATTATGGGAATGCGTCAAATGCGATTATAATTTCATATAAATGCTCGATTAAAGGAAACGAATTGCTCAATAAATTTCGTTTTATTTTCGTTTCCAATTCTACTTTCGCTAGTGCAAAATATTTTTTTCGCATCACGCATACTCAACAAATAATATTTAGTATTTCATTTGAAATGATTTCACGGAATATGACCCAATTCAATGTCATTTACTGAAAAAGTATCTCTTGAACTGAATGAGTAAGATTTTATACGATGTAGAACAGATTCATAAAAATGATACTTATCTCAGTCGCTGTTATTTAGTATTATTGTTCGTAGTACAACACTAATTGAGTATCATTAATTTTTGTGAATTAGGGTTTTTCATTCCAAAAGCAGGGCACCCATAAGTAAGTTGAACTGTTGTTTAGTATTTTTTTATCTATAAGATCAAATTATCCGCATAATAAATTTATTTATACCTAAATAGTTTTGAAATTTATACGAATTGAATAATAATTTCAATTAGACAGAACTCAATGTATCCCATCTTATTTAATGCAATATATAATCTGAACGTTTTCATATCGTAAATAAAGTTGTAGTTTTGTTTGTGTACGAGCTCATTCCAAGAATGTTGTTCGAAGCAAGACGTTTTCATTAGATATATGGCGAGATGGCGTGCAAACGCTTACCAATGCAAATATTTTGATAAGAAAGGCTGAATAGTGGAATTTCTCACGAGTATTCGAACGATTTCAGCTAATATGACATAAGATCGAACTGTCTGACACGTACGATCAGCATATTATGAAAATAGTGAGAATCTGCCATGGGACATTAACCGATCGGAATAAAAAACGAATACAGTTTGATTACATGTTTCGTGCGAGGAAAAAATGAAATATGTTTGTTAACGTTCTAAAATAATGACGAAGCTCGATCCGAAGAAAACTGTTATTATTTGAATAAGAAATACGAGAACGTTTCTTTGACTCCGTTACAAAGCGCGAATGATACGGAAAACCTAACCGACAATTAAATTACTAATAACAGTGATGCACTCAGATTGTATATTATGTTTTGAAATTTTTAAATGTACGCCGAAGAAAAATATCGATGTGCGCTTATCGAATTTTAATCATGCGAATAGAAATAATAAGAAGAGGAAGTCTTAATATCGAATAGCGAAATTCACAATATTTCACTTTGCTATTCAAATCTTATGCTTTGAAATATAATTTCAATCAATTCGAAAACGTAACACAATAAATAGTTGAATTTACTGAATATAAAATCGATTAATTTTTCGAGCACGTAAGTACCCAAGATTGAAACTAAAACATTTAAAATGCGATAAAAACGTAAGATTTCCAATATAAACACAATCGCGAACGAGCACCGGATAGATCGCCGAGAAAATCGATAATAAATGGGCCAATAGAGAAAAAAGTCACAATTGTTACATTGTCATTCGCTCACCATGAGAGTCGCCTTCCTGCGAACATCGACCAATTCAATTGTTATCGAAGAAGTGTTGCAGAAGCACCAGACACTATAATACGAGATTAAAGATAACGGAAAGCAGACCGTCTGTTGCAGACGCGATTTACAGACGATTTTCAGACTGTTAAGATCGATATCGAATACAAATGGATGTGTGGTCACTGCACGTGTTCCATAATCGATATTGGTTGCTCTTGTTTCAAAGCGATGTGATGATTTTGTGTTATTATTAGAAATTTATTGCGAGAAACTAAAAGTTTTTAACACTCGAATGTTCTTATTTTATTTATCTAACTTTCTCGTTTTATTGGCCGGATGAAATTGTTATTTTAACAATTCACATTTCTCATATCTAATGTGATTTTGATGTCTAACATCTATCGACGATTCACATTTATATGATTGAATTTTACAAGATTAATAGATTAATTGAAAAGTATTCGAATGATGATAGCTTTCTTCATAATAAATGTAAATATGCCATAATTTCACGCTTTTAATATAAAATAAATGTCATGTTTTCATAAAAAACTGAAAGTATTATTCTGCAAATTTTCTAATATCATTTTTCAAGTGTAGAAATAAATTACACTTCATTTCAAATACACTTGACCTTAATGTAATTTTGGAGCAAAACTAATCCAGTTCAAATACAAATTTAACATTGTCACATTGTTTTCAATTAGAACGTGCAAACAGTTTGGAATCAGGTCAGTATAAACTTTCGAAATTTTCGATTTATTAGTTCAGCTACTTTACCAAATAAATGATAATTTACGATTTTAATACCGACATCAAATTTTCAAAATAATTACAATTAACAGTTGCAATGAAAATAAATAGAATATTCTTTGATTCGACGATTAAACAGTCACGCTCGTAATAAAGCTCTATAACGACCTTGCACAATCGACCAGCCCTTGTACAAAACAAACTTTCTCAACAGATTAAAACCCAATCAATCTATATCAAACAGAAACGTATGACAAAACCATTTCAATAGTAGGCCTCGAGGAAATTTCTCGATAGGTTTTTTTAGTTTTGCTACTAGCGCTATACAGAGCAGAATTGAGTGGAATTAGCATAGTGTCGAGAACAATGGCATGGGTTATTAAAACGCGATTAGTTCGCATGTCGATTCCAGTCCCACGAGCCTCCATATAATATAATAAGAGGAGAAAAGGTGGGGCAAAAAGATAACAATACTTGAATAATCGCGGAAACAGATGCCGAGATTCCGCGTACGACCGGAATTGAGTTCGGAAAGAAAATTTACCGAAGAGAAAATGAAAGTAGGCGAACTATTTTTACACATTCTTCGATTCTGTGTTGGGAGTTTGCGGTCGATGTATTTTTGTGGTCGATCGGATGAATTTTGTGATTATGACTTGTTCGATGCTGTTTATGTGGTACTGTTATGAAATTTATCGAATCGATGTGCAGAGGAAGTTGTGAAATGCATGAAAAATATGATTTGTTATAAAATTTATCGAGTGTGATATTTTTCTTTTAAGTAAAAATATTTTCTTTGTGTGAAATGTACAATTTTTTTCTATGTATTGCGTGCATTTTCATACTTAATTTTAATAAGTCTTATATAAATCATATAAAAGTCATTTTTTTTGCACAAGTAGACACAATTTGCACTTTATCTACAAGCTTTCATTAATTTTTTTATAAACAAAATTTGTTCTTAATATCGTATTTGCATTTTATGCTTCATAACCTGAGGCTGAGCTTAAAAAATCGAAGAAACAGCTACCCGATATGAAAGTAAATTAAGAGCACAAGCAGCAATTGTTCCGAATAGCATGAAAATATTCGAGCGCGAATTTTAACACCATGAAAGCACCAAAACATGCGATATTTTTTCAAATAATAATATGATACATAGATGTGAAGCCTTCGGGCCATTAAGGAAAGAAAATCGGGTTAATTCATAGAAATGATCCGGCATGAGCGATTTTTAATCGATATTGCACTTTCGAAAATTCTTCAACTTGCACCAAATGGCGTTTGCTAATGGAAGTCTTCAGCAAGAAAATACTTATTATATTATTATACCTATAATAAAATCAATTTAAATACGATTCGACATTTCTTTGAAAAACTCAAACCGACACCAATTACAAACGATTACGACCAATTACAAAAATCGATTGCAACCATTTAAGAGACACTTCGAATGCTTCGAACTTCAAAACCAGCCTTTGAAGACGATACCTAAGGACGAGTTCACACATCTGTAAAAAATCAAAATCAAACCAAAACAGACCTATGCATGCAAAAAAAAATAATTTATACACAAAAATAACTATATAATAATCACACTAGTATTGGTCTTAATTTCGGTATGGTTGTAGACATGTGAACTCGTCTTTAAGGCTAGTAAACACCAAATGACAATAGACATTCAAATGGGTTGTAGATAGTCAATTAGACAAAATTTAAATCAAAATTGACATTGAATCAAAATGACATTAAATGGGTGTTTGAATTGGTCTAGTCGACTGTTTACTGTCTCCAAGTGTGAACTCGTCCTTATGCTCGAAGGCTTCGAGTGATGTCTTCCGCGGGGCCACCAGAAGCAGTGGCATCTTCTAATTGACCGAAGACATCGGCCTCGGGCCAATTAATTCGTCTCAGTTAATCGCCGGAGGCTTTTATTGTGTTCGGACATACCGAAACGTCTTGTGCAATCGTCGTCAATGATCTTGAAAGCGTTCTCCAATTTGTATATGTTGCGCAACGATGGGCTCCGCTTTCGTCGGTGTGAGTGTGGCTGTTTTTAGTTGGTAATTATTAAGAAAGTGATATAAGACCTGGTGCGTTTTTTCTTATTTTTGAACAAGTTGAAAAGAAATTAAGAATTAATTTGAAGAAATGTCATCTAATATTATAAAATTATTCGTATTAAATTTTATTGAATCTTCAATTCAATACTATTTGCAATAAATATATTTTCTAATCATGAAAATTGTGACTTTTATTGCTATTCTAAATAACAGTCACTGCATAATACATGTAAACGTATATTCAAAATATGGTGGGATCTCAAATGCATAATCGTCCGGAAAATTTTCATCATTGAAATTTTATACTAGTTGGATAATATTTTGAATGTGTGTGTCTATTAAACGATTCCATGTAAATAAGTCTATCTATATTATATGTAAATTGGGTATCGTTTTTTTATTTATTTAAATATAATGTTTATACAGCTATATGAAGCTTTTAAATACCTTATTCGTGTAACCTATAACGTTGAAAAAATATTAAAAGACTAATTTGATAAGTACGTTATATTGACGTTGACCATAAAACGAATACAAAACAGTTACTTTTAATCTGATACATACTATTATTTTACGGCTTTTTTATCGTTAACTAAGGTCGACTATATATATAAACCATTTAAATGATAAAGCCTTAATAAGACATTAAAAAGCTGGTTACGCGAATAAAAATTGTGGGTGCAATTTAATACAAACGAGATAAGCTTTTGCTATTTACGGTATCATTATAAAGTAATATTTAAATTTGAACAGATTTATTTTTCTACGTTAAAAAAAAGTTTACATCACATGAAAAACGAGCTTGAAGCATTCTTTAATTAAATACGCGATGAAAATCTACGCATCATTCTGTGAGCGTGGCCGGCGCGCAATTAATGGAAAATTCTTCTGTATTCACAAATAAATGGCGGATTGTTTGTTGTTATTAAACCGTTATATTCAGCGAATTTCCATAATCATAATACAACATTATAAAACACGAATAACAAGCCGAATTTGGAAATAAATAAATGTAACTGTCTGCGCAACGCGAGTTAACCAACGCGTCGTGAACACCGATTGAAACATCAAAATCTTCAACGTTTACAAAACGCTATTAGCTACTTTATTCGAAAATGCGCATAACGTAGTTCTATTAATCTTATTTTTTCACCCGTTCGATAAATTTCCAAGTTAGACTCATTATTTTTCGCCGGTTCGATACGGGAATGCTCAGTCGAGTTCTGTTCCGAAGATTAATAACGAATACCGGATGATAAAAAATTTCGAATAAAAATATATATAAATAAGGAGCTTTCAAGGGTCATTGCCACTGTAGGGTTAAATGAACTCGGCACTTAAGTCCGCAGTCACGATGAATTAAACAAATCACAATAATTACACGGTACTCGTCGATTTATGTAATCTTACGTGGCAAATAATAAATACTCTGCATATTGAAAAAATAAAGAACTCGAACGTTCGCTAAACGAATGTTATCGTATCGGGATCGATATTTTTGTTTATTCCTTTAATTATAAGGCTGTGTAGAATTGCACGAATTAGTACAAAATTCGCAAACATGCCGCTATTACGAAAAAAATAAATTTTCATTAGACAACGTCAGCAAGGCGTATTGATAATGCCATATGTGTAGCAAATTTCACAAATTACTATAATTGAAATGTACCGTAAATTTGATCATATTGCGAAATTTAAATCAATTACTGCTGCAATTCGTTACAAAACTAATTGTAATCATTATATATTTTAATAAAAAAATGAACATTTTAAATTCGATTTTTAAATAATCACACAATGGCACCGATAAATATTGATTTTTTGCAAAACGATAACTAATCTGTAGATTTTTTTAGAATTATTAGACAAGCACTCATAAAAAGCCTTCATTCATTCAAAAGCGTATTCATGTGAAGCATCATATGTACATACGTTTTGTCGAACAATTTGTTAGCGATGACCGTTCAAACAAAAAAAAAATAGCATCTTCAATATAAAGAACGTTTCGAAGACGTCGACCTTTCAAATCAAGAAGGTTTTTAGGAATTCAAATCCTGGTTGTAATGTCCATACATAAAAGCGTGGGTGCGAATCCGGTGATTATTAACGGTTTTGTAATGCGAACAAAGCAGCTTCGTTATCCGTGAATTTTCATTACTGAATCTTTATTTTATTCAATACTAAAATCGCCCGAGAGAAATGTCCATAATTATGGGCTTCGGATGCAAATCCAACACCGCACATTCGATATGGGAAAGAAAAGAATCGTAAATAAATCAATTAAACTGATTTATAGCCCCCTATGAGCGTGCGCTATCAATTAAAAAATTATTCGCCCGGTAAAATCAGATGTTTCCCTAGAAAAATAAAATAAAGGAAATGATTGATGTTACGATTCGATTGAATAATGAACGGCGCGTGCGCGTTTTTTTTCCGAAGAAAATTTTATAGATTTTGCGATTCTCTACATGCATTATTTATCACGGATTTTCGGTTTTTAGAAATCGACGTTTATCGACAAAAAGTGAAATGTGAATGTAAAACGGGAGGCGATTCTATTTTCAGTTGCGCAATGTCTGCCAAAGTGGAAAAATTTAAATAAAGACAAAAAAGCATTTTCGGCAGATCAGACCGCAAAATTTGCTGCAATTTGTTATGATATTTCGGTAACAAAAACATTTGGATCGTTTTACATCTCATTACATTAAATATGTTACGATTGTATCGGAAGAAATTTCCTACAATTATGTACGTCTGAACTGTGAAGCAATTTTTCGCGATGTCGAATCATTGCAAATTTTCGTAATCATTCAAATACATCTGTTATAATATTACAAAAAGTAATACGATAAAAACTTACAATACCGGATATTTCTGATGCAAAAAATACGTATCGATTAGACTTAGAAAACAAATTTGGCACTCAAACTTGTTCGAGTTAATTAAGGTATATTGTATACATTGCACAAATTTCGTGCTAATTTCATCTATTCATTCGATAGTAATGCTGCAAAAAAATAATCATTAAGTAATCGAATCGACTTTTCAATATGAATTTTATAAACTTTTTTATTCACTATGAAAAAACTACCCATTTTGAATGACTTTGATAATTAGTCAAAGACTATACACAATGTGCATCTGAAAAAAATTCACACGTCAATTTGTACGTTAAAAATTCGAGTTCTTGATACAAAACAGCCGATTGACCCCACAAATTGGAAATGCACCTTTTTCTTTTCTTTCGAGAATTATGTACTCAACTCGTTCACAGCCCAACAACGCCTCCGTGTAAAGTTAATAAAGTTTTACAAAAATAAATCAATACCTATGACGATATTTCTTAAGGAGTTAACATGTACAATTATAACTTCAATGAGAGGCTGCAATAAATTTCGATTTATCACTGAGTTTGCGCAATATTTCCATGAAGGTATTAAATATTTTATGGTCATTAATACGAGGCGTACAAGTCATTTTACCAATCATCTGATAAATTGAATATTTTGAAACGACATTGATTTTTGTTTGGAAAAATCTAATATGTAGTAATAAAGTAATCAAGATATCAAAGAAGTGAAAGCGATACATATTCGAAGTGGAAAAGAAATCGATCGAATATCAGTCATAGAGCACATCGTCGGCTAAATTAGATATTCTCGATTATATTATAATTGTATATGAGAAAAAAGTCGATGTAGTGAAACGAATTTTAGAGCAAACGATCGAGACAATCATTTGTAACGATCGCCAACTATTAATCATTTCAAAAAAACTATTTACAAAAGCGAAACTGATCGCCGGAGCATTCTTGTGCAATTACACGCCACATTGACAAACGTTCACGAATTATAATAGGAAAAATATCAAAAAACATTTTGACATGGCAACATATCGAAAAAAAGACATGGAAAGTTAAAAGATTGGAATTTTCGATGAAATTTTAACTTACCTCTCAAGCGACGCAGAATAATCCAAGAAAATCCTATGAACACGGCCACTCATTAAAACTTATTACAGTTGTAACTTTTTCCTCGAATAGCAATCAGTTTTTTGGAATTGTTTTGATAAATTGTTTTGTTTTATGCGCGTTTTTCGTATATTTTAAGCTGCATTTTGTGTCTCATTTTAACGAAGCGATTTAACGAGCTATAAAATATAATAAAACTTGAGCGTTAAAAACGACTGAGTTACCCAATCAAATCAAAAGTAGGCGATTAAAAATTTATATAGTGCAGTTATGCATTTTTCGATTAACGGATCTGCGCTCGAATGTGGCTCGATCAGATTTTCTTTTTTAATTGATAGTGTAATTATAGACTATCATTATTTCGGACACACTATTTATTACAGTGAATGAGAATAAATATATACATTAATACGATGTCGACTGTAATTATTTGCAATTGTTTCATGCAGTTTAATTAAATTATATATTAAAAAAAAGCCAATTTGGAAATGAAAGCGATTAACTTGCTAATAAATCTCGAAGTGTGCAATATTAAATAACGACATATCGAATGAACGGTTGTCATTTCTTTCAGTTAGACTTTTCTTATGGAAATTTTATTTTATCATACGGAAAAACAAACAATGAAGAATGACACGATTGCGAGTCGTTAGAAATCGAAATAAATAAAAAGTTTAAATGGTTAGTACGAATAATTCATATTGACGATTTGACGGACACGTAACATACTTCTGAATGATAAAATGATTTAGTACATGCAAAGTCGATATATACCGTTCATTTTCCATAAAGAGATTAATAAATCTTGCCGTTGAATTCAACATACTTGATAATTTGTCCATCATGATAAATAAAATTCTCAGTATGAGTGTTATTTCGATATTTTTTTATTATTCTATAACGTAAATTGAATAAAATCGACGTGAGAAATAATGATCAAATACAATTGTATTTAAACATTCTTTAGAATTAGTTTGATCTATAAACACAATTTGATGTTTATAACAATCGTATTTTTCATTCGATCGTTCAAATTACAAAGCAAAGAACAAATGAAAGATGAGCTAAAAGAAAAACGGTAAACGGTCAATTATTCAAGCGGTGAATCATTTTGTTTAATAATACATTCTTTTGGAATGGTTTTCTCATGTTTTTGATAGAATTCGACATTTGTGAAGTCACCCAATTTCTTCTAGAAGATCCGTTATAGAAACAGTAAATTATTGGAAGAGTCCAATATAATCGAATAAGAAATATTCAATAACTACAGCTAATATATTTTCGTTTTCAAATGTATTGAATAAAGCTATATTGCTAATAGAAAATTCGCGTGTAATTTTCTTCAAAGGAAAATTTTACGAGAAAGTAATGTGCCATCATTATCGACACGCACTATATAGTTGAAGTTCACGGTTGTTTGAACATTATGTTATTTTTATATCAGACACTATTCAAATTCTTGCAAAAAATTGAATAACATAAATAATTAATTGAAAAAATAAATAAACGTATGAGTTATTTCATAGAAAAATTAGTCATTCGAAAAAATATTTTCATATGCTTAAAAACGAAATGAATCGCGTGAAAACAATTAGACAATTATTCACTTATGAACAATTATACTTGAATTTATTTGGTCGGACAAACTTCTAACGAGCTACTATGAAAACGCCGATTTCAAAAAAACAATGCGAATGAAATTAAGCCTAAATTTCAATTGAACCCCCTTATCTGGAAAAAATATTATATTACACATGTCCGCCGAGCAGTTCTCATATATTTATAAGATCAAATTTGGCCATTGTTCGTTTGACAAAACAAAACGCAGAAAAATAGCACCCGACCAAAGAATTCTTTCCGTTTATAATAATTTTCGTCTCATTAGCGGAAACATTTCTCAACGAGCTCGAGTTTCTAGAACTATTTTTTTTATAATATTCTCGAAACGTCGTATTATTATCGCGTTTTCAATTTTCGTGAATGAAATAAAATCACACGAGAAAATTATCACTTTGACGCATCGCAGTATCTAACATATTTATGTGTGTCGTTGAGATTATCTGTCTGAAAGAGTTCAATTTTGTGATTTTTTTTTAACGTATGCACAAAAAATAAAGATATATTGGTACTCGACATTTGCATTATTAAGATATTACTGCAAATATTTGCATACTAACATGTCGGTTTTTTGACTTTTTTTTAATAAATTCTTGTGATGTTTGCGAGTGAGCCAGACGCTTTAATGTAATTGACGTGAATTTCCAAAATAATGATAGTCGGTTTTATTTAATTATGCAATTTGTATAAGCTTTTATTGATTGGATATAAATTTTCATTAATTTAAATTGGATTTTTTAATTTTCATGCACATTTTCAATATTAATAAAATTTAATGCATTGATTATTTTAATGTTTAATATTTTAAATGACTTTTAAAATTTACATTTTAATTCATGTGTGAAAATATTTTTGAAGTTAAATAAAATTACTATAAAATAATTGAATAAAATAAAATAAATATTTCGTTTTATAATATGAAAATAATGAAAACAATATCAGATATTTAGATTATTGTAATCAATTAAATATTTAAACATCGAAAATAAAAATCAACGAAGAATTAAAAACAAAACCGAGAAAATTTTAAGCGATACCAATTTTCAGCGCTGAAACCAATCCGATAATTCCCAAAACACCAAACTGCAACCTCAAAAATAAAATAGGTACATGAAAACACAAACACACCAATTGAAAAATCCTTCAGCAGAGATCAAAAATTAACAAAGTTCAGCATCGACGTCCGTCGAACAATCGAACAGTTTTCACACGGAGTTTTCGCACAGACTTTAACGCACTGTAATTAAGCGCGAAACCCGCTAATCGCGACCGGGCATTTTTCCGAAGACCGACCAAGAGAAAAGTCACTAACGAGCTATTTGTGTACTCTATATATGTATTACATGTAATCTACTTGGAGAGAGGGAACGGTGAAACACGTGCTTCCTCCGACGCGATTCGCTTGATACTGAATAACCGAGCGGGTCGAGTGCGCTTGTTTGTTCGACGAGTTCGAGTGGTTTTTCGCGCGAAAATTGTGCTCGTCGACTTTTTACGGTCGATTGTTTGTTTTGAGGGCTTTTGAGTGGCTTTTTTATTGAATAGGCTTTTTTTAATAGATAGGCTTTGATTTTATGTTTTTGAGTGGTATGCACTTGTTGATAGTTTAGTGCAATGTTGAGCTATTTTGGTTTGATTAGTGATTGAATAGGTTGAAGTATGAAATTTTCATGAACATTTTTGAATATGTTCGGGAATGTTTAAGTTGTTGAATTATTTATAAAGTGCTCGTTGTCTTTTTATAGTCGACCAATTGTTTTGGAAGGCTTTTGAGAGTTTTTTTGGATAGTTATTTTTAAATGGATAGGTTTCGATTTGATGCTCTTGAATGTAGGAACCATTGGTGATCGAATATATAAAAATTTACAATTTTCATAAAAAATGTTGTATTCTTCAATAAGATTTTCCGATATGGCAATGCATTTTGAAATAACGATCTTTTAAATTGGAAATTGAGCTCGAAAATAATTTACAAAAAAATAATTGTTATAAACTATTTGCTTATTAAAAAATATTTTGAACTAATATATTTTAAATCCATTTCTATATGTTTATTGTAATTATAAAATAAAAATTATTGAATTAAAAAATTAAAAAAAAAATCATTTGTTTGATGTACAAAATTCTTCATTTTATTTCATAGAAGTTTCATTTCAAATATGTATTGAAAGGGAAGAATACTGTTATTAAAACATTATGAATCGATAAATTTCTCAAATAGTATGAAAACATTTCAATGCAAGAATTTCAATGGGATACGTTTACATTAATTTCTAAAAGAATGCGCATAAAATAACATTTGAGATTATTGAGAGATTCGAACGTGGGACGGGTTATATTATATTAGAATTCCGGTGCACGAATGTTCACTGAATTATACAGAATTCCAGTAATTTTTATCTTTACGAGCAAACGGATTAATGAAGTTTCAGCTTAACCGGGCGCGAAAAATGTCAACATCTCCAATAAAATTCGAGAAAAAAAGTAGCTTCGATGTAAAATTTACAAGACGACGATATGTTCCCATGAAATTGTTTATAGCACGATCGCCATTATCACGTACGTCACGTAGGCCTCATAACTACAGGAGCTTTTAAGTTTACTTTTCATACATTTGAAATTCTAGGCATGTTCGATACGTAAAAAATAGCAAAGGATGTCCAAAGTGTAGTTCACGTATTTTCAAATCTCAAATAAATAATTCAATTACTTTTTATAATGTGAATAGTATTGCCGATAACTTTATTGTAATGAAGTATTTAAACTCAAATTCATTGAAGCGTGAATTATCTCACACCTCACGTTACAACATAATATGATATTCCACACTTCTAGTAATACTAGACGTGCTTATGTAATGTTTATAGTGAATGAAAATGTATTTTTTTTATATTGACAGTACAACATTCGATTATGTTTTCCAAATTATGTTTAAGTTCAATGCCACGGGAAATAGTAAATGTAGAAAAGCTCAGAACGCTTTAATTTATAGCCGAGATTACACATCGATATAAAAAAAATCAAAGCGGAAAAAACTACACAAGATCGGATCGCTGAAAATTATAATATTGCAAAAATATTTTAGTGAACGATACAAATGGTCGTTCAGTCTGAACGATTGCATACACATTTTAATTACAATATTATATTTCCGGAAGTGCTGAAAACGTTTTACATAATTTAAGACGCTATTTTTCCGTATTTTCAAGCGTGAATTTATCAACCCTATCGCTGTCGAAATACATATTTGGAAAAACTGCATACGCGATTTAGAAAGTGGTTTAAATATTTTAATTAACATTAATTTTTATGTTTATACACGCTATATAACGAGCAGTTAAATTTTATGACTCATATCGGAATTTCTATATTATGTTAATAAATCTAACAATAAGCTGACAATTCATTCTAGTAGTTTTCTATCAATATTGAAATTTTTATGTTGCTAGATATATTTGGGAAAAAATAGAAAACGACATATCAATTTGATTTTATTGAAAATAATATTTTTTTCAATTATT
This sequence comes from Cheumatopsyche charites, assembly GCA_024721215.1. Lineage (NCBI taxonomy): Eukaryota > Metazoa > Arthropoda > Insecta > Trichoptera > Hydropsychidae > Cheumatopsyche > Cheumatopsyche charites. The sequence goes on from CM045583.1 coordinate 6,371,379, forward strand.
TTCGATTTCTTTTATATTCGGAAAATATAGTTGAACGAATTCGTATTTTGAACGAAAAAAAAATCAGTATTACTAGTTCAGTGTCAAGGCTGACAGATTTCACTATTCGGCATTGTTAAAACCATGACTAATTCAATAACAGTGTGAGCCAGAATTGAGTTTCGTAAAACGGAAAAAGCTCATAACTTCGCACGCGGGAAATTTTAAACATGAACACCGGAAAATGTTCGAATCTCGCACAAACGAAAAAGGATATACGATTTTTTTTCGATCGTTTAATTTCATTAAACGAATGCAATATTTGATATTCGCTGAGCGTAAAAGAATCGAACACGTCCCTTCGTACTATACAATGCGCGTATTATAAATAAAAAAAGAGAATTTTTATTAGGACTCTTCTTGGAATACGCCACTGCCTTTTCTTACCGAAGGCTTCGTTATAAAATTTTTGAATGAGACATAAAAGAGATTTATCGGCATTGTTTTAAATTCATGATTCGACTCAGAACTACACATGTAATCGTACATATAATATAGGAAATTGAACTGATTTCGATACGAAATATTTTAGTCATAAATTGAATGATAAAGCATAAAATCTATTTTCATTATTTTAGATAAACTGTCAAGAACGAATCGAAATATGCATTATATCATATTTCCAATAAATCAACGTGCTAGAAAACAACAATTCAATAGAGTTCCGAAACAGACCGAATTTCCCATTAACAAGAAATTATATTTCGCTCATAAAAATCTCTATTATTAAATTAGAGCTCAATTTAAAACTAAAACGATTCGAAACACAATAGCGAAATAAATTCAAGCCCGAGGTCAAATTTCGCTTGTTTTAATCGTTCAATCAGATTTTTATGCGCGTTTCAATTAAGCACAAATCAAACACGAATTCAAAAACGATTTATTACCATCCTGCTGAATTTACGGTCAGCTGGCAAGCAGTTTCAAAATTGTTCATTTTATTTGTCGGCTAATAGTGATTGTGTTGGTCAATTTACGAAACCGCACATATGCACTCGACTATACTCATTTGCCCTTCCGTCAATTTCAGAGAAATTCGAGCTCGAATCACTGTCGATTTCTACAATATTATACGCTGTTTGTCCATTTTTTTTGCTTCAAATTGAGTTCTCGGAACGGATGTACGTTTTAATTTTTGAATTGGGCGAATTAAGCGTGGAATTATCGGTCTAGGCACGTCCGTGTAAGGATGTTTGAATTTCCCGCAGGAAGTGTTATGTTTTGAATATCGCTAATTCTATCGTTTATTATACTGTTAATGTGTATCGAAAAGAATATCAATCGTGTTTATGAAATGTTTGAGTTGAGCGTTTTGTCAGAATCGTGCGCAATGTGTGATGTGAAATGTTTAGTCGAATTTTATTCATGCAAGAATGATTTTTATCTATGAATAATGTGACGTTTTTTAATGTTTTTACATTGTGTGCTCATAATATATGAAAGTTGAAAATATGTAATAAAAAATCTATGTGTCATTATGAAAGAAAGTAAACTTCTAAATCAACTTTTTACCGTAACGCGAATTTGATTTGATTCAATTTTGCAAATGCTAGTTTAGCTTATTGAATATTTTTTTCCCAACTCATTTGAATTCATGTAAACTTTTCTATATTTTTTTTGAAAGGAAAATATAATTTCATCTAATGATTTCTGTCGTCAATTTTTTTCGCTTGTTTACGTATCTAAAATTTTAATTTTAACAAGAATAAAAGATTTATTTTTCATTAATGCAAATATATCCACTGATGCATAAAATATTGTACATCAATTTTATGTTATTAGTTAGCAATAAAATAATATTTTACTTCATTATAGTGAAAAATAATATTAATTTATCATTATGAAATACATATGAAACATTGTTCACATATAAAATCTTGTTTTGGTATGTGCATCAATATTAATTAATGAAAAATATTTATATCACATATATTTTATAATTTCTTAAAATACTTCAAAAACCTAAACAAAGGCCTAATAAAGATCGAAACCTTCTACGGAAGGACCGCCATATAATTAGGACCGAATTTTTCATCTGTATATCGATCCTCCCTATTTTTTTCATTGATTTCAAACTAGATTACGAACTAGCCCCATTAAAAATATTTTACGGAGTCTTTCGCAACAGGAAGCCGACGATTTAAAAGACCTCTTGATATTTCTGTTGCGAAACGAAAACCTCGATGATGCAACCGGGACAGTCCACCGAAACTCTACCAAAACGAAAATTAACAACCATCACTTATACCCATCCTTTAATTAACACGACCAGCGAAAACTGATTTATTAGGAAATCGGCAGACGCGTTTTTTGTACGGAAGAAAATTATTCCGTTCATTATAGAGAGCACGGTGGGTGAAAAAAATTCGAAATAAGGCTCGAATATTTCGACACGACGTAATTGTATGTTTTTCTTAAAATTTGTTTGTTTATTATGTCCGTTTCGTTTTTCGAACGCTATGAAGACATTTAGATTGCAGTCACGCAAACGCAAGGGCTACACTGAGTTGCATTAATGATGGTGAAGTGTGCACTTAACAGGGTTGTCCAATTGAATTTATTTATTTTCGTATCTAAAATCAAATATTAATTAGTAAATAATAATTATAATTCAAAACAACTTGACTTTCATTCAATTGAATGATTCAATTTTTTAATAATAATCAATTGTCTACATGAATGATAATCAATTCGTGCACATTCTTGTATTAAACAGTTTGATTTACTGAGACAATAATTCGAGCAGAAAAAATGTATTTATTGTCCAATTATCATCGAACTGGACAGTGTTTAAAAAAATATCGAAGAATGTACTTTGCGTAGGAAGTTTCTAATTTTTTCTACGTGCGAATAATTGGCGCGCAAAAACCACATGGCAATTGATTTATTATCAGTGAATCGAAACGCTACATTTCTATTATATTGCCATTACTACAAATGTATATTTTATTGACACGTTTCACAGGAAGCTCGCAAAAACGAATCGATTTTTCGGATCATTTATTTAGACAGAAGCCACACAACGGCCGTATAAACCGCATATCTATTCGCAATTCAAACGAGAATTCGAATATTTCGATCGAAACCATCGATAAATTGAAGATCTCGGTCGTATGAGAACTTAAGAAGTAGGCTCTAAATCGACGCGAACAACATCCCATATAAAGAAGAGTAAAACAGAAATTCCGCAATGCGCTCTCAACTCAACATACGGTATTTTCATCGCGCACATTAAATATTTTTGCTTCATACGATTCGAGACGCTCTAAAATAAGTGCGCAGATGAAAATTATAAAAAAGAAACCTTTCCTTTTCACATTTTGCGGTCTCCATTATTATTATATATTTATGTTGTGTGCTCTAATGAAACGTTTTCAAGTGCACACAATTGTTGGCTTTCGCTCTGCGGTCACACATGTCCGCATACTGTTCACAAATATTGTTTTTAATATGAATTGAGATAATGGTACATCTTTCGAATCGAATCTGTTTAAATTAAATGTCAGAACACTGTTACTGTTTGATAAATTAGATAATGACCGCAGATCGTATGAAAGTTAATACATTGTAAGTCATAAAAGATGATTATAAACAAATCGCTGAAACCCACACAGAATCGAATCACAATAGAATAAAAAATACTAACACTTATGATAGACATATAAATATAAAAAAATGCCAAAAAAAATTGACGAAACATCATCGTCAGGGAGAAATCGAATGAAGCGTGATGGCATTTGAACATCACAAGAATTCTTGCACGGAAACAAGCGTGATACTATTCCATTATCAAAAAGAACGAATAACATTATTATATGTTATTGAACAATTCTCGGTGTGATCTTTCTAAGGCTTCAGAGAACCGGTGGACACATTCGAATTAATTGGCTTGTCGATTGTCGTTCGATTGTCTGTTTGTATGTTGAATGTTTTTTTCAGAAGTTTCGGCACAAGCGAAATTTATCGCTCTAATTAAGCTCGTTCGATTTTTTTCAACGTGACATCTCGCTTCGTCAAGTTTTCTTTTGTCAAGCTGTCTTTTTTTGCGTTGAGCAATAATGGAAAGGTATGCAGATTTAATTGATCGGTTTCGTTTTTTTTGTAAATTATTTTGAAAATTATCGATCGTTGCATAATTGTGAGTGGTAAAAATTTATATCGAAAAATAATTGCTAGCAATTACACATACATGATTGGATGTAAATCAAATGAAAGTATTATTTCACTTTAATTGTTTTTTAATTGAATGTATGGACTTGTGTCATTGTGATGTTTTAATATATTGCATATGAATATTAATTAAATAAAATGGTGAAATCGAAAAGAAATTACAACTAGTCATATCAATAATGAATGATCAATGTTTATGTATAATATAAAATTACAAGAGAAACCTATCCGAAATGTTCAAAACTAAATAGCAAGTATCAGAACCAAACGACGCTTTGGTAAGTTTACTTGCTTAATGTTAGCGAATATTTTGCAGAAAAGCTATCTAATATCAATTTAGTTGTTCATAGATGTCGCTATAAATAAAATATATTTCTTTTTTAGATTATTACATGAGTTATTTTTTAAGCAAGAGACAAAAGTATGCGCATTTTTAATGTTAAAAACAATCCACAAATAAAAATAAAACGAAAATATCGATACAAAATAAATAAAATATAATACAGAAATTGTCATGATATGAATTGATTTCATTGATAATGAACTATTCAAGATAAATAAAAATGTCAAATTATAATGAAAAATAAAAATAATTGTTAGATACGTGTGTAATTTGCTCTAGAAAACTTAATAAGGCTTCATTAACATCATTATGCTCGTTTTTCCGTCTACACGGTTAGAAGCAGTTGTTAGCTTTTTGAACCGTGAAGATAGGAAATAAAGAATAGGATTTTCACTTTTTCTTTTGGGACACATTAAGTGCATTTCAAATGCTAGTCACGAGCCCAACTGGAGCCTAGCCAGTACAGGTCAGCATTTCCAAAGCCTTCGTGTAAATTTCTCCGTTTAAATAACTATTTTCTAAAGTAGAGCTTAACTTTCTTATTCTTTTTCACTAGTGATTGCATAATTGAAAACAGTCTGATATCTGAAATAATTCCATTAATTTAGGTGTGGTAAAACTGTTCGGTATAAGCCTAGAAAATTTCCATAATATAAAGTAACCATTGAATATGGTGCTCGAAAAGCGCTAGAAAAATCGGTTTAGCTTTTTTTTAATACTCGCAATATTTATTTGGATCCATTACCGGAATGGGCCGGAACATTTTTGCTAATTGAAAGTAAAAAAATGGGATATCGCTATTTAAAAGAATTTTCCCCTTTTTCCATAGTGGTTTTATCCAGAGGCAACCAACGTGTCGGAAAATCCGATTACATTATGAAAATTTTCACAAACGCTCGAACGAATCGTACCTACTTAAAGACATTGAACGTGTTGAAAATGAAATATGAACTCGACGCGAAAAAATAAATCAAATCAGATTTCATAAAATTAATGGACTTTTCCGTTCAACGATTTTTTTCACCGAGTTTTTTCTAACCTTTTCAAAAATAAAAAAAAAACCGTCAAAAACTGCCTTGTCGTAAGAACATCGTTCGGTGCTCGTATATCGAACAACGAGGTGTTCTGATTTATTGTGCTTTCGTGGGTTGTATTCCACACGCGGTGAACGAAGCCTAAAATGATTTATTATTTTATATAAAGCTCACATAACATTATATTTGCACCCAAAATGCCAAGAGATTGTATCCCGATATCTAAAAATATAGATCACTTCATTGTTTCAAGAATATCAATATGTTTTATCAATCAAATAAAAAGTGTTTCATTGTAAAATACTGACAGAATCGTACTCGAATTCATACAATGATGTAAAAATTAAACTTGGAGTGAAATAAAATAAAAATTATAAAGAAAATATTCCATCATATTGAAAAAAACTATCCAAAGACAATGATAAAACACTTCAACCATTTTTTTATTTACATATAAGAGCTTCAATGCTTCGACATTGTTCGAAATTCTTTGGACATATGCCGATAGTGAACAGTTGTAGTGTTTTTTGTTCCCGTTTTTGTTCCTGCGGTAAGTCCCATTGCGTATGTAAGCCATGCATAATATTTTTTAGACAAACACAATAATTTTAGTAAGATTTAACACTTAAGAATCAGCCAATCAGGAGTGTATAAAGCACTTTATTTGAAGGTATACCTATATTATATTAAAAAATATCAAAGTATTTCCTATATATAATTTGATATTACACATTTTGGAATGACATATCATAAAATTAAGGCTAAAAAAAATAAATGCGACCCCCGATTGACCAATCCTGCTCTCAGCGGGAAAATTCGTAGGCTGCGAGGGGTAACGTTATTTTCCACTGACCCGTCCTGCGCTAAGCAAATTCGCAGTACGTGAGTTTCGTCAAAGGAAAAACCGGGCCGAATTCCCGACCGGACTTTTATATTCTGCGACGCTCGAAAAAAAGCCTGAAAAAATTAGGAGAATTCCCGAGCCCGCCCCGAAATAATGTGGAAATAAAAGCTGCCGAAAAAAGGGGACGCTTTTCGAAGGAAAATTTTCAGTATTGTTTCGCAGTATTAATTCCGCAATTTTTTTCTTTATGTCAGTTAAAAACGAAAGCAGCTAACCCTCGTTAAAATCTCGGTTAGATAGTAGAAAAAGTTAGTGAAATGGGTTTTTAGTTTTTTGCGCTCCGTTTTAATGTATCTCGACGATTAATGAATTTCGGGAAAGCCACGTCGAATATTTTATATGTAAATATTTATATCAACTTATTTTCGAATGTAATAGTTATTTTCTAACAAAATTGTTAATTTGAAATGTAAATATATTTTTTGAATTTACCTGCATTGTGACAGGCAATCTTCGTGACATCCGCATATGCTGCAACTACAAAACGAATACTGAGATGCAAAGTCTGATTCGTGCGGATCGCTTTCAGAACCTTGTCGTCTTCTTGGACCTCTCCATCTGAAATATTTATAAGACACAAATAAAATACAATGTTTTAGATGTAAAAAGTAATATTTATAACGAAACTATTCATAGCAACTTAAAATATCAACGAAATTTCGGTCTATAATTGAGAAGATATTTGAAATATTTCAATAAAAGAATAGAAATTTCACTCACTTACTTTCGTTTGAACCTAACAGTTTATTTAATTCATTGAAATATAGAATTCATTTAAAATATAATTTACCTTTGTATACTTTTCGAATCAACATGTTCGACAACAACGTTCCACGTTCTGTGTATAAGATACAGGAGGAATAAAACTCTAGAAGATTCTGCATGACCTCCCGACAAAGATTTCCTTTTCCATTTTCCATTTTTCCATTTGCGATTTGCTGCCGTCACCGTGCTCATGCTGCTCGAATTGTTGCCCATTTTGATTTTTCAATTTATTTCAAGTTGAAAAGTCTTCGGATTGTCACGTGTATATTGTCGTATTTTTTTTTTTTACATCTCATCAGAATGCACCAGTATCGAGAAGGTTTCGTTCATGGTCTGGAAAATACGACAATAGTATAAATTCACATATAAATCTTGATTCAATATTCAATTTATAGTAGCATTAAACTTTTTCATTCATTTCAAAATTCACAGAAAATAAATATTGTAAAAAAGCCAACTTAACTATTATATTTAAACGGTCAATTTAAACTTCGCAATAGCGGTATATGAACCGTGGCTTAATCAATTTAATTTCAAAAATATTTTTAACGTTTCAAATTGGACTATTGTCGGGATAAAAAAATATGTGGAGCAGTGTACCAATAAAATCAAGAGTGGACTCATTATAGTTCTAAAAGGTAACGGTAATGTCATAGGCGAACACGTTCTATTCTGATTGACCATTTATAATTTGATAAAGAAAAAAAATCAAAATGTCTTCTACGACAGGAAAATTGACATAAATTGCTTTCGGCGATTACTCTAATGTATGAAAAACTAACTACCGAATAAGGTCATTATCGAAATATAAGTTCATTTTTCGAACGTAACCAGAACCACGTTTTGAGATCAAATCAAGTTTTGGAAAAATAAATATGAAATGGAACAAATTAATTTTTCAAAAAAATAATCAATTATATGACACTCACTGAGAAATGGAAATTTTTCACTCTTGTTTCAATCGAAATACAAATTGATAATTCATCGACAATGTAATACTTTCGTTGATATCACACACATGTCCACGATTTAATGATAGATAATGTATAGGTAGTTTCTTGTATCTGGTTACATATTTACCGGGTCTATAAAATAATTATGTATAACAGTGAATCGGCCGAGACTATTCCACATGTTATTTACCCAATAACCCTATTCCATCGAAACGAGTTTAGGTCCAAGACGACCCACTAATGCAAATGTCGTCTAGGGTCCAGATAGACGCTCTAGAACTCCTTGCACTGCTCTCATTACGAATAGATTGTTCCAAAGACTTGTTTGTTAAAAGTGTGACCGAGTTGCGAAAGTATTTAAATGATACGAAGAAAACAAGCAAAGTGATGGAATAGTTGCGTAATGTTTCCGTCATGAAATGGAAAAAATCTCACGGGTCAAATTGTGTTCGAATAATACTTTCGACTGTAGAAATGTACATTTGAAGCCTTTTTTTTAGACAATTTTACTGTGCATAGAATGTGTTGTGTAAGAAGGTTAATTAGCAGAAGTAATTGTAGAACGTATTGAGCTGGTGAAAATGTCTAATTTTGTTACTAAACTATTCGAAAGTATCGTAAAGGTTTTTTTTACTGCTTATCAATATACATACATTCAAAGTTAATATTCGTGATATTTTCAAATATTTTTAACACATTTCAAATTTATATTTTTTATATCTATGTGAAAATATCTGATCAGATAAACTATCTTTGATCTAAAGCAAACAGGAAAAGGCTACCGATCCGTGTTTTCGTTTTTCAAAACGACTTCACATTTCTTAAGTCGACTCACACTCGAGTATGCAAATAGACGTAATTACCCTACGATTGTTCTCTCAGAGAAACCTCACTTAGACGACGATTCCTAAAAAACGGACGCACATTTCGACACACGACACAAAAATCAACAACAATCCCAAAGAACAGACACGCCAACTCTGCGTAACAATTGTGAGAATCGAAAATCGGAAAAGTGATTATATTTGCACTTTTCGATCGATGCCTTTGTGGCTGTCGCCGCCATACGTAGGGATAATAATATCGCGTGTGAAAAATCTTACAACTTCATCGAAACGTTTGCTCGAGTCTTTTATGGTTATTGTTTATTATTTTGGAACGATATAGATGTCTGAATAATGGACGTCCTTCGAATCTGCAAGAATTTAATGCACAATAGTGCGAGCTGTTTGATATTTACGATTGCGGCCTAGAAGTTTTCACACAATTTAGATATTGTCCATTAAAATAGGTTCGATTGTGCTTTTGAATTTCATGCGTATATTACAGTTATTAGATTAATAGATGCTGGTGTTTTTACTTTGGAATGATGTTAATGGATTTTATTCAAATTCACGCGACGAAAGAAACGTTAGAAAAATTTGAAAAACTAACGTTTCGCTCGTGACATTTCAATTTGATCATCAGGCTATTTTTTGCTAAAATTTACATGTGCGAAAAGCTGAAATATAAAATTTGAAACATTTTGGTTTATAGAGTGTATAGTATTTTTATCTTAATCGATCAATTTAAAATCAGCGAAACGAACACGAAGAATGAATAATTTTCACTTAAGGAATACTCCTTTAGCATATTTTATTATGGACATAACAGCTCAAATGGTAAAATGAGCATATTTATTATGTCGACACCGTAAATAATCGTAGAAAGTGCACATCGCATTCCTGCAAAATTGCATTTGCATATAAACACGTATACGCGTGATAAATACAAAACATTTCACAATCAACATAATTCAGCTTTCAATTTGAATATTGTCACGTTGCTTGCTTAGGGTAAACAGATAAAAATCTCAGCTGGATAAATTTATTTTCATGATGTTACGATTATATTTTATAGCTAAAGACAAGATAAGAGAAAACGAACTCGATTTTCAAATCATCACGTTTTTAATTAAAATTCGCCAAAATATATTCTACATAGTTATGTATTTGAATGACATTGGTTTCGTTTAATTCCTAAAAATATAGTCTTTCTATCTTTAGATTCAAATATAATCAATCAGATATATCTAAAGATCATATAAAAATGTATTGAATTTATCTGATTAGGTATTATTTGTTGATCAAGAAATCAAGTATTTTTGAATGTCCTTACTAATGCCCAAACTTTCAATGATAAATCAGTCTACTAGATTCTCACATAGCACAAGTCGATGCTTTTTTTCCTCTATAGAATTCAAACGCGTTATTGATAAGAACTGATATTAATGCTAAGAATTCTATATGGAAAAAAAAACTCTAAATACCAAAATTTTAACTCGTTCGTGATAAGAACAGTCATTAGAATTCTACAAAGAGAAAAAACTTCAATTCTTTTTTCACAACATTCGAGTCGAGTAACTAATGATTGAATGTTCGGATCTAAATATTCAACTTTTAAGGTCTTTTCACTCGTTTCAGTAAAATATTTTTTTCTATAGAGTTTGACAAATGTCAATATCGACTTTTACCAAAAGAAACATCAATCAATACTATAGCGATTGATACCAAATACTTCGACGAAAACCATCGAGCACGCACTCGAATCGAAAGCTACCAACAACAACCACTTACACCACGAACGATCGAATCGAATCTCCGTCGAATCACCATCGAATCACCATAAAAAGCTACAACCGCCCAATTAACATTGGCTATATTGTTTTCGGCGCGTTTTAATTGAAAGGCATCGACGCTCCGCAGTACCGTTGGCCGTTTCACGATCGGCGTTTTGCTAACCGTCCGATCATTATTATGCCTATGCGCGTGCGATTTGTACTACACAGAGATGAAATCTGCTCGAAAACGGCGAAACTATTATGGACCCCTCATGACGGACTTAATACGCACGTACGTGATGCTGAACGCTCGTAGAAACGGCTCCTTTGCTCGATTGGATAATCTCGGTCCATTAGTCAGGAATTTTCTGGTCTGCTGGAAAAACTTTCGATTGGCGCTCAACTGACTGCAGATTGCAGTCTGTGCAGTTTTTATGGATGCTTTTTCGAAATATTATAAGTCGGGTTTGAAATCGTTTACGTTTGACTCCTTGGGTAATATGATTTTGTTTCCGCATTTTAGGCAGAAAAATATTATGCCTTTATCGAACTAATACAATGAAACATTATAATTTCAGATATCCTGAAAGTTTAGTTATTTTTATGTGTTTAACAAAAAAGGTGAATTATATAATATTAGAATTAAAAATATTTTCTTTCATATTTGTAATCAATTTTAATCATACTATTTGTTTAAGAATTACTCTTTTACACATTTTTTTTTTTGTTCATACGTATAATATTTTTCTGCATCTTATTGAAACTGTAAAATTTTTTATTGAAAAAAATCTCATGTTTCAAAAATATGAATCAAGTTCATAATTATATTTAACCGGATTTAAACTGAATTATTTTTAAAATGTGAAAGTAAAAAAATATCATATTAAGACGGAAATAAACAACATCATTTTAGCCAATTAAAGAGAAAAACTTTTCATGATGTTTCAGGTAATGGTTCTAGTATAAAGAAGAATCGATATTACAGGAAACAAAAGCAATATTTGTTGCAATTTAAACCTATCAATGAGATATTTTTGTATAAAACGATAAATAAAAGAAACTGAAGATTTTTTAAAGATCGAGTTTCGCATGAATCGGATAACCACTCGGTTTTTTCACGCAGTCCTTCGAGCAGACAATGATTCTCGAAAAGATGGTAACATTTTCACATTTATCCATATTTTTTCTACCAGCTGTTTTTTCAGTAATACCAATTTTAACAAACCGTTATATCGCTAAAAAAATTTCGACAAACAAACGTTCGCAAATCGAACGACCGCTTGCTATGCTTTGTTGTTTTCAGTAGTTAAACGCTAACGTAACGAGATCGACCGCAAATCGAATGTGGTCACCCTAATTCTTCTGATTGTTTTTGACGATTTTTCTGTAACGGTCATCCATATGGCTAAATGAATTTTAATACCGCATATTCTTATTGTGTTTTGTTATACTTTCGTGAATGCTTCGTTAAAAATATAATGAGATTTTTTTCATATTGTATGAATTTTTGCAATGAGTGACCACACAACTAGGCGATATTATTTTATAATTCTATTTATTTTTATCAAATAATTGTGAATAAATATTCTCATACATTTAAATCTCTATTATTAATGACAGTTAAGATTAGAACGATTACAAAATGAACTCTTCTTCAATGCACAATAAACATAACTCGATACGCAGACAATCAGCTAACGATAATAACCCGACACTAATTATCAAAATATCCAATTCAGAACATTTCCAAACGATAATATACGCTTTAAGCGTGCAATTAGAAAGATATACCTCGTTACGAGAGTGATAATTTTCTCGCATATGGGAAGTAGGCGAAGACTCAAATAATTTAATAATATTCTCAAAGATAATTCGGAGCAATGGATATTACAACTCCGGCCAGTCAGCCAGTGTATAATATGCATTCAGAAGTCTTTTTTGTGTACATTTTTTTTTACAATTCGACCAGATAAAAGCTTTTTTTCGGTCGAGTTTCGTATTATGCGATACGGTGTAGTAGGTCGGATCGTTACGGTCGATTTGTTCGAATTCGAACACACAATGCACGTTAACGATTGCGCGTAGTTTTCAGCTATTAAATCGTGGTCAGAATATCAAAAAATTAGGTTTGTATTTAAAGGTCTACGTGATTCATTTTATTTTCATATTGTACTTAAAAAAGGGTTCTATTTTCAGTTATTTCTATGAATAAAATATCTCATTTCTCATTCATTAAAGATGACAAAATAATTGAGAGTTGAATAAACGATTTATGTATAGAATTTCCGGTGAAAAAAATGTTTTAAATAAAAATAATAAAATTTAAACCAATCCACATTTTCATTTAACAATCGGGTTTTTCATATCCTTTTTGCTTTGAATTCAACAGAACGATTCGACATCGCAAACGGGATAAGAACATGATTTTCACGCAACGATAATTCCCACTGCGACGAAAGTTCGAAGCAAAAGCATCGCTTTTTACGCATGTCTCGTTTATAATTCGAATCGATCGAAAGTCAGAAGCTGTGTTGAAAACAGTAATTACGATTTATTTATACAGAAAAACTTTCGTGTAACGTTCCGAATTATAAGAGGTCTTGAAATTTTACAGTTTCTATCTGAAATTTCGTTTGATTGTTTGGAACGTTTTGTTTTGATAGTTCGGGGGGGACGATTTTGTGCAAATGTTTTTGCCTTTATACAAAAAAATAATTAATAAAAATTCAGAAAAATATGTTGAGCACTACACAAACAGATACGTTCTAATCATATTTTATTGATTGTGACTTTTAATGTACAAGTACAGCACACTTAAAACGTTTATATTTGAAATAGATACATAAAGCTGTCACGATAAATAATTATGAAATACAGGTACATAGACAATTTGCATACAAGTAGATTCTCAACTCTAGTGAACGTTTATAATCGTGTACAATTATATTCTTATAATTTATTATATAACAGAAAATTAATTAACTGCGTCTTCTTTAATCAATGAATAAATATAATATATAAAATAATTACTTTACTCAATATAATTGTAGAAAAATAATTAAAAATATAATGATCTTTTGAAACATTTGAATTGAGTCACGTACACTTCATTTTGAAACTAGAAAGTCGCTTTTTTACTAATTTTCAATTTCATAGTAACATTTTTTTTCTTAAATTCCAACATCAATTTGTTCTTAAATTCTTTTCAATATGAAATTAATTTAAATTCATACAAATTTTAAATTCTTTTGAATTACAAATTAAATTTTTCGAATATGTAATAATTAAATTTGAAATGCAGAATATTACGTTCGGGTTAATACTTTTCATCTGTGAAATCACTTATATAAAACGGTAAACGAAACCGATTGAATCACCAATTGTTCGTCAAAGTCAACTATATATTCTTATATTGAATAGAAAAATTCGAAATATCCGTAAAAGATCTATATTATTCGTTATGATTAATTAGAAATTAATCAATTGTTTTATATTTCATTTCCTGTAATTTATTCTGAAAACATACAGTGGGATTTCGTTTAACAAGAAACTTGAATGATGAGCGAAATGAATTGTAAAAAAAAGGATTCACTTGATGAGTCTTATTTCGCATAACGTGTAACTAGAAGGAAAATATTGTGACCTCTTATGCATCTCAGTTTATCGTCGTTCAATAAACATTTTTTCGCTTAGCGAGTAATTTGCAAAGATTTGAGAACAATTTATGCTCGTTTTACGAAGTTCCACTTTAGTAAATATTTGAAATTATATTACAAGAAAATTCATTTGTTAATAAAAAAATAATTTTCTAGCGGAAAATTGAAACAAACAGTCAAAAATTTTTGACGAACGACGAATATTTGACTGTTGAATTTCAATTTTTACATAAATATTCAAATTTTTTATTCGAATACCCTATAATTGACTTAAAAAAAAAACTCACAGCAAAATCAAATCGAAATCCGACTTATCCATCACAATCGATAGAACAAGGCGCATCGGAGCGCGAACCTTTAGCGGTTATCCTTCGGTCGCGATTCATTGCATATTGGCAAGCTCAAAGACCACTCCTACATCATCCGGAAACATAAAACATTCACCACGATCCCGGGACGACGGTATCCCGGTACACGAGTTCAATTAAAGTGCGCCCTCGCAGCCCGACGGTGTTAACTCCGTTGTACGATATACGACTGGCACGAAGTCGACGGCTCAAAACCGACCGACGCACCTGTGCAGAAACAATCATCATACTTTATAATAGAGTGGTAATGATATGTTGGACGGACAATGTATTTTGTCGGATGCGAAGAAAGATCGTAGTGGAATTTGCATGGGCGACGTGGATGTTGGACGTTGGCGTCGAAGCTCCGCGCGCTTCGATGGCCGTCTTTGTAATTAGGGGGTTTGCTATTGTTGGATTTTTATCGAATTGGTGTTTGAAATGATTTTGAGTCAAAAAGCTTTGAGGCTGCGTATTTAAAGACAGTTATTGATGAATTTGCTGAAGGTAAAAAGGGAGATGTATGTATTTTTGACTATTAGGAAACTTCTGAGCGGAATCAAAATCATGTGACGAGATTTTTAATTTCCTTTTCGATTCGGATTGTTTTGTAACAAGTGTTAAAAGTTTTGATTATCTATAAAAATATAATTAGACTTGTATGAAGAAAATTTAAAGTTGAAAATTGGATGACTACAAAAGAGTTAATGTTCAAAAAGTTTAAGTTTTAATAGCAATTCACAAACAAAAAAAATAATTATCAATATTTCAAGTTATGATCATTTTCTTTTTCAAAATCTAACATAAATTAAAGTTCAAAGTTTAAAAGTTAGTTATACGTGCACTTCTCAATTCTATTTTATAATTATAATTATAGTTTAGTATGTCGGTTTATACCGACATATTAAACTTTATACTGCTAACCAGTTAACTAATTATCATAAATAGATATTTATAAACAATCGAATGAATAACGTAACTGCAAACTTCTCGAGAAAACCATTCTGAAATTATTCTAATTAATCGAACTGTACACGAACGTCAAATTAAAATAAGCATATTACACATTATCTAAATAATAAGCTTAGAAACATTTCGACACGACTCAAGTAATAATTTTCACAATATATACCAGAGAACAAATCGAAATAGTACATTTTAATAAATAATTTCACGCAACCACTCCAGGTGGGTGTACTCGGATTCAGATCCGTGAGAATCGTGATCGATCCATGAATCGATCCATCTAATGCTAGATCTAAATAACAAAAACTGGCGTATATTATGGACGAATTTGCTCGTGATCATTCCATATGGTTATGCAAGATTGCACCCGGTTAACAGTAGACGCGGAAGGTCGAAGATCGCCGCCAAATTAAAGGTTGCATCCTCGAGATGGATCCCGGTTGAAATTCAATCTTCGATTTTGTATTGTGAACGTGAAAATGTGGAATGTTTCGTTTGTTGTTTCCGAAGGGAAATTCGATTCTTTTCCCGGTGAAAAAGCGCGCTGATATCGAATCGAAAATTGCACAGCGAATTAGCGAGCGCTTTGTCGATTCGACTCGCGAATGAAAATCGCTTCACATGGATTCAGTCGGAATGCTTAAGTTTTATATAGTTGAAAAAATATTCCGTTTTGTTTCGGAGGAAATTGAAAATTTTATCAATCAATCTAGCGGAACGTTGGACGAACATGTGATTTTTTTTTCAGAAAAAGTCCCCTTCTGCGTAATCGATGTGGAAAGCAATCATTGCCATCGACTAATTCTCTGTATAACCATGATAAAACGGTAATAATATTTTTTTCATAAGACACAAATCATATTAAATTTTGAATATAACAAAATGCAAAGTAACTCAGTAATTATAATTGAAAGAATAAAATCGTTGGCAGCTCAAATCAAAATTCAGATGATTTATTTATGATCGAAATCAATGCATACGAAAAACGATAGCGGATATAAATTGTTTTTTTTTGGTAAATTTTCACTTTAATCGCTATTAATTAAGCATTTATAATTGCTGTTTTCCATTAAGTGCAAGTGATTAACGTGTAAAATCTCATGATAATTTCACACTAGATTAAGATCAGAATCGATTTGTATAATTCCACTGTAGTTTCAGATGCGCACGTTTTGATTAATGAAATAAAAAACAGTGAAATTGAATTGTTGTTACTTTTGTTGATTCGATATGTAAATAATAAGAGGAAAATAATTTAGTAGGTCGATTGTGAAAAAATATTTTCTCGGATGTGATTATTCACGCATACAATGGACAAAAATTACAAAACAAAACTCAAGGATTATTTTTATGAATAGTTTGATCAGAAGCGCTGAGAAAGTAATAATTGATTAATATTCAATGAAAAACAGTATGTATGTTTAAAGGTAAATATCACGAAACCTTGTGCTAAATATGTGTAAATTAGTACCGTCGCGGATATCCCTTTTCCTCACGAAAATCGTCCGAATTTAACGATTTAATTGCTATACACGAATGTTTTGTTCTATGACAAATTTGGGATAAGCATCGAAATGCTATCTGAAAATTTGGCGTGAATCCTGTTTTCAAGGAAAAAGTGTGTTTGGCTATATTTTCGATATAATCCAGATCGTTAATAGCTTTGATAATTTCTGTAGATATGCACGTGTGTACGAACGATTCGGTTTTAATTCGCCATTCTTTTGCATTTTGCGCAACAAAGTCGTTCTACAAAAAGAATATGTTAAATTTAGACTTTTATAATACGTAAATGTCGATTTTTTTGTTCAAAGACGAAAGGAAATAGCCAATAAAATGAATTTTATTACGAAAATTAAAAGAAACGACATACGTGATTTCAAAATAGATTTTATTTTAGTTTATTTGAATCAGATTCAATTCAATAATACGAAACAATGTATAATTTGCTCAATGAAAAATGCATATTTCGTGAGCTACTTAGAAATTTATGAAATATTTGATATTTTTAGATAAAATATTTTTCTTAATTACGAAAATAGTAATAAAAATTATTTCTGAGTTGAGCACTGAAAAAACTATTTATTTTTAGAAATCATCTTTTAAAATGAAAAATAACAAATGCATCGTATAATAATGACGTTCATGGTAAAATCACATAAAAAAATATTTAGCATATTTGTGCAAGTTTGTATCGAATTACATATTTTGGTATTCAAATTCATTTTTTTTATAAGATAACATTTTTTTCAAATTCATCAACAACTAAATCAACAAGTTTTGTTGATGAAAATCTATCGAATTCGTTGCTTAGAAAATAACCGAATATGAAGAGTCATATTAAAAAATCACGCTCGTTAATAATAAAAACATAAGAATAATCAATTCTCGATCTCGACAACCATATTTCTAAACACCAATCCGAACTTATCTCCAAATCGGATTCCGGACCAAAACAAACCTTTCAATTCTCAACAGCGGATACAAATCCTCCCATATATTTACTATTTATTCCTCAACAGATTCCAATCGCGAATATTCTCCACGTCTCCACAACACCACCGAAGGCAATTTTTTATGCAATCAGACCGTATCATTAGGCATATGATCACTCTATAAATATTTAATTATAGAGCGAGATCTAGTACGTGTTGCGCGGGCGCAGACACATATTTTTCAATAACTATCGAGTCTTATCTTTGGATATATGAAGTTTGTACGAAATTGTACTCTTGAAACTGTCGAACGCATTATAACCAGCCTCGATATCCACGTGGGATCGCACTTGTAATGATAGAGTTGTAATTTTTATAGGCCTCCATATATCGTGCACCGTTCTGTTATTCGACCTGAAGAATCGATTTTGTATTTTAAATTTATTGCACAATCGGACAGTTAATGGTTCCGTGGAAAAATTGGTTTCGATGTTTGATTTGGAAGCTTTGAGGTTAATGCTGGAGAAATTCAGCAGATCGAGGATGAAGGTTTCGCGTTCTCATTCGAAGTGTCGTAATTAATTCGTATTTATTAATGAGGAGGTGACTGAAAACGGAATGGAAGTGGAACGAAAGCTAACTGAACATTTATCGAGAACGCTTGTATGAACTGTCGCTTTTATTTATGTTTTTATATTGTTCGTCGGTCGTTTCATTTTAAAAAATATAAGTTTCAACGAAATTTTATATCACGTTTTGCCTTTTTTGAAATATTGACATCAATACTTTTTTCGCGTATCTAAAGATTTTTTTGTGATTCTGAAACACTCATGTTGATTAAATTGTTATTAAGTAATACTACACCATTCACTATAAAACCTTATTGGTGAAATGTGTTAGATAACATAATATCCAGATGAATTTTAATCAAATCGCACTAGAATCGTAAAACCAAAAAAAGCGTGTGTCCGATTTCTATCCAACCACACAAAATAATCAAGATTGTCGTCTTCTATGAACTCGTCAACGAAATTTCAATATTCGGTCGATTTAGTCAGAAATTTATAGACCGAGAACGAACAACATAAAAATCACAAGAAAATCTAACGAACCATTAGAGATTCGTCGACAAGCATAAACAAACAGATAAATAAAAGATACAAACTGACAAAAAATTGCACAATATGCAAATGATCTCCTTGTAGCGTATAATTTCTTTATCTGGCAACTTGCAAGAGATTTATTGCGTTCAAGCTGTATACACGTAATATCGTATCATTTCAATGGGCATTTAAATTTCGTACACAACTCTTATCTATGAATAATACTGTTTGAGTATACTTCCTCGGCATTGATTGTCTATAAAGGCTGAAATTGCCCTCGATAGATATTGACGGATCGTCGACAATATTTCATGTTCGGTTTTTACAAGAGTGTTATCTTAATAGGCTTTTTTATTGCCCGAACCGAAAATATACCAGACACATTTTAAGTTGAGCTAAAGTTGTCACACTTTAAAGTTTTTCTGGTTGAAAATTGAAAGCGCGAAATTGTTGAGATTTCGCAAAGGCCGTTTTCTAGAGGTTTATTGACGAATCGAGAACGAATTCAATGTTTTTTTTTAATGATAAAGTTTCGCTTATTGTTAGTTTTTCTGGATTTTTTTTCATAAAATATGTAGTAGTACCACTTTTGCAATAGTGCTTCGATTTAAGATTTATCAAGTTGTTTAAGTTTCTCATATACCTTCATTAATGTGACATTAGTAAATGTGAATTTCTTGTTTAGAGATAATTGCAGCATGCATATCTTTGACTTGTGTAAATCATTTGAATTTCTAACACTGCATGTTTCAGTAGAAATCGAAGGTTTTCTCCGCAAATTTTGATTTATGCTGATATTTGTAAACAAATACTTCTCGTTCATTATAATAACACATGCAAACATTTTATGTTATCTTACCGTTTTTTTATATCTTAATATATTGACGTTCATATTAAATCGGAGAAAAAATGCTCTTACGATACTTTCTATACATCGATTATAAATTGAATTTCGTAGACTAACGAGATAAAGTAATTCAGTATACTATTTACTTTCAGCTACAAATTGAATTCATCAGTATCAGAACTCGATTTGCTCTCTCAGTGTCGTTAAGTTAAATTATACGTGTCTTTCAATAGAACCAACACTGTAATTAAATCAAATGACGCTTTTCGTATTGTTTACATTGCTATATTTAATTTGCTCGCGGTCAGAGAAAGTGAATGTTACGATTGATTCTTTTTCTTCGCAGCTACTAAAAATTGAAGAATCATTGCGGTCATCCTTGAGTAATATTTATGATAAATCGACTACACATCTGAATGTTAAACGTTTATTAAATCGCTTACAATAAGTAGATTTACGTAACATGAAAATTGCAAACAATTTTTCTTTGTCATCGCTAAACTTTCTACGCTTCGTCTAACGTCAGTACGAATTTATATAAATATTTAAACCGTTCATTAAAAAATTACATGTAACGAAATTTGCGAAAAATCGGAATGAAAATTCGGAACGAATTCGATTTCGCGCTATTGTCACATTATCAGGAAATGAAAGCATAACTAATAAACCATGAATTTTTCTATGCACACATAATTCGAGATTCGATTTGAATGAAAGGTACAAAATTAACCCATTTTGAAAAAGTAAAATTTAAGTTCAAACACATAACTTTCTACTATCTCATGGAAGTTATGATCGATCGAATTATCGCTTCAGGTGATCTTCGGATCTGAGAAGAGATAGGTTCTATACACGGATTTGTTTCGCAATTTGTAATCGTTTTTTCATTATTTCCATCGCACGGAAACATTCGGTTGTATAATATAGCGGTAGTGAAAATTCTTATGAAAATTCAGCTTTTTTTATTTTTATTTTATAGTTTACGCACTTCATCGTGATTGCGAGTTTTTTATTACTTATCAGTGGAATAATTATGTGTAACTGATTCGGTATCAATTTAATTACATCGCTGTGCTTGTTTTGCACATTATGCTTTCTATTTGTGCGTAATAATGTGGTGTTTCGTATGTATATTTTTGTCAAAATTAATATAATACGTATTCAAATGAGAATTATTTTTCATTTTGTAAGTTGTTATGAAAGATCACTTCAAAATCAGCATATAATTTGATACGAATTCGTTATTTTATAATTTATTATAATCCACACTCTGTATACACCGTCATTAATTAATTAGCCGAATGTAAAACGCGATAAAAATTATTGTTACGCGCCACTTTTTCGATGCGCATTTTAAAACACGCGACACTAAACACAACCAAAGTGTCAAATTCCTCAAATACACACAAACGATTATTCAAACGAGACATTCATTACCTATTTTCCAGAACCCGCAACGTTTTCACACACATGCCGATTTCACCGGTCCGTGAAAAAAACCAAACAAACACTGAGAAACCTGGATCCGATCCGATTGAATGTATCGTTTCACTTATCACCACAGAGTCGGGAAAAACTGACACCGGGTCGAAAACTCGATCGTAAACACGAATCGTTTTGACAGTGTCCGAAACGATCTATGGATCGTTCAAGATCGAGCGTGCGCGCGTCGATCTATCGCGTGCTGCGTTCGCGCACTGACCGTAGACTTGCAACAATCCACTGCTCGCCTGTCAGTAGAACGCCCGATAGTGGTGGTCAACCTTCTTTCGTATTTTTGGAATGATCTATCAGTGTATTGCCAGTCGATAAGATGTGAAGATTTAATATAATCTAAATTGCGAATCATGAGTTCAAAAATAAATGTATATTTTTAAGTGAGTATCAATGTTCGAAGTGATGATTTTTTAGGCAAAATAAGGCAAGACCTAGTCATTAATTTATTTGATTTGATCTAGTAGAAAAAAAATGTATGATTAAATAGATCGAAAACGAGCTCATCAGATCCTGGTGACCCTTCAGGAAATGGTATATCTATGACTAAATATTTATTGTTCTTTGTATTGACCAAAACATATTCAATATTGATAGTACACCCAACTCTCGTTTTATACGGATTTTTTTACACGGTTTGAAAAAATGAAAAAAAAAATTACACGATTTATTTGGTTTAACACGGTTTGTTTGAACTATATAATGAATATCGCGCAATAAAAAATGTCTTTTTTCTTACACAGTTTTTGCTGGTCTCTATCCACTGTGTGAAACGAGAGTTAGGTTTTAAAATATTAGTGCAATTTTAAGTTCCTTTTAATCTTTTTTATTTATTTTTTGTGAAAATAAGAATATCAATCTTTCAATCGTTAGTTACTCAATACATGCCATACGTAGCCATATAAAGATTTTTTTCATACTGGTAGAAATCTAATCGCTTATGAAAATTGACGACTGAATAGTACAAAGGGTACAAGTTAACTTTTTTTTATCTAAATTGAGTTAAGTATAGAAAATGGTTATGTATTATATATAACAATTTTCATATTCATATATAACGTACGTAACTTTCGATTCCTTAAATCTTTCCGATTTGAATTAAATTGTATCATAACAAAAAAAATGAATATAATTTATACATACTAAGAGAAATTATTCAATTCATAGTTTCTTGGCGAAAATGAAATAAATCTTAAATATAAATACCGAAATGATTTATAATTGGTATACTCAAGTGTATTGTACATATATATATATATATATATATATATATATATATATATATATATATATATATATATATATATATATATATATATATACATATATATATATATATATATATGCGACCAAAAACAGATTGTCATACTGCATTATTTATAACTGCAAAATATTGAACCGTTCACACGAAGAAAACATGTTTGCATGTGGGTCGCATGGTATTAAAAATTTGTCGCCTCTTTGAAATTTCGGTATAAATAAAGTAAATAAACGATTTGCATATGCACTTCGAATTCGTATGCTATGCGGCACACATTCATAATAGATCGTTTGCGACTTCTGCATCGAATGCCGCCAGTTCAAATAAATCGGTCAGCAGGAGGATGCGACACCGATGTTACATCAGAGTCGACAATTTGTTTTTATTTACGACTTACTGTTAAATTAATCATTTCATCTGCAATATGGTCTTTGGAGAATGGCTACTTGGCGCAGATGCGGTAAGTCGCCATATGCATATATTTTTTCATAAGTAAATAACACATTAAATTATAGACACTTAGGTGTTCGAGACGAGATGGAGTCGAAGACACAGTTAATTTTATTGACGTCAACCCGTTAGGAACGTGTCAATCTTGTATGGCTAATTTCATAATTTATTCGTCACGTTATGGATGATTTATAATACAGAAAATAGTCAATGTATTTGTAATTTTTTTGAGGTAGTGATTCTGGTTTTGATTTAGATGAAATCTGTTCAGTGATTCGTTCAGATATGCGCTTCGATGTATATCCATATTCATTATTCGAAATGGAAAAAAATCGTTAAATTTTAAGAAGAAAGTGATATGATCGCTATCGGTGTTCAGATCAATTTTTTTGATCTTTGCGTTTGAAAGTAAAACAGTTTTTTGTAATGGTCCATGAATATTGATGAACGCTCTCTGAAATATTTTTTGTTTGACAAAAACATCAGCATATCAATTAAACTATGAGAGAAAATCGAATAGATTAAAAAATGAATCATTGAAATTAATTGGTGTGATTTTACTACTATGTTATATTAATATTTGCCATAAGTGCACTAATAATATGTATGATACATATAAATATTTAAATGTGTTTATGGAACATTTAACCAAATAATAAATTTCTAAAAAAATTAGAACAAGCACAAAAAAAAAATGTTATAATCTCAATTTTCATTGAACATCTACCATCACCAAATTCATGAGAATAATAATTTAATTATCAAACTTATCTATGTAACCAGACGTAATTTATTAATATTTTTTTAATATAAATCTGCACATTAAGCAAATTCAGCACACAAAAGACGAACCGATTACAAAGTAAAATAAATTAACGTCCACATGAACGTACTACCGAAGCTGACATGCGTACAGTGTTGCAGAATTCGATTCGATTGGATTTGCACGTAAAACGACGATTTATTTACGACCCATCGAATCGTAGTAACTGTAAATTTTCAGCATGCGACAGATGCGAATAAAAGCAAAATTAAAACTGCATTACGGACCAGCATCGCACACTTAAGATTCTATCCTCGCAAGCGAACCGAGAGATAAGAGTCCATTAGGAAAACGTTTGAAAATGAGTGTCGATTATGTTGTAAATATGAAAAACGTGTAATTTGTTGTTTGTGCGTTTTATCTTTTTACATCCGATGTTGTTTGCCTGTTCAAGTGATAGGATAAGTGAACGCAACGGTTCGTCCTCTTGACCGAGTGCCCCTGTCGTCTGATTCTCACCATCAGGTTTTCTCATTGGTACTAGGATCTCGACCAGTAAACCAGATATACTATAAATCGCACAAATGGGACTCGGATCGCCATTCGAGATCTATAAGATCCGAGATAGATCTGTTAGTTCCCGGTAAATCATATAAACGTCGTTCCGTTTGCGGAGAATGTGGGTCGATTCTTCCGTTCGATCCCCGCTATTGGGACATTCTAACGACTTTTCTACATTTTTTTTCTTCCTAATTCTAATCGTGAATGGTTTGTTTTGCGTTATTTTTCATCGTGATTCTACACTCGTTGGAAAAATATCGAATTATTTTCGTGTGGAGTGCGCCGAACGTAAATGGCGTAGAGAAATGATGAGTAGCCGAGATGATCAAAAAATAATGACTTCTCGAATGCTTCGTAATTCGGTTATGCAACGTGTTTCTTTATTATGATTCGAGAAAAAAGTTGTTATTTCATAAATTTGGGCTGTGCAAAAAATATTTTGCGTTTATAATTGTGTTTGATTCATGATTGGAGCAAATATTTTTTTCTCGATAAAAAAATATATAGAATTCATATGATTTAATTTTAATTGAATTGATATTGTGTACGAATAGCTCGAATATGTTAAATTTCAACATACAAAAAAAGCTAATTTGGAGGCTTCCGATTGGCATTTCCAATTTATTTTTTTCCACATAATTATAGAAACATCCACAAATAGGGTATCCAGTAATTGATTTTTTCCTACATACAATGATATTTAATATTTCTCAACGCAATTGAATGAGTTGACGTCCGAACGAAACGCTGACATTTAACATCCACCATGGGAACGTACTAGTCATTAGAAGTGACAAGAACAGAATTATACGATTAATAAATCAGACGAAATTTCTAAGATATGTAATTTTCAAATGAAAAATAATGCAGAAAATTAGATGATATTTTCGAATAAAGAGAAAATTCGCATCAACACAAAAAAAATCAATTCATTTCTTTTAATCGATTTAGAGAGATTGTTTCATTCTGATATAAACAAGATTATTCAAGCACAAATCGATACTTTATATAACGACATTATTACATAATTTAAATCCTTTCCATAAACCTTTACCGGCAAAACATAAACGTAGAACAGAAGCCATATACGTGAGTACGAAGACGTCACAAAAGGCCACGACTCGCGCAAACACATTACTTACGATTGTCTCAAAGGAAAAACACAACCTGTTTCGACTCTCCGTTCCAGGCGATGTGTGGAAACGCTAGCGAATGCATCCTAGTGTTGGTCAATGTATAGACGGTGTCATTTTTCCGAACGTGTGTAGCGGTATAGGCAAAAAGCGAGACCGGCCTTCGCTAACTGTACGGCGATTTGCTCTAAATACTTGCTCAGACGGACGTCTCGGTGTTCTATGACCGATGCGTGAATTATACTAATTGTCTGAAATGAATTATGCTGAAAAAAAATGAGGACTCATCATAGTATCGCATGTGTTTGATGGGCTTTTCGCGCGATGAGTTGTGAAATGACGACGAATTATCGAAGATCGGTCTGTTATTTCGCTTTTTTATTTCGTGGAAAAATATATGTTCAGATTGAAGCTTTTCGTTTTTTTGTTGTTTTAGTTTACGTAATTGTAGATTCAATGGGTTTGAAATGGTTGGGAGTGCGCATATTTCTCATGGTGTGCTTTCGTTTTCATCGCGTACTTTGGCCTAGTTTTGAGTGATGAGTGTTTTCTGAAAGTTTACATGCCTAGTGTGGAAATTTTGTATTTTCTTAAATAAGAGTAAAGATTTTAAGAAAATACATTTTACAATATATTTTTTTTAAAGATATACATAGATGTATTTTTTATATAAAAAAAAAATAAACAGATCATTAAGTGATTATAATTTGTAATTCGAACAAAGCTTAATGTGTTTAAATATCATGCCTATTTCAAAATATGAACATTATATATGTAATTAAGTCGTGAATATTTTGTTATTATTGTATAAATAGAGACATCTATATTATGCTTGTTCAAACTTTACTGTATAAAAGCCAACAAAAATACATTCATAAATTACATACATACAATACATTCATTTTTATGAGAATTATTTATCAGTTGTCAATTAAATTAATTGTGGTATTTCATATTTTTTTTAGATGAGTACTAACAATTTTTCGAATGAGTAACTTAATACTTTGAAATAAATAAATTGTGAATAGAAACAAAATGAGATAAAACGATCATTCTATTAGTTTTTTTAATAAAAAAAAGATAGATTTTAAAAATATTCAAAAAATAAATATATAATATATTTATTCATTTATTTATTAAATCACAATAATATGTACAAACTTATATATAAACAAATACTTAATTACAAAATAATAATACATTCTAAGCTAAAATTTAAATCTTAATCGATCATGAATCATATAATTTAATTTATCTTACTTTTAAAATTTGTTTTGGAATCGGGTAACAACTGAAAATTTCCAAGTTTCATATTTATTTGAAAATAATAGCTTATTCAAATAAATAGAACAGCAAATATAGAGAGCACAGACACGTATTAAATTATTTGATGACAGAACGAATATAATGTTAAAATCTATGATGAGCATAAATAATTTAAGGAGTATTTTAATGAAAAATTAAACAAAAAGCGATCTCAATTTCCACAACACACAAGTCAACACTTTTTTTAATAGTTGTTAGTAACGTGCGATATGCGATTCTTGAGTGATTTTAACGAAAAGAACAAGATTTTCTAATTGTAAGCGAATTTTTGAGTCACACACGATTCGTGGAAAGTTTGCTATTTTTTGTAATACGAACAGTCGTTCAACAAATATCCTCGATGAGTCTCACCTAACGTTTTTGTTTCTCCTTTAACTATCCTAGCTTCTTATATTATCTATCTCCTCTTAGTTGGTGGTGCTTGAGTATGGTGCATGCAACCTTCAACGTTTTCTGGCCAATCGCACACATTTTCGTTGGGATTGAAGACCAGATTTGATGGACAAGGCATGTGATGTTTCCTTTCGCCTTCGCACATGTAGTACATAGTACAATCAGCTTTGTCTGGATGATAAGATATGTGTCCATCTTCTTCTTCACACGTTACTTGGTTAGCTGGAAATATTATATTTTATATGAAAAAATATCCAAACAATAAAAGAAACATAATAAATTAATTTTAAAAACTGATAACTTACGATCTTTGGTCGTATATTGTCCATTGGGATTTGATGCTTCATATGGTCCATCGTACTCTAATTTGACTTTGTATCCTTGCAGTTCTTGTCTCATTGCACTAATCAAAGGATATTTTCCTGTTCCACACTGTCCTCTGAAGTCATCCATGTCGATTGACCAGATCATAATACCACCGAAACCTTCATCTTTCAACCAGGCCATCTATAAACGAGTTCAAGAGTTTTTAAATCAGTATTTATTATGGACATCTATGAGCTGATCAGTAAAACAGTTTTTTCAAATAAAACTTCAATCACTAGACAAACGGTTATTTCGATCAATATTGCTTATATTATCATTATATTTACCTTAGTCTTTAAACTTCTTTCGTCATCAAATCCTACCCACTGGTCACCATGATAAGCGAATGGCACTTGTTGTTCGTTATCCCATACTAACGTTGTGTTATCACCATGCAAGAAGTCACAGATTTCATAATATGACATGAAACCAGCTTCATTTGTATATTTTCCAGGAGTGCCTGCAAAACGTATTATTTTATTTTAGCACTAGTATGAAAATTAGTTAACAAAATTTAAATTATGATTTGATCTAACCTCCTCCTGAAGCAGGTGCTCCAATATCGAATTGGGTAGTATTGACAAGATTGAAAGATCTTCCATATGTGGGCATTCCTATCATTAATTTTTCTTTAGGTGCTCCTTGTTTGACCCATTCACGAGCTGAGAAATCCTGGAAAATTACGCAAATTCGCAATCAGAGTTTGTTTGTTCGAGAAACCGTGAAACACGACATGCTCCGTGAGGCTTCTTAATTGTTTTAGCGGAATTTTGTCGTAGTTTAACGTACGTGAGTTATTTATAATATTGCATATTAAGAGCGAAAACTAGAGAAAGCATCTGCTAGCGATGTTCGTTAAATTCTTCTTAGCATAAATTCAAACATTTAAAAGTTAATCAAATTAAATGTATCAAAACAACGTTCATTTTCACTGCGATAATTTTATGCATTGCTCAGAGTAAAAGCTAAATTCGCATCCCGATCGCGATAAAGCACCGTTTAAAACATTCTCTCATCGAAAGCAATCGATGGCAATCATCAATAATAGTACAACTGTCCAACTTACAACAGTGAGTTTCTTCTGATAGCTGGTCGCACTTTCCAACGGGAACAGCGGACTGTTGTGACCCACTTGTCTCTCCCACTGTCCGTGGAAATCGTATGTCATTACGTTAATGAAGTCCTGAAACGGAAAGTTGGAATTAAAACTCGAAATTGAAGCTTGATTACGGCGTAGACGAGATATGATTGCTAATTAACCGCGCTCCGTATAAGTAGAAACTGCACTTAAACTCTCCAAGAGCTAAGCGTTCACACTCTATGCATTTCTAGGTTATTCAACATTTTTATCAATAAGATTGATTTTAAATTTTAATTATTAAAATTATGAAGATATAAGATAAATTTAATTTACCAAGTATTTTGAAATTTCTGGCACATCGTATCCCGCGGCAATTGCTTCGAAAGAAGCTGGGACAGCAGCTGTCAACAACAGTCTTGGTTGTCCTGAAGATTTGGCTTCTCCTTCGAAAGCCAATCTCAATTCTTTCAAAAGTGCTACGTATGCGGCTCTATCGTCGGCTCCTCTGAAAAAAAATCATAAATTTTGCAATAACGAATGCGCTCATTTGAATAAACATCCTATTAGAGATGTAATATCGGCGTTAACCTTTAATATTTTAATCGATAGATCGTTTGATTTCGATCATTATTGGTTTGAACTTTACGCGAATGACGATTGATTTGATTGAGGAATCAAATATGTCAGTTGTTTCTGTGATGTTTTGAAATTGAAAAAAGTAGTGGGTGATGATGTGAACTGTGATGCAATTAAATGGCCAAATTGTGGTTAAAAATATCAATAGTTTAATTAATTTCGAAAATGATTTATGGTTTCGTATAGATAAAGATTTTTTTTTCAAAATATAAAAGACCGAATCAAAAGAAATATTTCTGAACGTACCTAGGATATTCCCAGTCAACATCGAGTCCATTGAATTGGTAATCTCTCAAAAATTCAATAGCTTCATAGACGAATTGATTCATTCTGAAAATATTCGATGTGAGTTCTTTGAACGGAGTCGATCCGAAAGCCCATCCGCCGATAGCCAAAAGTATCTGTACATAATAAATATTTATATAGAAATTTATTACGATATAAAAAGCGTCTTGATTTCAAATTATACACTTACTTTGAGATTGGGGTTCTTTTCTCTAAGGGCGATAACTTTATCGTACATCTCACCGTCCTTATCGTCTCCTTCGGTCAGTTTGTGGTCTTTGAGAGTGGCGAAAGCGTAGATTAAATGCGTGCAAAGGTTGGGGTCAATGTTTTCTGGTAAGAATTTTCCGGCACCGGGTCTTTTTTGAGACCACGAAGTCATGTAGCAGAACACTTGAGGATCGCGCTCTGCAAACGAGAAATTAATTAATAGAAAGCGAAATAGAAATGGACTGCGGATTTCTCGGGAAATGATCGAGCATAAAACTCAGTGAACTTTAACATGCGTCATATTTTTTCGCATTCAACTAGATCGATCGTTTTATAATTTTCCTCGCATGAAAGTAACCAGGCAGTTAACTTTTTTACACCGCCCCGAGTGAAAGTAAATCGTTCGATAAAATCAATAGATTTCGCGTTAAATATAAAATGTTTACATTATAAAAAAGTACATTTTCGGGAATGATGATACTTGGAAAGGAAAAGAGGTCGAGCGACACATTCTCGATCTCATTCCGAGTCGCGATCAAAAGTGAAACCGTTCGGTCGCGTAGAAAACGCGGTTTCGACACTCGTTATGAATATTAAATACGTAAAAATGAGTTTTACGAGTAAAAGAAGCAACGATGTGGCATTTTCATGCGCACGCCGACTGAATACTGAAAATACCCTTTATCTCTATTTACAGCGAACGTCCGAGGCGTAGAGTTTGTTTGCCTCCCATTATTCCTATTTACGATGGCACTTACTGTTTTTGTCCTCGATAGCCGAGCCAGGTTTGATCATAATCCTCTTTTGCGGTTTTCGAACCTTGTTCAACACTTCTGAAACGCTGATCTTGATCGGTTGCGGCTTTTCGGTCACTTCGATCACGACGGATTGTGCTACCTTCTCCCAGTCTACATCTTTGGCGTCTTTTCCTCGAGATATGCCTCTAAGTTCTTCCCTATAATCGATAAATATATTTAACCACACATTATATATAAAAAAAAAAACATATAAATATGATTAAAAGTAAGTTGATAAAATTTAAAACACAATGAAGAGAATCCACCATCTCGACAGTTATATTACTTAAAAATATTGTCTATACAAGATGTTAATAAAAAATATTTATATTTAATCTGCAACATTTCCATAAGTGCGATATGTTTACGCAAAATGTCATAAAACGGATCGAGTTCGTTCTTTATATAGCTCTCCTTTTATGGATTAACCAGATCATTTCAAAGACCACATAATGTCTCTAAGATATATTGTGAATGAAACAATTCACAATCTAGCGATAAGCAAAATGTCAACTCGAAACGCACAAGTACTGAAATTCAAACGAGATACACACAATAATTGCCACGGGCTGAATCTTATGGGCAGTTCACCTTGGTTTAGTCGAGAGAACTGCGGAACTTGAACGCGAGCTTTTCTTTCCTTTTTATTATCCGCATTTGCTTTCGAAAATATCAATGCACTGTAAATTTTCCATTTGGAGGATATTGACCCAACGAGGTGGTTTTAACGAATGAGTTTATCGCGAAGAGTTCGACTTTCGATGTCTCAATATACGTATCTTAATTATCCAGCCCGAGGACGCGGTGAGTGGTAGTAATGGAACAATATCATTTACGTGATATCCGCTTTGAAAATGATAACAAAAAAAGAAACTCACCTCATTGCTCCGATCAAAGGATATTTCACATCACCACCGCAAATCGATCCGCTGAAGTCATCCATGTCCACGGTCCACACCATAGCTCCAGCATATCCATTATCTTTAATCCATCTCATCTTGTTTCTGATTGATCTTTCGTCATCGAAGCCGACCCATTGATCTCCATGTACAGCATAAGGTACCTTCATTTCGTCGTCCCATACATAAGCAGCGCCATTTTGCAACATTTCGCATACCTTTAAAATGAGAATATTTTATTAATATTTATTCAAATTTTATTGCAACTATGTGTCATCGATGTTCGTAAAATTTGTAATTTACTTCATAAAAGGTAAATTTGAAAGGTTTTTTAAAAATATGAATATAAAAATAATTGCACGTATATCGAATGAATCCCGATAGGCAATACATACAAATATCACAAGGCAATTTAAACTTTTCATTCGTTGAATGTAACCTATAATTACTTTTTTTAAACAAATTTTGAGCTTTCTCTTAAGTAAAGTTCACACAAGATTTTTTTTACGATCAGATATAAAACGTGAAAGGGATCTTCCATTGACTGCCCTTCTCTCGCATATTGCGTGCAAATAATCATACAGCACTTAAAAAGAATATTCGAAACCAATAAAAGCGAAAGTGCTTTTTTCAATACGTAAACCTCACTAAAGAAGATCATTAGAGTTGAAAAAAATATTGTATAATTAGAAAATGAATTTTAATGCAATGTGCGTGTGTTTTCCGTATTGAAAACAGCCTTGAGACGTCTAAAATCAATATTCATGTCGATAGTATCGAAATGATTGATTTAATATAATAAATTTTACGAGTTGCAAAGTTTAATTTTCGGGCGAGTTTCTTTACGAGGCTATACATGAAAATTATCGTTGAAATTTCAAATGCGGAAATGCGAATTGAATGTATGAACTTTTCAAAACGTGCAATATATGAGGTAATGTAACTGTTGGTGCGGAACGTTGGAAATATATCGGTTTTCATTTCGAATTTGTGCCGGAAATTCCAGTACTTTTTAAACAAAATTTCGTTGCGCGCTTTCATTATTCCGCGAGATTGCTCGTTACGGATAAAATTACACACAACATTGTAAAAATAGTTTTCAATACACATTCTGCTTCATGAAAATCCCATAACAAAGCTGATTTCGATTTGCAGAAACACACAAATGAATTTCCAGCGAAATCATAAACGAAAGTTCAAAATATGCAATATAAAATTAATGAAAATTTCATACATGTGTATATACAAACCAATATTTTCATAACACAAAATACATATCTACATAAAATATTTTAAAATAAAATTAGATGAATACATTACTACGAAATCGCACAAAATTCAAACATGCCAACTTAACTCATCAAATGTAACATAGTACTCGTATCTGAGCTTAGAATTCTGCTTACGTCATGAACAAACTAACACTTTGAAATCTTACAGAATATGAAATTAATATTACATAATAAATTTATTAAAAAGGGCGATAGCAAAATCACACCACCTTCACTCATATTACACATTATACGACCACAAAAGCACCAACATAAAGCTTAACTCAAATCCGTGCTCATTCTCAACCATCCATCATTTTATATCATATCCATGATAACAATACCTCATAACAAGCTAAGAATCCTGATTCTAAGTACAAATTAATATTTTCCAAATAAACCAAACGTTTCTTAAAAAAATCAATCGAATCCCTAACAACAAAATCGCATCGACTTCAAACGTATCCGCTTAACTTATCCAATCCGCGACGATTCTAATCGATTTTCCACAACGCCAATCGACCACACATAGACTTAATCTACTATCCATCATCTTAAATCATATCCAAGATAACAATACCTCGTAGTAAGCCAAGAATCCTGCTTCCTTCGTGTACTCGCCCGCCTTGCCGCCTCCGCTGGCCGGCGAGTTCACCTTGAAGTTGCTCGGGTTTGACAGAGTGAAAGTCCTTCCGTAAGTCGGCATACCTAAACGGTGGTCAGCAACACGTTACCAATGGACACATTATGCATTCGAATAACATTTGTGGAAAAAAATGTGATTAATTCGATGCCAGGAAGTGATTAGAGCGACGACAGTGTCGAGTTTTTTTAGACGGATCCGCGAGGAAGGATGAAAATGTAGAGCGTTGAATCCGGTTGGGTTTTCATTTATTATGACAAATGAATGTTTTTTTTTTTATTTAAAATATTAAATTGTTAATTTTGTGTTCCCTTGATTTGTTAAAATAAATTTGGGAAAATTTCAACATTTTGTCGTTTTAGAATTAATAAATCAATTTTATTGTGCAAAATCCGAATGGTTACATTCAATTTGATTAAATTTATATTAAATAAAATAAAATAATCTAGTGAAAAATTCATGGAATGATAATTGCATCTGAATCGAATCAACTGTAATAATTTTTCAATCAATTCTCTAATAATCTATGAAAATTTATTCGCAAATTATTGAAATGTCAATCATAGACCTGTTTCGTTACTAAATTAGCATAGATTTTCGTAACTATTTCATGAGTCATAATATGTAATATTCAAATTAGTAATTTATCTCTAAATATTAATCTGAAATATAAAATGACTATCATCGATAGCAATAAGAATCCAATCGACATTAATGACTCGGGGGTAAAATAAACGACATAACTCACCGATTACGAGTTTATCTTTAGGTGCTCCCAATTTGACCCACATTTGAGAGGCATGATCCACGGACAATTGCTTCCTCCATTCCGAATCCGAAGATGGGGCGTAGAGAGGAGCATTGTGACCGGTTTCTCTTTCCCATTTTCCGTGGAAATCGTAAGCCATCAAGTTGATGAAGTCCAAATAGCTGAAAGAAGCATAAATCATGTCAAAAGCGTTTGGAATTTGCGAAACGACCGAAGATGTTCACGCGAAGTTTCGCAACGCGATGCTGCAATTTCGCACGCGAAATGAGCTCTTCATTACGTAGGTTTTTTTTTTAGAATTTCGTCTCATTATATGCTGTTTTTTCTTTGTGAAAATGGTCAATTGAATTTACCTTGCCACTGCTGGGACGTCGTAACCGCTCTTGACATTGTCTGGTCCTACTGGAACGGCTGCTGTTAATAGGAGACGTGGTTTTTTGATTTCTTGAGCTTCAGCTTCGAAAGCTTCTCGAAGTTCTGTAATGTTTGAAAATATTATGTTAAAATACTGATTGTATTTTTCATAAAAATATTTCGAAATATGAGAAAAATATTTTATACTATATGTCTAATTTGTAAAATAATAAATGACCTCATTTCAAACTCACTATATTATTAGTTCAATTAAATAACAAACAAAATCATTACACAACTAGTATACTTTGTTAATCTATAAAATTATCTAGACACAAAATTGTCTTGTGTAATATCATTGTTAAATGACAAAAATAAATCTAGACAATGCAACATACAATTTTCAGATACAGAATACGTATGAGAATATTTATACAAAAACACCGAAAATTTTATCTGCAAAAGACAAAATTGAAATCGCAGAAAAAAAGATGATTCACAAACGATCATTATCATTTCTAAAATATAATTGGCGGAATAAGAGGCATTGTTTCGTCACATTACCATTATGCATACAATTTCTCATACATACGAACGTATCGACCTCAGATCCGACTTTCGATCTCGTATCTCGATCCACGAACAGATTCCGAATTATGTAAATAAATAATACGAAGCCTCTCAAATTCCACAAAGACAAAAACGTCACGTCGTTTCTTAGTTTTCCTAGTTGCATAAATTTTAAACAAGTCAAGCACAAAACCACAGTACTTAAGGAACAAGGGTTCCCTACGTATTACGCCAAATGTCACACTTCCTAGTCGTGACAGTGTATCGACAATTTCGCAAGCTACTTTAACATCTTCTTAGTAAAATTGTCAGAGCAAATAAGACACAAAGGTTAAGCAAGCTCCAAAGGCAGATAATATTTACTCTCGATATTTATATAACATCTTATTATCTTCGTTGAGTTAACCAAGATTCTACTTTTTCAAATAATATAATTAAAAATGAAATTTTAATCATTAGAGTCAATCAATTAAATAAAGTCATATTCGGAATGTAATTTAATTGCATTCATATATATTTTTTCAGAAGAGAGAGGATCGTCCTTGTTGGGCCCGCTGCAATCATATTTAAATTGCGCAACTCATAATCGAAAAAAATCATTCGAGTATCATAAGATAAGAGGATTAATGATCGATGCAAATAAAAAAAATCGTTTGATCCAATAAAGGTTGACGACTACGCCTACTAATAGCAAAATCGCATTGTGTAACCAATTGTGATTTAGTTACGTGGAATCTGTGCTACGTACATACATAATAAACACATATGCTCCACATTACATTATTGTGCGTTTATATGTAACACGGTTCAATAAGCCGATCTATTCCGGCTGTCGTATAATATTATTATACACGTATATAATAATAATATTATAGCGTATATCTCATTGTGGTTCGATACGAATTCCGCGTGATGTAACCGATTTATTCGCCAGAGCAGAAACCAGTCCGTTCGATTACATGCTGTGTATTTGCTGCTGGTGAAAATTCGATTTTACACATGTTCTGAAATGTGTCGATTTCTATACGAGTGATTCATTAGATCGATAAGCTCGTTTAGAGCATCGCCAATATCAAGGTTGGTTGTCGATGTCGATGTGAAGGTAGGCAGTTCAACTTTTATATAAACAATCTCGTTTTTCTGGTATTTGATAATTATAGGAAGCAGATTATGTTCATTTAAATAATTAGTCATGTATTAATAATAATAAAAAAAAGATAATTCGATTTGTGATTCATTAATAATTCTAATTGCTTTTAATGAAAAATAATTCTTAGAAAGATGATGAATAAATTCTTT
This sequence comes from Cheumatopsyche charites, assembly GCA_024721215.1. Taxonomy (NCBI): domain Eukaryota; kingdom Metazoa; phylum Arthropoda; class Insecta; order Trichoptera; family Hydropsychidae; genus Cheumatopsyche; species Cheumatopsyche charites. The sequence continues at coordinate 6,408,101 of CM045583.1, forward strand.
CGAAGCATAAATCGTAAATGGAATAACTTATCAAATTAAAAATCTTTTCATGTGAAAAATTAACGTTAAAACATAGTTTGAATATATCTGTGCAAGCTGTGAATGATGAGGCTTTTTCCTAGCATGCAATGAAACACTTTTCCTGTTCACTTGCTCGAAAAATCGCATTGGAAATTGCATTCAGAATTTGATTCGTTTGTTCGCTTAGATTTTTTTTCTAGAGCATGTGTGAAAAACTACGTACCGTTCGTTGAATTTTCAATGCGATACAGCGGTTCACATGGGAAATCGGTTCCACGTACCCGTAATTGATTAAAATGTAAATAAATTATAGAGAAATTCACACTTGCCAAATCCTTGCATAAAATGTGTGTATCTTGATTTCGTAATGTGTCGTTACTGGTGCACGCGTATATAAAAAAAATATCGGAAGGAGTTTATGAGATGAAAAAATAATCTGTTGAATTTCATTAAACCCGACCATAGATCACTTTATTACGGACCCGGCGACATATTTTAATTAAATTAAATGTCGCTTTCAAAACGCTATAAATCTTTTGAAAAAGGATTTACGACAACACGAAAAAGGGATGAAAAATTTCACCCGGTTTTAAATCAAGAGAATTTAGTGCCATTTTTAGCCGAAATTCGAACTAAATCCACCTAGCATGAAAGGTGAATTTTCACACAGACTTTAATCGCATCAATATTGATTATAAAGCTCTAACAAAGGCGTTGATTAATATTAATATGCGGAACTAAAGGCGAGCGAAACTTTGCTCTAAATAATCCCCCATATAAGCTTTATTGATTCACACTAGAGGAGCACGTTTTCCTCTCCGCATCCATCTGGATCTCTTAAATTGAATCAAACGATGCACAACACGTTCTCGCTAAGTGATATATGGATGATCCGTGACAAAGCGAAAAAAAAATTCAACAAAGAGATCCTCAGAAGTGTGTCGCATTGCACAAACCTCGGATGCAGCAAAAATGCTCTCGATGCCATTATTATGTTAGAAAGGCGATACAGTCACGAAACGGCATTGTTATAGAAGGTTTTTGCGATTGATGCGCTTTTGGACTTTTTCAAAACCGTCTTCGTTGCCACGGTTTCATATTTTTTCCCCGTAATGAAGATTCTGCAGAGTGGAGCCTCCCGTTCACTTTGGCGTATAATCGAATGGAACCGATGCGCTTTGCGACGGCGAGGGTCGCCCTAATAGATCTCGAAATTGATAATGATCTCATTTTGAGTTTGAATATTTGTTTGTGTGTGTGTGTGTGTGGATTGAGATTCGCATTAAATTTCAAGTCGACGCTATGCTTTCGTCGACCGCGCTATTAAACTTTCGCCTCTTGCGAGACCTCGACGCAATAGTTCGAAATTCACTTAAAAACTTTGACGTAGGACTGAAATTCAAAATATGGTTGAGCGGGAATGAAAATTTGTGTGAATAGTGTACAAATATCATACAGCATCAAATATCATACAGAAACATCATAGAAATTTCATACATAATAATTTCCACTGCGATTTAATGAATTAATCGAATTCGTCAGCTTCATCAAATTAAATATGTAGCTAGAATAAAATTGATTTAAGTTATATAATTCTTATTAAGATAGTCAATTTAATAATTCGCTAGTTCATAAGTCCGAATTAAAAAACAATTTATCAATTACATATTTTGAAATTGGTAATTAATTCCATTCTATATTTGTATTAATTTCGTGTTTACTCTTTAATTGTTTAAACGGTTCTATTATTGATTTAATCGTAGTTTAATGTCGTAATGAAGAAATTAACAGATATTACGGAACGATTGGTACCAATGCGTGACAGGAATATTTTATGTAATTCAATTATTTTCACACGTTCAATTTTATTTCATTCGATATTTAAAACTGATACGAAGACAATGAACAAAATTAATTCGACAATCATCGAAACGACCCTCAGAACGGCAATCGCGCACGTTTTCAGGTGAAGTGGAAAATTTCGTGATGAGCTCGAAGATGGAACGATACTGTTCGTGAACGAAATCAATTGTTCAACGTTTACAAAGCTCTATATACTGTATTGTATGTTCATCACTGCATCATTTTGCCAGAAACTCAAACTTCTATAATTCAACACAATACATACGAAACGTCAGTGCATAAAGAGATAAACTCAGCTTATTAAAACTGTATATGTTTATAATCTATCTTCTATATTATAAATACGCTAACGCTCGAAAATTTCATGCATGCACTTTATCGATGTAAACGCACTCTCGGCTATAGTCCTACTCGGGCATACGATAACTTTTTGTGTATATAATGCATAAAATCCGGGTTCGAATTCTGTTCGAGACGTATCTTTTTATCATCCAAATATACGTATTTATATCGTAGATTACACGAGCTCCATTCACATCCTAGGAATTTTCAAAAAATCATCATATAGGATACATATTTTTCCTTGAATTTCCGTTTTATAGAGTTGAACAGTTCGTCCGCCGAATGACCAGTATAAAACAACGACATATCGCAACTGGCAACTTGCAAAACGTGCGACGATTTAACCATTGGTCATCGGCGCTCGATTAGAGACAATAGTGCGTTGCGTACGCGTATTGTCTTTTTATAAAACAATCCGCGCTATATGAACGTCCGTTGCCCAATTGGTAACGACGATGTGCCTGACCAAAGTGACCGTGGCACAGTTATGCCGAACAGCCGACAAAGAGGCGATTCTTTCGCCCACCGATTCGAGAATCCGAATCTAGAATCCGAATCGAGATTCCGAGAGGCCGAATCGAGAATCCGTCCACAGATGGATCATATCGACGCCTACGGTTTTACGGCAATAATTTCGAATTGAATTTAACGATCGGTCCGAGTTATCGATCGTCTTTGATGCGGTAGTTTGGGCTGTGGATCGTAAAATCGGAAGGCACTGGTGCGATTTCATAATGCACGCTCGTATACGATAGAAGCATGCTCGGGTTTTTCATTATGCATTGGGTAATCTGAGTAATTTGTTTATTTAAAGGGAGCTATTAGATATTTATTATATAATGATAGATTATCTCAAAAAATAATGAAGGTTGCTTAATCAAATATTACTCACGATTAAATGCATAAGTTGATATGCATGTGTATGTAATTTTTTTATCATATGCCTATCTATACTTTATTGTGAGATTTTCTGGTTATTTAAGATAAATATTGTATTTTTTCACTAAATTTTAACCTAGTGAGTTTGTGATTTTAGTCATAATTAGAAAACATTTAGATGCTATAGAAATAAACTCAATTTTTTGAGACAGAGCTAATAGAGCTAAAGAGAAAAATTTTTCGTTTCTATAATACATATAATGAAGCATATATTAAGTAATGTATTCGTGTGTGCTTTGAGAGAGCTAAATCGATTTTGTCGCTTTTCGTACCGCGCTTTCCCACTGTTTTCCTTTCTCATTTGCCAAATCAGATGAAAAATTGAGTTCGCCTCCGCTGCGGAGCTCGACTCGCGGCTCAAACAAATCGTCGCGAATAAGTCACGATGATTTAATGCTGTAAATCTTTTCCAACTATTGAAAGCTTTCTTATTTTTTCGTTACGTACCCCCCCGAGTTCCCCTTTTGCCAAACGCGAGATCGTTCCGCGAATGGATAAAGAAATTTCGATACGCCGAAAGGCTAATGCCGAATCTTTTGTGCTTTCAAAGAACTCTGCGAAATTTGCGTCGGCGCGAATTTGATATCGTCAACTAGATTGATATACATATATTTTCTAAAATAAATTTTCGATTTTATATGTATGTGAATAGATTTCCATATGAAAGATTCTATCCACTTATATAATATTGAAAAGAAGTCGATTTGATGATCTTATTACATGGCTATTGAATAAATGGAAATATGTATATTAAAGAAAAATATCGATCGAGATGCCGATCGCTCGTTGAATAATCAATTTGCAGCATTGAATTGCAACAATATGCGATTTACAATTCAATGGGCAATTTCAAAATTTCTTTTCACGGCGTCGCATAGTTAAACAAAAAAATAAAACAAGAATGCTAATTGTCGAGACGATGCCGGATTAATGCAGATTGGCTTTTGTTTATTTTACATATCAATTGCATGCAAAAAGAAATCGAATCGGCGTTCATTACACATCGTCATTGTTAATTCATTCTGAGAACACAGACGACTTGAGACTTAAAAGTGACACACGAAACTTTTTCGATTTAAATAGACTTGTTAAAGTGAGAATTTCATTTAAAAGTGTACAATTAAAGCCGACTCGAAGACAAGACTTTAACACAAATCATATTCAAGATCTTGAGGACAGGACTCCAACACGGCACCGTGGAGACGAACCCTGCTTCTCAGGAAACTTTCCGGATTATACAACCTCAAGCTCGTGTGGCGTAAATTTTATCTCGAGCACCGCGAATAGCTCTGCTCCTCTAAGAGCCGGATTTATGTAATTTATTCGCCGCATACGCGTACATAATACGAGCGAACTCGCGATAAAACTTTCCTTTCTTAATCCGGTGCGAAAAAATTCAAGCCCGAACGACGAAATCGAGCCGGTCGTTAAACGGGCTTATGGGCTATTTTCCGGATTTTTTTTCCGGCAATAGGATGCTTTCGATCGAGTGCTATATGGCTTTGATCGCAGATTGATTTTGAAATGTGCGAAAATCGTATAGGTGTGGTGAAATTTCGTATGGTTGAAATATTTTGGGTTTGTGTAATTTTTGTTCTGTGTATGTTTGTGAGGTTTTATCTGACTCTTCCGTGCGATTGAACCAGTTCCAGAAAAGATAGTGGATTGAACGTATCCAAATATGACAAGCTACGTTCGTTATCTAGGAATATGCTGCGAAGGAAAATGTATCGGCGGAAACTATTTTAAATGTGTTATTTTTTCAATTTCAGCTTATTTTAATTCAAACACAAACTATGCTTTAAAATATTGGTATTATCTTTACGTATTATTTTCGAAAAGTATAAAAGATTTTAAATCTCGCTTCGATCCCCGAGGAAAACTTTCATAAAATATTTTTACTGCTCCTTCACAGTTTTCCTATCACATGCAGTAGAGTAAATACGAACTTTCGCAACAAAGGAAAGAGCTTATCCTGTTATATATAAATATTCAAATGATACACTACACTTTATTCAACGGTGAAAAATATATATAAAATTGACAAACCTTTCAGCAGTAAAACGAAGTTCTTCTTATCATCACTTCCCTTGGGGTATTCCCAGTCCATGTCGAGACCGTCGAAGTTTCTGTCTCTCAAGAACGGTATAGCAGAGAAGATGAAAGTCTGACGAGCATACCTGCTTGCAGACATATCCTTGAATTTTTGCGTGCCGAAGGACCATCCTCCTGAATTGTGAAAAACGATCAGATTAGAGTCGATTTTCCGAAGCGATTTTCCTAGAGCGATTTACGCAAGTCGATTGTCGCGTTACGCGCCTTTTCTGCATATTTATGTGCGACTCTGCATAATGGTTCGAATGTGTGATTTTTCTACGTTTTTGTCGTATCCATAGAATTTTTAGAAAGTGTGGGAATCGCTTCGATCGACCATTATATCAGTGTGCGCCGTTTCGATTTAATTCGAAACGTGCGTCGCTATGTTTCTCAATGTTAATTAATCGAACGAACGAGAGCTTAATCGGATTTGTGTGGAAAAATTCAATTTACGAGTTCGTGATCTCGTTTAGATGTATTTCGGATAGTTCAGTTTCGATAGAGAAGATCGTGCTGAATAATTAATAATCGATAATAGATCTGTTTGCGAAAACGCTAAGTGATTCATTCTTCGCGTTTTGAATACAATACGAATGGGTTTCGTAAAATTTTTCGAAAGTGTCTTTAGCAATAGTTCTATCGAATGAAACAGTCAATTAAGAATATAATTGGGTATTGTTTAGATGATATTTTTTTTAAACGGTCGATTTGCATACTATTGACACATCTAGCAAAAGAAGAAATATGTGTGAATCTTCTTTATACAATCAATTAACATTTTTATACCGTCCGTCAGCACGTTTCATAAAATTTCAACAAAGACATAAAAAAGCGATATTTCATTCGATAATGAGCGAAACAAAGACAATTTCCTTTATTTGTTCTGTTATGAGAATTCATATTGTACGCGATCCCTAAACATTTCCGCGTCGCATTGTTTTGCTAATTATTCGATTCCGCCGCAGAATTTTTAAATTTCGCGACATTATAAAAATGAAATATGATTTGGAACACGAAACAGCCGTAGTAATCGACCTCGACAGTTGGACCAGTTAACATTTACTCCGTGTAATTAAGGCCAGACAGTCTCACATTGCATCGAGATGCAATTTCTCTTTATGCGGAATTTTCCCGAGACGCGATCTAGATCCATGATTTATATGTAATTTGTTTTCACCAAAACAAAACAGAAAAACACACTGACCTATAGCGAGAAGAATTTTCAGTTTGGGATTAGCTTTCTTCAAAGCGTTGATTCTATCGTAGAGTCCAGTTTTTCCATCTTTAGTTTCGTCGTTCGATTCGAATGAACTGAGACGTCCTTTCTTCAACCATCCGAAGGCGAAAATTATATGAGTGCACAGATCAGGTTGGATATCTTCCGGTAAGAATTTTCCTATTTTGGTTCTGTATTGCGACCAGTTCGTGTAATAACACACGATCTAAAATACAAATAAATTTTAATATTGAAAAAAAATGTACGAAATATTCAAATGTATAAAAAATTCACCTTATATCCGTCCTTATCTTTGGTTGGCTTCGAACTACTCAACACTGCATTGTCGAGAGCTGCTGTGGATGACTTCCTAGATGCAGGACTCAACCTTCCACGTAATCGGAAACGACTAGCTGCTGGTTGAGGAGCACTTCCAGCCGTTTGCTGGTCACCTCGTCTCGATGCCACCTTGGTGGAAACACTCGTACTTGTGCTGGTGCTTGTGATTGCTACCTTCGTTGGTCTCCTCATTCTTCTTCGAACGGCTGAAAATCAAATATTAATATTAGAGAAAAAATATATGATTTTCGTTTTCATCAATTATATAAATAGCAATTTCGCATCGACATTCGTTTCGAGTTTGTTCGATCAAACGAAATTTATTCGTCAGTCTCAGTCGATCAGATTTATTATACTTCACAGTAAAAAGGACGCAAATAACTTCCTCAAAAATAATTCAACGCGGTGAGCTTGTTCCGCAGTCGTTTCGCGTTTTATTCATTGTGAGAGCTTTCGTTATTTACGATCTCGCATCAACGCAAGGACAGAATTCTCTTTTGTAGGATGTTGATTTTATTTTGTTTACTTTCGTTCCTGCTTTCTTTTCATCTTATGAACCCGTGAGAAAATTCATAAAACTCACTCATAAATGTTGAATATATTGCCATATAAATACATGTAAAATTCTAATACAATAGTGATTAAAAACAATCTTCAACATGATAATTACATTAAACGAATTCGATTCGAAAGAAAATCTGATACGATATAAAGCTCGTAGCATACAATTATGAAGGATATACCGCGATTTAGCTCGGTTACGTGAGCACATAATTAATTTCCAAGATATGGATCCGCTGTTTGCACAATAAAACATGTTTATTTTCAACGGCAAACCATTGTCAGTGGGCCATACGATACCTTGCCCGCCTCGGGTCAAGCTCACACTTTTCGAATTTGGGTTACGGAAACAATGAGCGCCCATTATTCGCGCGAAACAATATAATACACTTAGCCGTAATGGCACCGTCTCAGAGATGGAGAAAAAAAATAGAAATCATAATATCGAGAGTGAACAGCGATAGACGACAATAGACAAAGGCTTCGAGTTTCCTAGCGCCGGGAAAACTTTCGGGCGTACACGTGTCGCGTATTCCTGCGAGATGTTCCGGAGTTTTCCGGGAATTTTCCGAGACATGCAGATTTCCGGTTGTCTCTCATGCATTTATGAATGTAATATCGGTGTCGCAAAATAAAACCGAGTTGACCGACTCGTTCGTGGCGAGACGGTTTGCTGTAATGCGACATTGTGGATTTTCGGAACTTCTTTTTTGCTCCTTTTCGGCGAAATTCACGTTTGAGAGACGTGCGCGAATGTTTTCAGAGAAATTTCATAAGTTGTTCGAAGTATGAAAACCTTGGAGTGAGAGGTCGAAAACAGTGTTTTTTTTTTATTTTCGGGAAAGTCGCCTGCTGCCAAGCTTCGAGGAAATAGATGACTTTACTCCGGTGTCAAATTTGAATTTAATTCGATTATTTAAAGTTTTGGAAAAATCGCCAGACTTTCGCCTAGTTTCAAATTTACGATAAGTTAAAATTGAATGTTTTCGTTCAACGTTTCAAAAGGCGATTTGAGTATGATATATCGACTTCATATTTAATACGAGAAACTAATATGCATCAAAGCAAAATTACAACTTTGAATCGAATAACTACGCCAATTTAGTCGACGCAGTAAAATATATTAATTTGTAAAAAAAGAGAAAAGTAATATGATATATCGACTCCAATTTTAATATGTGAAACTATGTACTATACATCGAAGCGAAATTATGTACCTATAACATTGAAACTAATAACAATGCCAATTTAGTCGATACAGTCAATCCATTATAAAAAGAAAACATGGTAATGCTAGGTTTTGCATACCGCGACAAGCAATAAGTAGCTTCTCGCTGCGTAGTAAATAATGAGACTAATGGGGATCCCAAGAGTCAGACTCTTGTTTCCATTGTTGATCAGGCTACAAGAGGCTAACTGTTTGTAGCGGTAGGTACCAAATAACCAAGAATCATAACGATAATGATTATTTTCAGTTTTAGAAAGATATCAATCTTCAGTGAGCACTCGATAAGAATCCAAGATCTGTATCGAAAAAAACGGCAACTTTGCGCAACGCGTATTAAACGCTCGAGGGATATGCGGCGCACGCCGATAGTATATGGGCTACACGTCGCACAAGCTCTCCGGGGCAGTGTTTAGCTTATGAACTGATACGGTCTCTGTGGTGCGAGGGCCGAAGGGGAGAATTCAGTACAGGGTGGTGGTGAAGAGGATGGTGAAGCTTCGGGGAGAAAAGTGGGACGAAAACATCGGAGGAAGGTAAGGGAATGGGAAAAACCGGTGGCGAAGCTGCCGGGAGAAAAGGTTAGGATAGTGGTTGATAAGGCAGCATTTTCATTATCTGTATGGTGATCAGAGTTTTTTCATTTATAAGAACTGTCCTATGTTTTGACAGTGTTTTTTGACTTTGACTTTATTTATTTTATAGAATTAGAATTGTGTTTTTTGATTTGTGAAATCATTCAAAATTTTTCTGGTAGGTTGTTTGGTGTTGTTAGAAGATTGATAAAAATATAAAAAAATCCTGAAAAATCATGGAAAATCATGGAAAAACTAGATTTTGTCTATCTGAACAAGAAATCATCCATGAAAAATGCCGAAAACATACCATCAGCAGAAATCAAAAACACTCTGAATGTGTATTCAGTTTATTGAAGAGATCATTTCTACACCATATCTATATCAAAATAGATGCTTCGGTTGCTCGAAGAAAAATCAATTTGAAATACGAAAGCTCTATTTGTGAGTATCGTTTGTTATAATTTTGAGTTTGTCTCAAATAACTGTTCGAAAGAATTTATAACCGGAAAAACATCGCATCGATTAGTACATGTTCAAGATGAAAAACCTAAAGGTGAAAACGCGACCCAAGCAGGCGGCGAAAAGTGGGCGTCAAAAGGGGTGGCAAAGCAGAGGAATAAGTGGGTGGTACGGGGGGTGGCAAAAGTGGGTGTTCGGGCGAGTGGCAGGTGCCCGCAACGCGGCACTCCTCGGTAATGGTGCAATACGGGACGTGGCCGAACAAACACAGCCCATGCCCACCCCTGTACTTTATGCTCGCCCTTTATACGCGAACGCGTATTTATGTTATGCTTCGTATTTGTGCGCCAGCGTATCGCCGGCTTCGGCTGTCGACGTGTTTCTTGTCTATTGTCGAATGTTATTTATCCCGAACGGATCGTGTGCGTCGGGTGGACCTCCGCTAGGTGGGCGGTTTCGATTCGGGGAGAGTTGTGGTCGTTCGAGCTGTTTAATTTTGCGATTTGGATGTTTGCTTTGTTGTCGATGCGTATTTGAGGCTATCGAGGGGTTTTGGATTTGCTGAATTTGTTTGCGGATTGATGATAAATTTTTCGAAAAAATCATCTCAGTATTTGAAAATGTGCACGTTTCAGTTCGATTCAGACTCGATAGTTACTCAACTCATATATTACGTAGAAATGTGTTGACTTTTTCTTCCTGTATTGGTTTCTTATCGCTATCACGTTCTAATTCTATGGGTAGAAAAACTAATTTCAACGCTTGAGTTGAGTAACTAACGATTCAAATATCGGACCTAAATCAATGAAAATGCAAAAAAAGGATCGTATACATATATAATATCATAGTATAATTTTATTTTTTGTAACAAAATCTATAACGATATGATCTTTCCCAATTTATCTCAACGCTTTCAATTTGTCCAATATCCTCTAAACGAAAAAAGCGTACTTGAAAATCTGAGAGACAAGGTGATTTTTTTTTCCTTCAAATACATGTTATATCGTTGAGTCGAAGTTAAACATTTCTGTGTAAAACGGCTCTCAAATTTGAGTTTATCGAATTAAATTCAATGTCAAGAATCGGTATTGTCATTAGAATTACGAAAGTGACTGGGAGCGAACCTATCGAACCGCACTAATGCAATGAGAGCAAAATTCGAACGAAGTCTTCGATGGAAATTTGAATATTATAGAACGCGAAAGTCACTAAAGAGATTGGAGAGTTTCAAATTATTGCTGGCAAATGCGATTTTATCATTGCGGACCTATGTAAGATGAAAATTTAATTTAGTTCAGCGAAGGCACGGTTCGTTCGCTTTTTTTTCCTTTGTTTAAGCTCCGAAATGCAGTTTGCCTTCGAAATCGCAAAATGGTACTGTTATCTCTTCATACGAGCACAAGTTCCATTCGCTTAGTGCAAATTTTAAATTTTACTCGAAAAATTCTTTCATTTATTTTTCAACTAGAAATTGCATTTTTCTATCATAAAATAATTTCTAAGCATTTTTATTTATTAATATACTCAAATTGAACTTACTTTCTGCAGAATCTGTCGACTGCGACAACATCGAAACTAACAACACCACCAGAAACGTCCATCTTATTAGCCGCGGGGGCCACTGAAACGAAAGAAAAATCCAATTAAGAATCAAATAATAAACAAAAATAAATTCACACACAAAACAAACAAGTGCATCGAATTCACACCGAATCGTCTTCATGTGCAGCGTTTCCCATTTGCAATGCAAACCACCACGAACACAATCAACCTAAAGTTGACGACTAATTGAGTTCACATAGGCGTGCCCTTTCCACGAACATAGGAACTTTTCTAATAAATCTCGAATGCAAAAGAAACGTTGTAAAATACTTCTCCCATAAGTCCGACTTTGACGAGAAAATTAGTCGCAGAATCTACGTAAACGGCTTCGATTCTTAGAAGGCTATTATGTTTAATTAATTCCACTAAAGGAAACAGGGCTCAAAGGGATCTCTGTCGATATACCCCAGGTCAATTCACCGCCACTATAAATCGATGTGCGGCAAATTGGACAGATATTATCGCGGATTATGTCTAGTGTATCGTGTAGGATATTATGTATGTGCTTCGTGTGAAATTAACGCCTAATGTTATATATTGTTATTGGCGATCTCGGATAATAATGCAAGCGGTGGCCGAATCGTTATGAGTGCGGCTTTGGAGTGCTTTTCGACCAATGTTTATAATTGGATGGATCTGTTCGCTCGAATGCGAATGTTTAATATTTTATCCGATTGTGAAGTGTGCTTTTTTCAACGTTGACTTGATTAGCTTTTCAATGATTGATGTTTCGTTTTTGTAATCCACGAATAATTGGAATCGCATTTTCGTATGAAGCGATATTGTTTTTCGAATATGCTTCGGAAAATAATTGAATATCATAAAATGAACCGTTCAGTGCACAATGAGATTAATTCCATTAAATAAAAAGTAGAGAAACTTAATGCACTGAGCGACTTAAATATTGTTGAATAACACAAGTCTGTGAAAATAAGTGTGATATTATATCATCGAGTATCGATGATAATTTTCACATCGATGATTCTGTTCCGCATATATAATATTTTCTATTATAACGAAATTTACTTTTACACTCATCGATCTACATACATAAAAGCAATTTGAATCTTCGCCGGATAAATCACTTTAATAGAGTCATTATAACGCAAGACGGCGCTAACACCATTAACACACAATCAAGATATCGCATGGCGGAAAACGCCGAGCACACAAACACACATAAAACGCAATTATCTCGCCTCACCCATAATTACCGTTACCAACACGAAGGGAATTTTGATCGCCTCGCATAACACAGAAATAAGACCAATTCCATATTTAGATCACGGCACAATGGCGAGCTTTATCGAAATTCCTCGTACACTATCGTCGTACATCACCCGTAAGCGGAGTGTACGACCGTGATATTGCCGTAGATCACTCCCCGTATTATACGTATATAAGTTTGTGTATATACATGGGGGGTTTACACGGTTAGGTTAAAGTGAAAATTAACGTCGGCAAATCGCCGGTCCGAAAGTAATGTTCCCGGTCCCGGGAGGCGAGGGTCAAAAGTGGCCGCAAACGACATTGAATCACAAGGTGTCTACGACGTAGCTTTCGACACCGTTTTCAGAAAATATCAGCGATTTGTGAGTCTAAAGGGTTGTTTTTCAGTGTGTGGTGAAAGGATTAATTTTCCTGGTGGATGTATAAAATATTTTTCAAATGCATTTTTTATTTAATTTAATATTGCAGTGAATACATTCGTCTCAAAGGATTTATCAATCAATACTAAACTATATAAATAAAACTGAATGTTTGTATATATTTATGTGCTCGATATATCCTTTGACAGTGAAACTTCCAATTATTTTCACGTCTGAGAAGGTTTCTTAATTATTAAATTTAATATTTTACCATCTACGGCATTTCTATCGTTTGATAGTTCGGAGAAGAGTCGTTCGGCAGCAGAATAGTAACAAAGATTATGCTTCACCTACGTATTTACTACACGAAAGAGAAATACTGCAGCTCACTTTTGACTTTATTTCGAATGAGTTTCGATCACCTTCGTCTCACAAAAGCTAATTAATAATAAATTCTGATACACCTTAAAAAAATCTTATAATTAAGATACGATTATGAAAATATAAATTTATTTAAAATTGAAATAAATCAAAAAGTTGTTGTCGAATCCCGGCTGCATTTTCGCCTTAGTTGAAAATGTGTCAAAACGTGAATTCTGATTATGCTCCTATGGAAAACCTCCCCGGAACCGTCGTTACTCTCCGACCCCCCGAGGATAAATTTTTAATGTGTACCTTCCTGGCTTTTGAACTACGCATGTTCCGTTGACCCGAAAAAAGCGACAAAAAGCCGTGAATATTTTACGAGAGGTGCATATGTCGAGTGCTGTTCGCCGAAATTGCGTTCGGCGATTTAATTTGGCACAACACTGCGCTTTGTTGACTCTAACTTTTCTAAATTGCTTAGCAAAATATTTGTCACCTGCGTCAAATACTACATTGATGATGATAAAAGTTTCATACAACGTATATGTATATATTTTTATGAAATATTTATTCAATATTCAAACTTTTCAACATACAATACGTTATGTAAGGAATTTCGCTGTGCTTAAAATCAAATCTGCAAACACAATACTGTTATGTGCGGTCTGTTTTAAATTCGATAGTTGTCGAAAAGAGGCCGAAGAAGGTCATATGCGATAAGAATATCAAATGATCTGCGGTTCGTATGGTCACCGAATACTAAAGGTGAAGAAGAACTGAACGGCCACAAAGAAGCCCGTATTATTAAAATCCATTTATAATAACTCAGAGAAATATCTTCGGACGGGCGAGAAAGAATTGAACAGAGTTGAAAAGGGTTGAATAAACGCTTCACAAGAACGAGAAAATTGCAAAGGGAAACGAATTCTGAATTATTCATTACATCCGTATTAAAAATAGCACTCGACGCAAAATATTATATATCAATAAATATCACGAAAGACGTTCGAATTAATAAATATAAAATCAACGAAAGATTTTTGATATATTTGAAATCGTTGTAAGTTCGAACGTCCGCTTACAAAAAGCTCCCTTTGAGGCGACCATAAATCGCTGGAAAATTCTTTTAAAATTGCATGGAAGCCATCCAAGAGGTGTTCGTACGTACATACGTCGTCGAGGAGAACATTTAATTTCGTCGAAAGTCACGGACGTGCACACACTCGTTCGAAATACGTCGAGTTTTTCCTTTGCTTTCCTCTATCTGCGGCCGCGAGCCAAGTGCGCTTTCCTCGACATCCGAAGAAGACGTGGAAATCCGGACCTGGACCAGGGGATTTTCACTTATCTGCCGACTTATGGTGGCATATCGAAAACGCCCATCGACGAGGTGAAAATAAACCGCACACACGTCGAGAACTTTTCCGGTGCCCGCTTTTCCGCATGGAAATTCTAAGACGTAGATTCGATACGAGGCGCATTATTCGCGTCGTGGGGATTTGTGTTCGTTTTTAAGTTTCGAAATAAGTTTTCGACGAAACAATGTCGCAAAAGCGCCGCACCAATTTCGTTATGAGTATGTGAAAAAAATAATAAAACGAGAAGACGACCCGGAAGTGACCTGAAAGTTTTTCACGAGTCTCGCAGGAAAACTGCGTCGTGAATTTTTGATGTACCATAACTGATACTAGCGAACTGAGTAAAGTAGCGACTTGTTTTATTTTCTACAATACTTATATTATACAACAACATGCTGAATTTAAAAATAAAAATAAAAATCATTTATATTCTTTTGAAAAAATATTAAAAAGATCTTTCTGAATAAAAAAATATTCATACGAGAAAATTCTGCGCGACCATTTTGATACGTTTCACTACGTATCGGAAGGATATTCGTATCGTTAAAAACAAAAGAAACATCCGCTACCCGTATTTATTTCCTTCGAATATATGATATTTGAAGAACGTAGAAAGGCTACACATACGTACAATCAATACATAAAACTTTATCGGTGCACATTTGTCCCAGATACGTCTCAATCTAATTGAATTCCTTTGTGAGGAAGAAAGAGCGGCGCTTTGAACTCGCTTTCTTTGGATAACGATTTACGGACGTACACTGTCTCCAAGACGATTGCCATAATGCCGTTTAATCCTGTCGATCGTTTTATTTTCGAATCGAAAGTGTCCTCGGTTCGGATTTTCGGCGAAAAAAGGCCAAACGGGGACAATTCCGACTGATTTGCAGCATTCGAGTGCGAAGGCCGGTTTAACGAACGGGTCTCTTTCTTTTCGTATTTTTATTATACGCTATGTAAGTATTCTAATTGGTAGATGATGTCAAAGAAGTACGGAATTGCAAGGACGACGTGTTGTATCTATTCGAACGATTCTCCCGTCTAATGACTCTTAAGAAGATAACGCAATACATGTCTAGCGAACGATGCGAGCATCCATCAATTCGTTTGATAAAGCAATTTTCGGATTTGAATAATCGCAGACCATTTTTCAAATTTGAATAAAATTTAAGATCGTTTGCTGTGTAAATATATGAACGCTCATTAATATGTCTCGAGTCATTGTTCATACATTCGTTATGCAAGTCGTGCGCGAGTATCTTTGGCTGTGTTTACATACAGAGCAAAGCTCTGAAATCCGTTCAGTCGTGTGGCAAAATAACGGCATTGTTTGTATTGCAGCATCTCGGATGATATTTGTACAAACGGCATATAATGTATACGTATCGAATTGAAATCGAAATTCCATATATTTCGACGCCGAAATGCGATACGTACACGCGCAAAAATTGAATGTTGAAAATCGAAAAATTGACGATTTATCTCTCCGGATGAATTCTTGCTTATTTTTATTATTAAAAACGATTGAATTATCGCATTCGAGGATTAAGTTTTTGTCATTGCTATGACTATGGATTTTCGTATTTGAGTAATTCTAGACGATTTATTAGCTATTAAAACGGTCGTTGTGTTAAGCCGAGATTGAAATGGATTTTTATTTTAATTCATTTTGAATACGATCATCAAAATCGTATTTTTATGAAGCTCTTATTCGATGAAATTGGATCGTTCGTACGTACGTTCATTTTCACATCTGTGTTCTGATTTGAACGATATTTTTTTTATATTTTAACTTTCAAGATTTTGTGAGCGAACTTTTAAAATATCCAATTTTAAAATTTAAGCACGTCGAAACAAGGCATTCCATTGTGTATTACGGAAATGCAAAAAGTTAGAAAAGAGCTCGAGCTCCGTGCAGAATCCCGAATATTCCGTAGCCGAAATTCCAACCGCGATAACAACTATAACGGTACAACGCAAAACGGATTACACCGCCCAAAATGCCGTATATAATAGGAACAGCAGCTTAAAAAAACAGCATCCCAGTTTAATTTGAATATTGCAAAGGCAATAAACGCGGCAAGAAACTAGCTTTTCGCCCTGGGTTATATTATAGGAACGGTTTCACTTGTGAGCAATATTCGTAGAGCGAGCAAATGTTTGTATGCATTCGGTGAAAGGACTGATACTATTGCACCGGTGCAGCTTTTCCTCTTGTCGATTGTTATCTGATATGTTCGAAAATAGGTGTCCATTCGTAGTAAATGGTTGTGTGACTCGTGATTTCAGCAGTGATATGTTTTTCGATTCAATGGTTTCCGTGTTATATATAATATTGTGTAAAATGTGCTGCTTGTATCTGACAAGATCTACATGTTCGAATGAACAGAATAATATGAAAGATATAGATCAAATATTACGTTAGAACATACCTACATCAACATGTTTTAGATTCTTACAAAAATTTTAAAATTTTGAACAACTTCGCGCTGAAACTTTTCACATCTTTTCGAACATAAAATTCAAATTTATCTCACCGTGTCTCTTTTCTGACCAACCAGCGATACATCACACATGAACCATGTTGTATTGCGTCCCTTACGTATATGTTTGATTTATTTATTCGACCCTGGAGAGTTACGATTAACAGTTTTTCGAGAACCGCCATTTTATGGAGCCAAACGGAAAACAATCTTTGTTGCGCAACTTTTTTTTTGTATATTCGGTCGACGTGCTTCGAATAAGCGATGAGGTTACTTTGCCGCATCGCTTGATTTTCACGTGAAAATTTTCATTTTGTACAGCATAATGTAATATGTTGGCTTTTATCGCATTTGAATTGAGTCGCGTTAAAATTGCCAGTTCAATATATTCCTCAGTTCGAACGATTTCAAGGTGATCTACTTTGGATTGATTATACATTTCGAACGTTATTGAAATATTTATATTGAAAATTTTATAATCCAACTAAGACAATAATGGATGATTCATATTTAATATGATAATTGAGATTCAAAAATGTAAGTTTAGTAAGTGAAACTTATATGTAGTTTTTTTTTTTAAGTGACATTTTATTTTATAAAATTCATTCAGAATTTTCAACTGAACTGTTTTAAAATGAGAAAATACAAAAATACTTCCAGAAAGAGTTGTTTCCATAAATCACAGAAGCGCAAACGTCACATACACTTTTTGGTGGTCCTCGTGACGGACGACGCGCGTACAATGCAATCGGTTCACAGTTGCACGATTTGCATATAAACGCATATACACAGTATAACCAAAAAGTAACAACGACAATATTTATTATATAAAGTTTCATTATATTATAAGCAATAAAATTTTCAAAATAAAATTAAATAATGAATCATATACCGATGAATTTCTATTAACAATTATACAAAAATGTACATATATAAATGCACATTTTCATTTCAAATATAAATCAATACATTTTTTTATGAAATGTATATTATATTAACGTATCGAATATAAAATTAACGATAATTTTCTGAGGCCCTGTATGTGAACGTATTACCATATCACACACGTGTAAATGCATATTGCATTTCACACATAAGTATACGATATAACAGATATAATCGAGAAGTGGAAATGCATTGTGCACACTAGCAATACGTCTTCTGCGACGAAACTGGAGTTTCTAGACTTGAGACGAAGCTTTCGACAAATAGTAGTCGAGCTTTGAATGAAACGTAGCACATGCGGGTCTTCTACAGAATATGCATACATAGCATGTACAAATATGAGAAATTAGATGTATATATATACAGTTAAATTTGGGGTTGAAAGCAGCTGAATATGGCTGAAATTTCAATCAGATCGACGACTGGTGAATTAGAAACGTATTTCAATGTGTGTTTAAATCCGAATTCGAAATATGTATCGTAAAACTAGATTAGTCGTGATTCATGCTCCGCACAGCGTGCACAATTTTCCCGCGAAAATCGCAATTTTCTCGAAAATATAATAAACGGAGCGTCTCGCACGAAAAACGAAAAGAGAAAATCGAATCGCACGAAATAAATAAAATGAATAAAAAGGCATAAAAGCCTTTCGTCAAGCACCGCCGATTGTGAAACTTTCTCGACGCTATACGCCAGTTCAACGACGACACCCCGTTATATTATTATATGAGAGCGAATCGTCACGGTTCAAGGTTATCAATAACAATTTTTCACCAGTTTTTCCGTCTGTGTTTTCAAAACCATAGCTTTTTCTTAGCTAGAAACTCGGAATCAACACCAGGCTGCAATTGCAAGAAACGCTCTGTTAATCGCATCGGCCAGTTGCACGCAGCAGTTGCTAACTTCGCTGTAATAGCTAATTTGATTTGATTGTCGACATATGGTTTGTAAATTTTCAATTTTGAACGGAAAATTTTACGAGATGATTTATGGTGAATTTCTAAATTGAAAATAAAATGAATTGTCATCTTATTTATTTTATTAATGTGATTAGAAAAAAATAATTTCAGTTATGTGAAATAATTCATCGCTTAATATTTCATATTATGGATATAAAAAGCTACTGTAATAGCTTTCATTACATAAAAAGCAATTATATCTCATCAGTGGAAAAGATTTATATTGACGAGAATCGAACGTTGCTGATTGAGCGGCAAGTTTTTGTTTGCATCGGAGAAAAACTCGGCAGAAATGTTGTACAACAGATTTTTGCTATTTAACAACGCTCTTTTTACCACAATTAATAACTTTCTTCCGTGACCGAAGAAAACGAGATATTCCATCCGGCAACGGCTTGATTGATTCTCACAGCTCTAATGTGACACACATACGTTCTGTATTATGTTTTCACTGAGTGCGATTCGCTTTCGTTGCTAAAAAAAATGATAGCAATTCCTATGCGATTTTCCACGTATACAAACATACATTTTCGCGCACTAATATTCGGGTATGAGAAATAATTGCGAGAGTTAATCGCTGCTATGCGCAAATTCGCCGAAATACTGCATTATATCCAGCAAACATAAAACTTCAATATATCATATTAATTTTAGTTATTTGTGTTAAGTTTATATGGTATATACGTTTCGTTTAAATTTGAATAGAAATTTATGTATTGTGTTGAATTTTCATATATATTAATGGCTTGAAATTCCGGGAAAGTGACGGCGTTTCGCTCGAAATGGCGCTGAGAATTCGACGTTGGCAAATAACGAGAAAATAATAGTAATATGGTCGATAAAAAAATGATCGAAATACTGAGCGATATCGAAAATAAAATACTAGCTCGAAAATGTGACAAAAAATGAAGTCAGCCGGTGAAATCAAGGCTGAAACGTCTAGTCATAACCGGTAATAATCGATTGTTAAATGTATTATGACGGAATTGAATTATATTGTAGTAAAAGGAAATATCGATTATGATATCGACTTTGAAATATTTAAATGTACCTTCAGTTACATTTGATGAAATAAATTACATACCGACGCCAAATGCAGATGAATAAATTAAAAAATCCTCACCTGAAACAATAAAACAATTCGTTAAAAAATGCACACTTGAAACAATTTGGAAATCGGTGACGCAAAAAAAAATTGCATCCGAGACACAAAAATATATTATCAAGCTTGAACGATATTGAAAACTGCGACTCGTAAACAAGAAAAATTGAAAATTTACGAAACGTAAGGCAAAGTCGCATAAATCGAAGTGTATTCCGAAAGCGTTTGGGTCAGTGTGCCAACTGGCGCACATTCCACTTTCAGCTGTGACATCCGCGACAAAAAAGCGGCGAAAAGAGCTCTTGAAGCGAAAAACTGTTAAATTAGCATAAAATGGGTAGCACTCTCTTGAAAGGAAACCCCGTCGAGCAAGTCTTTGAAGATCGCAAACGATTTCGTTTTCGTTCGTCTTCACTCTCTTCTGACCGTTATTTCGTTCTGAGAAAGACCATTCATATATGAGCCGTTCAGAGATATATGTAATTAACTTCACTTTTTCAAAAAAAAATTAAATCGAAAGAGCACTTCATTCAGTCTTGATTTTCTATATGCGAAGTATCTTTTCTGAACAATAAAAATGAATACCATAGATGATAAAATTTTTTGATCACCGGATAATAAGTGATTTATTTTAGAAGCCAATTTAATTTAAACTGTACTTTAATACAAACTTATCACATTTAAAGCTTATTATATATAAAATTTGTATGTTTATTATTTTTGGAAATTGAAATAATGAAGGGAATCGAGGATATTTCGAAAAAAACATCCACACGTATGGTCGTTAATCTCGATTTTTTTGAGTTATTCATGTTTAGCTCTGAACAACTCATATGTTGATGTAACAATGTGTGCGAATTTAATGCCAGAATCCGAAATGGCTTAACATTTTGGGCTGCCCACGTAAAGCGATTAATCACGAAGCTAAATGGCGAACCGTGCTTCGTATTAAATTATACGCGAGAATCAACACCGAATTATTTATCATCATAGCGTACTTTGGGTCCGTTGTTCAGGTGTTCTCTTGCAAAATATGGTCAGTGTTGTAAGGTGAGTGAGATTGTGCATATTTGTCGACAACGATGCGAAAAGGTCTTTATTAAGCGACATGATAATTATGAGCATAGTATTCAGTTCAAAGTTAACGAGTGAATAAGTTGAATTGTTCGAATTTACAATGTTGCTTGATGTACGCATTTTTATTTTGCATGGTGGAAAATAAAATTCTTGTGCAACGTTGAAGTAATTAGACCTTCTGAATACGTATTTGAATCGAAATAGTTTTTATAATGAAATGCTAGTATCACATAAATGTATGTGAATATATATTTATAAAATAAGTAATACCTCAAGTGCAATTGAATTAAGACATAATTTTTCGAATGAAATCTAAGAATTCCTCATTCGCAAAATGCGACCACATACCAATCTAAGCACAAGCTGCATTTACAAGGCTACAGGTTCAAGTGAGAATTTAACACTCAAGGTTCTTCGACAGTAGAGCATTTACATCACAAGACTTATTTAAAACATTCTGTGTATATCGTTGTACACATTCTGTACGATTATGCATTTAGCAGACAGAGCTTTGCTTGCATCTGGTTACACAATATAATCGAGAAATGTAAAAAACTGCTCTAAGAAAGTTATTCAATTGGTGGTTCAGAAAATGTCCGGTTTTAATTCGCGATCGGAGTTTTGTAACAGATACGCCCCTAGGTGAAACGCAGTACATAATATGCATAAGAGTATTATGGTTCATTTTTTCAGCCATCAATCATTGCGGTAATAAAGCGGCGAATTGCATCAGACACAATACCGAATTGGAGCATAAAAACTATTGTATACGTTTTTTTTTTCATTTAGCGCATAGTTCGTGATCGATATAAGTCTCTGAGACGCTAAAAAATAGTATGAAAGTATAATACTTTCGTTACGTATGAAAGAATCTCTTGATATGATTTCATATTTTTATAATTCGGTCATCTTGATGTTGAACTCGATTATGTGTATGTCTTCAAAATATTACGAACATAAATTTGCATGGTTGATGACCTGAACTGATCTCTTGACTAAAGTCAAAGAGTGAACGCAATTTTGCTGAGATAAAGTTACCCAATAAACTTACTTTAAATCGTGATTTGGTTTTTATATGCTTCACGTACATTCAATTTTACAACCGCATGCTAATTTGTGTGCTTTTTTTGTTATATTTTTACGAAATATTCACATTCGGGTTTGTTGAGGAAACTTATTTATAACAATTTGTATGAAAAGTTAATCGTCGTTTAACCTCTCACTTTCTGCTAACTGCCTTTTTGAAAAAAATCTATGAAATCGTTTTAGGTATTGTAAGCGTTCGACGGTTTCTTAACAGTTTTCGTAATGTTTGCATGCATTAAAGGCGTAAAAAAAGACTGTAAACAATGCGATGAAAACTATAATCGGAATTATGAAATTTACAGATTCTTATATAAGAATCATGGTGATCTGTCGCTTGAGTAACTATAGTTGACTTTGCATCGATACAATATAAATTTTAAGAAATTTTAATCAAACCTGATTGAAGTACATAAATATTTTATTTATAACCATATTATATAATTTTACCGAAAAATATATTAAGCAAGAGAATCAATATGCCAAAAGAGTTAACCTATCATAAATTATACGATAAAAATATATACCTATATGAAAAATTGATGGACGTGTTTCGGCATTAGTTAAAAACTCTTCGTCTGGGGGTGGTTAATATTTTAGCATATTAAAATGTAGGTTTGCAGTCTGGTCTCTCGAAATTTGATGAATATTCATCAACAGCTTTATACAAAGGCGTGGTCTTCACTTTCGTTCGTCGTTGTCATATTAATACGATTTCCATATTACAAATTGTTATTGTATCGCAAATGTTTGTAATCATATGACCACAACAGCAAATAGCACGCTCCAATTGTGTTAACCACGGACGTGATCATTCAAATTATACACTTTTTTTATATCTAAAAGTTCATGTATTAATTATGAATTTGCGGTAAATAAATTTTATATGTACGTAAAGCATATAAGATAATAAAACTCACGATCTAATTCATATATTTCTGATTTAATTTTATTATGGAAAATTGTCTTGTATAAAATCATATATGATTTATTAGCAAATGTTATACCATATGTCTTCGGACGAAAAGAAAGTTCCCAGTTCTAGCGATGTATTGAAATAATATTACCATCGCATACATTTGTACGCATTTAGTAGTGTTAACTTGCACAATGCGACATGTCGAAACGTTGGGTCCATAATATGTGTGCGAGTGATAAAACCGTGATGTTTGTTTGGAACAAACATGGTAAAAAGCCTATGGTTTCCCACACGAATCATGACAAAAATGGCGACTAAAAATTTCGAACACGTTCCACAAACTGGAAAAATCCCATAGTGCGTCTTATGAACGCGTCATTCGAATGCGAGTGAATTTTTTCATGCATGTTAATAAAGTCTAAATTAGATACTGTGCGAAAAGTGTCAAGGCGCTTTTGTGTTTTCGTCGCACAATTTTAACTGGATGTCTTTTGATTTTACATCAAGCTATTCTAAATATAACGCAGATTCATACGCCAGGTCAAGGATCAACGAAATTCAAATATTATTACATTTATTGACCTCAATTATTGTTGCGGGACGTGATCATTCTGCTTCTAATCTCAGACACTCGAACGCCTTGTGTGCGATTCTTATCAATGGTAATGAACTTAATTGATTTTGTTAATCAAATCAAATAGTGCATGTTGACTTTTCTTTTGTTTTATTTTAATTTGTCTGTCACGATTTTACACCGTTTTCGTGACTTACTGTAATTTGTCGAAATAAAAGTCAGTATAAACTGTAATGGGTTTGAGACTTAACCGTGCGTCTATATCACTAATGTAACAGAATCGAACGAATCGCTTAAATTGAAAATTATACATTTTCACCAGAAATGTATGGTGTATTATATATGTTGCATTAAAATAAAATCACATTGATGAACAAACACCATCTGCGATTTGGATAAAATCGAAAGTATTTTTTTATACGAACAGAAAAGTAACGTCTATAAATATTAAAAAAATGATGTAATTAAGCCGCGAAATCGCAGTCAATTCAAACCAGTTTAGTTTCACGGAAATATTTACATTGAGGCTTTTCACTTCGATGATGGAACACAGATGGACCGCTCGTTATCTTAAGCCAATTACTACTTTTTACGTGCGCCCGAAACTCAAAACACTCTTCGGTTTGCGGTTTCGATTTCAATCGATGGCCTGAGGTCAAAAATGGTGAAGTTTGTAATAATTTTGTGACAAGCGGCCAATTACGTTGAAAACTAGTGCGCGGTAAGATGATCGTTAAAACAGTGAAAATTATAATGGTTATGCGTTCAATGCCTCCAGGGCTACATCTGCAATAGAAACGTAATATACAAATGACTAATAGAATATTCATCGACACGTCGTTACGTCTGTTTGGAACTTTATTTAATGCGGTTACATTTTGTTATGGTTTTTGAAAAAACATAGAGAGCTGTTATGATATGTGACGAAATTCAGTTGATCATTTCAACATGATCAATAATATTTGATACGTAAATTACATTCAATAGGTAAAGAAGTAAACGAAACACGAAAGTGCGATATTACATGTGCGAAACGAAAAAGGCAAACAGTTTCTAGAAGATTGCTTCCCATAATATGTTTGTTTAATAATTTTCTTCTATCAACAAAACGACCACATGTGACAAAATTTTTTTTCATCCTTAAAAAAAAACACGGAAGAGCTAAAAAAATTTTTGCGAAATTTTCTAATACAACAAACCCTATTAGCGCTACCAAATTGAACAAAATACTTTCAAAACTTCGTTCATCATTTCACAAATTGGAAAAAATTACAATAATATAATTACGTACGTTCATCATTGTTAGCATGTAAATAATTCCGATGTTCACATGGAGGAGAGTAAAATACGCGTCACGGCGAAAGCGCACTTATGATATTCAAATAAAAATTGCCTTCATCGTTTTTGGAATAGATGAATACAATCATAACACAAACACAGCAGTGAAATTATGCTATGAAAAGAAAATATACAAAAAAAATATTATGCGAAGAGAGAGAGAGTGCGTGTGTTTGCATTTTTGATATACAATAATAATATTCGCGGCGATTAGCGACGATTGTGACTATTTAGAGTGAAAGTGAACGTTAGTTATGACAATTTACATGTGCATATTTCGAATATAACTATTACCGAATCTATCTCATTATTTATGAGCTGAAAAAAAAGCTTTTCGTATAAGAAATTCGTTGTTTTGTGCTAGAAAGCATATCGAACTGCAACGTATGATTCATAATCGTTAACATCTGATTATCTCAAGTTCACATAATACGTTTTAATAATTAAACTTGGCATTGAAATATTACATCAATTAAAAAAATATACATTTTTTAAATTGTAAAAATTCCTCATTATTCACACAATTAAATGCGTAGTAGTATAATATAAACAATATTTATAAGGTGATTTGAAAAACGAGCAAGATATTAGACATTGTGTGCACGTCAATTTAACGTGTTGAAACTTACGTCAAAAGAATCATTATGAAAATTGCACGAATTTCATGATATTTTATGCAAAATGTCGATAATGTAATCATTTACACGTGCTTTTCCCTGAAGCAAAATGATGTCGAACATGACAATTTATTACAAACATGCATAACATCTAAATATTTACAGATTATTTTGAGAAAATCGCTATATAATTTTACCGGGTCGTTCGTCGTAAAACCTTTAACAATAAAGCATTCAGTGTATTATATTTTCTAGCAAAAATACGAAAGTGAAAGGAAAGAAAATAATAGCTTATTTGAAGCCTTAAAACGAGAAAAGAAGCTCTTTTGACTGAAAACTTTCGTTTTAGTGGTTGTCTCATTTTTGAATCGCGCTTTTGTTTAAACGTCACGTTTCTAGAACAAATGCATTTGTTATGTATTAGATCCAGTTATATTTAATTCGCTTTGTAACTGAAAACAAAAAAACATTATTTTAGATAATAATTTTCAGATAAGGTTAATTCACTGATTTATCTTTTTTATTCTTTGAAGAGGAAAAAGAAGCGTACTTTGAAATTGCTTTTTAAATTAGCAGAAAGTCATAAAAAACTAATTACAAACCAAACAATTGTCGTTTGCTATGAAATTATGACCGCATCTAATGCAACAATAATGATGTATGTATTTTCATAAGAAAACTCTCACTGGCAATTTTCCATCCGCTTGTCATTTTCATTTGCCGGTTTTTCTACAACCAACGGCAATTATCGAGTTTTTCACGACGACAATGACTATTAATCATCGTTGCAGTCGTCGAGAGATCGAAATTGTGTTCGAATGCATTTTTCACAATGGCGAATGACGAAGTGGCGAAACTGTCGACGCCAACCATCATCCATGGGAAGAACAAGCGAGAAAGTGGTGTTTGTCTTATGTAAAAACGCAACAATCTCGGAAAACGAGATAACGTGTTGAGAAATCGGAAAAATTGAAGAAAAACCACTGGAATTAACAAGAAAATTGCCTCGCTGATAATATAATATGATTGACGTTTGTGTCGGTTGCATTTGTGAAAATATCTACTATAATAGATTTCAACGCAAGAAAAATTATGTTTTGAAACGTATCAGATTGAATATTATATTCAAATTGAATTTTCATTCGGTGTGACGTGAACGAGCAATTATTTTCCGGGCAATTGTCAATAAATTTAATTTCTGGCATTCCAAAATGCAATAGGCTCGATTTGAATGCAACTGTGCATCATTAAATTATTTATGATCAGATACGTGAAATGCGGAAAAACCGGCGCTCGAGTGCGTTTTGTGCAATTTTTCTATCCAGTTTGAAATAAAATGATGTTTGTATGACACAAAAGTTGCTTCTGTAACGCACTTAGTAATAGCGATTAATTAAAAATACAAATTGGCAACTTGGCGATTTGAAAATAATTGCCGCGCAAAATCGAATACCCGGCTTACTAGTCCACTATCGAAATATTATGTAATTTTTTCCATAAATAAAATTATTCAAACATCTCATTTTTCAATTCGTTTTTCATTATTAGCTAACGGTAATTATAACTGCATATTAACTTATGCAATTTTTATCGAATACAGTAACTTCGGATTATAAAACGTACATAATCGAATGACACGCGTTAGAACGTTTATATTTCTGACACGTGTAATAAGAAACCTTAAATTATGTCGATAATTTAATTACCATAATTGATACTTCAATGCTTTTTTTTACATAATTTTCACAAAATAGGAAAGCAAGACGAATATATAATAAAAATAATCGAGTCGTGCAGGAAGTTTGTGGTAACATTTCACTTTTCAAGAGCCTTGGGGCGTTCAGAAAATCCGCGTTTCATCAGATCGCGTTTCAGAATCGCACACGACCAGAACGAGTGAAATTTATTATTCAATGTATAGAAATCCGATCGTCGCATTTCTTATCGAAAATCTCATTTAAAAATATTTCGAAACCCATTTTTACAACCTTTCCTTTATAAGTTCGTGATTGTATGCAAATATTTTTTTTTATATCAGCCGAGATGTAAATGACGTGTTGAATGAAATGCGATATTGCTTAATTGTTATTATTTTTTTGTTATCGTTTTTTATATTAATACATTTATGTAATGACCTGTGAATATCTTATCGCCGATTTTATTATGCAATGTGTACATAATATTTTTTTCGACAATATTCTATTGATATGGGATAATCTCTAAATGAGTTGAAAAAAGTTATTATAAATCAATATTTTCGTATCATCAAAATAAAATGATGTTTTAAAAAATAAATTTTCACTTATTGGTTCAATAAAAGACTGTGTATTGACGTTTTCATTGAAAAATATGTACCTAACTGACTATCGAATTTCTGATCAATAGTTAAAACAATGGTCTTCAAATTTAGTGTATGCAGCTTTTCTTTTTCTATAGATACAAATTATTTCAATTTTGAATTAAACTTTTTATTTGACAGACTAGATTTAAGAAGGATATTTCGGAAAGGGAAAACAATTTTGAAATATCAATTACGGAAAATTTTGTACGATCATTGAAAATTTAATTGATCCGTTACGCATGTGTACATTAATTTCTAAGACGCATTGCGTAATCATATATCCGTCCTTTTTTCGCATAAAAACGCAATTAAGTGAAAGAGAGAGATAAAAGATAATGAGACAGGTCATTAGCGCTTTCTTCGCGCTATTACGTTTGTCCTCGCCGATCGATCAGCCAAAGTTTGTCCACACTGTACTTTTTTTTCATTTCAATTTTATTCGTGCACATCTTCAGAATACGTTCCGTTCGCGCTTTTCACGTCGACCGAACGAAAGGCGTTAATTGCCGGATAAAGCGACGAAACATTACATTCGTCAAGTACGAGATTAGTGAAAGCGAACCGTATGTTGTCGCTTTTGTATGCAAGCGTACTTTGTGAGTTATGAGCGAGACGCCAATTACGTGTTACGAAACATCACATTTTGAAAATTAGAAATTTCAGAAGAAAGAATGGGCTTGCGGTTCGCTGTCGTTTGAAAATTTCAAATTCGCTCTTTGTGAATTTAAGATGAGATCATTTTATGCGCGGAATATGTTTGCATGAAATGCACAATGCGTTTGATCATTTTTTACTTCCGGAGTGCGGTTTGAATGCTTTCGATGTTATTTCGGCACAATCCATTGTACGTTTGTCTGAAACGAGATTTCCTTTCGAGGCTTAGATACAAAAACTGACCTTCGGCTTGTGGCAATAAGGAGATTTGCCTCGCAACCAGAACCACCAGCAAACGATTCGTTTATCGTCCACTCAATAATGGATCGTTAGAACGTCCAAAATCCTTGAAAAAACTACTCGTTTTTCATCGATTTTTCTTGTCTTATTTTGGCGATTTTCGCACCCACCAACGGATGTCATTATCGGATCTTATTTCATTCAGCTCTAATGCATATTATGCAATCTCTTCAAAATTCCAAGATTTTCAATATTCATTCCAATTAGAATTTAATAAGATTCTGTAAAGTGAAAAAATGTAAACATTTATATGGACACGCACTTTCTTCATGCTCTGATTGTTTCCGGAAATTCTCCGGTAAAAACGTATTTCTCTTTAAGCTATAAATGCATAAGAAACAATTTAATTGATTGTTGGAGCTTTAGAGGATGCCGTGGAAATGGACTAGAAATGGTAGAAATAGTATTATCAAATCACTGGAAAAGGCATATTGAAATCGAACGAAACTATTTCCAATAATCTAAAGTTAAATATTTTGAAATTGATATCAATACCTATAGAAATATAAATATATAACAGTCTTTTTTATTAGTCGAACGATTTAAATATTGTACTTATTCGAATTAATATCCTGTAATGTGAAATCAAAGCAATCAATATGTGAACTAATTTCGAAATACACCTATAAAATCGATCATTTGAAATCGATAGGAATGCGGCAGCAATAGTATCGACAATCTATTCATAATATGAAATATTGCTTTCTTCTTATATTAAATGCTTTTCGAATTGAATATAATCGCATATGTACATTATAATTTAAACAGATAACTTATAATACGACGATATTAATTCAAATGAAAGCGTTCGATTTCCTGTATGCACAGAGCTCGTTTTATTGACAATAATCAAACAACGAAATTGACTTGTACTTGTCCGTAATGCGTGAAACTATTCGCGTGTACAAAACATTCACGGATAAAATCAAAGTGAAAATATTTCAGTAGCACACGAACGTATCATGTGCCACTTTTGAACGAGAAAACAATACAAACGAAAAAAGTGCATTACATAGTCTACCTTTTAAGCGCAAAACTACTTTCATTGAATTTTCGGTGTTTTTATACGGACGCGATGAATGAAATTCGAAGTGCTTCCGAAAATTTAACGAGGTTGACTTTTCCTTATACTTTTACTAATTATGATTTTGCACTAGTTGGTCGTGGGAAATAGAACGATTTTAATATTCCGCTCCACATTCATCGTTCCGATTCCGCCATTAAAATGATATAAAATATATATTTTGAATAAAGATTTGTTATAAAATTTTATAATGCCAATTTATTTTCAACATGAGAAACATTCATCTGATTTTTTTAAGGTTAAAGTTGCGATTTCAGCACCATTACATCAAAGATTATGTATCAATATGGGTTATTCAACATCGCTTCCTAATGATTCATATGCATTTTTTTCGTATGATTTTGACCTTTTTGTGCGATCAAGCGACATTTGATATTCATCTGATTCAATTATTTCGATTTTATTTATAAATTCATAATGATACGTAGAATGTGATCACAACATTGACATTTTATTCAGAATTTTGCATAAGAATAATAATTTCATAGAATCGATATTTTAATTGATATTTGCTACTAATTGTAAGAATCAATCAGCATGAATAAAATTTGAATCATCAAAATATTTTTGTGTCATAAAATTTATAGATATGCGATATCGAACCGATTCGACAATAATGTTCCCGTGCAAAATATTTTTATATCGATTCAGTCATCCCAAAATGAGCCAAAGGACTTGTTCGAAAATCTTTTTATTCTAATTCGGAGTGGTCACCTTGTTAAATGCCACCTGAGTGACTGCTTTTTGTTGTCCGTTTTCGAAGCAAGGCTGCTACAATCATCATAACACAGGTGGACAGACAAACTCCCACATCGTTTATCGACAATTAATACATTCGCAACAGTTTCCAGAAACAATATTTACGATCTACTCCTAAATCACACATAGATATACAATAGGTTTTTGACTTCATTTGAATACTAATACTAACATGCTTATTTAATATACAACAAACACCTCATCGAATCAACCACATAATACATACATTCATGAACTTGGAAAAGTGCAGAATGCATTCATCATTCAGATCATCGACCTAACAAGGATCTAACTATCGACAAATCTACGATCACATCATTCAAACTACATATTTACATACATAAAATTGAATTTCTTAAGTGTAATACTAAATTATATTAGATTTTTTTTAAAACTGGAGAAAAGTTTGTTGTATGAGTATGAGTATCGTAAGAAATAATGTTTCAATGATCCAATAAAAACAGATTTCAGTTGAATATTTGAATGCAATCAAAATATATGTTTATCAGAAAAATAACATTGTTTTTAACGAATACACTCGTACTAAAATCTTCCTCATTTTCAAAAACATCCTACAAACGTTTAAATTCGAAATGAGGAACATGATTAACAAGAACGTTCATCAGTATCCTTTCTCAAAAGCTATCCTTCACAATAACTTGATTTGAATGAAATTTTCTCAAAAATATACAGAAGGCTCGTAGTTTTTCCTAGTGTTGCTAGTACTCAACTAGTCCGATATGATAAGTTGTCTTAGAGATGCAGTTAACAGACAAGATGGTGGATTCCCCTTCGTAAGTCATAAAGACCGAACCGCGCAGCCGATTCCGAATTACGAAACGTTCAAAATCCTAATTTTCGCAACGGAAAAGCCCCCATAGATCATTCGAACAATCGCCGAGATGAAAATCTCGATCGTTCGAGACGAATTTCGCGTTTTCGCTTATCGAGATCGCCGATTGTTCTTGTCTCGCCGCCGCCCCGGGGTCTGGAAGCAATGCGGTTTTCAATGCACTTGCAACCTTGATATACGGTCTCGGCTGTGATAAATGCAAGATCTGTCTATCTTTAGTATCTTTAGTATCTTTAGTGGAGGGAAAGTAGGCTAGCCGGCCGAGCGATTATTGCCCGATACTCGAGCGAGAACCGCTCGAGTGTGAACCGAGCGTAATGTTCTCCGGTGTGCGATTTTCACGTTCGGTTTTTTTCTGAATGCGTGTGTATTTTATGATTTATTTTTCTTTGTGATATGTGTATGTTTGAAATTCGTTTTCGGTTTGAAAGCGATCGAATTCGTAGAAAACGATCGCTTTGTTCCGAAGTGAAATGCTGCGGTGGGAGCAGCTGTGCAGTTGCTTGTGGAGTGATTGTGCATTTTTTTTTTTTGCTCTATCGGGTGATGCAAAGTGTTTTTTGTGTGCATATAGTTTTATTGATTGTTTGCATAGTATATAGAAAATGCGAGGAATATGCTTGTTGTTTATAAAAAGCGTCGTTTATTTTACTCACGTTACGATCGTGTTTCCAGAAAAACTTGTAAATTTATACGAAAATTTAATTCTTTTTTTTTGGGTTTTCGTATAGTAATTTTTTTATGCATGGCACTTTTTATCGGTTTTAGTGAAGAACACGATTTTGTTATTATCGTTTTAATGAAAATTCGCAAAATTGAAATGAAACATTATAGTTGTCGGCAGAGGATAATATTAGCAAAACTTGATTTTCATCTTATGCAAATTATACGACGTTAGACTAGTGCGTTTATAAAATTTATTTAAACACTTTTTTTCACCTTCACTCGAAATAAAAATCTCACACACTCAAACAAAGCGCAAAAAATTCATTGATTCTGAAAAAAATAATCGACTATGACCCATTTACTATCAACGAAAAAAAAGAAAGATTCATAAATAAAACATCATCATCAGAAGGTCTATTGCAGTCAACGCACTCATAAGTTTAAAAACAAAAATCCTTCTAACGAAAAGGTCAAAAATTCATCTATCTATATTATAAATACGCTAACGATGCTCGAAATTTTCAAGCATAGCCGTGAATCGAACCCGCGCCTACGCCTACGGTTTATCAAGCGGCGTCGTTCATTCCGCGCCACCGTCGTACTAACGCAATGCGTAACTTTTTACGTACATAAGGCGTGAAATCTTTTTTTATTTCACACATAGATGGCAATACAAAATTTGATTAATTCCGAACTATTTTGATACACATGCGCCTACTGCTAGTTAATAAGTAAAGAGTACATTAAAATTATTTAAAGTCTCAGAACGTATTATACAATTTCGAGCTTGTAACACTAATACGCAACAGAAAACGCCCGCATACACGCGTACGAAAAAAAAAACGCGATCTATAGATCAATCCCAGCTTTATCAGAGGTCGTCAACCTTTCGTCCAGTATCGAAAAAAATCGACTGCTAAAGCGGGTCGCACAAAAACAAATCGTGACGAAACTGCAGACCGAGTGACCATGCGGCCGCCCCGTTGTGAAAGTTGCGAAACCCTGCACAACGCACACCTCTACAAGCTAAGCGCACGGCGATTTTCTCGTGTTCGCTTTCGTACATGGACATGTGAAAATTGAAAAATGTGCGTGTCTAGCCGCAAGAGTGTGCGCCTCGTGTCGCCGACGCTGGCGGTTGCAAAACGGCGCTGAGGTTACTTCTAGAAGTTTTGGCTTTTCGTCGTAGAAATCGACTTTTTTTGTATGTATTTTGGACGAGGTGCTTCGATTTGTTGATTTTGATGTTGAGGAAGTGTTTTGAGTTTGTCGTAAGTAAGGTTAGGAGTGGACGTTGCGAAGTCGTTGAGTCGTTTCGTAGGACGCAACAGGGCTCGGAGTGGTGTACGAAAAATTTATGAGAATCTAATGTTTTGTAATCAGATTTGAAAATTTGGGTATGCATATTTCTGTCGAAAATATAATTCACTAATCTATTAATGTGAAACTAATTAATATTATTGTTCATGAGTAAAGGTTGTCATTAATTTCGTTACTAATGAATATTTGATTGTTTTTGTATTTGTGCATATTGAATTGTAATGACTGAGTTTTCCTTGATATTGCTATGATTAACTTTTCCTTGAGCTAGTACAAAATTCTCATATTTGATTCTTTTAAGTTATTTTGATCGCTGTTTTTATTTTTCCTTGTTTATTTAACACAAAATATTTTATGAATATGGAAATTCAAGCGTGTAATATGTGGTTAACTCTAAAACTCTCACTGAATTTGAAATATTTTGACTTAATAATTTTGCCTCGATAAAATTATATTTAGCTTCCTTCAAATCAAACAAGTTTCACTGCAAAATTTCTATGAACAGGAAATGTAACAAAGACTATCACTATTGTGTATTTATAAACGACGAAATCATATAAAAGCAATTAAATTCTTGATCATTTTGATTTCAACAATACATTTTCACTATTGTTTTCAACAATGTACACAGACACTTCAAAATGACTATCCACTCGATATATGTACGCAAAACTTTAAAAATCTTGACATTTTCTATACAAACAATTTTTTTAATACAACATTCAAGGAAGTCGCATCGTATTGAATATAATCAATTCACTTTTTATACAAAACAATGAATATTATACAGTTACACATGACGTACATTGATCGATGTGACGAACCGTTAACTTCGCTTTCAAAACGATTTACACACAATTAAGTCACACATGCATCAAATTAAAACTACAAAAACTGAAATTATGATTTCGCCTCTTTCACAGTCGTTATGAACTTCTTAGTCGCACGTATGTGGAATTAATTCTAATCACGTACATACATTTGTACGTACTCGGGTACTTCTGACTTAAAAGTAAAGTGAACGGTCGACAACAGTGTTAATGCAATTTCAAAACTTATACTCGACGCTTAAAAGTGTCAATTCCGTTTGAAAAGTTGCAACTTATTGTAAGCAGAAGTGAAACCTTTGGCGAATTCGAGCCCGGCTCACGGTCAACTCGCTCGTTCAACTATTCGAATCGAATCAAAATCGAATTATATCGTTAGATTTATGTTTATAAAAAAATATATGATATACAAGTTTATTTTTTTACAAAATATATTGCGTTTTCTCTGCGACTTTGCTATGTTTACTAATACGTATTTATTCATCCGAACGCAAAATTCATTCAAGGACTACCGCCGAATTTTAACATTTTCGCTCATAAAATGTAAATAATCGTAAATTGGACGATTCCAACGACGAAATCAAAATAGACGTCTATTTTTTTATACGAATTTTCAATAATGTCAAGCTCATCGAAATATAACAAAAAGCTTCGAAACAGCTGTTCATACACGCCTCATTATCTCACCGACTTATATCCATATTAACCGAGCTTACGCCTCGATAGTTTATTCTGCAACAAGTAACAAAACTCTAAAACAAACAAACAGATTTCGCAAAGCAGCGTCTACTACACTTTGAGCATACACTCTATGTATAAGTGCGCTCAAGAACCCTCTAAAATTTAACAGCACTCCGAAACACGAAGAGGAGCTTTCGCGCAACTTTCGGTCGAATCTCGAATTAACCAACTAGTCCTTTAAACTCCGAACGAATAATCAAAATCCTTACCATGATAACGAGAGTTGGATTCGAAGCCTTCGGGGTAGCGATTCCTTCACTTGTGTCAACAACTAAGCACAGTCCGGGCACACGGAATCAATCCCGATTTCACTCAATTCGATATATGAAATCTGTACAATTTCACTGAACTTTCGCGGTGGTTTTGTGTCGGTGTTCGTGTTGTGTCTTGTCGACACCGAGCACGACGACTGACTGCTGGCACTTTCGAGGTCTTCGGCGACTTCGGTTCCTCGGAGGCTTTGCCACCACCACTTCTTCTTGTCGACTTCTACTCTGGTCCCCCACTCGAGGAAGCCGAAATGGAGACGGTACCGTTCGATGGTTTGCTGCTCGGTTAGACCATTGTCTTGGTGTCCAGTTGAAGGAAGTCGAGCTGCATTGTTGCACGGTTGATGAGCAAGGTTGTCATGTGTGTTTGGGATTCGAAATTTACACGTGTGTCGTATAATACATATGATAGAATCTATTTTGGTTGAGAAAGTAATGAGATAATATCAAATTTGCTTGTAGTATACAAGATTTCACTCTGTTGAGAAATTGAATGAATTGAGTAGTTATATCTTATCGTATTTTATACTCATTGAACATAATATCGATTATTGATGATACTTTGTTGCTAACAGTAAATTTTATATAAATATCTACATCGTGACAGTTAATGAATATCGAAAGATAAACACTAATGCAGTGCACTTATGAAAGTGAAGAAATTTAAAGATCTCATTGAATCAATCATTTATGACGGTCAAGCGATAATTGAACATCGTCTGCATCATGAATTTTCATATTAATTGAATCAAACGAAGGTTGATTGATTATATGAAAATATTTTATATTAAATCCTCAATATTTTCGATACAAAATAAATCAATTAAACACTTAACAGATTCAAGGATTCTAAATAGATACATTCAAAATTATTTCTAAAATATCTGAATTATTGTAATATACTGAACCATTAACGCCAACTCGATTGAAATAAATTCTAAAGAAATGTCTTATTTAATGGGCGTTTCTATCAATCCTATGCGGAACTCGAAAAAGCCATTTAATAATAAATAAATAATTATTTAAACAGGGAGCTCAATAAACTCGCGTAGTCGAGCGGTGTAGCGTTTAACGTTTTTTCACTTCCGCGACACGTTTCGACTCGTTTTACGAGGAAGTATTTGGATTCCATAAATTTGATAGAAGATTAACATCACAAACACTAATCTCTTCTTTCGACTGCATTATTTACACGTGAATGAAAAGCGGGTCATCGAGCCAGAGCCATCGGATGAAAGTAGATGAACAGTTACGTCAATAGATTTTAATAGATCACATTCCCGTCACGGACGCATCTTGACCTCTAGAACGAATCGATTTTACTATCGTATTATGTAGGTAATGAAACCGACAATTGTTAAAAAAATAGATCGAAATTTGGTAATTCATTGTTTGTTCGGGTCGTTTGTATTGATGCAATTCGTGTCTTGATTTGTTGAAATTCGTATTTGATACATTTATATGATTTGAAATTACGTGTAGTGGATTCAATTTGATTTATAATTATTATGGTTTTCATTAAATAAACAGTAATATTCATATATCTTCTGAATATTAAGTCAATGCGAGAATAATATCTAAGTAGTAATTGGAATCAATTGATACCTCATATGGAAATCGAAGCCTGTTTACTTTGCAAATAAATATAAGTACTAGTATAGGAACGAATCGATTAGTTTATTAAACTCACAAGTAATCATCGCATTGAAAATATCAGCACACGCATGTTAGATTAAATTTATAAAATTTATACAATATTATCTGCACTTATTTGATGCAATCTTCATAAAAGCTATGTAGAGTAAATTTCAACTTGAGCTTCATATGAACAGCAGACTCACAGTCA
This sequence comes from Cheumatopsyche charites, assembly GCA_024721215.1. NCBI lineage: Eukaryota > Metazoa > Arthropoda > Insecta > Trichoptera > Hydropsychidae > Cheumatopsyche > Cheumatopsyche charites. The sequence continues at coordinate 6,445,413 of CM045583.1, forward strand.
AATTAGCGCTTTTATTATATTAGAACTAATTATAATATGAATTCATCAAATATTTGATTAAAAAGTTATAAAAACCAAAAATAAATCTCACAAAACTTTCATACACACAGAAGAACCAATCAACTTCTCGCTCTGTTTTATGGCTGAAAACTTGAACGCACAGACTTAAAACCTACACAATCGGACAGAGCAGATCCTCAAGATCGACATTCGATCAGTTTTACATTGATACTAACAAAATGACACAGTCAAATAAGCGATATCATCATACTAAATCTTATTAACAAATAATTAATTTGAGAAATCATAAAAACAACAAAAAAATCACACAAAACTTTCAAACGTACAGCCAAACCAATCAACTTCTCGCTCTGTTTTATGACTGAAAACCTCAACGCACAGACTTAAAACCTACACCGTCGGACAGAGCAGATCCTCAAGATCGACATTCGATCAGTTTTACATCGATTTTGGGCTCGCGTTCTCGGCAAAGTGGATATTACGAGGCGGTCTCGCCGCGGCAGGCTACTTTCACTTGCTCGCGCCTAGGCCGCCGAGCGCTGGCCCAGTTTGAATCGTAACGACCTCGTTTACGGACACGACACTTCTTGCGCTCATGAGACTGTTATATCGTGTGTGGCTGCTATTTATCGGTGTATTGTGTGTGAGAATCGACTCGGATCGATCGATTTGCTTATTCAGATGCTTTGGTTCATGTTGAGATGCATGCCGATTCGGGATTAGCGTTCTAGAGATGCTGGGTTTGACTGTTTGAGAATGTTTAATTCGAGTAATGTTTTGATTTGATGCTTTGCGAAACGGTGTTGCTTAAATCGATTGTGGCATCGGTAGTTTTGATGCGTCGATTTGTTGTATGGCAGTCGAGTTGGGTGGCGTCTATCGGTCGAAGGTTTATTTCCTTCTGATGCATTTGTATCGGAAAAGCCTTCATGGCCGTTTATTCACTTCGGTAATATTGATGTATTATTAATTTATGATTAGTTCTAGCCCTTGTTTTTGAATTACTGTCACTTGCTGCATATAAACAAATGAGGTATACGTGCCAATTTGAAAAGAAATATTGAAAAAAAAAAACTGCCACAAGCGATAGATTAAGACTGCAGTTTGATCGTTCAAATTTTAAGTTTATTTATTATACGCTTTTGCTCCAGCTTTGGTATGGTTATAAATAATTTAGTCAATAAATGTTGTTCATGTACGAGATATTCATAAATAAATTCAAATATAGACGTATATATCCGAATTGACTTTGAGATTTATGTATTAAACGAATTTTGCAGGAAAATTATGTTTATATTTTTCACCTGTTCCTATGATGAAAATTTTTATAGATTATTTTTATTTATGAATATTATGACAAAAATCACAAATTTTTATGATACAAAACTGTTAAAAAATACCAATAAATAAGCATAATTAAACTTTAAACTTAAATACAATGTATTTTTTTTATCAACTTCACATATTTAGTAATTTCAATATAACCACACTGGGCATAAAAACATGCAGAACTGCTGACTATATAAGATTGCACATCGATTCAAAATGTCAATGACACCAATATAGGATTCCGATAATAATCATGTAAAGAACACACATAAAAGGATATTTCACTGAATTTTTATAGCTCATCGACACGTTGAAAAAATAATAACCACTTAACGGCACGTAATTCGAATAATAAGAGACGTAAACAGAAACCGAAAAATGCATTACGATTTCCCAAGATTTCATCACGAAGAAATTATAAATTATCGACAGTACGATAACAGTCGAACATCCATCGGACATCGAATCAGATTCGGGCGTGTCTGATGCAAAATGGTGTCGTAATTTTGAAATTTAGCGCGAAAAAGTTTCTCGGTCAATTTCAAACTGTGTGAAAGTCCATTGTCGTTCGAAATTTTAAAACGTCCGACGGAATTTCGCCGCACAATGGGTTAGAAATCGAGCTGTCGGCTTTTGTTGCACTTTTCGATCCATTTTCACCCATTTAATTTCAATTAAATCGATTTTCCTGCGAAAATCACTCGTTAGAGCAGGTCCTAACTCAAGTCGGAAGCGATTAACACGAAACGCAAATCATCTAACATGGAAAATTCAATTGTATCTTAATTTTCTGGTGCTCAATGCAGTGATTTGTCACTGTTGATCGGTTTTTTCAAATGCCTAGTTGTATAACGAATTTAAAAAATATGCATTTTTTTCGACTATTGATAATTTTGCAATAATCGAAGACTCATAATTTCCTGCTATGATTTTTTACATGAACGATTTCATAGCGATTTGGTACAAAAAAATCTCTGTCGAAAGGTGAACTAATTACTAAATTATCATTAAATTTTATTTGAAATTAGTGTTCGGCTGATAAGCCTTGATATTCAGTTGTAATTTGAAATAATTGTATGTATAAGTATTCTTTTGAAATTTCTAATGAAAAAAAAATCAATTGAATTCATTTACAAGTGAATTTCCTTTTATAAATCAAATATGCACCACGTATCTAATGAATCTATTTTCGATATTATATTCGTACTCTGAACGAATTCGATCGAGCTAATCCCTACAATCAATTAACATTTAGCCATTCTAATCTGATTGAATATTAATAGGATTATTAGCGGTATTAAATGAACAAGTAACTGGGTACAATGCGAAAGATGAATAGTGTGAATTCACATTGAATAAAATAATTTACTTCCTAGCTGAAAAAAAAAAATTAGTGACATCATTGCTTGATCGTGATATGAATTCTTTAAGAGTCGTCGACAAACTCATTGTCTGTACTACCATTCAAAAGTTTTACGGTAAGATATAAAAAAAATATTCAAATACACAAGGAAGAGCATGAAATGGATATCTCGACAATATATCAAACTCACGCTTTATCAAATCTTAATTTGTTTAGCTTCGCACATACAAAGCAGCCGTGTGATTCTCTTCTCAAAAGAATAATCCTTGGCGTCTTTGTGAATAATTAAAATCGTATATGAAATCAATGAAAAAAATGCATATACATATTCTAATTTGCACAATTCCCATGAAATTCGGTTGCATTTTTTTCAATTTAGATATGTTAAACATCTGGAAAGTATTACAACGTGCGAAGGCTAACGAAACATATCTTATCTAATATTTGTGCAAGGATTGGTCAAATGGCAACGACAAATCATCATCGTCATTTGTATAAAATTTTCAGCCATGTTTATTAATAATACTGATAAATAAATGATATAAGAAACATATTTCTAATAAGATTTTGTATCGTTAAATATTATATTAAGTGAAATTAAATTAGAATACGACTGAATAATAGCCGTAATAAATACAAATCGATCGAATTCAGATTCGAAATTTCACATCGTGAATATGAAACACAACTGCGGCTCTCATAATTCATAAATAGCATCATCAATTAAAAAAGCTGTCACACAATACGAACTCGCAATTAGGCGAACAGATAGAGAATCACCGATTTATTGCGCAACCGCGGCTTCCGGTTGAGCTTCTCAAATGGTAGTCCGACCGGAAGAAAATGGCACACGGAGCTTTCTTTCTTTCTCACGAGAGACAAACAGACGCATAATATAACATACACTCTTACATTCCATTCGAGAAATATTGTTTCGTATGTGTTTTTCAATATGCGATCTCGTTAGATAACGGCTCGATAAAATATTTAACGACTTCATTTGCTTTTTAACGACTTTTGCGCCGTTTAAGATCGTTTAATTCAAGTCGATTATCGATATGAAAAGCGTCTGGTTTTGGTCGATAAATAAAATTCGATACGAGATCCGAGTCGAATTGTTATCTTACGTGATTTACGTTGTTTGTTTTAAATGGTATCATTTCTTTACGGTCGATGTTATGCGATCAATCATTTTCATCGATTTGTATGAAATTTAGATCGTTATGAATAAATTCATTATTTGATGATTGATTTTTTTTTATGTTGATGAAAATTTTGTATATATACAAATCTAATAAAATATTATTCACACGAATTGAATGAAAAATAGACACAAAGGAAAGCCTCATAATCTGACAGTATTCACAGTGACACAAAAAAACGAAGATGAAAGATAACAAACAAACGAGAAAAATCCTAATGGAAGCAAATCGAAAATCAAGATTCGAGAAAGAAAACCGTTCCAATCGAAGAAGAAAAACTGGCAGGTTCTGAAAATGAATATTATGTAAAATCCAATGATTCGTCATCAGTTTGTAACGAAATCACCATCTTTGACATTCGATTAGTTGTTAAGAAGCCCGAAGCAATTATCGAACACATCAATAGCCAATTATCGTCAAAATACATTAGATTTTACTTCACCAGTTTTGATATGTCAATTTTTACACGAACGCTAAATGTGCTCGCGTGCACGTATATTTTCCCTTCACTCTCAATCTTTGCAATTAGCCGATTAAAATTTATATAATACTAGTTGATAATTAACTGATTAAGTCTCGACCTTTTGATTATAAGTACGGTGACCATATTAAAAAAATAAATAAAGAACATTTCAAAAAAATCATGTTAGAGGAAGGGTAGTAATAGGTCGTACAATCATCACAGAATAATTATGTATTACAAAAAATGTGACTGAGAAATGCAATATACTAATACTTATGTATCGATAGTAAGAAATATATATTTAAATAAAATATTTTCAGACACTGCAATACTTTTTTCGATTAATTTAATCAGAGTTATAAAATCAAATAGTTAAATGTGTTCGTATGTGTAAAGAACTCTCCGAGTTTTCTTCTTCGATGGACGTTTTTTCATTTATTTAATTTGAAATCGTCAATTTATCATTCGTGCTAAATTTGACGCGGCTAGCAATGAGAGAAATGATCGACGACGATAAATCAGAAGCGGTAGTAATTGATGTGATTTTAAAAAGTGCAAATATTTTTTTTCCAACATCCAACACGTAATATTGCGCTATGTTGTTAATATTTTCGACGTAATCGTACGTAATGTTTGTTTCGACGATCGAAAAAAAAATCAAAATTTATAACGTAGTATAACAAGAAATTCTTCATTTTTTTCCATTTGATAGTCAACATGTAAAAATGGCTAATTATATTGAAGCAGTGTAGAATTATTTACATATTTTAATTAAACATTTTATGTAATGTGTATTAAAAGCTATTCTTTCTTTCTTTTGAAACAATAATTTTAAGCAAGAGCTTTATGAAACATAAAAATTGTCAAATACTTGTAATAAATGTTCTTTAATTAGAATAGCTTTCTATAAAAGTTTAATTACATAAGTCTGTTATAAAAAAAATGTTATTGATTGTTGTTCGAACCAATTACGTTTTTTCTTTAGAAAAACTATAATTAAATTTTCAAAAACTTACTTACATAGCAAATGTGAAAGTTTTTTACGAACAATTTGACTTTATACGAGCTAGTATGTATACCTGTATACGTATATTTGTAGTGATTATTAACGGATTTATTAAATTGATTGACAATACTGAATAACATGCAAGAGCTACCACATATTTTTCGTCACAACACAATCCATCAATGTGTCAAATTAATCATTATTTTTCAACAAATTGATATCGAAATTCAATCACATCACGAAACCACCCTACATTCATTAAGTGCGCAATCGAAAAATTTCATTTTTTCATCATCGAAATTCGATTTTGTACAAGTAATGTTTCGAACACAATCATAACGGATTTTGTAATTGGGAAAGGTACAGGAAGCATTTTTTCCTCAAAGCTTTCGTTGTCGTTAAGTATTGGTCACTGTCCAATAACTTGTTTATGAAGAAGGTCGCATTTATCAGATCAAAATTGTCGACCTGTAGGCTTCGTACAAACCACGAATCCGGAAATTGCAATTACTTCCTATGTGTAACCTTCGTCGTGCACCTTCTAGTTGAACGTGAATGATGTATTCGAATGGTTAAATTAATTATTCGCATTTTATTTTGTAATGAGTTTTAATATTATGAAATTCGATTTAATGTAATTCGGATGCGAGGAAAATTTAAGTGACTTTTCTATCAAACGTTATAGATTTCAAATTATTCACTTAGGTAGGTATTATTTTATTGTAGTTGGAATTGAGAAAATTGTATTGTAATTGATTTGAACTAAAATAATTTTAAATAAATTAATCAAAATTCTTTGAAAATAATCAAATTTAGATGTACTAATTCAACAAATCGATTACGAATTTTTCACGTAGGTAGAAGATATCATAAGACAACTTTTCCCGTCACGCATTCGAAATGTGGTTTCGATCTAATGCAACAATTTTCGTTATATCAGATTTTAAATCAGCGATTATAGTCATTTATTGTGATAAATAGATCGTAAAATTACAATTTGCGAGAATCAATGTTGTTTGTTTTCCTGATCAGTTATTAACGTACCTAATGTATGCTAATTGTTATCGAAAATAAAAATTAGCACACAATCGAGAGTTGTGTTCATATCGAATATTTATAAATCAAAGATAAGAGGTTTCATCAAAAAATACTTAAAAACGAAAATATTTAACTAACGACAGACGAAAGCAGAATAAATTTTATTCGCAATTAGAAAATCTGTACGCACTAATAGGAAAGTTGTAAACGACTACACAAAGTTCTTCATTTTTCCCATATCACTGTAAAATGCAAATTAAATTTTATCGAATTAAAATAATACTTTTCAATCACTTTGCGAAAACAAATTCGCCAAAAGTAGTCCGCGTATAAATCCAATTAAAACACACGCATGTGCGTCAACGCTCGCTCTCTAACATTTCCCTCACTCATTTCAGATTTCATTTTCAATTAAAATCCGTCTGAAGAAAAAATCATTAAAAAAAACATAATATAAAGCGAGAATGAAAATCATAACTCTTGTTATCTATCGAAGACTTGTCATTTTTACGTGTCGCACATATCGACGTCAACCTTTCTCTTTTGACGCCACGAATGCGAAACGACTCTAAGAATAATTACATTATTGAGACAATCGGAATTCCGGAATCGAATTTTTCTCTTTATACATATCAAATTCATAAAAAAACAAGCGGATTTTGTTAAAATGAAAGCTCGTCACTGAAACATCTAGTTCAATGTTGAATATGTCATCAATGAGTATCGGAACGTGCGAAGAACTCATTTGCATCATCGTCTGGTTCGGTTTTTTTTCGGTACTGAATTTATATCGATATTTCACCGTTCGACACGTGATGAATATTCATAATTAGATAAGTCAATTTAACGAAAGATCTGTCGAAATGTTCCCGTGTGTTAAATGAGCGAAGAACTTACCGTTGAGCGATGCGGGATGTCTCAATTATTATGTGTTCATCGATCGAAATCTATCTCGTTTGCATTATGCTGGAGTCTATAAATTTTAAAAGGAAATGCAGAATCGAGTTAAAATTAGAAAATATGAGGTATCTCGGGAAATTTAAATCGTATTTCCCAAAGGTGAGTACATAAGAATTCTCGGTTCTTTTGGAATTTTCTAGACTTTTTTATGCAGCGCATTTTCGTTGGATATTTGTCATAGAAGATTACATTTGAATAATGTATTTTGCAATGTTTTCTCGTTCATATAAATTTAAATTACTGTACTATAACTTTAATGAAATTTTATCATATTATATAATTTTCTATAATTACTTTAAAGAGTGTCAACGATGTTGGCATAATTATTATTGCTATACTGATTCGTGATTCCTTTCTATTTATTCTTAATTGAGAAAATCGTTTGAAGTACTCTTCTTAGAAAATTAAATTTTCACATAGCACATATTGTAATTTAACTTAATAGTGATGATTATTCTTAGTAATTTACAAATTATCCACTAATGAGAAATTTGAATCTAACATATGCATCTAGCGAAAGCTTAAATCAGTCGTACTAATATATCGATTATATCAATTTTCATTAAATATTTCTATTTTAGTCGATTGTCAATCATTATATGAACAAAGTATTGATAATAGTTTTGAATGCATGTGAAAAATTCGATTTCGCAATTTTACATTAACGTCGACGAAACTAATCAGAGCGTAAAAAACTTTTATAAGACAAAATGCAAAGTAAAAAAATGCATCGATAGCGTGCATTTTAGAGTTCTGCACATACAACATAATAACGATTAGAACTCAACAAAAAATATTAATAAAAAAATCTCAACGAACACAGAACCTTACGAAATACAAATTCTAAATAACGAGCACTTTTTCAACGCGCTTAGAACAGCTGTGATGGTTCTGAAATTAAAAATAAATAAATTCGCATTCCTTATAATATCAACCTATACCATTTTTTTCGTAAGTAATATTTGTGAAAATACTCGAATGAAGTGCGTAGTGTGTTTTGGTTTTGATCAACAATCTGAAGGCGGCGATTCGATATTGAAAATGCGGCATGTTGTTGCGAAATTTTTACGTAAGACAGTTTTAATAAAAAAAAAATATAAACGAACTTGCTTTGATCGAAAGTCAGAATGATTCGTTGCTGTAGATCGAGATCAAAATCTTTTAATTGTACAACACGCTTCAGAAGATAGAAATTTGAAGAAAAACTCGCGTTTTTGTACCACGGACTCAATTGTCTGTCGACATCGCGTTGGTAATGGACTTCTAAAATACGCTCCGACACTTTTATGACTTAATTTAATACAATTCAAACGTTATGCAATATTTTATTTCGATAACCTAAGCGGTCGCTTTTATTTCCTCGTTACAGTTTCGTTAGAGCGATAACCTTATTATTCGACCGCTCATTAGCGTTACGAAATTTTATTAAGCAGATCTAATTCGATGTTAGATGATAAAATTTGCGCTAAACGCGCGTAATCATCGCCGAACAAAAAATTCATTCACATGTCGAAATGATTCACACAATTTGTATACGCATGTGAAATTTCGAATGAAACAAGCGTGAAATTCAATTCTGCAACGAATCCAATCGAATCGAATATAATATAATATGATCATTCGATTATAATGATTATTATGTGATGAAAGGTCACAGCGACCAATGGTCAGAAGGTTTTCGACCGTCGGCAACAAATGTCAAGTATTGACCATTGTGCGGCCACCATGTCTCTCTCCGTCGGCGCATAATTAGAAAGTCAAACGTAAAACAACCGGTAATTGTCGACGTTTTCCAAGTCGAAGACGTCGTCGACGCTTTGCGCCAAGTTTGCTTTTTGCGAAATCGCAAACTAGACGGAAAACCGATTGTACGTGTCGAATTTTGCGAGACTTCGGGATGGAGGAGAAACAAGACGGAAAAAAGCGAGCTGAAAAGTGCTCGTTTGAAATGTCTTCGATTTTGCAAATTGGCTCGTTGAAAACGCATTCGGAATGCATTTTCAGTTTTAGCGCGAATTCCATCCGCGCGGATATGCAACGATGCGCTCGAACGAGCTTCGTGAAATTTATATTACCGCGCACATCCGATGCACTGCGGTTAAATATCATTTTCTTTTGATTTATCGATATTTCTATTGTTGAATTTTCATCGGATCGAATCAAAATCACGACCGGATACAATAACGAATCACTTCAATTTTGCACCCATCGGTAGCGGCCGGTAAGAATATTTGAAAGAGCGACTGCAACTTCGATGTTGAAATGGAAAATATTCATTAGAAAATATTATTCATAAGAAAATTTATTTATTTATTATAAAATAAATAAATAATGAATAAAAATACTAACAATTAGTGATTTTATAAAAGCATTTAACAACGGTAAATTGCTTAACATCAAAAATTGTAACTCTATATTTCAATGACACAAGGAGGGCTGCAATTCAGCAGCTACTTAAGAAGGGTAACTAACATTCATACGCATCATCAGTATCATGGAAAATATTCTTCAATTACATGATTTTGCCACACAATTGAAATCAATTTTCATTGAAATTGGAACCTAATGGATTCATCATTGAATCTCAATTCTATCAAACGTGGCTACCGTATTCTCGCTTTTATCGATCGACCGCAAGATTCGATCGGTTCCTTCGATCTTCCGGGAAGTCGATCGATTCTCACGCCGTTTCTAAATTCATCACACACCAGACGGGTTCTTCTTCATCTTCGAAAGCGAGACGAGCTCACCTTTCTAGCACGTAATTCACTTACCCTATGACTGGTCTGACCATCAATAATGGCGATTTCACTGCACGCAGCCGATCTGTCGACTAATTGTATCTCATCTGCGGAATCGCGATACGTTCGGTATTTGCGTTTTGCCATATATATTTGTATATGTGGAAAAATTTAATGAAAACCGACATATGACTTTCTCTATGCACATGTTCGGTGTGTATGTGCATTCCGCTCGGATGAAAGATACGAGTTCATTACACGTAATCGATCCATTACTGTAATAAATAGAAACAAATTTGACGTTTTGATTGAATCTTTTTACATGTTGATGTGTGATTTATCAAATTTTCACTCTCGTGCTTACGTTTGAAAATGTTTCGTGATTGCTGTTCACCTTTAAATTTTCATATTGAGAAGACTATGTAATTTGAAATGAATCTGAAGTTCTCGAGATTAGACAGAAATTGTCTTTTATCATGTAATAATTCAACTATTAACTTAATTTAATATTGTGTTAGTAAATTACTCGCTTGCTTTCAAAAACCAATTTCGTTGCACAAATTCAACTTTTGAACCTAGTTTCATGTCGTAATAAAAGTGCTCAATTTGTCAAATATTTCAAAAATAGCTCTAAAATGGTTTATGCAATAGAAAATAGTTAAACAAAATTTCTCTAAGTTACAAAAAATCACTCGTTTTGAATTTTATTCTAATGGATGATTAAATTAGCGTTCTCTTTGAACTCGCTCTATAAATTAGAAGAAAAAAAAGTTTACATAACCGAAGCAAAGTTTTAGATTCATATTACATATCAAACTTCATAAAAATTTACGCATTTACGATTTCGAAACGAATGAAATGGAATTGTAGAGAAGGGCAAATTTAGCAAATCTTAATACTTACACAATTCATGCATGAGTAACGGATATGTCCAAACAGAAAACATTCAATCGAATTCCTTCAATGACAATATAAATTTTAATTCGATTACCATTTTCCCAATATCCTAATTACGTACATCAAAAATACACATCGAAAAAAAAATCTGACGAAATTACACACACAGTTCCGGTTAACATTTTATACATGCATCATTCATAATCACAATTAATCCTCGTATAATTTTTTAAAGATACATTAATTGAACATTCTCTCTCTCGGTCACGATGCGTACAAATTGCCGAATAATTAACATCCACGCCGATCGTGTAACTTCGATCCCCCATAGTGAGCATTTCGGTAACGAACATGCGGAACTCGATCGAGAAATACATGCTTAATAAAAAATAAATCGGTGTGGGCTTCTGGTCCGATTGTGCAGTTAGACTCGAATGCGATTTGAAATCAAAACGTCGAGAGGAAAAAATATATACGACACGACATTACTTTCTTAAAACAGAATCGATTCGTTACGTAAATCGCGATGCGTGACGATATATTTCGCTGCGTACGTTTATTGACACAAATTGTTGCGATACGAGGCCGCTTTCTTCGATTTGTTCGGAATTTATATAAAAATCTATTATAGGTAACGTACAGTGATATAAAATACAACTATGTAATGTCTATTCCTCGAGTTGCAAATATGGAATCGATTCTGATAGGTGTTTATGGTTTGATTCTAATTCGGTGTTGATAGTTTGTGAGTCATCATCCGTTCGTATTGAATTGATTTAATCGAAATGAGTTTGTTCTATTGTTTCAAATGATCAATTGAACAATCTATTATTTTCTCATTTATTGAATGGATTGTTCGAGTTCTATGAATTTTATGATGTTATAAATCTGAATAATGCACTTGTTGAATTCGCTTCGATGCAATTAATTATACAAAAGTTGAACTTTCGTTGCGATTTTTCTATGCATATGCGGATGCAGTTGTAATCCTTGAAGAGCTTGTTCGACTACAAGTCGCTCTCATTTTATCTGTTGATAATATTAAATTTCTTGAAAGGACAAAATTACCATTCTCTTGTTTTATTCAAGTGACTATCGTTAAAATATCATTTGTCTATTTTCGGTTATCTCAAATCACATCATGTAAATGTGAATAAAAATTTCGGGTTTTTCTTAAATTTTCATATTAATATATTATAAACGAACATGTATTTTTATCTCGTCATTAATGAATTATAGAGATATTTCTTATTGTAATGTAAATTAATGAAAAATTTATAACATTTTAATGATTATACTTATTCATATCAAATGCCGACATAACTGTATATTTCACAAGAAATTTCATTACTTGATACGAACAGTAAACTAATCTTAATATGTCATGTTTCATTTAGGCTTTTATGACATTTAATCACGAATGAATAGACGAACTGACAAATTTAATATTGCGCAAATAATTTAAATCGCAGACGCACGAAAGATCACGCTTCCACGTCTCGGATTAATTCAAAACACAATTCCAAATCATAACTTTCATGAGCGGGAAAAAACGAATCAATCACGTCCAACGCACAATGGGACACAAAGAAAAATTGATTTCGCGCGCGAAACTAATTCGAGGCGTCATTGAATAATGAAAAGCCGCCGAAAAAAAAAATGCACATCATCCAGAGAAGCCGACTAGTATTTTCGATCACGTATCGTGTGACAGTCTTAAGAGAGAGAGAGAAAAAAATCGATTCTATTATCTTAGGCGGACTTTCATTGTTCTGGCCAGATCGGTTTTGCCGATTGTTATTCAACGGTGCACCGCAACGTCGAATGATTCGGCTAAATTCTCATAATGGCATTCATGTAAACGAATATGAAGTCTGTGTTGTTGATGCTGCGACAATATGTTCGCTAGTGAGCGTTTCTGTAGGACCCACTGCCGCAGAACGAGTTTTTACTTTCACCGAGTTTCCTGGACAGTGGCGGTTCGAGGTGAATTTTTTAATCAAATCAAGTATAATATACCTACACATCATATTTATTATTTGTACGAATTATATCTATATATAATTTGAGGATTAATCTGATATTCAAATGAATTGGACATTTTTTGTGTGAGGCTAGTGGAGGCAATGTTCTATTTTCTACTTGTAATTACACGTTTATACGGTTAAGTAGTTATAATTTTCAAAGATCATACAGGATGAATTGAATGAAAAGAGACAGTCATAAATGACCTTTTTATCGATACTAGCAGTAGGCGCATGTGTATCAAAATAGTTCGGAATTAATCAAATTCCGTATTGCCATCTATGTGTGGAATAAAAAAAGATTTTACGCCTTAAATATGTTAAAAGATGCAGTTTCGTAATTACGATGGTAGCTCGGCAGTAAGACGGCGGGCTTAATTAACTGAACGCCCAGGTTCGAGGCACGGCTGTGGCTGAAAATTTCGAGCATCGTTAGCGTATTTATAATATAGATTGAGTAAAGTACAGAAAATGGTTCTATATCCTATACAAAACCATTTTCTATACTCAACTTAATTTCGATAAAAAAGGTCACTAATGCCCTTTGTGAAATTCAATCATCAAATGTGAACTCAATATAGGTATAAAAAAATATATATGTAAAAATGAACCGCCACTGCCGAGTTTTGCACGTTCAACGTAGTACGGTTTTGGCGCGCGATACACCTGTAAGCCGGCTTCTTACGCGGTTCACTTTCACTCTCATCGGGGGCCCGGGTTCACAAGGTGTACGACCTTATTCCACACTTTTCCGAAGCCGGCTCTCGTCCTCGGGAGCCAGCTCCTTCGAGGAGTCCGGTCTTCGACCCTGGGACCGACCAGGGTCGAGTGGTGGAAATGACGAATGGGGACGAGCGTCCCCTGGGAAATGGATGCTGTCCGGATGATTTTCCGCGTGAAAAACAAGCATGGGTCGGAAAAATGACATGTCAATATGCAGAGTTGAGTTTGTCGGTTTTCATTTTCAGAAAAGGGTAGTTTTGAAATTTGCGTGTTTTTCGTATTTTGTCGTTTGCGGTTGTAGACGCTTTTTGTCTGATGGGTTTGCGTTTGGTGAAAAAATATGTTCGTTTGTTCAAAAATTGATATTCAAATTTAAATTTATTCTGTTGAGCGGTCGAAATACAAATTGTGCAATTTTATTATTTGAATTACAACAAACGGTTTTTCATTATAGTTAGGGTTAATTAATGGCCAGAACTCTACTGCGACCATTATTCTATAGATTTTTTCGTTGTTTTAATTATCTAGTGAAAATGTGTGGAAAATTTTCAATGCATACTATTAATAATTTTACAATGGGCGTGTGTAAATCGTACTTAATATTTTTCTCACGACAATTTATAGAACGGTTCTCCATAATTATACAGCCGCTTCGTGTATTTTCGAGATTTTCAAATTAATACTTTTAACTAAAATTAATATTTAATTTTAATTATAATATTCAAATTAAATAATTTCAAAAATAACCTTCGTTCATTTTGGAAAATTTGAATGCATAATAATCACGTACATTAATTATGAGAAAAATTCTACCTAAGTGAATTCGAAAACTGTATTTACAAATTTTTTAATCGTGAAAATCTCAGAATTTATCTTTCGTATCGCGCGACGCTTTAGAACATTATGAAACATCTTTTTAATATTTATAAAATAATCATTCATTCCGTATGTTTCAATGTTCGAAATTCGTTGTGATGAATAATTTTCACAACGTAAAGCTCCGTTCAAAAGTCGTGGCCAATTAATTCAATTCGCATATAAGGACAGACTGCGTTGCGTCACAGAATTCGACTACGTTCCGCATACGGATCTATAGATCTCGATCGTTTATTACTGCTACATTTTTTCCGACACACACACATTTAGTATCGTATGTGAACGTATAAAATAAAGGAAAATCGATTAATTTCGAATACGCGTATAATAAATTACGAGCTTAGTATATCGAATTTTGGTAGAATACATGAATTTGAAATATATTTTTCTCACAGATCTGTTTTCAAATCGTTAATTTTACATATAAATTCGATCGAAAATAAAATTTAAATTAGGTATGTAAGAAAATTATACAATCGTAAACAAATTGTTTTATCTATTGATCTCATTTTGAACCAATTTTTCAACACATTCACTAGCAATCAATTATCAAAATCATTCAGTGTATCAAATTAAATATTATATTAATATATTCAACACAAAACTACCTAAATTTCCTCCGTAATAAAAGATACTTTTTGTCAATTGAACAGGTGTTTCGAGTACGTAAATTATAGCGAGTTACGCGAGAACATTGAACCTGTGCAATTTTGAAATCCTACGCCAAAATCTCTTTGGTATAAAACTTACCGACAGAGTTGCATAAATGAAAACTTGTTATAAACGAAAAATAAACGAGGACTATAAATATAGAGTCAGGTGACACCACACTCAAAGTACACTTCAAAATCATTCAAAAACTTGTCTCGAGCTCTAGAAGTTTTTGACGACAATCTTTTTTAAGACGATTTAATTGAGTTTGAGCAGAATAGGAGTATTTGACCTTTAGTTGACCACCTTGAAATGAAATTAATTTAATGCGTTGTGTAAAACCAGCTTGTTGATCGTCTCCTTAACCTTTGATGCTTTCGATACGAGTAGCATATAAGTTTCTACGGCTTTCATATATTCAAATCGTTTTTTCATGAGAAAGGTGGTTTATTGTTTGTTTTGCATTGGATAATCGAGATTTTTATCTTTATAGTGGCCATAATCATTTTGGAAAATCTATCAGAATTTCATGAATGGCGCCATGTTCATAATTTGATCTTTTGACACTCGAATTCTATTTATAAAATATTCAAATAGAGACATTTTCAAGTTGAAAAATTAAAACTTATCTCATGTATGACGTAATTATTATCAAAATGATTTTAAATAATCTGTTAAAAAAGTGATTTTAAAGCGAATTCATTTATGAAATATACCGTTCACTTGAACATTTCAAAAAGTAGATAAGCAAAATCGTTACGATCATATGTCACACTAATTCGAAGAGTCGTTCTTTAAACGCAATCATGTGTATCGCGTCAATCCCGCTGTCAATGTGGCCAACTCTTCGATTTCCCTACTCTTTGTCACGCCATACTTTTTCATCAGAAACGGATTAATATTGTATCGAGGCACGAAAGTTTAGTCACGGGTCGTTCGAAACGTTCGATTAAACTAAATCGGTTATTATTATTATATTATATGCAAGTGCGCCAGTCGGTTGCTCTCTCCCCGAGGAAATCAGAATATCGGAATATCGTTCGATCCGCTTCCGATTGTGATGTCGAAATTCGTCGCAGACCCCGTGCTTTTTCTTCGGTATTCGATTTGGAAAAAAGCATCTCCAGAACCAGTGAAAGGTTGTGTCTCGTTCGCAAATGAGGAAATTGCGGAAAAATTCAATTTTCAACCGCCGATTTTGACAAGTTCATACAGAACGGTGCTGAAATTGCAATTTCTCCACCGCCAATGGTGATCTATCTCCGCCTTTCTCTCGTATTTTATATGCGTTAAATGTTTTTGTCGAAAAGTAATCATGAATTTCTCCTTTTATCCGTCACATTATCAAACAATTTATCTAATGTTTCTTAGAAATTATTTGTGTGATTATATTTTTATTTAAAAACAAAAACAATTTAATTGTTTCAAATCAACTAAATCAGTTACTTTCTTTAAAAAGGAGAGACATCTGTGTATAAACACCAATAACGAAACTGAAAAATTCTTAACAATTTACAAAATTACAAGAGTTAATTTTAATAACCAGAGTTCGCTATGTAAAATTATTAAACTATTTTAACTAAAAGAGAACGACAATGTGGAAGTTAATTAATATTAAAAATTCTAACGTGGTTTCTCTAATGAAAAAGTATATAGTTGACAACATTTCAGTATGAAGCAAGCGAGAAAACTATTTATTTAAAATTAAAATTATTAAATCATTATATAAATATTTCAAAATCACACAAATATGAATCACAAAACATTCTATAATAATACACATCAAAACACAAACAAACTAAGCCCAATTTTCTAATCCCCCCAATTACGCTCGTATCGGACGATCTAGTTTCATTTCCGAAATCACCTCAATTTATTAAAAGAAACCGCTATTTTTTTTTCAAGGGGAAGTTTATCTTTGTTAATTAAACCCCCAGAAAAATGAGACATGGCCATCGTAAGCGCTACATGGCGTGTCGACATCGTCGTATACGGAACAAACGAGCGCTAACGAATTATTGTCGACTGTTAGAAATGAGCATGAAACACGAGTGTATATTGTTGTAATAACAACAATAACAACCGATAGTAGTTTTTGATGCAAATGTATGCAAATGGTACGTTTTAATCACTCGACTAATATCTGGTGATGCATGTTTGTCAGAGAGCGTGGAATGTCAAACTTTTCGTTAAAATTTTGCTATGTCGCTTGTTGAGTTGAGTGAATAATTAATAATTATTTGAAATATTAAATTTGATTTGGTTATATATCATATTATTAACCTTACATTGTAAACAAATGAATTCATTATGTAAATGAATAAATTTCTTAAAATTTGATATCACGTAAAGTTTCGCATAAAACTAATCACACAAATGCATACTTCTTCATAGGATCGTTTAATCATTCAAAATTAGAAGTGTATCATATTAAATTCTCTGAACTCGCATTCAAGTGCATATTTTACACAAGTGAATATCTCACATTTCGCTTTTAATATGAGGTCAATTGAATGAGACAATAATTTTGGAGAAAAAAAAATTGTAACAATTATAAAATGAACCAAAAATATTAATTTCAAAAAAATATATCCTAATCAAGAAAACTTGACATTTAAATGAAAATCTCAAAACGATAAGATAAAACGGTCAAAAGATATGATATAATTATGAAAATAAAACGGATGCAAACTGAAAATATTCCTACTATTAAAATAATGGAAAAGTTAGTTACTGTTGCACTGTTCCACAATGAGTTGCACACCCATTGTGGTAACGAGGTATTTTCAGAGTATGCAGCGTCTCCCATAGGCGTCCCCTTTCAGGAAGTGAGACGCTTTCAAATCAGGCCATTGTTTGCATTCAGGTACGTCTTTCGAGCTGAAAATGATCCGAATCCTCACCAGAAATTGAATTTTCACAGGTTACCGTTTCTGCCCGACTCGCAAAGCTCGTTAAACAGTTTTATGTACTAACGCGTTAACGTTTCAGTTTCTTTGCGGAGATCTAATAAAAGTCACGTCCCATTTCCGAAACGATACGGCGACGAACGGGAGATTTCAAACGTAAAAAAATACGTTATGTTTGTTTTCCATTAAAATGGAAAAAAATAAAGCATTCTACTATGCTTTATACGTATGTAGAGAGTGCCTTTGACTCACGTGTTAACGTTAATTAAACCAATATCGAAATCTAACACGCCCGATCGAACAACCACGCCTTCGTCAACAAGTGAACATTCGACGTATGCAAATCCATCTAAATTGAATTCAAGCGTCAATGTACACTTTCGTCCACTTCGGTGGTCACATTTAATATACATACATACATATAGAGTACACTAAACCACCCTAAAACGTTCCACGTAACAGGAAATCATGAAAGAATAAAATCATGCTAATTACTTTTACACAATAACTAATTCAAATGATTGGAATTACGCTTCTAGCGATTTTCTTCGTATGTCGATAGGAATAGAATTTCCATGAATTGCCGACTCAGAAGAAAAACACGACACTCATTTAAGCAATATCATATAAGAAATTAAAAATCAATCACATTAGAAGAGGTTCGGACGTTATAGGAGAAACGCAAACTTTATAAGGGGACATATAGGGAGATTTACTATATTTGAAACGTTTCAATGGGAACAATCGGTTCGCTTTTGGATTTTGATATTCAGATATTATTCGATAACGTCACGGCTGCAAATGGACGTCGGGTAGACTATTGCATTTCTGCATTCTGCTGAAACAAGGCTCACTTCGGATCTGTCAATGCTGAAGCTTTTGTTTGCTGAAAGCTCCAGTCTCCGAGCGATATCCACTCTCGTTTTAGATCGCCGGTTTTCGATTGTTCCGTAAATATCTATTTATTTATTATTTTTTTAGAAATAAAATCAAGTCGTATAGTTTTGAAGTCGGTATATGTATATGTAGGAAAAATCTACTTACGATGTATTATGTCGGAGAACATTTGTTAGGTTTCGTTGTTGTATTCGCGTTTTAACCGTGTCGTTGCGTTATCCAATTATGAAGCTAATGTTAGCGTATATGTACGTACTGAGAACATATTTTAATGTTCGTTCTAGAAAAATATGTAAATTTTGTATATTTTTGCCATTTTGCATAGCTTTCTATTCGTATTGAATTGATCCAGATACATTTCGCGGCGAAGATTATTCGCTGATTTGAAATTGAAACTACAAAACGGTACCTACTATTAGAAAATCAAATCGTATCCTATTTTTAAATTTTAATGAAAACTGTAGATTCGATAACGAGATTATTTCTTACCTCGAAAATAATCAAAAAATATCCAGAAAGGTCACAGGTTAATATGACAGTTTCATTTATACGATCTTTTAATTGATGCGCTTAAATTCAATTTGTAACACATCAAGAAATCAATTCATTTTACATTTAAATGATACTGACTATATATTGAAATTAAAATATATAAAATACGGATTGTTTACTCCTTAGATAATTTTTATTTTTTCGAACAACCAAGGACGAAATTTATGAAAAAAAAAAATACAGATTATAACATTCCGTTTTATCGCATAATGCTCCCACTCACATTCGATAACATAACATTTAAAACAAATTCCATGACATCACTATAAACATGTTCCAATTTCATCTAAAACACATCAAATCAACAACAAAAAAATACAAAGAGTAGTAAAAAAAAACCACCACGCAACAATTTGTCGCGAACGCGAAAACCCCTTAATCACATAGCCACATTCGAGGGTAGCACTCTTCGGGAGTATCACCTCTCACGCTCACGAAGAGGGTTGAAAAAAATATTTAGGGCACTTAGAGGTGAGAGGGATGCCGTTATTACGACCTCACTCTGAAGAGATCCATAAAACTCTGAAAACGAGACTGATGAGTGTTTGCAGACCGCACAAAACGCGCCCTCATTTGGGCGACGCTGTTTGCCCGAAAAAAATACGAAATGCGGGATCGAAACGTCCCCCATACTTCATATGACGAATCGTTTATAGCCACAAATATGAATATATTGCGACTGATTAATAAATATATCGTGTTTCGATAATTCGATGAAATTTAGCATCGAAAAATTGAAGCAATTCGGTGATGCATTGGTACATGAAACGCAATTTAGTGTAACATTAACATACCTGTACATACGCCTCATCACACGTACAATTTCGGCCAGTGAAAAATGCTTTGCCTTAGGTATGATGTCTCGATATCCCAAAGAAATCTGTAAAAAAAATGTAATATATTATGTTATGGATTCGAAAAATATTAATGATTCAAAAATACTAAAAGCAAAATGACGAAAACAATTGAATTTATTTATTTATCAATAAAGTAACTCGATATGAATCTTGAAAATAAAACTCATTTAATTAACTTCTCAATTCAAAATTAATAAATCATGACGAAATCAATCATATCATTATAATTTTATGAATTTATATATGTTGTAGTCTACAGATATGGAACGAATTAATTCGATTAATATTACAATGCATACATTTCGGCATACGTACAACTCAACATTATCGGAACGAATTGTGTACGTATGTAGAGATTTTTTCTGTGTGTATAGACAATCTCACGTTCATACAGAGCGTTTTTAAATTGCAAAAAAAATAATTGAGTCTAAAAATTAATGATTTTTTCGTGTATGTGTGAGCGCCGCTGGTTGTTTCAGTATTCATGTGATGGACACTGTCGTCGTGTTTACACGTCCACGCGAACGTACTTATTCCACGGGTGCTCAAAGTGTGTGCCGATAGTGTATCGATCGCTTTGCTAACAATGCAACTGTAATCGAATTGTTTTTTTTTCTTCAGCTGTTCAGTGTAGGAGGTGTTCTTGCATTATTGATGGGTGTGTCGGTTCGATTGACGTGTGTGCATTCGATGTACTGATCTGTTTTTAAATTTGATGGGGTGGCATTTCGAAAAATATTATTAGAAGACGATTGATCGAATAAAAAGTTTAGTATTAGATATGATAAATTATGAATAAGAATTATCAGTCGATTGTTAATTCGATTCGTGTTTTACAATGTTTTTTGTTCAATAAAATGATCGCGTTTGCGATAAGAACTGTATTAATTATAATAATTTTATAGACATAAAACTTGTGCTACGTTACTAACGATTTAAATAAACCCGAAATATTATTATTATTGTTACGATTCAAAAACCGATAAACTATTCACAGTAATACACGAGTTTCAAACATGAGATGAAATATCAATAAGATTTCTTTATTTTCATCGAAATAAAAAAACGCTGATAAAAATTGCACAATCGATTCGTATCTGGAACAAAACGGCACTAAAGACGTTTTCACACACGTATAAATAACACAGCACAGTAAATGATCAATCGCTAATTGGCATGAGAATGCTCTTAAGCATTTTTGCATCCGATCAATTCAATTCACTTTCGCTCGAGACGAGAAGAAATGGTAACGCTTTCGCTCTAAGAAGCGTTGAGGATCGTATGTAAATGTGCATAATTTATGGGCGCGTTTATCTTTCAAAGGTTAGGTTAGATCTCGTTGTCGTTCGATGGAGCTTCGTCGTGAATTTTTAACATTTTTCTTCGCGTGTCTAATCTGATGTTAGCGAACTGTCGGATTATCGATCGGTTCGTGTTTATCTGGGTTCATGTATAAAATTTCGTTCGAACAAATAAATTCGATCTATGTATATTTGTGCTATTACATTAATTGCAATAGCAAAGTACGTAATTCAATTAAGATTACATTGTATGAAAGCTGATTAAAGTGAATCCATTATTTCATAATTATATTAATTGATCGCTGGTTGTGTAACTTGATTTTATTATTGTTTATTGTTATCTTGATTGTAAAAAAAACTTTTGTGACGCAAATTTCATTAAATACTGTTATTTAAAAAATATATGTAAATAGAAAATCTGACTAATTATAGACTATCCCACGACAGAACAAACTGAATCCCACGAGTTGTCATTGACAGATCTCCTTCAACTGAAAGTTTGCATATTTTAAAAAACTTGCATAAAAATATTCATACAGTTGCTAAAATTTATTAAATAAATAGTTCCAATTTAAGCTGCATAATTATAAAAAATACGAATTAAAAATATTTTCTAAATAAAAACACATAATATGGTATTGTTAAAAAAATCAAAACAAATCATCCTGCTTATTACAAGCATCTCTTCCTACAATTTATCAAGCCAACCTAGTCGAGCATCAACAATACTAGTGACAACGCATTTTAATTTACACTAAACACAACATTTACATCACTAAAAAAAACCATCACAAAGAAAATTATCCTAGAAAATAATAAATACATTACGAAGTGAAACCCACAATATCGTCTATTACATGCACCCTACTATAAATCAAAATATTCGGCCGACCTAGTCGAGTACCAACAACACTAGACGAAACCACAGACATAATATTTACATTCACAATAAAATACATATAAATCAATCAACAAATCACGAAAAAAAAACTTTCCTAAAAACATACGAATTATCAATATACTCATCTAAGAAAATATTCAAACATTTAACCTCAAAACAAAACGTCAAAACGTCGACCAATCGAACCCGCTCTCGAGCCAACCTCGCACCATCTACAACCGAATATTACCGAAATTTGAGAACATACCAAGTCCATGACAAAAAGCAGAACCAATTTGAGAAGCGCTGGTGGTCGGATGCACGTGAGCCCCTCTGCCCCTGCCACGCCGTGCCCAAGAAGGTTTGGAGCCCCCGTGCTCAGTCTACCGGCACCACTCAGCCGATTGCACCACGCGCGTCCATTCCTCCACTTGTGTCCAATCCTCCACTTGTACACTCTACGTCCATTGTGCCATCGGACACTGATTGGACACTGGCTTGAAACGCGTCGGACACTCGACTGATAGCCGCCGACTGACGATCGATAGCGCGGTTTGAATTTCGCGCGCTTCCGCCTCCGACTTATCGTCAGTTCGACGTGAGTATTGTTTATGGTTT
The DNA here is from genome assembly GCA_024721215.1 of Cheumatopsyche charites. NCBI lineage: Eukaryota > Metazoa > Arthropoda > Insecta > Trichoptera > Hydropsychidae > Cheumatopsyche > Cheumatopsyche charites. Next base: position 6,468,721 of record CM045583.1, read on the forward strand.
GTGTTGTTATTGTTACTGTTTGGAAGCGATTGGGTTGTTGTTTTTAATTTGTTAGATTGTTTGTCGATTGATGGTTGAAGTGCTGATCTGTCAATTGTCAGTTGAGTTATTTAGGTTAGTTTAGTTTTCAGTTGTGACAACTTAGCGACGTATTGGCGATAAAAACTGACTAATTCTGTAAAAAAATCTTATCGCTGATGTGTTGCTAATTTTTGTTGATATGAAAAGTTTTTTTTATAGAATTTGTCAGCTGTTACTATTACTATATTATAATTATGTTATTATGAAATTTAATGTTATTATGATCGAGTTTAAATGTGTTTGTATTTTTTTTAATTTCGCGCCTTTTATATTCAACTTCAATTCAATGTTCTAAAACTACTTGTTTGTGCATGTTCAGATTTATCTATGTATTAGAATATTTACATTTTCATATCATTCACATTCTTAATATTTACTTATATAATTACAGTGTATTCTTTCATGTTTATTTTTATTCGAACGTGTTTGTAGCGAAAACAATTTTTTCATTCATTTACAACATAGATTCAATACAACTGCATTTTAATGCATTAATCACGAATTTCGTTAAATCGATAATCATGAGTAAACATGTAATGAATACGCACTCAAATCGTATACCGTTCGTAACAACACTAATACGAAATATTCACACGAACACTATTGAAATTATTTTTTTACTCTGCAATATTATTGAATACAACAATACGATACGCATAATTAGAATCGCTCGAACAAACCCGAATCTTCAACCGCGATAAACATGCATTAGAAAAAACTTAATAAAATACATAATTCAATTTTCTCATAACGACGAGATAATAACAAGCGAAGAGACGTCAAAGAGTTGGCCATTGTTGGAAATTCGCCTTCGGGACGGGCGCAACAGTTCACGGTTCAACAAGTTCAACACTCTTCAAGACAGACGTACAGACTAAGCCATAAAGACAGACACATCTGGTTCACTTTTGAACGGTTTCTGAAGCCGACTCTCTCGAAAAGTTTCTCATCGAACGAGAGCGGAGACAATGAAGCCCATGCTCGACGTTTAACACGAAACTTGGCTAGAAAACCGCGTTTGTGTATCCGTTAATTAGTTCGGGAGCGTCGCGTGACGAATGCAATCGGGAGGGTCGATCGAATAGTTTGATTATTCGATCTCATTTCGGGGGCGAATAGTCAATTTTACATATTCCGGATGTTATATCGATCCGATTGTTCGGCGCTGTCCATTAGTAATGAAATAAGCCGAACGTGGGATTCAATTTATTTTCGATATGTTTGGCGTGTTCAAATATTTTCTGTTGCACTTTGTTTGCTATTTTTTTATGTATGATCGATAAATATGCATGGTCTTGACTCATATGTCAAACAGTCTACTTGCTTTATGTTTGTATCATAAATATTTAAATACGATTGTAGGTTGTAGCGAACTGTCTCATAGAATGAATTTGTAGAAAATATTCATATTCAAAATTACTCATATTATTTATTCATATTCAAAATACGATATAACTTTAAATATCAAAATTCAAAAAATTCATGTACCGAGCTAATAGCACGCGACTATTCTGTCTAATTGAATTATTACTGACTATTCGTCATTAGTTCCCCTCTTTGCATTATGTGGTCTACACCTATTATTAAATAGGTATTACACGCGAGTTAAGCACTAAATGTACCCACATACGAATGAAGCTACGATGTGCATATTTATACGCTTAAAATATATTTAAAAAAAAATAATGCAATTAAAAAATACATATAATTAAATTAACATACTAACGTTCAATTAATCTAATATAAACTGTAATATATTTCTATTTATATCCAGACTAATTTAATGAACTTCATATATGTTATAATCGAATATTTGTATTCTGAAACGTACTTAATTCGATTTGGGATTTGCTTTTAATGTATGCGTGACGTTTGTTGCCTATATTCGTCGGTAAATATAGTAATTAAACGTAAAAGCCAAGTTTTAGGATTATCCTCGGTGCGATTAAGTAATTTTAACGAAATTTTCTCATCAACAATCATTTTCAATACGATTTTTTTAGTATTTTCATGCAACAATTTTCCATGAGAGAAAATTTCTCAAAGAGGATGCATGATATTGAAAAAATAATAAATCTAACCGCGAAAATCCAAAAGTACTCGAGTTCAGTGCACGAAGCAATTAGCAAGCGTCTACTAATTAAGGTCGAGTTCACCGTCTCCGGTAATGGTCTTCGGAGGATGAGGGACATTTAACGAGACGACTCTTTGCACTCCGAGGACCTCTGGTCTCGTAATAAGAAACGGCTGCGAATTGTGGCCGAGCTTCGTATTAGACAGTGATGCGGGTCCGTTGCAATTAGGTGCATGTGTCACTAATCGAATTTGTAGAGTGCCCGGTTGAATGTTGAATAATACTTTTTCGTAAAAAACGGAACTTTAAACGGTTCGAAATTGGGGGTTTTCGGTTCGAAGGTTTCGAAAATGTCGGTTGGTTTGGGTTCGAGCGAAGATTTCGCTCGAGCCGCGTTTTTGGTGGCGCTCGTTAATTCAATTTGTATTTATTGCTTCGGCTGTAATGTTTAGCTGGAAAGAGGTCAGTTCGGTTAATTGGCGTTTCAAAATTGTGTTGACTCATTAATATTTATTCGCGTGTCGTATGGTATATGGATACGTTTTATCGTTTTAGCGTTCGGATCGTATTCGATGTTTCTAATTGATGTTTATTTTTGCGTAAAATAAATATTCTTTCGATTGATTGCGTAAGCAATAAAGCATTTTTTTCACCTGTGAAATAACAAGGATGAAAAATACGAATTTTCACAAAGGTAAACTTACGGCGGAGGCTAAAATTTTATGAAAGCTTTGTGAAAAGTCCGAGAGATGTCTCTCGATTATTTTCCCCATCAATTATTCAAGTGAACGAGAATAATAAATTATACGAAATTCTCTTTATGACATTGTTTGTACAACACTTCCGAACAATTACCGCTATAATCGACGATCTAATATTCATGTACGAAATCAATAAAACATTCATACAAACAATCTCAATCATCAAATTACTAGAATTTCTAAAAACATACCACACAGAATTTCATTAAACCCACTAAAATCACATTTCATGTCTATATATTTATACTTTTTAATAGTTGATTCTTCGGCAATGAACTTTTTCAGAGTTATTATACACACATCAGGGAAGATTTTTGTATATTTACATTCACTTAGTTCTCAAATGAATCTTTTCGCTGTCATATTATGTATGGTCTACACATGAAACGGAAATGCAACAAATTCATAATCTGCTCTAAGTCTAAAGAGTTTCGAGCAACATTAGATCACACAATCTAATACGAATTTAACCATTACATTCAATCGTTAAATTTCCCCATACAATCCGTTCTCATACGAGCATGTAAGGCCCGCGTCACACAGCGAAACCGCCCATGTCGCATTACAAAGCGCCCTTATATATCACCATCAACCGATTCGGGCACAATTTATCACACGGCCTCTCCTTTCGACTCCGATAATAATATTACGTATTCGGAACACAGTGGTCCGACTCGTTATTGTGCTCTCTCCCCAAGAGATTTAGCGAGTTCGGAGCATTTTCGTGTCCGCGGACATTCCGCCGAGAAAGTGGGCCAACCTAATACGTACTAGAACATCTAAGAATATCTGCTTATCTCGATAAATTCGAGGGACGACGTGCAGCTTTTGTGTGTTAACGATATGGGGTGCGGTCTGAAAATGTGCTCTCCGCTTTAATTGAATCCGGCGGGGGTCTGTTTGGTAGATTGGATCGTTTTGTTTATGCGGCCTCTCGAATACGGGATTGATCGGTTTTGTTCGATCCGGATTCGGATTCTGCTTTGTCTGAGTGCAGTGTGTCGTTTTATGCGCTTTTAATACAAATCGAACGGATTCGATGTCGAAACGATTTTATCGTACAGCGAAATCCCATAATTTAAACACAATCCGTTCCTGGAAGTTGCACGAATCGCGAAGCATTTTTTATTATGTCAATTCGATTAATTTCTTATTCAAATATTTAGAAATATTCTATTAATAGAACTATTCATGAAGATTATACCATGCCATACTGAGTTGCAAGGTCGAAGAAACGAGTTCTACTTCTAAACTTTGGAAAGAGCTCCTTTTTTGTTCACTGCTTTCTTTTCAAACTTATTTGAATCATTAAGATTTTATGAACCCATATCCACACTGTTTTTAATAAAAATATCACAAATACGAATATCGAGTCAAACTATTTTGGATTTAATTGTATAATTGTAGTGAGTTGCGGATACAAATAGCAAAGTGTTCGAATAGAGGGGATACATTGTATTCAGATTCATATAAAGTGTTTAGACGTTCGCAAGTTCGAGTCGGTATATTTATCGATTGAAATATTCATTGCGAAGAATATGATATGCAGAGCATAATATGAATCGCTTAAGTTGAATTTTATGCTCGACCATTTGAATCAAGGAGCCATTTCAAAGTGAAATATAAGCGGACACGAGTCGAGCTAGATTTTATTAAAACTTATGAAATATTATGAACGACCATCTTATGAATGAGCAAAATATGATATGTGCATGGATTTGAATTCATTGTGTGAAGAAAAGCTTGAAGGATTCTTTTCATAGAAATTGGATATTCTTCTAATGTCTTGTTATAAATATTTAATTTTAGAATTTGGTTTTCTAAACATACGTTTATAATGGATTCACATGTAACGAAACATTAATTGTTTATAGAAGTTAGCAAGATCTCTTAGTCGAATTATTGCTTCGTAAACTCATTCTAAATTTAATACAAACAACATAAATTCGAATCTAATTCAGATCCAGTGGTTAGAGTTGTGATGCCATGATTTATTTTGACCAATCTGTTTACTATTTTGCTCACGTTAAACGCAGAAGTGCATACAAATCGTAATCTAGATATAAACTCAAATCAATCTGCTGAATAATTAAACGAACACTCAATATGCATTCCAATCGACATTTTATCAATAATTCATTAATTGTTCTACTTAAACTAAACAATCCATATTAATTTTTTCGCATGCAAGGAATATCCAGATCTGTTCTAGTATACTATAATAAAGTATCTTCTTTCATAATATAGTAATGCAGTGTCAACTCGAAATGTTCTCAATGGAATTTCCTAAAACGATTTAGAGGTTGTGTCATCGACAAAAAATATATCCGTGTTTCTGTAACAGCGCCATTAAAGGGCGAGATTGCGATCTTTAATTATGAAGATGTTCAAAAACAGCCGGCAATAAATCTCTTCGCTATTCCGCACTTCGCATTTTAATTTACATGTCCCCTCGACGACAGACGGAGAAGCTAAATTAAATTTTCCACTTAATATTCGCGCCTTTTTTTCGCGTTATTAAGTGAAACTTCTTTAGCGGTGACTTGAATTCGTTACGCGTTTACGTCTCTAATTGTATTAGCCGAGTTATGTTATGAGGTGGATGATTCAAATATAACATTCAATGCTTATTCAATATTAAAACCCATTAGTCTCTTTTGAAAATAATAATCAGATATTCAATCTAAGAGAGTGCTGTATTATGTGTGATTCTATTCAACACATTTTTCTTATATCCATAATAGAATTGTGTTGTTTTGTATGCTCGTTTGCACGTCGTTTTTCTAAAAGAGAAAGCAGACAAATAGAAGATTCGCTTGCTGAAAGTTTTCAGCTTCGTCGACTCCATTGACTGATTTATACGCGTGATGTAAGATTCGTGTGTGCTTGCAAATATGCTTTACTTTTGTGTGATGCTTTCATCGTAGTAATATAAATATTCACCAAAATAATTAAAAAAAACATACGATTTCAGCACAAAATTAGTATCAAAAATTTTTCATAATTTTCATTGACAATATTTCAGTAAGAACCTAATATAACGTAAGCTCTACTCGTGCTCTCGAAAGTTTCATGAAAACTTACAACTACAAGCTAACTTAATGAAATTTAATCTATACAACATAAACTCAACTAAACTTACCCACCATTTACCTTCTGCTTGTTTTTCATATCGTAAACACATTTTAAGTTGGCGTACGCCGAGTAAAACTAATTACGCTTTCATAACTGAAAAATTGCACGCCATTTCCACATTATCGATTCGCTAATAAATTTATTAAGACTCCAATTTCATTATAAACAATTTTGAACTTCTCCGATGGAAAAAATAAAAACTCTAAAATTAAACTAATTAAATTGATAGAAACTCGTCTCAACGTTTACGACGATAAGATCAGGTGGAAACGAAGTAGCTGCGCTGAAAGGCTGAAAACTCTATACACATTCCATGGTGAATCTCTCTAACCACCAAGTTCTGAAGCCGTGTTCAGAGCTGATATCGAATTCAGCCCTGTCCACTTGTAGCTGGATGACGAAGGACATTGTTTTCCTATTTCAAAGCCGCATTCGAATTAGCGCGCGAATTCCGATATCTCGAGTGCTTTGCTTTCTGTTTGCAACTACAGTGAACTCCCAATTTATATTTCGTATATATTTTATTAAGTGCGAATTGTATTTAGACGATTATTTCTTTCATATCATTTACACTTGACTTGAGTACTTATTAGTATTCATTGTCAGATACGAGCGCTATCGAACAATTTCATTCTCACAATCATTCATAAAAAATCCTTTTTCATATTCTCTTATGACATTGTTTTGAATGAAAATAGTATTTAGTTCGGTATTTACGATTTATTTAATTCATATTCATTTATTGGGCCATTAAACGTAATGCCTATTAAACTCCATGTCCATTTATTAGGCCAGCCTAGTTTGATACTTTCAGCACTAGTCAAAGCTATATTCACATAGAAATCTACATTTAATCATCACATACAAAACTATCGCAAAGGCACCTTTCCATGAACAAATATCATACAGTCGACACGCTCTAATAAAACCGAACACCCCTCATTCCCCTTATATCGCTGTACGATTCCTTCAACATCTGAGTACGTCTGAAAATTCCGTATTCAAGCCTACCAGCTTTTCAGAACCCGATAACAATGTGCTTCGGTGACAGTTTCGTCGCCGAAACCGTCAAAGTTCGTCGTAGAACAACTCTAACATCTAATTTGGCCCGGGCCAAGTACTATCCCTCTTAGAGTCGTTCGACCTACGTTAGCGAGTGCTCTACGGTGTGAATCGTAAATTTTCGCCTCTCGAATAGTTCGTTTTATTTTCTAGAGTGTGTGTGTGTGTGTGTTCGCAGATTTTAGGGTCTTGTAATTAGCTACGTCGGCGGTTTAACTTTGTTGATACTGGAAGTGTTAAATATGAATGAGTAGATATATAATATATTTTAATTTATCATTAGATATATTTATGTTAGTGCTATTATCAGATTTTCAACTCGATAATGTGAGCATCTAATTATATTTGAGCGTAATTAAAATTGTACTGATAGGTATTCATATTGGTCTATATTACCTTTTTTGATAAAACAGTGTGATCCTAGAGTACTAAGCTTCATAATAATTTAAGAATATATGACTTTTTTCAACTATTCTATTTGGATCAAACTTTCAAAAATGTTCAATAAACTGCAATAAAAAAGTTATTGACTGTATACAACCCATGATCGCTTCTCGGCCTGTTGGCTAAGATCAAAGTATATACAACCCATGCAAACGCGGAACTGTTATCAAGGTGTTAAAACCATCCAAATTTGATTCGATTTTTTTTTCAATTTCAACGAAAACAATCCCCAAAACGCATAGATAAATAAAACATCAAACACGAGAAAACAATTCAGTCATTCACGGATGCAAACCGACATCCGAGTCGTTCCATATCCGGAGCAACTCGGAGCATTAACGGCACAATCTCAACGTTTCCTAGACATTTCCACCAATATACCCTCGCAAGCAAACAGACAAACAGACAAACAAACAAACCAACACGAATCCACACCAAAATCAATCCAGAACCGGCATTATCGGCGCGTGGGTGATTCGCGGAACCCGCATATATAGCCATTACGCTCCATTATCCACGGAAAGAAGAGAAAGGAGGGAAAATTCAAAGGGCCCTGTTTGCCCTCGTCTCTTCACGAGAGTATGAATATGTTGCGGATTTTCTAGTGCCGCTGGCAAAAAAGCTCTTAAGTCTCTAATGGAGACGTGAGCTTCCTCCGAGCGCCGTGATTGATCACCGGGACATAGGCGGAGCGACATATTTTCATTGCGGTTTAAATTTCGGGGATTTTTCATTTTTATTCCGAAATTAGAGGGGCCTTTCGGGATTTCGCGAGGGTCGCTGGAATCCGGGCATTTCTCATTGTGGAACGCCGCGCGGCTTTTGGAAGCCCGCGTTGTTTGTGCGTCAAAGAGGTATGATGCTGTAACAATTATGTATGTTGGATTCATATTTGGTATGTTGAATTCGTATTTGTTGTGTTGTTTAAATTGTTTTCGTTTATTTGTGAGCGTTTACACTCATGTTTTTGATTACAAACTGTCAAATTACTAAGCGAGAACTGACTCATGATCCGATAAAAATCATCGAACATGGGTGCAGTTCTGTAATACGTTCAAATTTCGTGGGTTAAAAAACATTTGTGAAAATACAATATTATAATATATATCCTTAAATTTAAATGAAAATAAAAAGTATTATTTATTTACATTATTCGTAATTTGTATGCATTTCGTATGTGACAGTGTCCATAGTATGCACTTCAGTCAAGCGTAAATATATTTAAACACATGTGTGATTAGAATAATTTAACTACAAAGTATCAATTTGCAGTATTTTCGCTTCGAACTAAAAATAGACGGATAAAACTATTATTATTTAACTTGCGATAAAAAGCATTCGATCCAAAATTTGTACTTTCTGCAATCTGAACATTCAATCAATTACGCCCACCGAAACACTGTTATCCCACTCGAACGACCGTTTCTGGGAAATCATCGCACAATTGCAAATCTACATACATACATATTATTCGGATTTGATTATATACAATAATATTGCGATATTCCCACGATAAATATAGCTTCCATTCGATTCGGTCCGGAAACATCGAAATGAGACGCATTCACTACTATTTTCGAATTGAAAATTCATATACTAATAATAAAGCGGTGTTCGCATTGCTTCCAAAGCTAACCGTACAAAACTTGATGAATGAGACACACCTATTCGGCGATACAGCTATCTCTCCCTCTCATAATCAGAAAGAAATGTCTGTATTGCTGTATAAGTGTGTCTCATTCGTCAGTTTCTGTACTGTTCGGTTTGATTGCAATGTAAATCGATCATAAAATGACGTAGAACGGAAGAATCTCTTTCAGAAAGATGGAGAGAGATGACTGTATTGCCGTATACATGTGTCTCATTCGTCAGTTTCTGTACTGTTCAGTTCGCTTGCAATGCGAATAGACCATAACACAGCGTAGGTTAGTCAGAAAAAGACTCATGTACTTCTGGGGAGTGAATTAGATATTCCGGTCGAGGGGTGAATTTCAATATGATTGATTGAGCATCCGCACCACGTGTCGCCGCGCTCTGTCTGCATAAAATCGAGAAATACTAGAAATTCTGTATACAAAACGATATAAAAGCACATTGCAGATGCACGCCCACATACACACGCGCCACTTACTGCAGACGTGAGCGCGTGTGCGAATAACCCGATTGGATGTGTGCGAGCGTCTGCACGAGAGTTTCCCGCGAACGTGTGATTTTCCCTACCAATACACATGGGATCGTACACTTCGTTCGCGCGGAAGATAAGCGTCTTTTCTGTTTTGTTTTTGTTTATAAATCGGATTTTAGTTTTGATTTATGCTGAGGATTTCCGGTCGGTTGTTTGTGTTTGTTCGTTTTAGACGTTGATTTATTTTTTAGTTTAATGTTTATGTTTTTTTTTTGTTATTATTGCTAATCGCTTCCAAATAATTATGTAATATGTGTATTTTTTATTACTTTGAATGTTCTCATATGTAATTTATTAAAACAAGTACAGTTACTTATTTAATCTAATCGTGTAATTCATATCAGTAAGTAATATAATGAAAACTTTAATTTTATTAAATAAATACATTTTTGAAAATATTTAAAGTAAAATACAAATTTAAAGTATTTAATTTTGATTGTAATATTATATTCGTTTAAAAAAACATATAAACATTTATGTGTTATGTGTTTTTGAAATCAATCAAAAAGAAAAATAAGTAACAGCACTAATACTTTTAAATATATAAGATAGTAAGACACTTGATTCTTCTGGGCTACTAGATTTTTTCCGATTTCAAAAATATCAAAAGCATTACATTATTTTCAATGAGTAACACCACGTAAACTCAATTAAGTTCCAAGTGTATTATCTATTTTTTAAACACGATTTGCCAAAAAGAAATTAGAATTTAAAATTAAAAAAGAAAATCAAGTGCCACAGACGAATCAAGTATTCCCACTAACTAAACAAATCACTGAAATATAGAACAATATTTTCAACATAAATCAAAATTTAATCAATTAAAATTTTATATTTAAAGAAAATGTGTTTTTAACATCAAATGATATTTCAATACACAATTGAACAAAATTAATTCGAATTTCAATATATAATTCTTTAATAAATTCAATTTTGAGTAAATACAGAATTCATTTATTTTCAGTCAAAAAATTTTCAAGTGAATAAATCGATCGAAAAAATTCAATCCGACAACATTCAATATAAAATCAAACCATTTTCTTTTTAAAATCCAACATCGAAATTTCTTTCAAATCACAAAAAACACACGAAAAAACACCTACATATCTACACGAACGTAGTGTACCCGAAGCGCCATAGTAGCTCGGTCTGAATGAGTCGGCGTCGTTTGCAGGCGCCGGCGCCCCCCCGCCCGCCGCCTCCGCCCCTCGCCCTCGCCCCCCTCGGACCTGCGCCATGGAGGCCAGTATCCTCGCAGCCATGGACAAGGACGCACTCAAGAAGCAGATCGAGAACATGAAGTACCAGGCGTCCATGGAGCGCTGGCCCCTCTCCAAGTCCATAGCGGCGTGAGTACACCTTTCACATTCTAACGATACAGTAATGAACGGTTGAGGTTATGTGCGAGGGAGTGCGCCCCCCGGGGGCGGCGTCCCCGCGCCTCTCACGTGGCCGATCGATTCCGGCGCCGCGTCGCCCCCGTTTTCCTTCTGGCGACGCTCGCTTTTGAGGTTATGTGTGTGGCGATTGACAATTTTCTTTATTCGGAGCGTTTCCGGTTTCGAGTTTTGGGTTCCGTTTGGCTAATTTTGAGTTTTTGTGCGTTTGATGTTTCGTATCGATCTTTTTCGGGTGATTCGTTCGGCTTGATTTTGGCTCGATTCGCGGAAATTGGGAATTTTTCATTTTTAGACTTTTAGAGACTTTTTTGTTCTATGTCAGTTGGTTCCATTCGATCGATTTCTTGTATAGTCTCACATTAAATCAATTTTTATCGATAAATTTAATTTTTTTCTGATCAAATATTCAATTTACAATATTAAATCATTTTGTATGAATACAAAGCATTTCATTTTATCGACAAACAAATGAATTCAAATATTTACATATATTATAAAATTTCAATTTAATTTCTTATTCATTTGGTTTATAATTTTAAAATATTCAAAATTAATAAGCACAAATGTTCATCATTACGTTATCGTTTCATAATAATAAAAGTATAATGTGATGCATTACAATTTTATCTATTCATATCGTATAACATTTTCCCATGATAACCAATAAAATATCATTTTACTGCACATATTCATCATATTATATTGAAACGTACCTTAACAACGTATTTAGCTATTGCTTGCAATACATAGATTAATATGCATAATCAACGAACGTTATCATCTCGTGCATTATCGGAAACGAGGTCTAATTTTCGCTATTGTAAGTGTTGCGACATTTCAATATCGATACGAAACGAACAATGAATGAACATGAACAAGAATTGTTCGCATAAAAATCAAATACGTACATTTCCATAGTACTTTGCATAATGAAAAATCCACGTTCGCGTGTCGAACGCAAGCCTTATTCTTGGCGACAATTTTTCGCAGTTACAGGGCAAACGTAACTTCATTATAATTTTGATGATAATAATACAGTATAAGGAAGGTCGTTTTACGAAAAGCTACATAATTATGGTAATCACTGAGAGTGCTTTTTATCCGATTAATTTATTCTCTTTTGGCAAAAGTGTCACGAAAATATCTAATTCGTTAGTAACTAGAGATTCCGGGTATACGCAATTTTCGACTGCTCGTTGGCATTTTATAAAGTTATAAATAAATTTATTAAGGTATGCTAAATAAATACATTTTTAAATTAACGAAAGTGCGGTTTGAAAAATTTAAGTTAGTTTCATCGTTTGTTGTCAATATGAATAATTCGAAGCGACATTACCGATTGAAACGATTCGATTGATTTTGAATTCTTAAATATGTGTTTAGACAGCTGTATTGTCGACAGAATAATATACCATAACTTCTAAATTTAGATTTTCGAGAAATTAAATATTAATGCAAATGATATTCTGTATTTCCATACGAATTTAATTTTAGGCTTTTCGGAAAATTTTTACATATAATAATTTCTTTAACATCATATCTAGAAATTTTATTATATACATTAAATAAAATTGCGGTGAATTAATAAAAACATACTCTTTTTTAATTTGGAACATCTCCGAAGGCATAAAAGCTTTTGGAAGTTTGTTTGAAATTCAAATTGTAAATGTTTACGTTGAAAATAGAAATACGGCAATAATCAGATTCATTTATAAAATTTTATGAAAACGTAAAAACAGATTCACATTATTTTTAACGTTATTATGTTTTTCTATTTATTCGAATCGAATGAAAAAGCTATTTTTCGATCGACTGGAATCGATCAGTATTTCCAAGAAACTCGAAATCGAATCGGAAAAACTTTTAATTCGAAAACGTGACAAGCACGAATCGTTATATGCATTCGAATGCACATAACGAGCGACTGCACTAGACGAGCGCGATCCGCTAATTGGAAAACTTTCGTCGAAAATTCCTCCGGTTTTAATTGAAACACTTGAGGAGGCTCGAAAAGCGCAAAATAAACGATCGAAAGATCACTTCATTCTTCGAAAGGCCGTCGAGCGAAAAAAAAAAAAACGACCGTTTTCCTCATTCTCCCCTTCGAAAACGTATTCATACCTAAACTCGCTTACCATAACAATGAAACGGAGCGGCGGAGAGATTTCCAAATTTTCCCGGAGGCTTTCCTCGTCCCGGGAAATTCTCGACTTTTCCCGTTCGTAGGGAAAAAATTTCGCGCGCCGGAAACGGGGGCGGCCCCTTTTCGCGTTTCCGACTAATTTCGAACAATGAAAAGTCGGACGATTACCGTCGAATATCGAGTTTTCTTATTGGAAAATTTCGCGAATTTCTAAAACTGTGAATATAATGCAGAGACGATATTTTAAACTTCATTTGAAGTGCTTTGATTTGCTTCTTTTCTATGGGTAGTTCTTTGAAAAGTTGATATTAAACTGTAATATTTCGATTTTTAGTTAATTCTTCAAGTTATTCTTGTAAATATTCATATTGCATTTCACAAAAAGTTCGTTACGAATATTGTCTAATAATATAACAGTATTTTGAAATAAAATTTCAATTTTGCATAGATACAAATTAAAATCAAAAAATATAATCATTCATAAGTCAGCCAATTAAGCTTTGAATCCATATTAACAATCAATCGACACACGATTTACAAGAAAATCATTTATCAGAAATTCTTCCACAAATCACATGATATTTATAGAAATCCTAAACCAAAATACACAAACAAACATATTCGAATGCATTTAAAGGCGAACGCGCTATTTTAGACCAGCTCACTCGACGCTTATTAGACCGACAGCCGAATCGGACTTACGACTCGAACGCGCTTTAAATTTAGACAATTTATTAATAACGATATACGAAGATGGATAAATCGACTGACTACAGTGCCATAGCATGAGGCCTTTGACCGTTTCAGAGACGATCGGGAAAACTTTCGCAATAAAAGTGCCGCGAAACACGAAAAATTCCGCGAAAGTTGAGGGATCCACGGTTTCGGTTTGGAGCGCGTGTAAGTTTCGACCTTTTCGGGTTGTGTCGAAAAGTTTGTTCTGGAATAGATGTTTTTATTTCGCCGAACAATTGTTTTTTTCATTGAAAACGTACGTGTGTTTGTTTCGTCGTGTCGTTTTTTATGGTAGTTTTCAACAATTCATTGAAAATTTTGTGTAGTTTCAGTCTAATGATGTATCATTTGAACCACGGAATGATTTGAAATAGTAAAAATTTATCAAAATAAATATGTATAATAAAATATATGAGTGTATTTTAACTTCTTTTTGAGAGAATTTCGATGAATTTAACATCAATTGTGAAACTATTTTTCAATTCTCAAATCATTTCATAATATTTTAGTCAGTAATTTTGAAAGGGAAAAAAATCACGCTTTCAACGGATTCTATAGAGGTGTTTTGAGCGAGCACTTTTTCACAGGCGAAAAACCGTCAAAAATTTTAATTTGGCCCTTTTTCGAGCAGTTAGCGAAACGACGTTTTCGATGTGCTTTTCCGCGCTGATTGTATTTTATGAAGCGCGAAAATTCGCAATTCATTCCGTATAATGCGGCGGGAACAAGGCGTTCATATTATTTTTTCATTATTTATTATTTTCTTTCGGCCGTTTTCGAGTTCCTGCTTTGTTTCGTGTGGGCGTCGTGGACGTTTTATTCGCTTTCGATTTTTTTTTCTCCTCTAGCGATTCAATTATCGTCCTTATAAAGTCGTTACATGAAAGATGATTATTTCATATCCGGCCCTTTATGCGTTATCTCCGTCGAGATGTACGTTTTAATGTTCTTTTTCGCGATGTTTATGCCATTTCGAGAGAATCGTGCAAAATATACTTCATGAATAATATTTCGCATAAATTTAATTTGAATACGAAAATCCGTTTTATATTATGAATACACTTTCGAATATAGTATTCGCATTTTTAAAATAAATTTCATAAATTAAATTACCTGGTCCGTTAATCTGTACCTTTTTATCCATTGACTATATTTTTCGTTAAAATATTATAAACACGTAATAATGAAAAAATAAATCCTTCATACGACCGTATAACCGGCTTACAATTTAAAACCGTAAAGCGCTGTTTCGGACCGGCAAAAACCGAATTCCACCCTCGCGAGGTAAAAAATAAAAACGGAAAACCCAAGTACACATTCGAACGAAATGTCCGTACGTATTATAAATCTGTCGTTGAACATTTTTTTTTTCATTCTGTCGAAAAAACAAGGCTTTGAACGGAGCCAGAAGCGAACTCGACTTTCGCACAAAGCTCGCACGTCGTACATTTTCGTACAATTATCCGCCGTGATTATTTCCTTTTACTGTCGCGAAAGCATACAGAAGATGGATATTTAGAGTTTTTTCTCGTTTAATCGAAAATCGATGTGTACTGCACCATTTAATTGTACGAAAGTCCATTAGTGTAAATCTGTGACAGTCGCGCTTGATGAATGTATGTCGAGTCGTATGCCAAGTTTACGAGGGTGGCCTAGTTGATGTTTCGCTTTTTTTGCATTGTATGAATTGACTTCGGGCTTACACATTAATATTTTCCGGTTTTCAGATAGAATCGAATTAATTTAAAATATATGAACTAGATATTTATATGTACATTCACGTTAGAAGGATATTATTTTCATTTTTTCAACAAAGATAAAATGGAAAAAATTCATATCTTCACACGTATATGAAATATTCAAATAAAGTATTTTCACCTTACTTTATCCACATAAAGCGAATAAACGACCGAGCTTAATTGCGAGGATTTATTCTCCTCTCGTTGCGCACTCGCTTTCTTTTACCGAACGTACGTCAAGTGTTTAAAACAAAACAAAAGCGAAATACGACACGAAGAAAAAAATAGCGTATTTAACACCTTTTAACACTTTATTTTCCGCACAAGAAGCAAAAAACGATATCCAAGGTGGACCGAGAGAAGCGTAGAAAGGAAAAGCTCCGGTTTGAACATTCGGAGAAAAATAGAAGAGGGAATCTCTTATAAATCTTTCACGCGGCCTCGAAACCAAGTTCACTACTCCATCGAAAATGAATAATTCACTGAATGTAAGCCGAATAAGAAATTAATCAGGGGGTCGTCTAAGGTGTGGGGTGGCGGTTATATTTGCGATATTTCCGATTCCCTTTCTCTTGAAAATCGAGAAAACTTCCTACTTTTTCGCGAATAATTCAAGTTGCCGGTTTGCTTACACAAACTTCGCGCACGTAACGAATTGATTGGAACTCCGCGGCCAAAACAAAAATATTTTTCACTATCCAGAAACGAATATATTACGTTGTATTTCACGCAGATTCTGTATACTGAGCAAATATATAAACTGAAAAGAATTATTGTAAGTTTTATACGTTTATTTCGTGTAATGGTATTTTTATCTAACGCTTCGTCGTAGAGTGATTTCGGATCACCTATGAACGTTAGCGCTGAAACAAGCCATCACATTTATCCGTCTCAATTCTGTAATGTCTCGGGAAAATTTTATATGAAAATATAGCAGTTTATGCGGCCACCTAAGCATACATAACTTTTATGGCTTGGTTTTAGTATCGAAATAGCACATTTATGTGACAGGTAAGCATTATGAGTGTTCACTGTTCATCTATAGTCGTTATGTATAAGTACCGTTGGTTCCATATACTTTCCGTTGTATGTAAATATAAAACAAATCGTATTCTTAATCGGTTATGTATTTATGTGAAATTATATTTAATTATTTTGCTTATTCAAAAACCCTGAAATGTTTTATATTCGTGGTGAAAAAAACAATTTTCTTTTAATCGAAAAATTCCATTTTGAAGAAAATATTTTCGTATTATTACGCAAAAGATGGACACCGAATATGCTTCCCTCCGATACTAATTTCGCACGCGTATAAACATCGCCTGAAAACGTAGCGTAAGCATTTTTTTTAGACTGGTTGTTTTTTTCGGACGAAGATAATTTTTGCACAAATTCGTATTTTATCATACCTTTCGCATATTAATGCAGCCGTGGAAAAATCTGCACGAAAACGAAATTAAACTCAAACAAGAAGACGACGTGAAATATGGGTCGGTTTTCCGCCGCAGGCTTTACTGAACGACACTGTTTTTCTTCTTATTTATTTTTTTCTTTTTTCTTATTCTTAAATGTTGCATGCAAATTTCCTATTATTTTTTAATTTGTTTTTGAGAAAATCATTTTAATAGGAAATAAAATTCTCAGAATTTTTTTTCATAGATTAAATCATTCCTATTTTAATTTTTTCTATAATCAAAAGTCATAATCGTCGATCAAAAATCAGTAAAAATTATTCATTATTTATATACATAATTCAATACATCACTTTGTACGTTTTTTGCGCAAATTTAATATTTTTTTCGTTCTTTTTTCATTTTTCGAGCTACCGACCGTGCGAATTTTCATCGTCGCTCAAATTTTCCGAACGTATCGTTTTCATCGAGTTTTTCATCTGTCGGTCCATTTTATTTTTCGATCTGGAACTGTGTAGGTTTTAATGAAAAAAAAAAATGTCCAAAAATAGTTGAGTGTCGTTTATTTTTCGATTTCGATTTGTTTTTTGTTGTCTGATGTTTGCGCTGCATCGATTATTCGTTCGTTCATATTTCAACGCGATATTTGTTTCCCTTTGTGTCAGATTGTTGTTTGAATTAGTTAATTTATTTTCAGCCATTCATGTGATAAATCAAAATTCAATTCAATACGTCGTCATGATTGAAAATAAAATTTGATAAATGAATTTTCAATATTTTTTGTATTCGATATCCATTTATAATATAGAAGACCAAAACCAAACATCACATTTAAATGTACATTTAACATCTATTGTGTTGACTGTGATAGAATAGTGCTAATTTGTATGTGTACAATTATAATGCTCGGGTCACAATTCCCTGTATGAGATCACATAAAATAGGCTCAGATATAAAAGTGCATAAATCTTCAACTAACCAAGGGTAAGTTAACTATTTCAACAGGCAGATTACCTATAGTTTTATATTAGGAAAAAAACTAATCCAAAAACACGCATAAACACCGATCAAACCCGAATCCATCCATCAGGTCCCGGCTAAAAATCGTACCCGACTAGCAAATCCCGCAGATTCACGTACGGGCTTTGGGCCAGATTCGGGTCCATTTTCAGCACAGTGTTCCCATGAAGGGCGACCACACCTGAATCACCCACGGCTTATGCCCAGAAGCCGTCGGTTGGCGACCCCCGAACGCCCCTAATCTATTAGGGTCGACCGCACGTGACGCGCCCTTAGATTCGACGCGTTTCGTGCACGTCAAACCTGTCGTGGTGCTGTTCGCTTTTCTATATATTATATTTTGTATGTATGTATGGTTTAATTATGTGTGAGTATGTGTATGTGTGGAGGTTTCATATTAAAGTTGTCTGTTTGTCGGTTGATTTTGGTGAGGATGTGTGTGCGGTCTAGATGCGGTTCGTGTGCTGGATTTTCAGAAGAATTCTCCGTTTGTTTGTTCGGTCGTTTGTTTTGTGGATAAGTGTAGGTTTATTTTATTTTCTATTTGGGAAAAGGGTTGAGTTGACTGGTTGGTATTTTTTAAATGAAATTAATTCGAAGGTGCGAGTGTGGTAAGAATGACAAATAGAGTTGATTTTAAAAATACCCTTTCATTCTTTCCCGATCATGAAAATATTCGATTTTTTTTATTAAACTACCTCTTAACTAGAAGCGATTCGTTTGAATTTGAAAGCTCATAGACACTTCAATATATGAGCATTGAAATATTTTAATATCATTTTAATTGAAATTCATTTAAAATCTTAAACAATCAGATTTGATTTCAAAGTTGCAAATAAGAAAACATCCAAAGTAACCAATTGATTTTTCTATTGTGATAGTAGTGTGAGTCTGATGATTTAAGAGCTAATGATTTTTTTAGGTTCATATTATTAGATTATTGTAATAAATAAATATATTTTTAATTTTTCGGAATTGAAAAGTAAACAACAAAAATAACATCTCGAATCGAAAAAAAACTTCTCTCTCATAACAGACGCCGCAATTCACTAACAATCAATCAAAACCTTTGCTACTTTCATCACTAAAACACATCAACACATACATCATTCTAGAATATATCATCACACGTAATACTCAAACACACGACCCCTAAACCATAATAATCCCATCGACATCGAGAACAACGGCCCGCGTACACGGAACAACATCAACATGTCGCAAACCATCGCGGCCGAATTCCGCGCAACCCCTTGACGGACGAGGGTGCGACACGTGCAAAAACTGGTTCCCAACCCCTGCCGATGAAAATCACCGAACCGAACCACCCCACAGATGACGCGTTTCATTTTTGTACCGTGTATATTATGAGGTTGGTGTGTGGAAAAAGCGGGTTGTCGCTATTTAAATATATCTATGTCGATTGGGCGGTTTTAACGCGTTTCGGACGGAGGCGTGTGTTTGAACGCAGGGGGGGGTATTTTTGATTTTGATTTTGCTCGAAAGAAAAAAATATTTGGTTTCAGTTTGGAATGTTTTATTTTTAAAATGATCGTATTAATATTTCATTTTTAAAAATTTCAAATTAATTTGTTATTGATTAAAAACTATTGAGTTTAATAACCGGCTTTCCATTTGAAAGAGTAGCATTTATTGTGTCTATATGAGCTTTTTAATGCATAAACTGACTAATTCCATAAAACAAAAAGTCGTGAAAATCAACGAAACGTATTTGAAGCGTTTCTCAAATGATCTATGATTCTCATTATTATACAATTTATCTGAAATCGTCAACATATAAATTTCGTTCATAACAATCTACTGATGTGATCAGTTAATATTATGTTAGAATACAGATTTGATTGAAATGGCTCTGAAATTAATCTATTTATTTATCTTTGTTATTCTGGATTGATATTTTACACGAAACATTATGAATATACCAATTGTTTTGATATTTAAATGTTTTTTTTTTTACAAATGGAAGTGTTCATTTTATGCATTGAGTGGCTCGTATAATTATAATATTTGTATTTATAATGTGATCGTTATATGTTTATTCTCTATTTAATTACGGAACAACGTGTCTGTTCAAAAGTTTCGCTGGATACAATCGCAAACAATTTTAAGACAAACGGCACTTATTCAAAGTATTTCTAGTATCCGTGTCAGTCGGATATTTAAAGTTGAGTAATTAGTTGCGGGCGAGCATTAGCAGTTTGAAACGGCAAAGTTTCTCGCATAAACTCACCAACTAATTATTATCCCGAAGGTAATTCAGTTGACAGATCCTTAAGGCGGATTCGTCGTGACAAACGTACGAACTTGCCATATAAACTTTCTATTAATTATTACATCGAATGCTATTTATTTTGAAATTTCAACACCATTGATCAATAATAAAAATTCATGATACATACTTTCGAAAGTCAAATTTACGTATAATTTTCTTATTAAACATTTCTTTATCGTACATTCAAGTTCAAGTTGAACAACGAAACTCTTTCGTCGTACGTAGCTTATGTAAAATGACGCATTGGAAAGCGCTCGGAAAACTTTTTGACGCAAAGCAGACCGTGAATGTTATATATAAAGCAAACGTAATATGAAAAAAATATAATATGGCATGAAGGCAAGAGTGCGGATGGGAAAAAGTTTCGCGTGAGCGCCACTACATTCCAAAGTGCGCTAATTTAACTTGAATCATTTTTCACGCAATAAAAGTTGCTTTTTCCAATTACTAAGTTTCCGCTCGTCTTCTGGCCGTTCGACTTTTTCCTCTCTCTCTGGATAGGGGCTCTGTTTTATTTCATTCGCAGCCCTTTTTCCGCTTCTTGTTCTTTTAGGACTTGCACGCGCTTGTGCTTCTTCCAACGATTAAGCTCGATTGAATAGAACGAAAAGTTACGTCCATTAAAGCCGAGTTTCTTAACGGCCCGAATTCGGGTTAATATCGTAATCATTTTTCGATTTATCAACGAAATTTATAAATAATCCTCTTCCCCGATGAATATTTTTTAATGAACTGCCGAAATAATTTCATTTATAAATTTGAATCGATAAGAAAAATTCGTTTGTTTCTTTCGAGTATTAAAAATCGCTCAGCAAAAACAAAAGTGCAATCAACTCACACTCGTAAAACGAAAATATTATTTCGAAATTCGTTCTCTCGTTAATGAAACACCGAAAGTCGGAGAGCCATTAAACGGTCGTCTCGTTCGTCTGGAGGAAGTAGGCGCTCCGGAAAGGGAAGTTCGAAGAACTCTTTTGTCACCTCGCTCTCTTCTCTCCATTTTACATACATATAAGTGAGCTCACTTTAATTATTCGATCCATTATTCTCGCGAATTGGCGGACCGAAAGTAGACCGGATAATTTAGATCGGTAGACATCTTGTTCGTTATTTTCGGAATGTCATAATTAAACGGTTTTGTTTCGTAAGCGAATCCGTTTCGATTTACTTTCTGCTCGTGTTGAAATATAATATGTTGTGTAATTTGATGAAGATTGAATTTTTTAAATGAAAAGGCAACCTCGTCAAAGTGTAAAATGTTATTTAATACTTCCTTAATGCTTTAAGTAGCTTCTATATTAAATTTTCTCAGTAGCTGGCTGAGGTTTAATTATAATCTTAACTCTTTAATCAGTTTTTTTTTCAATATAATAAACCATTTTTATATCATAAAATCAGTTCTAGACTTACATAATTAGTATTTTAAAAGTTGTTAAAGTGAGACAAATTAATCTTGAGATTTCGGAAATAAACTAACGATAAGTTTGTTTAATTCCTTCATTTAAGAACTATCAAAAATCTGGGAGACAGAAACAGATGTTTGTATAGTAGGTACAAACTTCCGTCTTTTTCTCTCAAATTTGAAAATTTATAAATATAGAAATGAATTTAAATCCATTACTGAGTGTATTTTCATTTTTTTCTATCGCATTCATAGGAAAAACCATTTGACTCACCCGCACAGTGCACAAACATCGACCGCAAACGAACACACAACTCGCTTAAAAAAAATCAAAGTTTTCAAAGCAAAAAAAAAAAACAATTTTTTTAAACACCCGCTTAATTAACTCGAAAAGTCGAAACGGCGGCACCGAAACGTTTTGAACTTTTCCAAAATTTTACGTCCTGTCGTAAAAGCGAAGGCTCTCTCCAGCCGTCTTATTGCGCCGTCGGACCCGAACACACCTTTTTTCCCTTTATTTATAATCAATATGTCTCCGGCCCGGTGGGCGGAAAGGAAAAGTGGGCGGAAAATGGGGTGGAAAGTGGGCGGAAAGTGGGCGGAAAAGGCGGGGGTGGGTCGTTTATTTGTTTCGCCCCTCCTTTCGTTTGATACACGGGCCGATTGCGAAATCGTTTCGGTTGATAAGTGAAACGACGATCTTGAGGGTGCCGTGTTTCACTTTTGCGCTTTTTCGGCGTCGGGTTTCGTTTTTCTTTTTTTTTTCTGAAGGGTATTGTGTTGCGTTTTTCAGCGTCGGTTTAGAATTTTTATATCTGATTTGAAATGTGATTCTTTGTTGAAATTTTGAGGAGTCATTATTTGGGGTTTTAATTTTATGTGGAGTCGTTTGAAGATGGATTTTCTATGTTGGGCTTTGTGATAATTTGGAGAGTATTTTTGTATATGAAAATGTGTAGCTTTATATTGAAAGGCGATTTATGATTGAATTTAGCTGATGTTTATAAGATCCAATATTAGATAATGTGTCGAGTATCGATGTTTTGCTAAACATGACTTAATCCAAAAAAATAAGTCATGAATTTCCTTAAAGTTTCCAAGATTCCATTTAAATTCTATTATAAAAATATTTTTCGATAAAAACATATTATTTTCATTTGTTTTTGCAAACAAATATTTAAAACCCATCAATTTCCATAAATAATAATATTTTTCACGATACTTCTCATATATTATATTTCACTGATGAGAAAAATGACAATGAAAAAAAATCCCCTCGACGTATCATATTCGATCGCTTTCTTATTCTTTTAGTATCTGATGAAATGGAGCAACAAAATTTCACGACCCAAATAGCAAAAACAGACATATTTTTTATCAATCCGATACACTATAAATCCTCGGCATTTTTCCACCCTTCGCCAAACATTGACATACGCAACGTCGACGCCCAATATCACCGAAAAAAAAAACCATCTCGCGAAAAACTAAACGTCGTCTACTACCACCTACTATTTTTTTCTTCCAGCCTTCATCGCAGTAAAACTCGTTTTCCGATTTAATAGAACGGACGTTTCGAATTCCTTCGAGCCCCCGTAGTACGCGGACGTCAATCGAAGCGCTCCCGAAGGGCGGGTTAGTATCGAGAGCAGAGGCAGAGAATGAAATAAAGTGAAGAGAAATTTGGCTTCAAACGAACCTTAATATAATATATAATGTATATAAATATCGGGGGAACGGGGACGGCGTTAACTGTTCTGGGCGGTTTACGGCTCGGGTTCATCAGCCCCTCATAAAACGGGACTCCACTGTACGTAGCCGGCTGCAATATTAAACGTAAATCTTTCATTAAGCGGGCTCACCTTTTTTATTTATTTTTTTTATTGCCGGGATGTATCGGAGGATTTCGCAGGAATTTTCCGGAGGATATAAAAGCAATTTTGTAGGTTAATAGGTCGAATTCGATTATTTTTCAAAAAATAAAAATGCCTTTCACATAATTGATTTAGTGATGAAAGCTTTGGAATCCAATTTTGCTTTTATTATGAAATTTTAAAATTCTTAAGATGTAGTACCTGACAGGTTTATTGGGCCTTTTCGAAACAAGTTTTTGAAAAGCCGAAGAATCGCTCGTCCACAACTTTTTGCTTTCGGTTCAAATGTGCCCTTTCGGAACCGAAATAATCTCATTTTCACTCGGGGAATATTGCGATTCAATATAACGAGCCCATTCGAAACGTCTTTCTTGCTAATGCCCCATTCCTTAATGGCAACGTTTTCTACGCCCTGCGTTTCTTAGCTACCACAATATATGTATGTACAGTCTACACACAGAAATGGAATCTCATAGAATTGCAAATATGTTCGTTAACTATAACAACGCCCCCAGTGCGAATTTGATATTTGCTAGCGAATGAATTATAGCGCTGCGCAACTGCGAATTTCCTCTTTCGCTTACTCACTAAGTAGGCGCTTTATTTTGAAGGAAAAATATGTAAACTGTTCGAAATTTTGTGCAACAATCGGGCGAGGAGTAGCCTATAAGCGTTCAAGAACAAAGAACTAACGTTATTAATAGTTAAACTTCCGTTACGACTTCGAGAAAGTTATGATTCTCGAAACAAAAGGAATGCCTTAGAGGGAGGAGTGTTCGAGCTTCGCGCACTATCCGCAGCCAATTTAAACTTTTACTTAATTTCGTTCAACAATCTAGTCGCTGAAAACTCGAAACGTAATTAATTTTGACTTTTTTATCAATTTGCATAATATGAAAAAAATATGATAATGTCGAATCTGTGCCTGAATATAAGCGAGTTTGAAGGAGCGTAGGACTCCCTAAAAAAATAATAAAGTGGAGTTTTAATTAAAAAAAGGGAGACTATTTTTATGCGAAGGTATTTACTCGATGATGATGATGGCGTTGACCCTTCGTAGGGCGATGGGACGATTATGTAATTTTGAAAAAATATCTGAGCACCAAATGAGGCGTGGAAATTCAATTTCCTCCCTCAAAGGACTCCCGCTTTTCCTATCGACCTGTTCAGATTTCCCTCACCTGTTTGCCGCTTTGTGAGCTCGCATTCGGTTATAAATCATTCAAAAATATTATTCGAGGGCTACAAAACGATGTTTGCTAATTTCTCGCATTCGTGTCGTTTTATATTGGAGAAAAGCTGTCGCCTTCGGTCGGGAAATTTTATACAGGTGCTTTGAGAAAGTTATTTTGGAACGAAATTAAATTATCGTGAAGCTTTATTTCGATCGGTTTTCTGTTTTCGTTACTGAATCTGGTGTCGATTTTCATTTGTGTGTTGAGTTCGATTTTTCTCGACCAGAGAATTCATTTGGATAGACATTCTGATGAAGAAAAATCGTCGAAAACGGGCTTATCGGGTGTTACTTTTGTTATCGATTCGAATATTGAGACAACCTAGTGATTTTTTTTTATCCTAATTAATTGTTTTAACTGACGAATTTCTTTCGATATAAATAGTAATTTATTTGGATTTACCGAAAAATTCATTAATTATGCTATTTTTTCTAATTCGAGCTTTCTTTGTACATTTTTTATATAAAATGTGATTACGAAATTACAACAAAAAATTATCTTCAATTCATCGAAAACTACTCTCGTTTCCTCAAAAAGATCGAGGTATTAGATTGAAAATACTAAAGTATTTGACTTTTCTCGCGAAACGTTAATTTTCCGGAAAATCCGGAAGCTCTTTTTCGCCGTCCCTTCCGCCCGTTTATGTTGTAATCACAAAAAGGCTCTTTCTAAAGACTTTTACGTGACCGATGGCCAATTAGAGTTTATGTGATTTATATATTGATGATTTTTTAACTTATTTATTCCATATCTGTAATATAATGTAATATATTATTCTACAATAATCATAAAATACGTGATTTACAAATGTTTTTTAGCTTATTCTTTCTTTGTTTAACTATTTCGTTAATGTAAATGATGTTTATGAAAGAATCAATCGTATAAGTATTTATTTTAAACTATACTGTGTGAAACTAGAAATAAAGTTATGCTGAACTTGAGTAATGAAAGTGCGGGGTAAGTTTCTGTTACATGATTTATAACGTTGCAAAGTGGTTCCATTTCCGTTTTTGTCATGGGTGTCGTAAATAATGTAAAATATGATCGTACATTTTTTACGTACTGCGTATTTATCGAAAATATTTTTATTCACTATGAAAAATGATTGAAATTGTACATTTTTTCATGTATGCATAGGAATGAAAAAAATTATAAAAATGTATGTACAAATATTTATATAGAAATATTTTTGAATTTTCGACGAAAATTGATGTTTTCATATCTACCTCGATACTGGCAATAAATTAGCAGCAATGTAATATTATTCAAAGATAAAGGAAACAAACTGCTTATCGCTTGAGGCTAATTTCGAAACGTTTGCCGTGTCTCGAGGTAGAAGTCGAAAATATATTTCTTTCTCGTATTCTCTACCGAGAAAAATGGTCAACCCTCCATTGTGAGGGATGAAATATTGCCGAAAGCTCGGGTGCGACGTACGAGATATCCACCGAGAGCTCTTCTATTTTTCCGCTTTTAAAGAAAACGAAAAACAAACGAAAAACAAACGAAAAGTCGCGAAAATCCAGGGAAACGCTCCAAATGCTAACCGAAGGCGAATCGAATCAAAAGCTACGTGATTTCGACAGCTAGAATGGAAAAAAGTTAGGAAATTCCATGATACTTTTATCGGATTCGATCGTATATTTTTAATTAATTTTCACGTTGGTGAAAAAATGGAGATTATCGTTCTTTATTCGAATCGGAATGTTCGACGGTAATTAAAAAGAACTCGTTTTGTGCAATTCACGCGTGAACGTTGACGGGTTTTAATTAATTCCGTTAAAAAAATTGATTGGCATTCGATTGGCGGATGTTTTCCGGTTTTATTTATTTTTCAGGTTTAATATTTGTCAAATTTGACAGCTAAAAACTTATTTAAATTCCGATAAAATAACTCGATCATCATTTATTTTTAATATTAATATACTAAATTACAACCATAAACTTTGTTGTCTTATAATGCAATATTGCGTGACTTACATAATAGATTTCGTTATTTATTGATAGTAACAATATTTGATTTGATAATATAAATGGATCGCAGAAAAATTCATGAAATATAATATTAAAATTTTAATATTTATTTTTTCTTCGCATAATTTGAAATATAAACAATTCGTCCTCCACATTAATATTTACAATTATAAAAAACCCACACATGAAAATATCTGAAAATAAAAATCCTAAAAGAAAACACCATCGTATCACAACCACAACAGTGCACCCACGGTATAATGACGAGTATATACACGAACGTGTGCAACACACACGTGTCTAGTTTAGCATTTCGTGTTTGAAACAATGGCTCGTTCTTGTGCCACTTAGCTGATTACCCGACTATGACATGGCGGAGGTAAAATAGACAACCGCATCGTATGGCTAGAACGTTTTCCGACGGTTTCCCGCCGATATTTTCCTTTCGAGATTGATATTTTCCTACGTCTCGTTGAAATCACGCATGTCGCATTGTTATCGTGTCGTAAATCGTCAATCGTAAAAATAGACGCGCCTGTGTGAGGGTTAACTTTATGGAGTCTTACGGAAAATTTTGATAGACGGTGTATATTTCGGGAGTGGATCGGTCGTTTGTGCGTTGTCGAGTCTCCCTTATTCGGATTGTGTTAAATTTTATGTGCAAAAAATAGCAAGATAAAGTATTCTTTATAGGATTATTTGAATATTTAAGTTTAAGTAAATGACATTTTATTATGCTGAAGCTACAAACATTTCAATATTGTATGAAATTATTATGAGTTTAGCCAATTTTATAGTGAAAACATATGATGTATTGAATAGCCGAAAGAAAATACAGGAATATACTGAAATAAAGCAGCTGTCTTTTCAAATATAATTTTGTCAGTTTCGTTCATTTCTTTTCATATTATAAGATGAGAAGCGATTTCGATGCATTAGTTTTATGACAGTTCAATTTAGCGAATGATATTGGCAAACCGAGTTTTATAAACGCTACGAATATACGTTTGCGGACATTTTCATTTCAGACACAGTTGAATATTTTCAATCAATCAATCCTTGCTTAAATTTAAACGATCTTAATTCTACTTTGCGCTTTCATTCGAAAAACACAACTAAACATCATTCAAGCGGTCTTCCTTCAGATCTCCAAGATAATTTCAGTTCTATTTTGAGAGTCGCTTATGGTTTCGGTTCGAAATGCACGTTTTCCGCGACGTTAAGTCGGGGTTCGGGTCCACGGGACTATTACGCCCCGTTTATAGTTACGTTAATCAGGGATAGGTTAACCGGCCTGGGGAAAACGCCGTTAAACTAATTACGCAAAAGCGAGGTCACTTTCCCGGTTCTTTGTGGAATATGCGTGCGAGTCTCTGTGAGCACAGGGTGTGCTGAATGTTCGTGTGTTTCGTTCAACTCGGTGAAATATTTATGGTGTTTGTTCGAGAGAATCAGAGTACATGTTGACGGATTTTTTAATGAATTTTTTATATAGTTTTCATGTGTGTGTGTTGAAAATATTAATTCATGTGATGTAATGGAAACGAGTTTGAGAGAAATGAACATTTTTTGAGGAACTATGATACGAGTATGTAATTTTGGTTTATTTTCGAGTTTATTTTTGCTCCTTTTGTTATATTTTAAACGTAAATTCTACTGTACGTGTATGCGGAACAACGCATCCGAGTTTATGTTGGCGTTGTACCGCGTCTAGAGCAGTTTCGCTGAAAAATTACCCGGTTTACATGGGTTTTTATGCGTTCATAATAAAAGCGCATCTAAAGCTTAGCTATTGTTTATGAAGCATGCTTATTTTTTACTTTATGCTGTGATTATAAGAACGAGTGGCTTAATTGAAAATTTTTCTTCCGCATCCTTTTTCTTTTTTTTTCCACGTTTTCTTTTAAGTAAACTCTATCTAACGGCATTCGTAAATTTCAACTAAAATATTATCACTCTGTTTTTTTTTTCTGTAATACACGTAAAAGCTAGAGTTTATCCCTGGGATATTTTCGATGTGAAAAAGACCGAACATGGTTTTCCGATACACTCGATCTTTTTAGGAAGCATTTCATTTGACGGAAGGCGATGTAAATTTTCCGCATTGACATAATCCGCACAGCACGACGTACACACGTACACAGCGAAAGAATATTCTAGCGCACGAAATTTTCTTTTATTTGAAGAACGTGTCAGAAGTACTGTTTATGTTACTGTACCTTCGGCGCAAACAATTTTCCCATCAACCCTTTCGGGCACGTGAAACCCTCAACCGTAATCGAATATTATTTTCGTACACGCACGTGGAGCATCAAGGACGAAATGCGTCATCATCATGTCTTCCTTGATA
This sequence comes from Cheumatopsyche charites, assembly GCA_024721215.1. Lineage (NCBI taxonomy): Eukaryota > Metazoa > Arthropoda > Insecta > Trichoptera > Hydropsychidae > Cheumatopsyche > Cheumatopsyche charites. The sequence goes on from CM045583.1 coordinate 6,498,040, forward strand.
TTCAGATAGTGTCTCGGATCCATTGTTCTCTGGATACGCAGTTGTCTTAATTAACAATTTCGGCAGAGTGTCACAATTGCAATAGGAAACGTCTCTATGTGTTATTGAATAAATGTGCTATGTGTGTGTATGGATATTTGCTTTGATGTTGTTGTGTATTGGTGGTGTGTTTGTTCGGTTTGGATATTTAAATCGTTACGTTAATAGTTATTTCGGATTCGAATGGTCTGGGCTTTGTCATGTGGTCTTCGGTTGAAGTGGTTTTGTGTTCTGTGCGGGGTTATTGTCGTATTGAGTTTCGCTAACGGCACACTCTCGTCAGAACTGTTTTAATTAATATAGTTAATTCAATTTAAATAATTTTAGAGTTTTTGAAATTCGCATATTTGACTGAAAACTTTCCGTGCGGATGTAAAAAATTTGAAAATACATTTGAAATTCAAATGTTTCGACCGTTCCGATTTTTGCATTTCAAAATAGACTCTCTAAAAACCACACATTACAGATAAAACCCCGATAAAAATGTTCAACACTCTACTAAACACACGAAACTGCTAATTCCCCGAAGTGCAAACTCAACATTTCCGTTCGCTTTTCAAACACATAACAAAAAAATAAACAGCAACCGACCAGACAAATAATAAAAAACTCATACGTTCGCAAAGTACGAAATGGTACGCGATTTTTTTCCCCAACGCCACTTATCTCGGCAGAAGGCCCTCCGTCTCGCATAAATCGCACTTTATATTGCTCAAACATATTTCAGTTCCGTTTAATATCATTTTTTAACAAATTACAGCAATAAAACGGAACAAGAACTCCTCGAGGACATTTCGAAAGGCCTAAATAAAAATTTTCCAGAACGACAAGAGCTCATATTGAACTTTTTCCCTCGAAAAGTTCTGAGTATCTTTTTTTTTCTTCCGTATCATTATTGGACCTCTCGTTATTAAAACCGGACCGATAAGAACTCGATGGCTTTCGGTGCCTTGTAGCCACACAAGAACTCTCACAGATAACATTATAAGCAAATATTATAAGGTCGACGAAGGGCTGTGGGCCGATGTTTTCGGCGCACGACCGTCATTAATTACGAGTTGCTCGCTTTATGGCCGTAATTTATCTGGCGAGAGACGATAACAAGACTCCAGATTTGGGAATATTTTCAAAAGCCTCAGCTCGTCTCTGATCCGGGGTTAGGGCTTGAAAAATTCGAGGCGGCTGTTAAAAATTGGATGTCGAATCGGCGCAGATTTTTCACGTCGATCGACCAATAAATGTGCCATTTTTCACGTTGATTGGGGCTGAAAGTTACTCGGCGGTATATAAATTTTGTGTTTATTAAATCTCACTTTTTTTCCATAGAAAGTTCTAGTGATTAGTATACACGATAACACAATTATCATTATACAATTCTTCATAATTAAATAATTCATGAATGTTTATGAATGGTGAAATTATCAATTTCGCCGATTGTGTGCAGTTATCATCCATGACGATTGTTTGTCAAAATATGATCGAATCCGCTCGTAGAACATTCGAATAATTGTTTCGGTTCGAAATCAAATTTCAGTGTACGTGTTATATGTACATGTGTACTTTCAATGTGAGATCGACCAGGTGTTGCAAATTCTAAAACGCTCTAATGTTTCACAGTACAATTCGAATCAAATCTGATTGTACGAACGACGAGCCATTGTGTGCAAAATCAATTTCGAACATATTATTCGATGAGAAACTCGTACAATACAATTCGCTGATGGGTACATTCATATTATCGAATAGGTGAATGAGTAAATTAATCAAAATTTCAACATCGTTAATTTTTTCGAAACGTCTTCTATTGTTTTACTTTTCTTAATATAATTTCATTATATAAAAATACAATAATTTTGTAAACAGTATAAAAAGCAAACGTCTAAGAGCTTATAGCGAAAAAGAGAAAATCGATACCCGCATTCACATTTACGCATCCTTCGAGAGCATTTCGCGTCACAGCGATACGCACATAAATAAACGCAAAAGAATCCCCTTAAAAGAAAAAAAATGGCAAAAAGCAGCATCCGAACGGACGCACGCGTTCAAAACATGCAAAATGAATCGAAAATGAGGAAAAAAGTGACCCCGTGTGACACGTTTTCAAAGAAAGAAAGTGCCTTAGAAAGAGGGCCACTCGTCGAAATGAATTTTTAATTTGTTCCGGTTCTGTGTCGATCGACCCTCGTTTTTGAATCGAGTGGTGAAAGAATAAATTTGTTTTCACTTTGCGAGTTTCGAAATCTGGAAGAATGCGCTTTTTAAATTATTCTAGTAATCGATTGAAATATTAATGAATATCAGATTCAATGAATTCAAATTCGACAGCTATAGATTAATTTCTATGGTCGTTCTTAACTCTCTAAATTCAAGCGTTTCTATTCGAGCCCTTTATAAATTGAAAGGTTCCATTTTCCTTTAATAAAATTATAGTGCCGGAAAGAAATAATGTCACGTAACTAATTACGCTTAGACGACATTTTTTTCATAAGAAGATAATAAAAAATTATTAGCAAGCCGTCATAAAAAATTCGAGACGACAAGACCGAAAATGTTGTTTGCACTTCGAGGGTAGCTGCACCCACTATAGCGTTTGTATCGCGGCCAAGTTGACGGTTTTGATTAATCTTTTCTTTGTCTCGTTTCTGGTATAATTAATTGACACCGTTCTCGACGACAAAGAGACATCGCACACATAGATCTGCAATAAAATGAAACAGAATAGAATATAAAATGAAAAATAAGGGTGCGAACCGGGGGACGCGTAACCTTTATTGTGAGGTGTAAAAAGTAAAAAGCCGAAAAAATCCGAATAAAATATGAACGAATGACGCACTTGCTTCTTTGTTATCTTCAAATATACTCAAAATATGAGTCTCTTGAATATTTTTCAATGATAGCCATTTCTGTTTTGGTTCGTTTTCATACTGAGAAACAATCATAAGTAAAATTCAATAATAAATAACAAAATACTCGATTGCAAAAACATAAAAACACAGCACGAACGAAAGGTATATATTTTTTATGTCCTTAATAACCGATGTGTAATAAAACGATGCGCCCTCTCACCACTCGGAGGTTCGTATCTTTAACCTCCATTCGGTAATCATAGCGTAATTTTATTACCTTATAAATATTAGATGCTAGCGCTCTCGCAACTTTTCCGTGGCTTAATGCCGTGGAAAAAAAATGCTATATAACCCATTTCGGCGGATCGAATGTCGGATATTTCTGAAAATAAAATAATGAAATAGAATAAGTGGCGCTCGTACGGGTGCGTAACGACGCAATAACAAAACGCGGACTCGATCCAATTTTATCGCTTGTTATTTCGCGCTCGAAGAATTAAACTCCCTTCTTTATTGTCGGTATTAAGGAACGATGTCTAAATCTGTAACTGTCGAGAATAATTAAAGAAAATGCCTTTATTCGTTCTCGGAAAATATTGTTTATGCGTTTTCACTTCTGAAGATTCGTTTTTGATTGATGTTTTAATCATATCAACAATCGTTCTTGACCTAATTTTGTTTATACTGATTCTTTTTTTTTTTATTAAAAATAATATTTCGAATGTTTTTCTTAATGTAACACACGCGTAATAACAATATGTTACATAATTTTATTATACTGTTTTCGTTTTTCAAGCAAACAAACAGTGCGCAAGGACTTTCACTTAACGAAATGGACGCAATCAGAAAAGATACTCGCATTTACATGAATTTTCTATATTTTCTATTTTTCATAGATATCATCTATTCTACCTAAAGATATGAATTCGCGAAAATCCTCACATTCACACAGCGAGACATTGGGAAAAACACGCATAACCAATAATAACAAGAAAGCGCTCCAATCGATCAAAAACAAAGACACCCGAATTTCCCAGCGCTTAATTGACGCAACGCGGGAAATTAGTTTTTCCCAAAGGATCGTATTCAGAAAATTCTCTGAATAGTTCTCAGGAGCGTTTTGTCACGCTCCTATCCGAAACTTCTCCAATAAGCGGTTCGGAAGCGTTCGCCTTTATTTTTTCCTAACCAACACATATTCTCGGTTTCAGTTCTAAGTTACAGTAGGTAGTATATCTTCTCTCACACACTTAGATTCTGTCCTCACCTTATTTATCATCGACGAGCGATTCATCAAAATAAATTCATAGACAAACAGCTTTGACGCAGTTTCCTGTCGCATCTATCAAACGGAGCCGAAACTTGAAAGCTCTATTGGAGATATACAATTTCGAGTGGCAAATATTATATATCGATAGTTCGAAACTTCCATTCACCAAATAAAACGATATTGTTCGTAATTTGCCCAGATTGTTTCATTGGAGTGCGAAGCTTATCATTTCGGCCTCGAATAAACTAATAAACCTATTTTAGCTTATTCATCGTTTCATGAGTCGTATATTGTTTCAGAAAAAGGACTCTATTGACATTTATATAAAATATTTTATCACAAAACTTCAATTAATATTTTAATAGAATATAATAATGATATCATCCCACCATTCGAAGCAATTCTAAAATGGTAAAAGCATTTATAATCAAAAAGATGATATCAAATTCTAAAACACGTCCAGAATTATATTCCCAAAAGACCCGAGTGAGCGAATTCAATTTCGTACAAATTCGCACAATTTCCACAAAATTCCGAAAAAATCACCCCTTTTTTGCAAACCGAGGGTGGGTCGAGCGTGACGATGCACAAGTCTCAGGGGTAAGAAGAGAACGAGGAAAAGTCACTTGACACGGTTATCGTTCGAATTTTAATGCGGTCTAGTTTGCCAGCCGGCCTTTGGATATTGTCTTCGGTTGTATGTACGTATATATTTGCTCGGTTATTATTGTTAATAATCGAAAACTCGCGGGGGGTTGGCGAAATGAAGCTTCTCTCGAAGGCGAAGTCTCTCGTGGTGAGCGCGGATCGACAGGAAATTAAAGACGATCGAGAGTAAATATTGAATTCGTCGATGTCTCCTCATCAAAGGGGGAGTTTCTCATTTTGTCGAAATAAAAATTTAATGATTTTCGATTAGTGAACGAAAGTAGTTCCCAAAGTATTATTTTGTGTCTTTGCATAACTTTTCTTCTACATATATTAAAAAAATATGTTTAACTCAACCTTTCGCTATGAAACATTACATAAATATTGTGTGCACTTTACAATTTACGGGGTCTCTTACTTAGATTTTTCGTAGTGCAACTTTAGTCGATACAAAGACGTAGTAAACATTATGCACAAACGACACACGCATTCAATGTTAGTATCACATGTTTTGAGAGATATTTTTCATTTCATTTGTCTTAAAATCCGATTAAATCATTTTTATTTAAAAAATAATTAATCCGATATCCAAACACAATATGATTATAATGATAACGTTTCACATATTATAATATCTGATGAATGCCCCATCGGAAAAACCTCACACAATACCGCTTATAAATCTAATTCCCACACACAATCTGACATTCATACGCGACATTTTAGAAGCTCTATAAGAAGATCGTATAACACGTCGCACACGATAAATTTTCCTGCGTCGTCCGATTAATTTAATCAAATTATTTACGACGCCATGATCCCGAACGACTCGATTCGACGCACAACACATGTCTGAGGGCCTCCCTCTCACTTTTTCACTCCTCCGCGTTTAATTAAAGCACATGGGAAATGTTTAGGCTGTGTACGTAGACACTTGGAAGGTCCTCTGAAGAGTACGTGTGTGTCCAGTGTGTAAATAATGCTCCCAATAAATTATACGTCACGAGCAAGTTACGTGTAAATTGTGGAAAAACGGCCCTAGTGTCTAGTGAGGGAAATTGGTTCGTTTCATATTAATTCGGATGTAGTTCTCTAGAAAATAATCTTGATGTTATTCGAATGAGTTTATATCGATGAGGTTGTTATTGGTTATATGCCTGTTTGTTGGTTCTGATAATAAAAATATTTTATTATCATTTGTTAAGATCGGTTCTGTGTTATTTTTGTCGTACATTGAATTGAATGAAGAACTCATATATTGTATAAATATTTTTCTTCATAAATCAGATATAGTTTGATATTATTTTATATAAAATAATGTATTATTCATGACAGTTGATTTACAATACATTAAGCACTCAAGATCGATTGAAAATAAATCAGAAATACATTTGGAACTTCAGTCCTTTTGCGAAAAGAATCGCTTTCGCTAAACTCGATTCAATTGAATCCTCCGAATCGATCAGGACAAAGGCCGAATCGATATTAGCCCCAGTGCACCACCCTTTTCGAAGGGTTCGTTAACCCAGTGAACGTTGAAATTTAGCGTTACGATATACGGAAAAATTTCCTCGATTCGATCACGAAGACGACGCCATTAGACACTCGAGTTGCGTCAGAGGAGCGACGCTCTCAAAGCTCATCCTCAATCAGGAAATGGTTTTCTCGTCGGGATCCCGTCTCGAACCATCTACAATAATAATTCGGTTCTCTTTCATCTCGACGAGATTGGATCCCGTAGAAGGCCTTAATTTACACGATCGACTTATCCCGGAAAAATCCCGTGTAGATACAATCTGAGATGCGGGTTTGATTCGTCTCTTTAAATTATTATACAAAGTCTTGTTTGAATCGCTTTGATTATATTTTTATTCAGTGTGTCTGTTTGATTACTTTGTTAAAGATTATATATTATTTTTTGTTTATATATGTCTCAATATTATATTAAATTCGAAAATTGTCTTGAAGTGATATCTTATTTCAATGACGTGAATTTGACCGAACATCGACAACAAAGAAAAAATCATAGCTTCGAAATATTTTTTTCACAAAATATACGCCTTTTCACATACGGTCAATGGGGAGCAAATTGATGTTTAAATCCTTTTGAACCGTAAAAAGCAGTATATCGGAACGAGGAGCGCATTTATTTATTTTTTTGCATTTTCGCTTCACGAATACGCTCGCTCCAAAAAATATAACAGAATTCTGTTTAAATCCTTTTTTCGCACATTTCATCGTCCAAATTGATCGACATCGATATTAAAATGAAAAATTTCAATCCTCGCACGACCCATTTGTTTGATATAAAAAATCCCTTCTTTATTTTTAAACGATTCGCACTTGTGTTCTAGACCCCTTTAGCCATTGAGACGTCGCTCAAAGCATGACAATATTCCAAAGAGAGCTCTTATTCAAACTGAATTTACGAACAGATTCCGTCTAATAAATTCATCTTATTCAGTTATTTTTATAATATTAATAAAATATCACTTAATACGATTATTTTCTCTGAAAATTCAAGCTTCATCGTAGGTATTTTTTCTAAAAAAAATCACAGAAAAGCACTCCACTCATACAGCTGAGGCTCTCGGCATTTTTCCGTTCGATTTTTAAAAATGTCCCCTCTCGAGTGTCTGATTGATCGTTCAGCGGGCCAACTGCCCACCGAAAGGCGATTTTGTGCTGAAGTTAGGCCTGGAAACGACACTTTCAGATATCGTATTCGCAACTTCGACCTTTGGCCCCCGCGTTTCGAGGGAAGCTATCATTTTAAATGGACTAGGGGTGGCTCGATGGACGAAGAACCGCTATTAATCGAGTTACACAATACGACGGTATCGCGTATACGTTGACCCTTACAATGACACGAAAATTGATAGTGATTTATGCGGAGCGGTCTTGGTTCGTTTTAATTACATAGATTCATCTTCTTTCTATGATATATTGTAGAGATACGATTCATTATTTATTCCCATATTTTTTAACGGAATTATTTAGTTTTTTATTGAGTGAATCAAAAAATATTTCCGATTAAAATGTATCCATTAGCCACTTAGGTTATTATCATCTTAAGATTTTGAGTCTGATTATTCACTCACGATTAGATGATGTCTTCTTTAACGATAATTCTAAAATCAGTTCTAGCTTCTAAGTGAACTTAACTACTAGTGGCCAATATTGTCTATTGTAGAAGACTATGACAAATAGATAAGTGCTTTAATATGGACCACTGTAAATTTATATCACCAAAAGACTGCCCGTTAATATTGCATAAAATCTTCGATATTGACTAAATCGATTTACTAATTCACATAAGTGATTCATTTTATCGAAAATTTCATGTGATATAAATACCTTGATAGTACATATTGATCCTTATTTGTCACAGTCCTCTAACTGTTCATGTAAAATTTAGTTATGAAATCTGTATTAACGTAAATATGAATATTCGTATTGAATTCCAATTATTTTATAAACACATATACAATATTAAAGCACGGTATGAAATACATTTTTCGAATATCGTCCGGATTTTTTTCGATTTCCGAAAGCTTGATGACGCATGACCCGCTCCCGCTTAACAGATCGACGCGCAGAAAGCTTTTATGTGTAGTTTTTTTTTTTCGGCGGAAAATCGACGTTGATTTTCCGCGAAGCTCTCTACATTTTCGTACATGAAAACGAGAGAGGCAGCCTTTCGGAGCACGTTTGCATCATCTCGGAGAAATTTTGCATGACAGCCCGCCTGAAAGTCGTATCGATCATTTTAATGGGCATCATTGCTCTCGGCACCCTCACAACATCCAAAATGAGAGAGTGGTTTTGCATAAAAAACAAGCGGAAATTAATATGAAGTGGCGTTCTTTTCCGATAACGTGAATCTGTATAGTTTGGCGAAAATCGAGTGTTCATAAACTCGGAATAAATCATCGTAATTATTTTTGTGGAAGCTCGTTTTTTCAGACTGCTCGGAATTTATCACGGAATGTTAATTAGACCCAATTTATTACTCATAAATCAGACGTTAATTCAATAAAATAATTTTCCAAAAATTATCATTTTTCTCTTTTGAAATTTTCATATTTAATTAAAACTTTTTTTTATATAAAAATATCCTTTCAATAGACTCACATTTCAAATACTTGATTATGGTTGAAAAATAAACCACTCGTATATTTACACACACACGAAAATCACATAAGACATTTCAATATTTTTTTAATGCCTACGAAACGGGAAAATCCGCCCATACCGTGTCCGGACGGATTTTCCGCTTACGAAGAAAACTCGATTTCTATACACAAAGTCGGTTTTTCATTTCGAAGAGGCTTCGATTTTTTCATTCGCTCGTTATATCTATATAACTTCGGCGGCCGGAAAACGCCGGCCCCGGTCCGAAGAGAGGAGAAAAAGGCGGGAAAACCCGCATTCTCTTATTTTCGGTTAATACTCGCCGGAGCGGAAACCGAGCGTGAAAATTTCGCTTTCGACCTAAGCAGAATAACACACTATCGCCTTTCAGCAGACAACGTTAAGACGCTCCCGCGGGAAGATTACACGTATCGCACCACGTAAACGTGAATTTATATCTGTATGAATACCCTAGTCTGCTTTGAGTTGAGTCATTTAAGAATTTTTTTTCTTATCTTTCAAAAAATTTCTTTAAAATTGATTAAAAAAATTCATAATTTTCATACGATTTTGTTTACAAAAGCTATAAATTCCTTCGTTATCTATAATTATAATAGCTCAATTCTATGTAACGATCGAAAAGGCCAAGAGTAGAAGTTACATTTTTGCCGAAATTAAGTTATGCACAGGAATCTCTTCTATGCACGCTCATTTATTTGGTGGCAAAAGGATATAAACGAATTCGGAATTTGTGCCGTAATATATCATCAAATCAGTCGATCTCCTCTTAATACATGTAGATACATGGTCAACTTTGAACGCGCTTTTCTCGAAATCACCGCAAAGTCACTTGTACCTTGTAACTAAGTGTGCAATGATATTTCTGAAATTTAATTATTATTCGATAGTTATGCAACTTATAAAACGTTAGTACATATGTATATACTGTTAAAGTAAATATTCAAAGCGAAGCTGGTTACCAAATTAGTTGGCCATTTCATAAATTTGAGAGATGTTTGATCAAAATCCAATGCACTCATTTGTGGCCGATTCCATTTAGATATTTGCTGACCTAATAGAATATATAAAGTATGAAAATGGAACCGATCACAAATGCACAAATCAGATATTGATCAATCATCTCTTTCAATTTGTAAAATGGCCAGCCAGTTCGATAACCAAACTCGTTTCGGATATTGATCGTGGCGTATATTGTGTGTCCATCACGAAGGGAAACCCACAAACCCGTCAATTACATTTATGTCATATAGGTATATAAATTAATTGGAATACTAAAAAACAAATAATTTTGAGCTAGAAAACGGAATTAAATTAAATAATTAATCCATAAAAATATATTTCCATAACACGCCTTAGACAAAACAGCGTCAATTATTGCCCATTAACGGCGTCGAAAAGCCGTCAGTCTCAATTAAAAATAAACTAACCGAATTCCCCGTCACCTCGCAATCTCGTCTAGGAGCAGACAAGGGGGTTAAGCGAACAAGAGGGTGGGTAAGAGACGGGGTTACTTTGCCTCCGTCGTATGCAATCCGCGAAATTTGCGAAAGCGACGTCTCGCTAGATTAAGACTTTGACGGAAATCGGCGACGTGCTTAGGAGACTCTATCGAAGGAAACTTGTCGGCGATTATGGTGCTTAATGGGTTACTTAAAATGTTTTCTATGGATTCGATAAAATAATATATGAATGCGATGAAAAGTTTTTTTTTAATAAGTTATCGTGTTGTGTGAAAACAATTTAAGGTCGATGAAAATTTTAAATGAATCAGCCTCAATTATTATAAAATTAATGAAATCGTTGTTCGTATATAACTTTGAAATTGAAAACGTACACAAGTTTCCGATATTAAAAGTATTTTAATATGTTTTCAATGGCGCAGCTTTTGTAAAATATTCATCTCGCATTTAAGTTTCAATATGAATATTTTTTTCAATTACAACTTCTTACTGATATTTACTTTGGTATCAAATTGAAGCATGAAAAACGTACATTCACAAACGAATAACACTGACCGAACATTCGGGCAGACCTTACGAAATCATACTTCTTGTTTCGACTCGAGAGTTGTCTTTAATTTGAAAAGTTTTTCTTATTTGCTTTCGCGAACTTACACCCTACTTTGCATTTCATAACTCAAATACGAAACGTCGAGTATTACATTTTCACCCGATGTGTATTTTCAACTACACACTGAAAATAATGTTGATGCAAAATTTATAACAACTAAATAAGCAAATACTTTACCAAGCGAAAACCTACAAACGTTCTATTACATTTACATGTATTGTACGCATAGAAATTGATTTTATTCGAGGAATAATATTTAAGAATGATGTAAAGAAATATTTGAATATCTAATAAGATTTTGGTTTGTTAAAGATACACACGTGTTAAAGTGCTGTAATTTTTTTACATATTTTCGTCTGAAAATATATTCAAATCCATGACAACGGTACACGACAGAGATATTTTTAACGGCGCCCTCGCGAATCCGACAACTTTTCATTCGTTGGCGAGGAAATTTCAGGCTTTTGTTGGCCGCGACGCCGATTTTTCCTTTTGTCGTGTTAGCGAGAATAAAAAAATCCGTAAAATATATATATCTATATACATATAAAATGTGAGAATAAAAAAATGCAAAAAAACTCGCAGTAGTTCGAAACGCGCGACGACAGCCTATTGTCTTATTACGCGTGACGTTCCGAGTCTCTCGAATGTTTTCATATTCTTATTTTTTTTTCTATTTTGTATTTTTCCCGTTTTTATTCTGTGCATAAGTAGAGTAGATGAATTTTTATTATTTGTTATTTTTTTGAGAATATTGAACGAAATAGTTATGTAGGTACTTACTTCAACGTACTTTGATTACGTCGTATAAACTTTTCTCCAACAAGATGTCAACGTGTGTGTCTCTAAATTCAAATAGGAATACTTAACTTTTTAATTTAATATGAAATGTTTGTATAATACATGCCATGTTAATTCGGCATATGTACTTGAAATGCATGGATTCAAATTCTGTCAAGTAACTGGTACTGACGAGAGTAACATGCCGTTATTCTAAATAATTTAATTGATTAGAAAACTCGATCGTTTCTATCGAATATTTGATTGAAAATATTGTTAATTTATTTTTTCACGTAACCGACTTAAAGACCCGACTTATCTTGTATCGATTAAGTTCGATTGATTAAGCAACACATTATGCACACTCATTTACTCTTCAAAGTGTCTAACAAAGCATCTCACTTCTTCACTGTAATTAGAATAATATTCAATTAAATAAAAATACCTGTAACGATATATAAACATCAAAATCAATTTCGTCAAACCGTCCCTCTATCCGTGTCTATTTAATATTCTCAAAACGGCCGAGCCTCGAATTCGGATACACTGACTTTTTTATAAGGACCCACCCGTCTCAAACCCAGCCACTCGGCAAAATTTATACATCCACCTTCTCAGACGTACATATTTGCGCCCGAAAGCATAAATAACTCTCTAAATTCTCCGAGGACTCGGTTCGAAACAATTTCGTCTAGTCCTTTGACCCGCGAATTGTACAATACGTGTCGTTACGTCGGCGTCGCGAATCCCATTTATCCACAAACGTTTATGCTCATCTCTGACGTCACGAGATAAAACCGGTTTATTTCCGGTTGTTTCGGGGAAATTTCGGCGTTTTTCGCCGATTCGATTACGGAAAAGTCGGCTTTTGTTCGGTGAAAATCGCGGTCGATGAGATTCGGCGATAGGGAACGGATGAGTGGTCGCTTTTTTAGTCTGCGTTAATGAAAGGATTAAATGTTTTCGAGTTTTGTGTAGTAAGTGTTTTAAAGCCGATATTCAACGGGAAGCGAAGTTTCGCAAAGATAAAGCGCTCGTGAGCACGCTTATTGAACGTTCACAATATTATCTTGGTTCCTAAACGTTTATCACTTGAGAAATTTTGTCGAAGCGTTAAACTTTTGAAAATTTTGCTGTACAGCGCTTTCGTTTCTTGATCGTTTTATTTAAGCACTAGCTTCTGTGACTCGGCGTTGCTCGAGACTCTATAGACTTTTTTAGCCGATTGTGAACCGTTTTGATTACATATAATTTGAATTGTCATATTGAAAATTCTCGGTAAGATTAGATTAGATTGACAAATGGGAAATATAATGCACAAACCTTTCCAGAAGAGCACACAATAAACCTGAAAATTTTTAATGAGAATAAGTCATTAAAGAGTCTAATAAGTAAATATTCATTCATTTTTATAAATGCAGATTTAAATAATCTGAAAAAAAACAATATTTTAGATTTCTCAAAACCCATATTACTTTATATATCCGCTTTACATATGAAAAAAAATTGGACACAACTCGCACAGTTTTGCAGAGCATCCGGAATTTTCGTGCAGCGCGCGAACAAAGAAAAAGGGACCGCAATAAACGCGCTCCATTGTGCTCTTTACAAATTTTAATTTCTCCCAACTTCGCGTATTAACTGTAAAAATAAAGTCGATGTTTTTATGCATATATCTCCGCATGCGGCGTCCCGATTAAATGCAAAACTCCACGTGCCGTCCCGGTCGTTTCGCAAAAGGGACGCCTTCTGGTCGCGAGTCCGCTCATTTTTGCATATTTGATTCGCAACAAGGAAAAGTGGCCTGGAAATCCCGAAATCCCCACTGAATAATTAGTGGGGAAATTGAAAATTTACGAGCGGAGCGCGAATTGAATTTCCCGCGCGCTCGCAGCAATTAAAGCTACACACGATAAATTCGTAAACGATTTCACGAACGTTCGCGTCTCAATCGCTCAATGGTGCTCGAATTATGCCGTATTATGTTGTAAATAAGTTATTTTGGCTTCGAAGGACTCGGCTGTAAGCTTCCATTGCTCTCACATACCGCATACGTCCTAGTCGCGTATTATTATCGCTAAGGTTTAATGAAATTCGGAGCGGATATTGAGTTGTGAATTCGTTGTTGCCCTTTTCGATGATGCTTATCCCCTACGAAGTTTCATTTGAATTTTTCGTTAAGTGCTTACATACGAATTGAAATGGTTTCCCGATACATTTTATATAATAAATAGCAATTAGTAAAGAAATAAAATATTTTAATCTTCAAAATTCAATTTGTAGAAAATTATATTCGAATTGAATTTATTCAAGTCGAAATTACTATTCACACGACCGAGTCATAAAAATTTGAATTCGAGAGACTGAAGTCAATATTATATTTCATCTCGGATAGCTTCAACGTGTTCAATAAAATCGCCAGCTTCGTCCAATCTAATATATATTGAAAAGCAGTCTTCGGATGCATTCCCTGAATAATTCATGCGATCGTGAAATGCATACATATTGCCCAATTTTGCCGTCGGTCCACCACGTGGTCCATCTTTGTACCACGTATTAGTCCACGTGGCATCCGAAACATCTGCTCCGCAAGGGAACAATAATTTCGAATCTATCTATAAATTGTATCGTATCGAGCTTAAACTATATTCTAGAACACGATTCGTATATTCATAGCAGATTTATGCACCTCGCAAACAATCACTGGCTCAAATTCGACAACTGAGTGCATAAATTTCAGTTCAAAGAGCTCTCCCATTATCCGCGATTCACAAAACTATTATGAAGCCGAACGAAATTCGGTTTCATTGAAATTTCACATGCATTCGACGCATCGTTCCAACCATAACAATACCCATTTAACAAACGCGATCTCTGCAGGATCATCCTGCGGATAAATTCATTCGACTATCCCCAGTTCGTATTGATAAAGTTTTATGACCGCACTGCGTTCGAAAACCGTTAAATATCACGTATAGTGTTTTACTGGTTTCGACACGAGACAGATGCTGAAAGCTTACACATACATTGTACATCATAATATCGCTGGGCATAGATTAATGTTTCATTTCTGTGAAATCCTATGCGATTCAATTCAATAGAATACCGAAACGATCGTCTGCAGTATGCGGTGTTGAAATTTCAAAATTTATATTCGAAAGCTAGAGATTTCAAAGATGGCGCTTTCGTTTCGTACGAAATGAATTCCTTTGTACATTAAGAGATATATTATTCAAAGACTTATACGAAATGTGTAGTGATTCTGTCGTATAATATAATATATTACATCGAATAAAAACGGAACATAACTCAATCCGACGGACGCAAATCGAATTCCGGCGCGATCTACACAATCACAAAACGAATCAAAACGACATCCGTATCAAATCGTAAAAATTATAACATTGTAAAAGCCGTTACTTCTGCGTCGAGATTTATACGCAGAGTGATACCGAATCGTATCTGATCGGCGCATAAAAGCGGTCGGTCATCATTTTTCGTCTCCGCTCCCCTTACATCATATTATTTTTGCGCGGCGAATAAAATTTGATATAGTGTCGACTTTATTACGGTGTCCGCGTCTTTCGACTACTAAAGAATCGGCATTTTTCTAATATCGCCCTTAATGACGCACCGGACGGGAAAAGTGAGCTTTTCCTTCGGCCTAAGGGGATGGTGGAAAAGCGCGCGTGTTTATTGCGCTCGTAAATCGCCCTTGTCCTTATAAGATACGTGCTCGTATAGCATTCGTTCTCGTTTCTGTATTTGATATTTTTGCTTTGGATCGAATTTCGATATGTTCGGTTTTTTTTCATAATTTAATCTATTCGTATCGATACCTAAGTGCAAGAATGAGTTATTGAAACCATGCGAATACATGTGATAACAATCTCTATGTACCTATTGATTCAATAGAGTTTATTATTGTTTGACCACGTTCACAATAACTTACATTCGCATTTAATCAAAAAGTTAAATATTATATTTTCAGATGTATACAATATGTAAAATAGTTAAAACATATTTCTGTTCGATATTGAAAGGTCTCCTTTACAATTTTTTTATTGAAACTCGATAAATTCTACGAATATCGGTGGAAATGAAACGGATATGCTTTCTTTGTAAATTATTTTTCCACTTTATATTCTTTACAGTATGAATCACAATAAAAATATAATAGTATTTATAAAACCTGGGTTAAAATGCGAGCTTGTCTTGAATAATGTTCGGAGCAATTTACTCTGCGATTTATAATGCATGCATTTGTAGACTGAATGCAGTCTGCAATCTGCTCCGTCTCTAATTGCTGCAACTAATTACGTTTTCATTAAAAATTCCAGGAAAAGTAAGCAAAAAATTTTGAAGAATCCGTTCCTTAAATGTACACAATTGTTCACGATGTACTTGTACAGAGTTTTTCAAATACGCTTCATTAATCTTCGTACTTATTTACTTAAAAGTGCATTTAATTATTCACAATAAGGAACACTTATTCAATGTATATTGAATTTTTGCAAAAAATATTTTCGATACAAATAAAAAGTCTAATACACTTAGTGTTTATTTTCATCAAGCTTATTCAAGACGAAACTTCTACTTTCTGAAAAATTTTCTTTTTAGTTAAGTGAATCTTCACGTTACTGGGTCACAATCTCTATGCGTATTTTTTCCGGAATTCCCGAAACGCATTTTTACGCAACGATACACTCTAACCCGAATGTGTTTATAAAGCGAGAAAAACATACATTTTCTTGTATCAATATCGAAACTGTTAACACTTTTCCTTTTCGATATTGAAATACTTTCGCATTTTCAAACTTCTAGAATGCCTTTCTAAGATATTACATATCATATAAAAATATTTATGGGAAAAAAACGTCGCCTAAATATTTATTGCTAGAAAAAATGGATAATACTAAAATATGAATATTTTTTTATAGATGAATGCCATATTTTTTCTTAAAATAAGACCTCTTCAATTTCACTAAAATTCACTCATTTTAGATAGTTTGATTATTATTTTAAGGAAAATTTTCATACATTAAATATTTGTAAACTATTTGTTAGACGAAAAAACGCCTCTAAGCCACACAAAGTAAATGAAATCTAGAGCCATTGAACAGATGAAATGTAAAAACACGATATTTTAAAATATCATATTTCAAATACAAATGTTGGATAAAGCGTGAGCCGAATCATTTTTCTTTCACATCAAAATAAATAACTACCCAACTCCCCAGCGAAACGACTTGTGAATTTTTTAACACCAACATTATATTCACATCTCTTAAACGCACATTCTTCTCGAAATTTCTTCCACAGCACAAGCGAAACAACAGAATCCCTCGTCTCTCCGAAAACCTACCACAATACAGAAATATAAATTGATTCGAATAACAATAAGCGAGGAGGAGGACACGGTTCGCGTGATGAATGACGATCGGCGCGCTTTTCCGACCGCTTTTCCGGCGGCGCTTTCCACTCGGAAAAGCGCCCGGTCCATAAATCAGCGCCGATTTTAAACGGGCTTTCCTCGGGCGCAGCTCCGACCAGAAATCCCAGAAGTCAATTACACAATGGCGATGGGTGAGCCTAATTGGCGATTAATAATTGGCTGTGTGTACGGGTTCGATCGGTTCGACTTTCGTTTCGGGCTGTTTTTGTTGTTGTTCGGATTTCGTGTTTGTATTTTTTTTGTCAAAAATTTTGAAAATTAATGATGTTGAGTGAACAAAATAATAATTCTTTTCTCGTGGAAAAAAAAATCACGATTCTATTATCACAAAATGTCATGTTTATTCATTAAGAATACATTTCATTATTCGCACGCAACTAAATTTTTCGTTCGAATATTCGTTATTTGTCTAAATTAATCAACTATTCGTATAATTTTTTTTCAAAAAATATTTTTCAAATACACGTATTTCTTTATAAATAAATGGTGTCTTATATAATTTTGAAACCATATTATATTTTTAGATCGAATTATTGCAAAAATATGATATCTAATGATATGTATATTTTTAATAGATTCTAAAAGAACATCTACCGCATTCAAAGTTCAAAATTTTTATTTATGTTTTCGACTTGAAATTTAACTGAACTAAAATTAAATTGAAACTTAACATTCCCACACACTTCGATCTTACAATTAGCCAACACGCCGAGAAACGATAACATTCCTACACAACGAACGATTTCTAATAAATTAATTAAAATATCAAATCATTATTTTACAATTCTTTCCGATTTCTTTACATTCAAAAATTTTCAAATATATCCAAATAGCTCGACATTCTAACAATAAATTACAACGAACATTCGACAACCCTAAGCGCAATCGAACTCCCCAAAACCACAAGAACGCTCACGCATAAAACACTCTCACACATCATATACACATACATAAACGCTTCGCTTATTAATTTTCGCCAGTTTGGCGTTAATTTATGATTGTGCTGAAGGACGTCGCGTCGGATGTGCAATCTCAGACCGCTAACAATGGAACAATCAATCGTCCCCATCCTACTCCAACTCGAGAAAACACCTCGGCTTTTGTGGGCCCTTCGTTCCCTTCGAGCGAAAACATCGGACCACCGCCACACGCATAATATTATATTATATATTACACGTAAATATATCGTGATATACAATATGGCGCAATGGAAATCCTCGACGGGGGGTTCTCGAGCTTTCGCCAACTTCGAGCGATTGATGGATGGCGAGAGATTCCTCACCTATTGTGAGAATACGCAATCGATGAGAGGGGTTTGCATTCCGAAAGCTTTAATCGACGGTTCGACCCTATTATTGTATAGTGAGGTGTTCGAATTGTGAGGTTTTCTAGTTGTGAAGCTTCGTGGTGTTTTGCAAATTGTGATCGTTTTGTGTCTTTTGCGATGGCCGTGTGCAAATGCTCGGTTTGATGTTCTGTGGTCAAAAGCACGCGAGCATTCATGCGAATGATATTTCAGGATAAATAATTAATAGATTCGGTTTCCACTCGATGAATTTTCATATAAAATTGATCCAAATTTGTGTTTTATTTCAATGCATCATTATGTGTAAGCACATATTGTATTTTCAATAATGCATATTTTCAATAACCACATTTAGTCCCACGCTAATGAATAATGTTATGAGCAAAAATCGTTCAATTTAATCACAAATCATATTCACATTGAATAATCATCATATCGCGTATATAAAACAAACGTTTCCATTATATAAAAGATCGTTAATTAAATCACATCCTACGCATTATTTACGATTACATCAGTATGTACAAAAAAAAATCATTCTCGTAAACATCTCGACGTCGCTGAAAATTTGAGCGAGTTCGCTTATTTCATTCGATGAATACAAACACCCCCATAAATACCGAAAACAACGATTATTCAATGAGGGCGTATAAATTCAGACAAGCACACATATAGACGAATACGTCTGAAGGAATAACAATTAAATTAAACTATACAATTCGAATCGCGTAGTCTCAAAGGGCTCTCGTAGGTAAAAGGGCGAAATTTCGTTGTACGGAATTACAGCACCATAAAAGCGATCCTCTTCGGCAGCTCCGAGTATCGGGTGCAAAGTAACTTTCGACTTTTACGACAGATAAAGGCATCTTAAAAATTTCCCATCACCATTATCGCAACGGTTCCGCTTTTCCGGGTACGTTAGGCTATAGTAAAGTTCGTGTAATGATAAGGATGAGGATTTATATTCGTCTTTATCGCTTTGTATAGTATCAATTATTTAACGATGAATTTTCGAGGGTTGTTTCGAGGGTTACGGATTTTTTAGCTTCAATTAGTGTTCAATTGTTCAAAACGATTGCCGATTTTTATGTACTTTCAAAAATATGCATGTTTCATCAATAACTCATACAAATGTTGCCATTTCGGATATATCTGTATTTTGTTTTGGTGAGAGCATCTGGCTTTTCGTATAACGGTGACTTTTCAGACGCTATGAAAACTCTGAAGCAGACGCCTTCTAAAAATTTGTAATTTTCATATCACCTCCGCAGGTAACGTGCCATACTATGCGTGTAAAACATGAAAAAACATCTCAAATTTTATACTATGCAAAAAAACACGTCTTTGGTTATAAAATGTCTATACTAAAAAGTCTCATTCATTTTTAAAAAACTGCTCAATTTCGACAAGAATATTTTGGAATATGATAAAGGTGACTATAAGTTCCGTTTTTTTCAAAAAGCATACAAAAAATAGAACAGGTAAATCTCACTGTAATGTGTGATGTGTGTGTTGATAACAATTGAAAACACTAACTTGGAATCCAGTGAATCAGCAAAACTCTACGTTGTGTTGAACAATTTTGATCTTTCACTTTGATTAACACTTATGTATTTATATTATATTATTATATGAGTAATGCATTCATTATCAGAATCGAAAAAAAATAATAGCAGGAGATTTATTTTCTACACAAATATCTATTTTTAAATAATTATGAACATTTCGTATCGAATCCACGTCTTTTATTCAAAACACTCCGATCGAGACTGTCTGTAATTACGTCAATGTTGCAACATTAACAGAAATCGTAAAACGCATAATTACTTTGCTTATCGATTTTATTACATTCAATTATCTTATCAAATTTTAAACTCGATCATTTTAATAATAATTATTTTTGATATGCAGAATAATTATCTACATGTGCATCTTTTTTTATAATTATGACACTGAAGAAATACTTGAGAAATAAAACATGATTAAAATACTTTGAAATACACAAAAATGTTTTTAAAAGTTATAAAATAAACTAGTACGTACTTTTACTTGAACTTCACAACTTCACAACCGACTTTTTCAGAATCACTGCATATCACGTCATCGAAAACACCGCACGAAAAAGAATCTTCTCCATAAAAAACACATCTATATTAAAATACCCGAAAGATTATAATAATTTATTCATTATACAATACACACGCGTGTGACACGAAAATGTCGCGTCTTGTTTTCGATTTGGCGAAGCGATCGTTATTTACGCGAAAGTCTCCTCATCGGCATAGGCGAAATGAGCAAACATTCTCACTCTTTATAGTCGGAATTTCGTTAGCTGGAAAATGGGCGATCCAATTTTCCGAAGCTGGTGTATGTGTATAATACGTATGTTATGCGCGAAATTCGGTGACTCACACGAGCCTTATGTAACGACGTTTATAAAAATAAATGTCGGTTTTGCATGCCGAATATCTCTCGAGGCTATAGACAATTTTTTTCAAGTCTAATGAGGTTACATAGTATTTTTTTTTGTTCATATTACAGCGTTATTTGAGCGTGTGAATTCTATTTTATGTCTTTTTTTAAGATTTTTGCTTTCGATTACTTTTTCTGCATTGCAGTACGAAAATGTTTTAAATAAATTTTCTATAAATATTTCATTTTTCACAAAGTATGTGAAAGTTTATATTCCAATGTAGCATATATTTCATATTATTTCTCAATATCGTAAAATCCTTAAAGGATAATGCCGAAGTCTGCGGACTTCGTAGAACTCGGTTTGAAACCCACTGATTTACGGCATCAGTGCTACATCCTGAAAGACTTTGAATATATTATCTCGCGAGATTTTCTTTACACGATTCCGCGTATTATAGATTTTCCATAAATTTTCCACGTCCGCTTTTCCCACACTCGCAACAATAGACACATCGCCGCGCATAAACTTCCGTACGAAATTTACATCTTCAACAAATATTTTCGATAGCTAAAATTAACGACAAACTAAAATTCAAATCGTCAAATCGGACAAGTGGAGTAATAGCCGCTTTAGTTCCTATGATACTTTGTTTCAAGTTTTATTACGATGTAATTTTCTCAAACGACGGCACTTAAATGTTTTTTGGCCTCTGAAAAAATCTTAAGAGATTTTTTTCCTCGCGATGCTTTCTTATCGTTTTAATCGCGATTTTGACGAGGAAAGGAACGCACAATCTACCGTCGTCCAATTCACCATCAACATAGGTACAAGGTATGCGAACAAGGTTCCCTAGGGTCTCTGCTTTCGACGTAATGCGATTCACACAGCACGCTTTACGTTGACTTTATAGGGTCGACAAATGTACTCGCGTAAATTAAAAGCGACCTCGTTGCCCTCGTTTCTCTCTATATACCGCCAAGATTTGACTTCTGTTTAATCATAATATATGTATTGTATCATCTGTTTCATTTTCATAAAATATTATTATTTGATTTGTATTATCAATATATCAAGAACGCATCGTTCTCGCGTCCATTAAGTGATCTTTCCAAAAGAAGCATATCGGTCTTCTCGCGCGTGGTTTCTGATAGGCTCGTTCGATAAATTAAATTATCGTGTTATTGTGTTATTTCGTATCATCCATCTATCTGATTTCGGTGTTTTCTTTTGTCGATCCCGCGGGACACGGCATCGTTTACCCTTTCCAGGACAACATCAATCTCCTTCAACCTGGGAAATGAACGTTCATCGCGATTAGTGCTGTTTCAATTTCGCGCCACCCTTAATAATACGATGCCCTCACAATATTATTATATATTTTCTACCCTTCTTTATTAATCCCTCATAATTTATCTAGAAACATCTCATTTCGTTTATTGTGTATGGCGCAGTGAGTTGTTTTCACATTTTTTCCTGTTATAAGTATTTTTCAAATATATATTCTTGACTCATATTTATAAATATGTATCGAAACCATCGGTTTATTTCCGATATATAATATGAAACACCCGAATACGACAGGTTGTCACGATTCGCGATAACGCCTTATGTTCGAATAACTTTCGTTCCCTATGTCTTGCGGGGGCGCAAACAAAAAACAAATATTATCGAAACACAATCCTATATTTAGTCGCATGTTTTATTTTATATACGACCTACGTGTACCTGGTATTAATTCTGTCTATTATTTTCGTTTCAGGTAAGTGTCCTGTTTCATTATCCTTCGCCTCTCGGCGGGTAAGTGAACGTCGGTGCAAATTCGGATTTAATTAAAATTCTCAACAGATCCTGTCAGAGTTGTAATATCCTTGTCAAAACGGCAGATTCACGACGCGTTCGGTTAATCGAAACTCGAGGGAAATCAGGTCAAATTGAACAAGACGTCGAATTGTTCGATAGTTCGTGTGTTCGTAGCATATGGATCGACACACGTCGCTCTGTCGCATTACGATATTAAAGGTTATCTCTGCACTATGTGTCGGATGATATACGGAATTTCCTTCATAGTGGAGATTGGGTTATAAAATTTCGGGAAATCTGATCGAGAATCTGACAAATTGTATTATCTGTTATCGTAGCTACGTTTCGGTATACAATCGGCTTAAATTGTTCATTTATTCATCTGTCTATTGATATTCTATAAGCAATCTTTCTTTTTTCATTTTCTCATTGGTCATGTTATATAATTTTATATTATTATGTTTCTTCCTTAAAACCTTCCGTTAACTTCGCCGACTGCCGGATTACATGGCTGCAATAGGGGAGTTAAAAATAGTAAGATAGAATTCAAATTAAAAGTTAGTCGTGCTCCTTTGAAAAAAAATCACTAACTTCAGTACAACTTTGAACATAATGAACAGTATAATTTCTAGACATATTCTATCTAATAGTTTTTTCTGAAACCTTTCAAACAGTTTATTAAATAGTCAGAATAAATACTTTAATACCACTTTTTTAATCTCGTAGTAATCTAATCGTAATAATTGACAACTACCGATCGAAATATCCATTTATCTGACACCTTACTTAAAATTCAAACTTTACAAGCTCCGATACCAGATCGTGACTAAAACCCAATTGAAATCACTTCGTATCGAATCCTGTTAGTCTCTAGAGTTTCCAACTCGCTCCAGACGGTATTATTTCAATTGAATTTCTAGCTGACGATAATGTATTGATAGATGGCACTGTCCGAACAAGTCGACTGATTAATTGGCTCTGCACTGAACTGTGCTCGGAACTATTGTGCTCGACTATTGTGTGAACTACTTGTCGGAATTGATTTAAAACGGTGAATTATTCACAATGATACGTTGAAATTAATCCGAAAATTTTTAAAATTAAATGAACTTTATATAATTCAAATTTAAAATTTCGTGCAAACATCAATTGTTTTTTCGATATTTCATATGATCCAAATAATATACTTTCTGAAATAATTTTTTACATTCCGCTTGAATTATTTTTCAACTTATTAATATAAAAAACTCTTGATTTTTTTTTTCATTTTGGTAACGATCGAAAATGGTATCTTACGAAATTTATTTTAATTTATTCCAGATAATAATTGAGTTTGTTTTGCGCCTCAAGGGACCTTTTGATACATATTTTGGAAGTTTTAATTTCTTATAATAATTATAAATTCAATTTCAGTATTTTATCGTCTGAAGAACCGGAGCTTTGTGATCAATAATTCATTAAAATTTATTGGATCAACATTTAGTAGATTACGAATTCATTTGAATAACGTTATTCTCTAGTTTGGCGGTAAAACACAATTTTCCCGTTTGCAATTTGTTTTCGAAACAAATTATATTTACGAAAGACTTTCTTTGTTTTATTTTAACAACAGTGGCATATAATATTTTAGAAATATTTCTGGTCGATACCGTTATATGCAAGCATATTAATCTGTATCATAACCTCGAAACTAAGTCTCGCAGCAAATTAAAGTCTTAAACAAACTAATTTAAACGACAAATCGTCAGCTCTAGAACAACTAGAAAGCAGTTAGTTTCCGAGGAAAATCCTCGAAAATATTATATAGCACGGATATGGCGGTAGCTGATAGTCAACCCTTGTGCAGACTTGATTGCGGATGGTTATCGGCGTTGAATAAACTCAATTTCCCCTACGACACAATATTAATTCCACAAACACGAAACGGTATCCTCGTTGGGTAGACATCTCGAATTTCCGCGTCCATCGCTCCACAGGAAACTTTGTTAGTATTGAATATTAAAAAGAATCCATTTTTTCATAAAGTGATCAGACTTTGATATGATATCGAATTATTCCTGTTTTTTTAAGCAATAGAGAAACAGATGAATAGTCAACACATAGTAAATCGATATGAAACATTTTTATATGCCGTGTTGATTCAGCATACTTGCGATGCTGAATTTGAGTCTTGTCGAGACTCAGGTGTACTTTTTTTTTAATTGATATGGAGACTTAATCTTTTCTTTCAAATTTTTAATTTGTTAAATTTGTTAAGTGTCGATCTGATATTTTACGATACTTTTCTTAAAAATGGACAATTCACCTTATTTGTATCAATTTAATTCGATTAATTTCGCGTAGTTTATCTATCGTACATGCTATTGACTTTTGGAGCTTTTATATCCTAGACGCTCTGCTTCTTCTCCTTAAAATGAACAATCATTAAAATTCTTATTATTTCTAACATATAATCGATTCGTTTAGATATTTTCTCTATTAACAAAAAAAATCTTCATTACATCACATCATCGAAACATCCCTTACCTTTTACAACTTCGCAGAGACTCAGCACGCCCTCGGGCCCGCTTGAACGTCTCGCCTGCCGCCGAACCCATTATTCGTTCGGCTTATTTATTTTTCCGACATTTTCCGAGCATTTTTCCCGTTTTCATTTCATCCTCGGGCTAGAATGCGAGGGTCGAAAGTGTGTCCGCGAAAGAGAAGGCCGACGACTAATTGGCCGGACTCCAGTGGCCGTTACGGAACAAATTGGCCTCTGACGCACCGCGGACCAAATGCGATACGAACGAAACCGTTTCGTGTGTCCCCATACTGGGTAGTGTTTGTTTTTTGTATGTATGTATGTATGTTGGGAGGACGTTACACGTCTGCTGTGTTACGGATGTAACGGAGTTTTCGAATTTCGGATATTTAGTGTATCGGATGCGAGCCAAGTGCATTTAAAAGGGTCGTGTTTTTGAAGTTCGGCGTCGCGTTTTGAATATGACGATCGTTTGTGGTACTTTTGTCTCATTAAAATCTTTTAATGTTTTTATGCACTTTTTTGAAAAATGTTTGAATATGTTATTTGTATTTAGTGTTCGAAGGGATGATTTTGGATTAGATTGATCAATTTTGTGAGCCTTGACCAAAATTTTATTTGCGCGATATCATTTTGGTATTTGATAATCTAAACTATTCTTAAACTTGGTTCACCCAAATATTACCTAGAATAGAAATCTCAACTCAACATACTATATACTGAAGCAAAAATTACCCAACATAACATAAAATATATCTAAATGGAATTGACCACAAACGTGCATAAGATCCTGGCCAAACATTCCAGGAATGGTCAGTTTGGCAATAACATATCTATTCAGAATAATTTGTCTATTAATGCTCTATCTGTGTAGTTAGAATCCTAATGCATTTTATACTATACATAATTTTCTCACAAATTCGATTCGAAATATCACATTATTCTCACGTAAAATCTATCGAAAATCTCCACAAAAAAAAATCAATACATCAAAACCGACCCGAATTATACGAAATTAAACCCAGATCCGCCACCAAAAAAGCCAATTAATTCTCAAACACGATAAAAAGCATCTTCGTTTTTAGTCGAGAGTGCATTCGGCACTGATTTGCATTCGCCATAATTGCGGCAGCCGGCTCTTGCCAAACCGGACACGCTCGTTAATGACGCCTGTGCGGTCGTGTACCATTAAGGCTTCTTGTCTTCCCCTAACACCTTCCGATGAAGCTAACCCTGCTACCAATGGTGCTGCTGCTGCTGCTGCTGCTCTCGTGTTTTGTGACGCCTGCATCGGCCTTCTAATTATGCTGAGCCGTTCTTGGATTTGATCGGGATGAGGAGTTTTGCTCGCGAATGGCTTGGGGTTGAAGAGGGTCGTGTTTTCTGGTGGCGTTTTAAGCGAGGCTTAGATTTTTCATATGTAGATTGGTTTGAAAATTCGATAGATTTCAGATGACTCGGTGATTGTGATCTATTTTTGTGTTGTGTAGGTGTATCTGAATTTTTTCAATAAAATTGTGATGAGTTAGTTTATTGTTTCGATGAACCGATTTTTCTATAGAATATACAAATGTAGTTATATGGAACCGATATGCTTTTATCCGAAGATACATCAAAGTATCATGTAATTGTAAAACATTGATCCTTTTCAAAGTTACTTTTTTTTAATTAAGCGTATAAAAGATGAACATGATTCTCAAATATAATTAATTGGAACATAT
Organism: Cheumatopsyche charites; assembly: GCA_024721215.1. NCBI lineage: Eukaryota > Metazoa > Arthropoda > Insecta > Trichoptera > Hydropsychidae > Cheumatopsyche > Cheumatopsyche charites. The sequence continues at coordinate 6,525,070 of CM045583.1, forward strand.
TTATTTGTATTTTCTGTACACAACAATACATTTTTTTTTAAATATAACAATATAACATTGTGCTCGAAAGCAATCGATAAATAATTCATTTCCACCCAAAATAAATATTAATATTTCACAAGTTACACGGTAATGGACATGTCTCCCGTAACCGCAATATAGTGTTTGCGAAATGGGCCAATTTTCAAAACAAATTGCGTTATTACCGCACAGTATCGCGAGTGTCGACAATGACAAAACCGCATGAACTCCATTTAAAATCGTTAATAGTTAAAATCTCGCACCGTAAAAATTCCGCAACGCCGCATTGATACCGCTTAGTTAACCTGAAAAAAAAATTTACACGTGCCCTCGTATTTTTTATTTATTTAAATTGTCGAAAATTCATCCCTTCTTCGTGGCCTCGCAAGAGACGATCTCACTTTTAATGGGCGACGTCTTTGAAAGTTTCGTTTCGGCGCCGCAGAACGTGCTCGGTCTTTTGACAACTTACTAATTAGTATAAATTCCGCAAACTATGATAATTTCGCCATCCTTGATATGATAATCTGCTTAATTTCACGCCGAGCTTCTTCTCGAATTCGAGCCGGTTAACTCTCGGGCACGTCTTCCGCGGCGCAAATTAAAATGTAATGTTTTAAAATTGTGATCACCTCTGTGTCAATTTCGCGAAACTTCACCTCGTGCATATTAAGTTTATTTTAGTTTTATTTCAAAGCGAAATTTTCACTCAAAATTCGTTAATTTAAATTTTATTTTAAGCGGATTTGATCGAAAAAAATAATAACGTCAGTTAAGTTGAAGACACACATTTCACTAATAGAACGAAAGCGTAGATCTGAAAAATAAAAACGAAAGAAAGACATGAAACAGTGTCTTTTAATCTAATTTGCTGGGGGACGTACGCGGCGCGAATACTCTCAAGTGTTCGTAATTCAATTAAAAGCAACTAAGCCACTGACCCGAACGGAAAATACACAAAACGGAGAAAATTCCAACGACAAAGATGGAAAAGAGAGTGAGGAAATTCAGGGCTGAGTAATCGCCAAAAAAAAAACAATTCATACACTTATACAATTTCAAATTCGAATTTGGCCGGAATCCCATTTCATTTTAGCTTCAAATATGCATTATACAAATTAAACACTCTTTGAACTATTTGATATAATAAATATGAACTTATTTTTACTAATCAATACTTAATTTTTTCATATTTAAATGAGATATAAATACTTAAAAAACAACATGCAATTTTAGCAACTTCTCTCAAATGAACTGCATAGCCCTGGAAGATTCGTTTTCCCCTTACTAAAGTTTACCCGTAGGCTTATCGACACCAGAACGAAAAAAAGTACTCATCAAAAGAAAAACGTGCTTTCATCGAGTCTATCCACTCAGTTCGGCACGTCTCGGTTAAAGTTTAATGGTATCAAAACAATCGTTCGGAGCTTTTCCGAAAAAGAATATAATCCAACTAAGTAATACAATATAATACTGCTTAGATATACCAGTCTGGCAAAGTCACGCTCTATTGATAAAAATAAATTCTAGTTGACAGTTTATTATATCATAGTTGAGTTATTGGTTGGATCTCTCGACAATGCTTTCAAGAATAAGATATTTTTTTCGCTTAATCACATTATCTTAATTTCGTAAGTTTATTTACCTACTTATAATCAAAAAGCAATTTCATATTTTTTCATCTAATTTTTACCATTAAATACAGTTTAGATGCCAAAATAAAATTATTTAATTCCCATAACATCGAAAGAGCGAACATTTATTACCGAAAAAAATAAATCTAACAACTTTCCGAACATCCCTTACAAATATAATATATCGCACCATTATACGATAGTTTTCGAGATGACATACTATTTGGCTCGCTCTCAAGCACTTCGTCACACTTTAACGTTGTCGGTGACAGTTTTCTTTGCATTTTTACGATCCAGTTTTCACCTTCTTCCGCTCGACGATGTCTTGCATCATTTAACATCCCGAGGACGCTTCTACGCCATTCTACTCTTCCTCTTTGTCCGATTAAAGCTACATTCACACAAAACTGTACAATCCACTTCCTTACTCTATTCACGAAGTTCCACCTACAAATTGACATTCTTCACCTTATTCGAGTGACTTTTCGATGAAAATTTTCGAATATTTGTGTGAATTTAGCTTAAGGAAACACGATAGCCGAGTGAACGAGGGCATTTCCGAGATACACTGTTTTACACAAAGCCATCTGATCGTCTGGAAGTATTCCTCGAGGCCTGCGTCAGTTCGGCGAGCACGCGAAAGTACCCTAACTCTGTTATGACTCGAAAGAATAGTTACTGGCGTACATAGAAAAAAAGGGTCGATCTGTACGTCGCACGCATGACATAATTCGGATTTAGTGCCGATATAATATTCTAGTGGACTATTTTCGCGCATAATGTAATGTTGGCGTTTTATAGACGCCAAGTTCGATTCGACTTCGAAAGCGATTTCGCTTAATTTGAATACGATTCCCCTCAGAACGTGGATAAATACGAGAACGTTTAGCCTTACCGTGTTGTTGTTGTAGGCTTCGGCAATATCAATTTCAAAATATGATACCTACTCGGCGTTTTGTTTACCCTACATTATGTTCGTGTGGATATAGTCGGAAATTATGCAAACTCGAATATTGAAACTAGCGCGTACGAATCGTTTTTGCGCCATAAATTTCGAATCAGACGTGATAAGAATATAAAGCGTTTAAATTTATCGAATTTTAAACGTTCGCCTAATTTCGATAGAAGTGAAGTAAATTTTTATTTTTAGCCAAAGTCAAAAGAAACTTTCGGATCGGCAACAACCTTCAAAGAGACCCCCACTTTGAATATTGAATATTCCATCGATGTGTGTGTGATCGATAATGCGTTACACAACATGAAAGCATATCGGCGAACTTTCTGCGGCAATAGAAAGTTGTAAAGCTTTCAGCGGCACAATGCGAGCCGACGAAGAGGCGGGACGCATTAACGTTTTCCACATTTTCCGACTACGTTCACAACACGTGGATCTATAAGCAGAGCACGTGGGTTCAAAAGTCGCAATTACGTTCTATTTCGATTCGTTTTGGTCAAAATATAAAGCGTTTAAATTCTTATATATACTAAAATCTCATACTTCTATTCTAGCACAAATAAAGTAGCTTATCGAGGGATGTTCTACTCATTTATGTACAACTTTGAGAAAATTTATATTTTTATGCAATATGATATGAAATATGTTTGTAGAGTTAGCTATACAGTGCTGAAAATAAATTTTAAATTATCTCGCTTAAGACCTTTTAGAGACATGAGATACGCTCTTAAGACAAGATCTTTAAAAAAGATAAGATTGTTTCTTTACAAAATGTTACTCGCGGATATATAATTTCATTTATTGTACACAATTCTTTGAAATTTTTCAACTAATCGTTAATTTTTTTTTAATAACGTAATATCAAACCATAAAAATTCGTATTAAAATTGATCTGATTTCATTTATACAGATAAGGTGACTAATTTACTTTTAGAAACTTTCGTTAAACATTAAATTTATACTTTCATCAAATCAAATATTAAAAAAGAAACGATATGTGACTCTCCTTAAGATCCGACAGAACTCAAACCCAACATCACAATTATCGCCACCGCACTATCGAGTGGCTATAATCTTTAGTATTTTAATACCAATTATCCGATATTACACCTTTCCGATATTCGATCATACATTTTTTTCATCGTGACACTATTCATTTCATTCAATTTTATTTCATTCATTCGCTCCAAATCCTCTTTCAACGCCAAAAAAAAAAAACGTGTGAAATCCTCGGCCTATTTTTCCAGTCTAGCCGTGTCGAGCTTTGAATCTACAATCCTCCTGGTGTGTAAATGCGCGAAAAGGCTCGTGCGCCGGGGGCGTTATTATTATCGTATATGGCGAAGGCTTCGTGGAAAAACTTTCGAGGCTCTCAGGTGGGTTTTATTGCCGTTAACTCTCTCCGGTCGGCTTCTGGTGCTAGATCCGGACTAGGCGTCTCGTCGCGCTTAATACTGCTGAAGAAACTTTCGTGTTTGTGACATGTGAAATATTATCGTATACGATGATGTATCATATGTGCGAGAGCTAAGTGATGGGTGTGAAAAAATATGTCGCATGTACGGACTTTCTGATGAAATTATTATTTTCGGGATGCTTTTGGCCGGTTCGCTCCGCGTTTTTCTTTCGGTGCGAATGTATTGCGACGTGAAGTTGTTCGATGGTTTTTCAATATTTACTCGCGTGCGGTTAATATATTTTGGCGTTGATGTATGAGACGTTCTCAGCTTATCGTGACAAACTTGACTTTTTGACGAATATGGAATTAAGGGCTGGTCTTTTCTCCTCTGGTTTGAGAATAAAACAAATATTAATTACACGCGGTAAAGGGACAGATATACTACAGTTCGTACTATACATATATCCATCTATTTCTCCCAGATTTTGACAGTTAGTAGTTGGAGGACTGCATATAGTTTATATTAATTTTACCTTCAAACCAAAGGTAAAAAGGCCGGCCTTTAAATATTAGTTCTGAACAGCTCATATGTGCTTATTCAATGGCGCGTATTACGAATGTATTTTTTCTTCCTTAAATAAGCTACGAAATAATATTTAAAATTTGATACAAACCCGTTTATTTTTCTTACAGAATCATATTTGAAATTTAAATTTAAACATTTCTCGCTTACGTGTAATCCCGTTCTGTTTTAAATTTAAAATTTTCCTGTTAATGCCGCCTATACAACTGCGTCCACTATCCGCAACGCTCTCGCGCACATAGAGCCGCGAACAAAAAGCCTATTCTTTTTTGTCATCGCACCACAACGGCCACTGTAAATAAATAGCTCGAAACATTTACGGAATCGCACAGCCGTACAAAAACTGAAATATAATCCCATTAAAAAGCCGTTTCGCCGCGATTTTGAGGCGCGTAGCATAATTTCGTATAATGCGCGCGTACGCCGACCCACGCTCACTCCGGGCACTAAGTTAAATTGTTAATTAAACGGTTACCCGAGATTCCGTCCGGGAAAATGTTAAATAATTATAAACGATTCGTTTTTAAGCTGTTTCCTTCTTTTTTTACATTCTTTCGGACGATGCTTCGCGCGAAATTCATAATGAATCAAACGGCCGCGGCGTTCGTCGGCCCTGGGACACATAAATATGATGCTTAATGTATTATTATTGTTCCTGAGTGTTTGTGTGTGCCTTTATTACGCGCACGCAAAAGCAAATATAATCTCGTTAATACGAACGCTTCGCTCGTTACACAAATCCGTTACGTTCTCATACGCCATTTAACTTATTTTCGAACCCACTTGCACACACTGTTTCCACAAATCATACGGACACCCTGGCCCTATACGAAATATGAATGTGTTTCTTTATAATTTTCAATGTTTACGATGACTCTGTATACACCAATCTATTTCAATTTTTCAAAAATTAATTCAAATATCTGTATTGTATTTTGTATCTTTGTAGACTCACTATAAACTTCAATTTTACTCGATGATTTTTTATATGTTTCAAATGAATGACATTTTCATTCATACGCGTTTAATTTGCTCGATCAAATAATTTACGATTCTATTATTGAGTAGGTTTATACAATAATCACGTGTAGTAATAAAGATAGTATCTAATGTTGTAATACTCGGAAGTAATATCCATCAATCTGTATGTTAAATTTGGCACTCATGACTCTATTATAACAATGAAGAGCATCAAATTTACCGCACAAAGGAAACGTATAAGTGAAATATATTATCAGAATACATACGAACAAACTAAATATAGAACATTTTCACAATATTATACTCGACTGTGCCATTTTTCCGAGAATGGCGAAAATTGAAAATCTCGTTTGAGTTTATATACAGCATCGGAAAATCTGAACGTTCCGCACGCGACCGGAGTCAACGGACCGGTAATACTAGTGGCGTAGTTTTTCCGGGAGGAGCAATCGCATTTCCCACTTTATCTTCCAATTTCCCTTTTGTTTGTCGGAGCCAATTCTACGTATATAATACATACGGCCGTCGTAAAATCGCGTGCACCGACGACAGATATCTGATAACGGAGGCTTACGCTCGGCTCTAGGCCGAGGCTTCAAACTCCACATCTAAAGGATTTTGAATTCTTTCCGGAGACGGACTTGCTCATGGTTGGCGGTTTTCCTTTTCGAGCGATGAACTCTTCTCTTTTTGTGCCGTGAGTGTTTGCACTATTGAAGTCGTGAAAGTTCTTGTGTGTTTTCGAAAGAAAGTTTCAGCGCATTGTTTCGCATACTTTTAGCGAGTTCTTCTCGAAAGTTTTATTCTTTTTATTTTCAATTTAAAGTTTTTTTTTCATGTTTGATACTAGCTTCTTTGATCCGATGCTGCTCGAGACTCTGTGGATATTAAGCCGATTATGAACTGATGTACTGGCAGAGCTACGAAAAAATCCTTCTGAAAACTGTCAAACGATATAAGCCCCGCTGTTTATAAAATATTAAATGTAACTTTAAAAAGCTTCACTGCCGAAAAATCAGCCGTTGAGTAGTCTATTAATATCATAAATTTGATTTTATTTTCAAAAGAATTTCAATATTTTGAATTAGTATAAATGAAAAATTTTTCATGTAGGTATAAAAATTCCATTAATTTATTCGTGTAAAATAAAGTCTTTTGGAACTTATTATCTTGTTGTGTACTGAAGTGTTACAATTCGACAGGTTCATTTACACAAAATAATTAGAGCGTAAAAGATGTCTTATTGTAAATTTAATATAAAATACGTCGAAAACAAACAATTCTAACAATAGGCATTATTACTACTTCAACTCCGCGTAACATTGAACGAAACGACGTTTTTCCAGAACTCTATATATATATATATATATTTCAGCCTATTCAAAAGGCATCGAATCGAAAATATAAGCTCGTCCACGTTTTAAGGCACCCTTTCAACTTCTAATATTGTATTTGCAGTAACTTAACGCGACGTCGGCGCAGTCCATTGAGCCCCTACAAATCGTCACTCCCCTTTTGCCACTTTCCTTCCGAGCGAACAACTCCGCGATCCCCGGTTTTTTTCACTCCGGGCTTTTCTGCTTCTGCTCCGTTTCTCCCACACCACAAAAGTGGGGTTCGAAAAACCCACACAAAGCTCGAACCGAATCGGATTTTCCAACGGGATCCGTAAATCAACACCCCGTTTTACAGCGTCGATGCGAAAATTACTTGTTCGCTTCGGACCTTCTTCTTCCTCCTCATCGACTAACTAACTTCTTTCGGATACTTTTTTCGAACTCATTTAAAGTGTGTGTGTGTTGGCTGGAATTCGCTAGAGGCGAAATTAACTCGCGCTCTTTAACGAACGGCTCGAATTTATTGCCTCATACATAATTCAGGATGTTTGGTAAAAATCTATTCGGTTCGAGTGTGTGGTCGGTAGAAAAAAACTGATCACGCGCAATGTTCGTCTAATTAGATTCGTTAGTGTCGGCAGGTTTTGTTCGGTAGCTTTTGATAAATGGCCCTCGCAGAAGTTGTAAGTTTAACCTCAGAGGAAGTACTTCTTGGCAAGCTAATTCATCATGCAGGCGCCCTTTCAGCTTTGTTTGGTTTCGAATTCGACCAGAAGTTCGCATATCTTTCGATTCGATCGTTCGCGCATGAACGACTTAAATTCGTTAATATTGAAGCGATTTCGAAAACATTTCACCAACTTCACAATTTAAAAATCAATGTTTGATATAAAAATATTTCGTTCGACATTTTTTCCTAGCGATTAACTTCATTCAGATCTTTAAATAAATGGAAAAAAAGAGAGAACATAAAAGTTTCAACAGCCAAAATTAGATCGCTTTAAGGTAGCCGCACAAATTTATCACTTCACAGCCCTTTTGGAGGCCTTCAAAGCCTTTTCGAGCCTACACGAAGGCCGAATCCTTCGCATCCTATCCTATCGCATCCACGATATCTTTCACGGGATACCACGGTCAGACTTTTCAAAGTGAACTGACGAACACCAGCCCCGAAGTGAAAAAGCTGCTGAAAAACTTTCTCTCCGACAACGAACTTCATCAATTTCAGGACGTGCAGGCTTTGAGCTCACGGATGAAAATTTTCAGCCAACGCTTTCGAACTTGAGAAGCGTGCGTGAATTACTAATTAAAAATCGCTTATACTCAAATGGTATTTCATAAATATTTAATTTAATTGAATCATTATAAATTGTCCACCTTTTTCGTATAAGCCATAATTCAAATCTATGAAAGAGCGAACGCGCACGCCTTCGCAAAGCCTCGGTTATCACATCACGCCCCTCAAACATAATATCATACTTATAACACATAATATTAAAGAGGACACGTACGTTGTTTAAACTCTACCATCGCTCGGAACAAATCCCTTCGTTCTTTCGATAAGGCCGGCCGATTTCGAGCCAAAACGAGATTTACGATCGCGAACACAAAACGGTGGGACGCGCCCTAAAAATCGAGGGAATTTCCATTATTATTATTATTAATATTATATTATGTTTTATTAAAGGACAGTAAAATAAGAGGGGGAGGTCTTTCGTTCGGTATTATACGGCGGAATGTCGTGATTTATGCGCAGCCGATATTATTTTTGCCGCGTGTTTGCCGAAGGCTTTCGCAGAAAGGCGAACGAAATTGATTTCTTCTCGAAAAGAAGTCGGATTGAAATGTTGAACGACTGAAGAATATTAATTTCTGTTCGTATACTTTTACGTGTAGTGTTGAATAAACTCTGCTTCGTATGGAAATCGAAGGAATATCGAATGTGCTGAAACCGACACGCAGTGAATCTGCTGAAAAAAGTCTATTTAAAAATTTCGTCAGATGCCTGTCGATGTGGAAAAATTGAAAATTTCAAAATATTTTTTTCGCTCGATAAGAGTAAATCCTTGGCGGAGATGATCCGTTACATTCGACAAAACTCGATTACGGGGCGATCGTGCGAAAATCGAGAGAAAATATCGAAATGAAGTCGAAAGTTTTAAATTTATATCATCGTAACGTCAAAACGTTTTTTAAAAAAGTTACAATTTTAGTTTTCGAACTTTTGCTGCTGTAAGAATTTACGACTTTTGCCCGTTTTATTATATTGAACGTGATTTCGTTTAGAAAATATTTTGATTTCGGAAAAGAAAGTTGTAAATATATGTATGTAGTATGAGTGTTGTATTATGTGTCTTTACAATGAAATTTAATCCAAATTGTGCTCATACAATACTCAGGTTTCATAACGAACATTTATTTCGATTCCGAAATCTACGACTCTATTTCACTCATTGTGAAGACTTCAAAACAAGACGTTTCTTATTTCGAACAGCTCTAATGAATGTTCTGTCTGCACTTTGACATTGGAACAGCACTCGAATTCGTCGAATTTGATTTTTCTTTACAGAAAAGTTCTTTGATCTTTATTTTCTGAGTTAAAAAGCACAATTATTTTTCTTTCACTGATACAGAGCAGAAATTTTCTCATCACTCCTAATAACAAAGAATCAAGAGTTTCGTCCCTTTAATTTTCGGTGATCGATTTGAATTGCGCACCGTAGCTTTCAACGGAGACATTTTCATTATATTTCCCATATCAGGCAGAAAATATTCATTATTTTCTCGACTCTACAATAAAAATGAAACGGTCGTTATTCAAAAGGATATGTAGATCGTTTCGTTTTACCGCCAAGTTTACGGGGCGGCATATGGAGCCGCTTCGCAAACTACCGAATAAATGGCTAAAAAAATCGTCGGCCATTTGTCATGAAACTTTTAAAGTTACTTCGGAAACAATAGTAAGCGAAAAGAGATTGTCGGCCCGAGGCATGAAGGCATGGAAGAATTTTTTTTTGCTCTCGTTCTTCTTTTGACGCGAGAACTTTTCACGCGGTTTTCCAAAAATGGAAAAATTCAAAGAAGAAAAACTTCCGCGTGAATTTCCACGTTTTGTTACGCTCTGCGTGATCCGCGGTGCAATGATGAATCACTTTCTATAATTAAGTTAGTTTAGATCTTTTTTCATATATAATTTGATCATATTTTTCATATTTCATATTACATACTCATTTTCATTTTCATCATCATTAATATTAGAAATATTTGAATCTAAATTTAACATCTCTTGTGAAAAAAAATTCAATTTGAACCGCTTCACTTTGATAAATTTCGTCTTCCCTCAGTTTCAACACTTTCGACTCACATCCTCACTCTTACCCGAAACTCTCCGAGTCGGGAGAAAAACACAAACACACACACAAGAATAAACTCGACGCATTCTGAACAAGAAAAAATAAGAGGGAGAAAAGCGCAAAAAAGAAAGTTACAATTCACTCGTACGCTTACTATATACTGCTACGAGACAAACTAATAAGCGGACCGAGATGAAATATTCGCCTTTCGCCCAAATCGTACGCAATATGTGCCGAACCAATATTTTTCGTGCCATTTTTTCTTCCTCCTACTGTTTCCGCGTATAATATATGAATTTCCCTCTCTTTTTCATTCTGGGTACGTGTTCTACACATTTATCGTATTATACAGCCGGTGCGACCTTATAAATATCGCCGGGGAACGCTTTATGTCCGCGGAACAAAACAATCGGTGCCGCATTCGATTTTCCGAAGAGAAACGGCTCAATTCCGAATAATTCGAACGATCGGATCCATTTCGTTGATTGTGCGGTGGAAAATATTTTTCTTGCCTCGTGGGAAAGATAGAGTTCATGTTAATGAAGATCTATGGCGAGGCCGCTTGTCCGTCTCGGCTGTCTTATAATACTGGATAGATGGCAATGGCTTCGATATTGCTTAATCTATTCGCTTTTATATGTAATCGATGATGAAATTCTGTTTGGATGCGAGTCTGGTGTTTTTAGGACGATCGTGAATTGTGCGAGTCGTTCTGTCGATGTTGATTACGCATAAGATGAAACGGAATGTTTCGTATTGAAATGGTTTTGTAAATGTTTAGTCTGAGTATTACACGTGTATGTTTCTTTGTTTGCTTTAAAATTCAGATTTATGTTTGATATTTTTATGTATATTTACTAGATAACTGATCGAGAATTAAAAAGTTATGGGTTTACTTAATATTATTATGCAATGATTCAATTCTTATAATTGTATCATATGTTATTTCTTCATCTACTGATACAATATACATATACAAATATACCAATAAAACATTAATTTAAGTTGATAATAACCAAAATGGATACATCGTTAAGTCCTTTGGAAACTTTGAAACTAAATTCTCATCAAGTCAACAAACTAAAATTATAAACCTCCCATGAAACGATATTTTAACTACCACACTGTGTACATTTTGATCGAACATCGATTGACATTAAGTCTGAAATTCTCAACTCTCATTATTTGTATTTGACTCGAAATATACTATAATTTTCAATTTAATAGACTTCGGCATGCGTGTATTCTAATCCAAGAACATCGCCACAACGCCAATAGTTCTTGGAAGTGAACAACAACACTGTTATAATATACCGAATATTATTACAAGCAAAATGTAATTTATTGACACAACAGTTCCAGAAACGTATTGTTTAGTCATGCTGAGGTCCGATTTATTATTTATAAGGAGTTTCCGGACCGTTACGTGAACGTATACGATCAGGTACAGGCGATGCTCTAAATACCGAAATTGAATAATAAAACATTTCAATATTGAATCGATTGATCTAAATCATTATAAAATGTTGAGTTTTGTATTCAAAATATTCGCTAGCTAAAAATATCTAGTTGAAAATAGCTATCTCACGATATTACCGAGGCGCCCGTTTCTTCCCGTTACAACGCTATCTTTTCGAGAGTCTACTGTACATAAGTTACATTACGAAGCGTAATGTTCGGCGACTAAATAATCCGAAAGCATCCCCGGGAGTTATCCGGTACAAGACCGTTCCCGGATACGAAATCCCGAAAGGGCTTTATATTTCTGGCCGAGCTCGAAGTCTGCACGAGTTTCGGTAATTCAACCCGCTCCTATATACTTTGGCCGCAGAAGTTTCTCATTGGAATTTGGGTATTCTATTCGTTTTTGCATGTTTTTCCGTATAAACGTACAATTTTCAAGCTCTACAAACTTTTTTATGTGACGCCTCAATATTATACTTAAGCGCTTTCAATACTAACTCTATGGAAAGAAGTGAAAATTTATTCATATGATTTCAAGTTCACGTCGAAGAATGTAATTTTTGAAAAAAAATCATCAATAGATTCGTCAGATTTGTATTTGTATGGTTGTGCATGTGCCCTTGTTGTACTTTTTTCATGAATATTACACAATGATTCACAAGCAGCTTAAAGTCGAGCAACACTAAGTCACAGCAGCCGGTGTTGAATAAATTTCATTTTCCATTTATAAGCTGAAAATCTCTGCGAGGATTCACGGCGTACAGATTCGATAAAAATCGCTGCGAACCAAATGTAGTTAAATCGCGAAATTTATCGGTCCCTCCAGCGTTTGCTTCGCCGACGTAAATTCTCGGAGAATTTCCATTATTTTATCAGCGACCGAGGCTCGAAACAGAAAAAGCACACACTGGAAAAAAAAAGAAGAACCCTTTTAGAAGGTAGACGACCCTCGTTCGATACGCACGGAATCACCGCGTAATCCGGACGCGCTCGGATTCGAACCTCGTCCCGGATAATCCTGGGGGAGAGACGTGCTTCAGACGTCGGACTCGGCTTCGAAATTCGACTCGGATTCATAAGGCTTCGACGGTTCCATCTCCTCGTCCCATCTCCGGCCTGAGGCTCTCCGAAGTCTCCGCGAACGAAGCTTCTTTCTCGGAAATTTTAAACTGGCCGACGGTGAAGTTCGGCCGTCTCTCGTCGATCGTTTAATAAGCAATCGATGTTGTATAGTCGCCGGAATTGAGGAGTTTCTACGATGAGTCGTCTTTGGGAGTTTAAAGTTTCGTGCATAAACTCCTGCGGTGGATGGGTTTTAGTTTAGAGTTTTAATTTTGTCGGTTAATACTGAATTTGATGTGAATATAATATGCAGCTGATAGTTTAGTGGTATTAAATGTTTGCACAAATGTGCATTCGTCGTTGGGTATGAATATCTTTGTGATGCTGCACATGGTGGTATTCTCGTCACATGACGCTTTTTTAATTGATATGATACAATAAAAATATTAAGTAAACTTTTTTTGAAACGGTTCTTCAAAATGATTCACTCTCCTTGACTATTTTAATTCAATCAGAAAGATTTTAACTCAACTTTTCTAATACTCAATGTTTCTGACCAAACGGCTATACTTCTTCACTTTAGACTGATTAATTGGAAAATTTGAAATAATTTGATATCATATAATATTAATAAACTAAATATTATTAAATTATATAGTATTTAGGATGATGATATCTAAAAATTTCTAAAATGGAATCGAGGTGGCGAGACGTTTGTCAGTTGGATCGAATGCTGTAGACAAGCGGTGCACACAATGAATTTTAATACGAAATCCCTTGGTTCGAACTGTCGACTTTCTCTATTCTCATTCCGTCTGTCGCCTTATTCAAAGTTGGCCCTGGATTTTTCAGTGGGATATCCGAATAAAACGCAAGTCGGCCAGTTTAATCATGGGAAAGAGCGTTTGCTTGCTTACACTTAACGGAATTACGTCTTTTCGGAGCGATTTGTTTGAAACGTTGATTCGCGGAATTGATTATGTTTGCTTAGACGCATAAAACGTTTTCAGATGGCATTCGAAAGTATCACGATGGTTTTTTTCTCGTCTTCAAAGCGACAGAATCTCGCGATGATTATTAGATTGATTGTAAAACGTTTCACGAATTTCATTGCAATATTTTTTTAAGCATATTTCTCTCTATTTGTTCATTTCATATTTTGTATGAAAAAATTTTGAACATTAATTAATTTGAAAGTTCGTAAATACTTTCTTTTGTTTTTATAAATTACATCAAAACATCGAGTACATTGAATTATTTTGAATAATTAATTCGAAATCTATAATATAAATACGCTAAGCGTATTTGTACGTTTGTTTGTACGTTTGTTTGTACGTCTGCCCGGGATTTTGTATGGAAAATCTTCAAGCGTCAAATTCAGACGGTGCAAAACATAACAAATAAACAAAACGGTGCACCTTTTGCACAGCATTTAATTTGAAACGAAACGAAAATACGGTAATTTGGATCTTACGGCCGATGCGATAAGATCTCCTTTCGTATCTTCTGGATATTTCGGAAAAAAATCTGTACATAAATGCCTTCATACGAATCTGACCCTTGACGCTAATTATCGATAGGTAGCATTTTTGAATATCAAGGTCACGCCGTCCGCTTTGTTTACATTTTCAAATATAATAATTAATTATTGAAAACAAATAGTTTTCGGCCATTTTGTTTTTTGTCGCGTCGCGGATCGGTTCGACCGGAAATTCGTTTCTGACCCTTCAATGACCGAACAATTAACACGTTTGGAACCGATATATTTTTAATATTTTTTTTTAATTATATTTAAATTTGAATTTATATTGATCATCTAAATTGTATGGTTTGTTTATAATAACCGAAATATTAATATGTATTATTTAGTTTTGCAGCTCAATTAACTAAATGCTGTTCCAGAAGTTTATTTCATTTTTACTTTTTGAGTTCATTTTAATTTTGTTTTTTATAATAATCAATTTTTCGAAAACAATTATTTTCGGACTTTTTTTATCGCGTCTATAAATATGTGAATTGAGCGGAAATTTGTTCATAAAAATTGGACAATATTTTAACTCATTCAGACTGGATTTTTTTATCAATATTTTTCATGTAAATTATGATTACAGTTTAAGTTGAAAAATTTCGCGGCAAACGGATCAGCTGTTTAAGAATTCTTTTCAATGATGAATTAAATCAGTACTTAACTATTATAAACAAAAGATATTCAAATTATTTTCAATATATTAGGTACGTGAATTTTTCTTAATATTAATAATTTTCGAATTTTCGAAATTGTGAGCGAGGGTAGATATAGATCGCCTCAAAAATTATAATCTTAGGTACTACTGCTAGTTTATTTAAAATCAACATTTTATTTGATACGATGAATCAGTGTTTGATTTGAGTTATATTTTCAAATTATAACATTCATTTATTTTTCAATATGAATTCGTTTATAAGTTGACTTATATTTGAACCAAAATAAGTTTTTTTTTCTCAATTGTTAGATCGGTATTCTATAATTACACACCCATTTTGATGTCTTCATTCGAATTTTATTTTCTCTTTTATATTAAGATAGCAATTAAGATTCCATTTACTTCTCAATATCTTATTATAAAATAGTCCAAAACCAACTACAAGACAACCCACTTAACCCTCAACGGAGACTAGCTATTCATTTTTAATTCTTCGACCTCTCTCAACAAAATTTCAATCACAATTTCGCTCGATACGAAACAAAACACACACATTGTCCTCGAATTAAATTTAACACACGAACCCATATAATTTTTATACGACACACACGAAAACACAGAACGCGCTCGCAATAAAAACGAAACTGCTTTCGGGGCGCGACCTTCGGACCTTTTCCAATACGTTTGCGATGACTTATTACCCCGCAAACCGCGATCGAAAATAACGCAGAAACTGGGTCCCCACACAGTAATGGGTCCGAATGCGGAAAAACGAGAGGGAACCTAACGGGAACAGCGGCTAAACGACGCAACGGCCGTTATCGTTATAACGGAAAGTTTTCCCGTATCGGGGAAAACGACGGGCGTGCGTTAATCGGATGTTTTCTCGGCTTCGCGTTCAGAAATTGCATTATTCATGTGTTTCAGATGCTTATCAGCTTTGGCGCTTCGGCTTTTTGTCTGTTTGATTTATAATCTTGCAGATTTTTTATTATATAAAAAATAAATGTTTATGAGAAATAAAATTGTTATCAATATCGATAAAATAACGCAACGTCATTGATTTTGTGCTTAATACAATATATCAGGAATATCGGAATCATTATTTTTTTAATGCTAAATTTATGTTGTGTTAGATCCTGAAAAGAATCATATACCATTTATTTTAATTGATCGATATGATTGTTCGAATTTCTTTCGAGTTCTCACATTGACTGAAATTGTTTGAATAACAATTATTTCTAGTTTTATTTGAATATTTAATCCATTTGATTCAAAAATAAATATTATATTTAACCTTTACATCAACTTTTTAAACACATTCTTAGTTTGGCTGAATCGATCAAAATATATCAACTTTAGTGTCATCTTTTATTGTTAATCACTCTATTGACTATTTGAATCTCTCTTTTATTATTTAAATCAGCTCCAGCCTAATTATTTATTTAAATAACATCTCTCTAAGAGTATTCTTCTACATTCACAATCGATATACACATATTTTATATTTACACGTGTCTAAATATAATCAACTAAAAACTAATTTTATACAAAAAAAATGGCTCCTGCATCAACTCACACGACTCACCTCCCTTTGATACGAAACAACTTATTATATTTATATTCCTCTGCTGAAAATAGACACGATATACAATATTTTCGTGCGAGAAAAGCGAAAGCGATATTTCTGAAGTCCCGTTTGTCAGTTTCAAAGCATTCCCCGAGCGATTCGCGTGCCACTTGTCAAAATGTGCTCCGCGAACTCTTTTAAACGAGTGACGGAAAACCGTTCGTTCGAGGGACGTTTCACTTTCGCACCGCGGAACACGACGATATACCTTTGCCATTGTGCTGCTTTTTTTTTTAACCATTCGTTATGTTTTTCATATTCAGTTTTCGTGCATTCGAGATAACGGAGAAATGTTTGTAGGTACGTGTTTTTGCCGCGTAGTTTTCTGTATTTGTACTGCGAGCGTGACGTTTATTTACGTTGCGGTAGCTTTTCAACGCTGAAAATTTAGTGTTTCCAAAGCGTTTGTTTGTTTGAAACTCGAATTTTATCGGTGTATACTTGTTGATAATATTCATACTGGCTTTTGAATAATGATGATTTATTGATTTCGGTAATCTATTTTATTTAATTTTCATTAATATTGCGTATAATTTAAGCTTTATCTTATGTTTCGTGTCGAGAATAATTAACTCATTTATTTTTTAGCAAAATAGACTGATAAGTTATTATGATTTTGAAGGATTCAATTAATTTCTAAACTGTTATTAGAAAATGCGAAATCCTCTCTCATAATACAATATTGTAAAATTAATATTTCATAAAACTGTATTTTCAAGAAATTTATATCGGGCCTAAATAAGCTTTTCGCGCGACGCAAAGCGCGCATAAGCAAGACAAAACGACGCACTTAAAAAGGAAAAACACCAATCTAACCCGATTAATTATTACGCAATCCCACTCGTTGTGCTAATCTAATTTTTTGCCACGTCCTAGACGCCAACTGCAAAACATTTTAGCGAATTAAGGCCGACCGAATGTAGTACGTATAGACCGCAATTTTCCGAGTTTTCCGGTAGAATTTTCGCATCGGACATTTTCCGTCGTCGATGAATACGTATACGTCGATCGGGCACACTTTGTAGACACTTCGTTGAAGGTTTTGCCGATACAAAATTTTAATAAATCAATAATGATCCATTACGCCGCACTTGGGCCGCCCGAACGAGTTTTAATTGAATTTGCCGAGCGCGAAACTCGCAGTAATTACTCTCTTCTCCGTGGAAATTTTATGCAACACCATTAACAATTTAAATTTCAGTATACTCTTTACGGTTTTGATTTTTCTCTCGATGATTATTGAAAATCGTTGAAATCAATTAAGTACTAGATTTTTCGTCTTGATTTCTATCCTGACAATTTTTTATACTATTGAACTCTAAATGCGTCGTTTCGTATTCATGCATCTATTTCGATGTTTTTTCGTCCTTTTTCAGTTCATGAGCAATTCGTATTCGCGCCTGTACCCGTTTATTGTGCGCATCGTCGACTTCTGTGTAATAACTATTATTAGTCCCTTTTTTAGTTTTCCTTTTCCTCGTCCATAAGTGTGGGAAATAAAGTTGGCCTCCCCTTCTTGTAGCTTTCTTTCGCCTGTCGTAATTTTATATTAGTTTTCTGGGGTCGCGGTCACACGCTGCTATTTTGAGAAATGCGCAATTATCATATAAAGTGATGGCGTAAAGCATCTTAGTCCCATGATAGTTGTGAAAAAATATCGCTCACCATTGAAACACGAGATGTTCCCAAAGTATGCTGATATTTGAGAACATTTTCAGCATATCGATCGACAAGCAAATTTTCGTATTTTCTGTTTTATTTTTCAGTCTAATTTTTCATCATCATACAAAAATGTATCGTATTTTTTAGCACATCTAAATTTATATCAGATTTTTATATACTTTCTAATGCGTTTTCTTGCTATTTTTTTCAATTATCTGATATATTTTTCTAAGCTACTTTCAAAACTCATTGAATGAAACTCGCCTAAAAATCTCCTTACACAAAAACGAACGTGTTTGCATATTTACAAACATTACAGATTTTTTTCAATTCAACATCAATAAAAGAAATATAAGTAATTGATTCGTTATAAAATCACAAAATTAACACTCTCAATAAATCCTTCGTTTGGGAACCGCACGAGCAAGAAGCGTCTCTTCCAATTTAACGACTTCTTTTCGAGAGCAGAACCAAAAGCGGACGCAAGAAAAGATGTACGACTGGAGAATGTTAAGGGTCGTTCGTTCTCTCCTCGGCTTGCTTACACATAATACATTTTACCAGCACGTACATATAATACACACGATGTACAATACGAGTGCAAGAGAAGCTCACAAAGAAAACTCTCTCAACACATCAAAGTGGCGCAAACTCATCCCCATGTTCGGGGGATGAAACCGCCGTCGACAATGGTCGTTCATAATAGACGTCGGATGACGTCGTTCCGTGTTTATTTCGAATTAATTGTTGATTTTAGGATGGATCCGAAGGTTTTTTTTATTGTGTGTATTTCGGTAGAGTGTTCCGCTCTTGCCTTATCGAGGATTATTTATGGTCCGTCGAGTTTCGAATAATATTATTGTCGTCATACTGTTGTGAGATAATTTATCTTTGAGAGACTTACGTTCGAATTGCTTTCGGTTTTCGAGGTGTTTTATTTGTATTTTTAGATAATTAATTAGTTTTAATACAATTGTGATTAATCATAAAATAATGAAAACACCATAAATTAATCTATCGTATTATATTTTATGTCAAATTAGCTTCTTTTGAGTGGTATTGCCCGACACTTAATTCTAGTTGCATACTGTACAACAAACGAAATACAAAATAAACCGTTATAAAACACAAATAGAATCACTTTTATTGATGCATAGAAACAAATGAAAATCTATAAATTCGTCGTATTATCATGACATAATCTGAGTTTATTTGAAAACATCATACAATTGTGGTATTTATTTGTGTTCGAGTTTATCTCTGGACCAATTTGCGGCTTCAAGCGAAGAGTTGAAACTAAGATATGGCCCATTAGTCACGTTGTTGCTGCTAAATAGGTCACCATTACAAATGTTCCCGGGTCGTGTGAGCAAACGCGCACAATTAGGCCGATGTGCAAAAAGTGTAAAGGAGATTCAGGTTAATTCCCAACATCCCCCTACCAAAGTGACAGATAACCATCCGCCCAGGACATTCTAATTACGGGGACATAAAATAAAAGAGACGACAATGTACGCAAATTACGCATGAAAGATCGCATTATGATTAATCTTGTATTCTGCAATTTTAATCGAGTAATGAATGTATGTATGCTAATACGGATTTCTCGAAATCCGCTCTTTCGCCCGGAATATGATTTTTCGATGGGTTGTATATCGATAGATTTAATGCCGTTGAAAATTTCTTAGAAGTCGTGTCTGAAGACGAATATAAATTTCACAGAACTGAGCCCGACAAATATGTTGTTTGCTACGATTTAATCATTCGTACGTGAAATATGAGCACACGTGCAATGAAATTTTCCAAAGAAAATATTTTCAATTTTCTCGCCAGCTTTTGCGGCAACATTGTTTTAATCAAAGCGAAATGCGGTTCCGTACGTACGTTGAAAAATTGAGCTTTCTCCTGTTTTCCACGAATTTCGACTAGTGTAAAATTATTTTTTGAAAAATGTACAGTATATTTCGTATATATGCTTAGTTTGCTCGAACATTAGAGATTCGCTGGCGAATCCTCGTCGGGCTATTGTCTCGACAATCTCGCTCGTGTACAACAAACCATGATACAAGTTTATATGCGAGCTGAATAAAGCTCGTTTTTATGACCGACTCAGATTCAAAACTAAAAAAAAAAAACGCAAACACGTCAGCGATCTGCTTTTGAAATTCTTCCACTCATATTTCATTTTAGAAAAATTGCATCAAATTTTTAAATATTACATTTAAACGAATATATTTCGTGAACAGTGCAACAACGAATGCGCGGTGGCGTTCGAGCCTCGCACAAAAGGTAAATTTTCGAAAGGCTCCCCAATTTAAATCCCATTTTCTCCAAACCCATTAATCCGTTCTATCGAAACGACTAGATAATTAAAAACGTCCATCCAACTCGCGTCGAGAGATCCGAACGAAAGGGTCCTGCGACGAGGAAAGGCAAGGAAGGGTTCACCCTCTCGAGGCACGCATCCGAATAAATTTGACTAAAGGATCACTCGATCCACATTATTATATGTGTGTGTGGAGAACGCGTTACATATTTTCACAGCGACGGGATTCGATTTAAGTCAATTTATAACACTTATCGTAAATTTCTAGACCGCCCCTAATATTGCGCGGCGACGTGACCGAGCCTTTTTAGACGGTGTATGGATTCGAATTTTCATTTGAAAAATGTGAGGTCGCTTTTCTTGAATGATGAAATTTTATCTATAATAGTATTTTATTCAAAATTTGTAAATTTTAATCTGTAGGTTTTCTGATTTTTTTAATATTTCGCGATTCATCTGATGGAATACAAAAGAAATCGTTGACATATTCTTTTTTTTCAACCTTGCAAATTCATCCTGATTTTGTTGTCTAATTTTTTAAGTCTTTCTCAGACTTATGATTAGCAATTTTCACAATCGTATCAATTATGATAAACGCAAAATCGTAATCTATTTTATAGAACGACGAATATGATTATCTCGTTTTTTTTTTATTTGCAGCAGATCTTAGGGAAATACTTAACCTAGATATCAAAATAAACTGTTTCTGACAATTATTTTGCTCTTAGAATACTTATATAAAGACCTTGTCATTGTATAAAATTCATATTTACTAAATAATGTTATAATAAAACCATCTTAAAATTGTACATATCTACATATTAATGTATTTTTTCGGAAACAATTAAAAAAACCTACGCATTGATTAAAATATCTTGAACTTTTAATTTTACATTAATTAATATTCTTCACTGTTCTAGAAGAAAATCTATCCTTGCTAATTAATAATTGATGTTTATAGCCAATTCCCCGAATGTTACTGCTTAATTCGCCTTCGAGTAACACAATGCTTCATCGCGGAATTGAACCGCGCATCGTTAACTCGCATATTTAACGCGCCTCGCTCGGAGTTAACCTGATAAATCGTCGAACGACTTTTTTAATTAATACGGTAACACAATGCGGTCGTAATTAAGTCAACCCCCGATCCGGACTATGTACAATGGACGATAAAAACGAATTACGATTTTTCGTGTTGCGAAAATCTTTTAGATCGCTCGGATGTGTTTGTAATTGATAGCGCTTTCGGAACAGTGGCGTAGTAACTTTAATTATTTATTACGAGCTAATTTTGTTTGAATTGTTTATTTTTTCAATTGATTTTTTCAGTATCACTACAGTCCAGGTCACTTTTTATTAATTTCGTATCCATTGGTTCTTTCAGATTAGAGGTGGTTAGTCCCAATACTAAGAACATTAATTATATCATACATTATTTTTTCACTTGAAAAAAGTCAAAATTTTGTTTATACGTCACTGAATATCTAATATTTATTGCGTGTGAATCGACCATAAAAGTGAAATATTCCTTGAGAGTTAAATACGTCTTCATTTACAAAGACTATTATAATTATTCGCGCCAAGTTCAACAGAGCAGCGAGATAATATAATATTGCCGTTTCCACGCTCTCGAACTTCTTATTGCCGACTAAATATATATGTATATCGTATAATGTATAAGTAGGGGAAGAAGGCGTATTGTTTTTGCCACCAAGTTTAAAACGATCAACTTTACCATCCCGGATCGTTTTAACTTCCTATTAAGTGTAGTAGTATCCCGCATTTTAATGTGCATCCCCATTAGCAATTATCCTTTGCAAAATAAATTAAATTCTCTTTCAATCCGAATAAACATTTTAGTTCGTAACAATGAAAATTGTTTCACTTAAATTCTTCGTAATCCAATCAAAATATTGTACATCTGTTTCTTGTGAAAGTGCCTACCTATCGTTTCTTTGATATCGCAATAAGGATCTTCATTGTTTTTATACGCCACAACAGTAACAAAAACCGACCCAAAAAGTACCTAATTTCGTTTATGGGTACGATTTTTCGCTTAAACGTAAGAATTTCAATTACGTAGTGGGCGTACTCGAGCTAATTTCTTTTTATTACGCGAAACGATATAGAAAATTTTACAGCCTCAATTGAATAATACTTATATCTGAAAATGTATCTCAACTCTTATATGGCATTTTTTCGATAACGGATTCCCATTTATGAATTCACATTTTATTAAATAGAATAGAATCCAAAATATTTGGTGAAAATTTCGATGGTGATTCCTTTTGATGAAAAATCACCTGAGGGCGCGTAGATTTTAACAGTTGAACGAGTTCCGCTGAGTCACACGCTATTCCCGAAATTCTTTATTATCGAATCGTTGTCGAATTTTCACGCTTTTCTTAACATTTTCCTGCAATAAAATCGTTCCAAGAAATCTCTCGTCGCGACATTAACGGCCCCAACGCGACACTGAAAAAACGTGAACTCGAACCGTGTACTTTTTTCGTTGGATTTGCAATTTTTCATTTCGAAAATTTCACTTTTAATAATGTCAATTATTTTTCATTTCAGGATGCGAGAGTACGTAGAGGAGAATGAAAAGAACGACCCCTTAATTCACGCCCCAGACAAGAAAAGCAATCCTTGGGCGGAAAAGGGGAAGTGTGTCATCATGTAAGGACAACAGTTTTCTTAGGGACGAGGCGAGAGGATGCAGAAGGATTCCATCTAGAAAACAAGCAAACAACACCATCGCTGACGGACATGAAGGAAGATCTGGAAATGTTGCAGTCAACAGGAGGAAAAAATATCTCTAGGAAATCCAACGAAACATGCACTACGAGCGAGTGCATCCGCACACTCAAAAAGTTTTACCGAAATTTTGCAATCGAATCGAAAATTTGTATATGTCGGATTAGCATTTCATAGTTGCTAGTTTAAGACTGCTTGGTGGAACGATGTGATATAGTTAAACAAAAAATTCAAACGAATTGTACGCAGCGGCATCGTCGCTAAATGAACCACGATTTCCTCTTGCTTCCGATCTTAAGAAAAACCTTTTTGAATTAATCTTACAACATCTAGCAATTTGGTTTGTTCACGTTTCATTTGATTTTGATTGTCGAATGTTGAATTAAATATGTATTATTCAAAAGGTAAATAAATTGTATGCGACGCGTACGAGCATCTACATAATGTAAAGTGTACAGAGGTCATATACGGATTGGCCTCTCGATTTCTTTTTTTATTAAACACGTATTTGAGTATTGATTGATTTTTTTTTATCATTGTAATATACGGTCGCTTTTGTAAAAAAAAGTGCACTTGAATATTTTTTAAAGTATGTCGCGCTTACGTAAATTTTACGTACGCTCGTATATATGCATTATGTGTGTGATATTACACAATATGAAATCCTTCCCTATTGTGCACGCTGCATTTCCTTTCTCGCATTACTTATGTATGTGGGTCAAAGTTTTACTTCCCGAATCCCAAAAAGTATAAAATGAATATGCGAAACTTCAAATCACACTCGACTCATAAAATCTGATCTATCACCACATTCGCATGCACATACAAATAGTTCTGTACGAATTTGACATCGAGATGAAAAGTTACACTGTGAAAGTATTGTATTCGAGCGAAATATATTCAAATATCTGAAATATATAAGTGCAAGTGCATGTGCATGCGCGATATGTCCATGTCAATGTAAAAAATTGATAAATTCTTCTACTCTTATGCATTCCGAGATAATAGAGATTTCATCTCTCTCGCTAGCACTTGGAACAGTTTTTCCAACGCATAAAACAATTGTACATTTTAAAAATATAAATAGTGCGTAGACTTTAGATAATACATATTTATACATATAGTGCTCATTTTTTCATATGAATTATTAATATACCAAAGGTAAAAATCATCATTGTCGTGTTTGTGTTTATTAATATTTTCATTTCTGTTTTCATTTCGAATCGATCAATATTAATACACTCAGACGCGACCCTATTTGAAAATGGATAAAATCGTATAAAATATTATTTATTTTATTAAATGAAAGTATTAAATAAATCTTCTTCAAATTATCATCTTTATATTAAATGGAATGTTGTAACTCCTATATTTTAATTTTCACTTGTGCACTATACATATATTATTGAATAATTTGAAAGTAATCTAGTCATTGTATATCTTCATTGCTTTTTAAATTTCTAAAATATTGTTTAAATCTATGTAAAATATATTTTATCATGAATTATGTTGAATTTGAGTTCTTATTTTTTGTGTGGTGTGCGTCGTTAATTCGAATTATAATACATCCGTGTGATAACGTTTAATGTGAACCGTTAAAATTAAAAACGATAATTAAATGAAAATAACTGCATTGAAATGTAGATTATTAAATAAATCAAAATAAAATTACGTATGTATAATTCTTGTAACTCATTAGATGAGCATGATAAAAAGTATTCCATTAAAATAAAGAATATTTAAAAAATAAATTAAAATAAAATAAGCGGGAAAACGCGCTTCGTACGAATGCCGTCACTCCGCAGATAAATAAATTGATAAAATAATCTTAACTAAAGAAAAATATTAAAATTATTGATTGATAAAATTGCGTATAATAATAATGATAATTGATACATTTATAAAATGAATTAAAACACCGAATATAAATAAAACTTTTGATAGATTTAATTGTATCAACAACGGACTGTCGCTTCGTCGTAACGACCGGAAAATAGAGAGAATCATCGAATTTATCGAAAACGAAAATTGATCATCATCATTAAAATCATAGAAAATTTTGCAAAGCCCGATCGCCAATACATAGCTAGAGCAACTTCCACTTACCAACAAATCCTACGTGTATTTGCGACCGTCGGCTTTGCAATATCAATCGTAGAAAAGTTTTCAAGTAATGAAGGAAAGATAGAGCTTGTTACGACAAAGCGACGCTCAATAATAGTTCGTATTGTAGAGCATTTTCTACGAATTTTCTGTTCGATTTCAATTTAAAATTGATTTCTCGAGCGATTCGCAAACGAACCGTGTTCGCGATCGAAGCAGGGCCGCACTTAAAAGACGACAGACCGGCTATGAAAAAAAAAGTAAAATATATTCTAAAATAATCAGGATTTAAAAGAATATGATAATTTAAAGTCTCTTAAGATAAGTTTAAAGTTTTCCGATGTAAGCATCGCCGATTAAAGTTGAACTTTCTTTATCGTTTTCTTTGTACAATGAATATTTAATCGCTTTGTTTTCGTACGTACGGATAGCGCGCACGGTGCGTACAAAAACAGACCGTAGATCATCATCATCATCTTAGATCTCGATCATTTATCATCTTGGACGCTTTGACTTACACGAACTATCATCGACGATCATATCCCTTTCATCCTTTTACCTTCCGTCAACTGAAAAGCGATCGTGCGTCGGAAAATATATTTATGTATTTAAAAATATGGATAAAAGCGATCGTTAAAAAGTTTATTTAATAAAGCTAATATAAAATAAAAATAAAGACAACGGTTATTGCAAATCATAACTTAACATAAGTCACATTATAAATCTATCAATCTTTGAACATCTACTTTTGTGACCTTCTCCTTAAAGATAAAATTAATGAAAAAATGTATCTTCTTAGCTTATCAAATTATTGAGAAAAGATTTTACTGTCTAAAAGTGAGGACAATATTTAGCGTCGTTTTTTAATATATTGATTTCGTTTGAGTTTTATTTTTCAGTAAGAGAAATGAAAATGGATCACACATTTGCCTGAAACCTGTAATGTTCACGCATATACTTCAATTAATTAATCACTTTTTAAAAAAATATTTAAAAAATAAAAAATTAATAACTATTGTAGTAAATAGCCTATATAGAATTTTGCATCTCTTATAGCGAATTTATAAAAAGTATATTTATACATTTTAAACTTTACTATTTCATTATTCACTCGTTCTGCGCCCACAATCCAATCAACCTTCAAATCCAATCCATGTTTACGATCTTAATCCTTTTTCCTGAAACGTCTTACATTTTACCATGACTTTCGTTGGACAGGAATCGTGAGAAACCATAAACGTCACTTTTCAAATGTGAGCTGATGAAAAGAACAATTCTGAACGCAATAAAGTATGCAGTGCGAGAAATTAGTATTGTTAGTTTAGCTGCGCCCTTTGTAGAGGGTTCGCTTAAATAAATGCAATTTAATAAACGATACGAGTTTCTAAAAATAAAATAAAATTAATCATAAATCTGCAGAACTTTTTCTGTCTTAAAAATATAACTAAACGATAAAAGAAATGGAATGAATTGAAAACGAGGGGGTGAATCATTTGAGTTGTGTCTATACGTTGCTCTTCTATCTCCTGTGCATGCCCCGAAATGTTGAAAAATTTCATCTTTCGCTTTATAAAAAAATCGTTAAATAAAACTTTTCCTCTTAAAAATATCCTTAGATTATCGCTAGACACCTTTAAAATCTTTCATTAAATGGTATTGTCTTAAAAATATACCTTTATAATAATAATCTCGCGCTTGCCATGATAGATCTATACGATATATGAAAACGAGGAAAATTGCCAACACATATTTTTAACCATTATATTATGAATATTCGTTAAGTTATACGAAGTACATATTTAATTAAAATGAAAAACTTAATAGTAAATGCATTGAAAGCTTCATCATTTGTACTTGAATTTGTCTTTTTACGTAAGTGAACTTAAAACGGACATATTATTATTGTTATATGAATAAATTTAATTAAACAAAAAATACCTAGAAATTTTTAAATAGAAGCTACCGTAAATTTTCAAGCGTATATAGATTTATAGATTTTAGAAATGACATATATTTATAATATATAAAACAAAGAGGCGACCTTTTTTATTAAGAAGAAGGCCGTTGAATAAAGTTAACGTATTAAAATTGTATAATCGCTTTTCATATAAAATATTGAAAATTTAACAGCATAACGAATAAAAGAGAATAAACAAAGTACAATGCATGAAAAATGATTGAATTAAAAATTAAATTAAATTAAAATAAAACCGGACGTATTAAACGTTATCGCACAGAACCTCCCCGTATTGTCGAAGTGAAAACATCTCGAACGAAAATCGACGCACCTGTTAATTAAATATTTTTTCAATTATTGTGCATTTCGATAATTTAAGATTTCGATTATACAAATTCATATTAAAATATTTAAATATATCACACGCATAGTCGACTAGACGACATCCCCTTGTTTCGTGAGCTTGTGTTCCCAGTTCTAAGGATTGTTTTCGCTCTCCTGTCCCCAAAAAAAAAAATATTAAAAACTCGATTTTGACTTATATTACAATATAACTATCAGCCCCGTGAAACGGAGACGGAGGGTCTATTAAGGTTAAATTAAGCTCGTAGCTATCATGAAGTTTAGATGTATTCAGTTTGAAAAAACAGTGAACCGTTATGCCGATCATACTTAGCCATTTCGATGTATGGGGCGTGCGTGAGTGTGCGTGAGCTTGATTTATATTAAACAAAAATATATTACAAACATGAATATATTGGAGAATATTTTGGAGAAATACTAGTGAATTTAAAGAATATTGTACACACAATGACAAAGAGACACACACACCCACTCGACGATGGATATATCACAATAGTTTGTTAAGTACATTAATTTTTTTTATAAAAAAAAAAACATTTAGCATTTACCCATGTTATGAACTAAATTAATAATTCTTATTGATAGTGTACCTATTTCGTATTATTTAAGATCAACAGATATGTATGTTATTGAATACAAAATGATTGAATAAATAAATAAAAACCATTCACGTTGTTTTTATTATATACTTACCTTGTTTTCTTATTCAATTTTTAATCAGTATGAAAGTTCATGCATTTAAAATAATATACATAAATTGACCTGACATCTATTAAGATAATTTAAAACAGTTAAATTTCGATAGTCATTTAATTTTATCTAGATGTCGTTGAAAATAAAACATTCGATTCTCAACATTACTCTCGACACATACACACAATTTTAAAAATTTTGAGCAAAAAAAATCTAAAAAAAAAGCTCTTTCCATTCCATAAAAGAGACATCTGTTGTTAAACATACAAACTGCTTCAAAAAGAAAATTCGAAAAGCTTCCAGGAAAACCCTCAACTTTTCAAACTGAAAACTTTGTTCTTTCAATCTTAGGCTTATGATAAAATTAAATGAGTCTACATTATTAAATAAAAAAAATGAACAAATACATCATAATCAGAGATACAAGAGGAAACGCTTTTCTTTTCTAGTTAGACTAGCTAGAAATTATTTATTTTCTCACTCTAGATACTAGCCCTAAAACGGTAAAAGCTATAATTTTTATTTGTACAATTTATAAACCTTATAAACTATATCTATTCATAATATAGTTTATACACTTCAAATATAAACAATGAAAACTACCCTTAAACTGCAGCAACACCAACAACAATTTCCACACATCAAATCAGACTCATTTTTTTTTTCAATTTTCTCGACTCGCCACCGAAATATGTTCCCACCCCCATCCTCCAAACGATCCCTGAATAAACCACATCGAATAAAAAATGCTTAGAAATGCGATGCGATCGCAGGTTATAACAGTTTACCAGCGGAGACGATAATTGAGGCGACTCAGCCGTACTGTCCCAGTAAACCAGTGACCGAGAGAGGGACGCACGTAGCGCGGCCGCTCGAAGAGAGACAAGGACGGCGATAGCAAGCGGATAGAGTGACTTGACACACATTTGCTTAATCGTATTTTAACGATCTTGTCCGCTGCTCTCGCCGGTCGTCAACCTTTGAAATCGAAACGATTCGCGGAACGGTGCGAAATTTTCGAGCGGGAATCATTCGACGTCGATGTTTTTGTTCATTTTGATTTGATTTAGATTGAGTTTTTTTTTTTAATAATTTACAATTGTCACTGTCACTGAATTTTATACGTGATTTGTCGGTGTGATTATTCCTGCTGCCAATATATACGTTCACTATACTACTTGTAATTATCGGTATTTCAATCATTGGTTGAACTGATTAACCGTATTTAACATTTTTTTTATAAAGTTACATATATAAATATGTAGCTGTAACATTATGCTATAAAGAACAATCAAATCACTTCTAACTCACAAGTGAAAGACTGAGTTTGATGAATTTAACAGATACAATTTTCTGTTGCCCTCTTCAGATCATCAATAGAATACGTATAAAGGATAAAAAAATTATTATTACATTTGATATGTGGAAATAACCATCACTAATATGATGAAATAAATGGAAATAAATCAATGGCAAAAATACATGAATTAAAAACATATTACTCTGACTTATGGAAATGTGCATTTTGTCAACAAATTTTCATAAATTTCTACAATCGAAATCATTATAATGAAAATGACAAATGGCGCTACTATTTCTCATTTTATACACATCATTATTATAACTTTTTCCAACCCTTATTCTTACTTAACCTGACAAAAAAAAAGCTTCTTTTAAATATAAAATTCCTCACATAATCAAATTCACACCTATTTTTATAGAAATTTGTCAGAGGACGATCGCATAAGGCATCAAATAGAAAAGATTCCACAAAACCTTAAATTATGATCGGTCGAAAGCCATTCATTGCTCTAATTAAAAACGGTTGAACACATCTGACAGGTGGTAAGACAGTGGCAAAGAGGTGGGCTGTCGGTCACTGGTAGATTTCGGGCGGACCGCAACGGTACCAGCACTCTTCGACTTGTCGTCAAGTGCTTTTCACAGTTCCACGACATAAAATCAATGTCAATTCACACGTATCAATAGCGTATCAGTGTCATAACAGTGCCTAAATTGACGCTGTTCATAATATGAATGCACGAAGAGAGGTATTAGATTGTATCGAGTGATAAAAGATGCTAAATATTATTACATTGAATTAGAAACTCATCAAATATTCTTTTTAAATATAAAAAAAAATGCATTTACACTTATGTGTGTATATTACTAATAGACTCCAGAATGGCTGATCTTTTTGTCGTGATACGTTCCGGATTTATTATGTGCATGTCTAGGAAATTCTCTGCATTATTGCGTTTTAATGTTTTATACTTTCTTTTTTTTTTTAATTTGACGATTCAATCGAGAACTTTTAGCTGTAGAAAAGATTATGCATATCCCATGATACTTACTTAATACGAACGGGAATTAAAACAGAAATAGATAAACATACAACTTTTTATAATCGGTTTTAAGTCCGAAGATTTTCGAGCAATACCGGATCCAAATAACTAGTATAGAATGAAACAAACGATACATATAGAAATGTAGTAAATTATATGATCTATTCAAATTTCAATTGCAAATTCGAATCGAAGTTTATGTAACGAATAAATCGTGTCGAAAGTCCACAGAATTTTTCGAGTCCAGACTATATTTGTGCGATTTTTTTTTCACTATGGACATTTTCGAAATTCAACCTTGACTGTGTGGAATTCCGCGCTTTTTGCATACGCGAAAAAAAATACACGAGTCTTATGTAAGCCGCCGTAATACGCGATGGTATAAACAAAATTTGGCGCCACGTAACAAGTGTGTCGGGTTCGATACGTTGCGATAAAAAAACCGTCATTCCGTTCCATTATGGAACGATAGATGCATTGTCGATTTTCGAATTGTTTCGTTGCGAATGATTGATTTATCTTTATTGGAATCGGTCGAACGAAATGAACAATAGTGTAATATTTTTTAATGTCCAGATCGAGTCGAATTTGCTGATCCGTATCCGTATTTGTGAAACGTAAATCGATTTTTTATATTGTGTTTTTCCTAATTAAAGTCCCCTCTGATGATATTTTAGGTGCATTAATGATGTTCTAATAAGATAATTTTATGTATTCTGAATAGTTTATATAATAAAATATTCACGGTATAAATATTTGCTTAAAAAACGTTATTGATTTAATCAAAATGGGTGAAATACTATACAGTGTTATTCGAGGGGTTTAATTTCAGAAAAAACTCATCAGATATTTGAGTCATATTCATTCCAATGAATTGAAAACAAAATTGCATTATAGATAAATAAAACTATCATATTATTCACTTTGTGTTTACCCACAACGTCCTTATCTGAAATTAGACACACTATTCAACGACAAATTACCCATTCGAAAGGCATCTGAAATGCATCAACATTTCAAGATAAATCTCCACATGCACAAAGAGATGCGATTATGCTTTAGAAATCCTCCTATTGACAATCGTGCCACAAAACAAACAAGATCCTATTTATTGAAATTGTATCACGAGACTAAAGATGATTACGCTTATCTAAACGCACCATTGTACCGAACGAGAGTCTCGAGTTTCGCGCCCCCAATTAAAATGGCATATGAACTGTTCTTTCATTTCACCAATAATTTATCTTGACTCGAGTCTATAAATTAATTAGAATTATGTCATTCGCGTGTCGCTCACTGTTCGTTTGTGCACTCCTCGAGACGGAGGGTCATCGTCCAGTGATTCATCGATTGTGTATTGTGAAATGCGAATACTGAAATTAGAAATGAGAATGCACTTTAATCGTCTGTATTCTATATTAATGTATAATTAAAAGTTTCATTTAAGAGTCATAAATCGAACTTCAGTTTAATACGATTTGCTTTTAGTGAAGCATTTTTTTCTAATTCAATATTGCGGAAAATTTATGTTATTAACAAATAAATCGAAACACGTGAATATCTGGCATCTTAAAAGTAACTACTCACTGACTCGAAACTTAAGTCATATTCTATTCTAGTATTCTAGCTCAACGGAAAATCCAAATAAAAACTTTTCAGTACAAAATCTGCTTTGATGTCTGGCAGAATTTATAGATTGTAAACGCGAAAACTTACTTTAAATTTAACACGTAAATTCAAAGTACGTATTCATGTTGCAAATGTCGATCGAGTTGAAGGATTTTCGCGCTCGTACGTTAGTAACCTTTGACAGTGGAAAAGGTTAGTTATTGTAGATGTTGTTTCGCAACAGTGCAGAAAAAAAAAACTTAAATATCATTGCGATGTAACAACCTGAATCGATAACTGTATATCTTGATATTTAAATTTATTTTAATGTGACAACATATAAAAAAATGTCTATCCGACACTTGCGTCATTTGCTGAGATTGAATGTCACTGTACAGGGTCGATGATTTGCTTCCGATCGATCCATAATATAATAAATAACATTCGAGTCATATTTGCAATTTAATATAATTGCATTGTGCGATAAATAAATTTTATAATATTTTATGCTGAATTCGAATCACTGGTCTTCGAATTGCAATATTACATTTCATCAGATTCATTTGCTTGTGAGAACGATGCGTTCAGCTATTTTCTCAATGATAAATTATGCTTCACGTTTAATCATAAAACATGCTTATTTAGGCAAACGCAAATTCGATAGTTCTCAGAGTACACTATAACTGTTGATATTTCGGAACGGTTTTGTATATGAAACGCTTTTCTCGCTGACGTGCAACCGGAACTCGAGCGGCCGTTTTTCGTCTTGTTCTTCTCGAGGAGCATAACTGTTAAGAAGATGCCATTGTATTTTATACGGTAAAGTGGAAAAGTGACCATCGAGGTCGATGTTGCGGATTACCCGTCGAAAGGTCACCGGCACCTCACCACTCCGAGATGCCGTTCAAATATCGGTAACGATCGATGATGGAAAATGTCATCGATCTTCATTTTCACGAGGAAAATATCTCACAAATACGAAGATTGATTAAAAAATGCGTTTTTTTTTCAAACAATTCACAGAAAAAAAAATGAATAATTGAAAATTTTCAGCACGGAACGATCGCATTGTTCCATACGTCGAATCGATCGATTGTTCTCATTCGAAAACACAACTACAAAATTGTTTATTTTTTCCATAAAACGATTAAAACCACTGTATGCATAAGAAAACCTTGCCGCGTGTAAGATATTTTCTCAGAATTTGCATTTAAAACTCGCATTTTCAATCGATAAACTCGCGTTGCGATTGTTCCGCGCGCGGCGTCAATTTTACAACCGATTCAAGGATCGTTTTAAAAACGCACATCGCACAACGAATTTAGCATCGCCTACAAAAGCGATTCAAATATTTTACGTTGGAAACACGGAAGTTGCCTCGTATAATAATAAAGCGGTTTACACGTGCCCGGGATTATGCGGAGATTATTTATTAGCGACCGCTTCGAATCAGCCCCGCCAAGTGAAAACCCGGCCTATTTTTACATTATATGGAAATTTTCTCGGCTAAATTTCGTTTTGATCGCAACGCATAGGAGCAGTTTTCATGTTATACCGGTTACAAATACGTGCATAAATGCGCCTAGGAAAAAAATGCACATATAACGACTTTCACTTTTCATCGGAGCGGTTCGAATCGAACAGATCGCGGATGGCGTTCTATACATTTTTATCTGTTTCTGCATCGAAATGTTAATGTTTCGTTTTAAATATTTAATCGCAGGTTGATTTTTGATGTTATCCAACTTGAATTATCCAAATTTCATTCATTATTCCCGCGTCGAGGATGCATCGCGCGTTTTTTAAAACGTTCGAGATCTTATGCAACGAATCGCATTATTTTTTTCCACGTTTTTCTCGTTCGTTTCCTCGTATATTTTTTAGAATTAGATTTTAATATTTCAGTCGGGCAATGTGCCGGAGTTTCGTAACGGAAAATTAATACGGAACAGTGTGGCGCTAGGTGATGCTCTCGTTTCGACTCTTCGATATGATCTGCTCACGAAATTCGTTATATTTATCCTAACCTTTCGCCTATCGCAATTTGAATGATGGAAATCTAATGCTGAATTGTGTCGGAAATACTTGCACGAAAATTTAAAATTCAATATCGAAATTGTCGTTAGAAAAAGACATCATGTCAGCGCGATATTCACATGTATGCAGAAGACATCGAAACGTTTACCGTCAACGTTTACATAAATAATTTAGCATAATCAGACACGAATAAGTAAAATGTTTTGGAATCGTATTTTTCGAGGAAAAATATTAACTGCATCCGAAAATATATTGTCATAACCTTGGCTTTCATTATTGAAATTGCAACGCTATACGATATTCGATTGATTCAGCTGATAGATATTTACATCCGCATTTGCGGTTTCGAAGTTTAACCGGTCCCATCTGAATGATCATTATCAACGATGCAAAATTTCCTTAATGTTCTTATAGAAATGAGTTTTGAAAATCGATCGTTGAAGATATATGATCACATCCCCGAGGCGAAACATTTAATAATAGGATATGATGTTTTTACAAAAAAATATTATTCAAAACATTCTAAGCAATTAAATAATTGTTATTTTAATTATAAACACAATATTTACTAGAAAACATATTTAATATTTTAATCAACTTCATATCCGTGAAAACTGAAATTCATTTATGTAGGAATATTTATCCGTAATATTCTTGTTTACTATTGTCGATAATAATAATCCACATTTATAAACGGACTACATATACATATGTATGTATTCATATATTGATTTTATCGTCGATAATAAAGCGATATCGAATCGAGCAGCAAAATTTCAAAGTCATTCAAATATGAATGAGTTAATAATATTATTCACCCCGGTCATGATATAAATTATGGCAAAATCGAATGACTTTGAATCGTTCAAGTGTACACGATAATTGCGTAAAAAATGCATATCGATGGCATTCAACGATTCTGTTCGCCTGCAACGAGCCAAGGCTTTCCTTTAAGATCGAATTCTGCTCATTAACATTCAACGGATAAGTTTCGACAATCTCCGAATCATCCTTTCTTTTTTTTTCAGGTCGAAGCTCTTACGTGCTGGAAGATCGATTAACGGAAACTGTTGGATTTTCGTTTCTTTATTTTTATCCGTTCGAGCTTTTTTCGATTTACGGTAACGTTATGCGCGAAGGTCTTCTTCATTTGTATGCTGGGAATAAAAAAAGTCGAACGTCGACCTCAGCCAAAGTCGACGAGGATTGTCCGCACGGGGTAAGGACCGGCAATGACAACAATATCGCAAAACCAACTGGGTCATGGCCCAAAACGGTAAATTTGAAGGAATCTACAGATTTTCAACTAAATAATAATCACCTTCGATTAACATAATAAAATTGAATCAATCTTGCGCACGGTCGAATCGTTGAAACAAATCGTTCGATGCATTTTTTTCGATCGTATAATGATATACGACCGCAGGTCAACCCGAAGGGATTACCCATTGTTTTACACATTGATCCGAAATTTTAACCACTTTCGGAAAATCCGCAACGGTTTACTCAATACCGATTTGAAACGCAAATATATGGAATATATCACGTTGCGTTCACTTCGCCGATTTGCATAATGACTCTTTATTCATACGTTCATACTCGGATGAGCGTTTTCGAAAAATGCGCAAGCTCTGTCACAAGTTTCGTTTTTCTCGTGCGATTTCAATTTTCGTTAAGTGCCGTTTTGTGTACTGTATAAAATATCCGTTACTGACGAGGGGCATCGAAACGGCCGATGGAATTGTCAGTTCCTCGGATACTTCAGTCTTTATGTGCTATTGTGTTTTATTTGAATTCGATGATATAACAAACATTAAGCGAGGACGATTTGCGAGGTTAAAATGTTGACAAGGGCGAGCAATGTTCATATTACTCAAATAAATATATTCAACACATACTTGTGTTTCACATGCACTATCCACATATCAATCGTTCTTTATGAATGTTATATGAGAACTATTGCAGTAGACATCCGTCGATTCGTTTCCAGCAAAAGCCCGGTTCTTGTCGACTTTTCGGCAAGAAGTCAGCTGTCAGCCAGCCGAAGCAGCTTTTGAAAGATCAAGGCTTTTCGTACGACACATTCATTAATGTCGATCGATTCAAAATTCAAGGATCCGGTCAGCGGGCCATGCGTGCATTGGCCGAAAGGTTCCGCATTGTCGAAACCATACCACGGCCATCGAGGATCACAAATCGTAATTTGTCATATGATCTTGATAATAATATTTTCATATAATTCTCATTTTGAAATTACTTTGCAATTTTTTTCAAGAAAATCCTTTGAAATTTGCATGAGTGCTTCTTTCTTATTGTACAGTACAATAGGACAAAGATACTATGTATGTCTTTCTCTCAATTAAAAATTTAAATTCAATCAGTTTGAAATATCTGTCTATTAAAGAAATTACACTATGCATTCTTTAGAATATCAAGATTAATTGCCCCGTCCGAGATCGGGTTACTATTTGTTAACTGCGCTACAGTTACAAATCCTCTATATTAGAGCAGTTCCAATGGTGCTAGAACTCTAATAGCCGAGCTTAATTTACATAACCAATCTATAAATAGGGACTAGTTACATACACGTAATATGAGATTATTGAAATATTTACATTGCGAAGTCGTTAAATCAAATCGGTCCATTACGCAATTCGCTAAATTTCATCCGTACGTGCGGTTTGTTTTATTGAAAGATCAAAACACGTCGATTTGAATAAAAATCACACTTCAAAAGAAAAACTAGCATACACGTAACATTCGACGATAATGATCAACATTCTTTTTTCACTTTGAAAAAACCTAACGTGAAATTTTCTATGAACATCGACCAAAGATCGAAGTTTTCTCAACTCGACAATGCCATTTTTTTTTTCATTAATAATTTATTCATATTTTCCTCGACGATGCATAAAGTCGCCCACACTCGAAACGAAGATTGAACCTTTCGCACGACATCTCGTCCGCTTATTCGTACGCAGGACAGTCGCATAACGGCACACACTCGAGAGAGCTTCAGGTTTATCCATAAATCTGCAAAGTTCGCAGCTTTCGAGCGCACACACATAAGTACAATCTTGCATTTCAACACGACACATCTCTCGATGGTCTCTTATTATAGCTCAAACCCGGATTTGAACCCGAAACCCGTCGCGCTCTATACAGTGAAGCCAAATGCCAACGTGCGTTTCTCACGAAACGGCCGCTAGACGATAGATAGATAGATCTACTGCTACGGCCTTCTTCAGACGATGAAGCGAAATGTTGCTTGGACTATATTTCAAGCAACTATCGTGTCGTTTCCTCTCGAAAATACGGATCGAATAGAAATTATTGTGGAAGAAGTTTCATTCAAATAAATTGAATGGATTGTGTTCTAGAATTCAAGTTCCATTGCACTTAAGTTCTCCACGAATGATTTAGTTTATCGTCCGATTTATCTTACAATAAACTGGATAGTATGTGTCTCTTTTTCTCACACAAATTCACCGCAGCTTATTTACATTCATGGATTACATAAAACTAAATATTTATTCATTCACACCCGAGTAATTCACCAACGATACGATTTATCGTACGATAATCTTAAGCCTCTCTCTCTTTCACATACATAGATTCACGAATCAGTAAATTGCATAAAACCGAAAATTTTACCTCACAGACTGAAAATTTTTAATAAATAAGATCGTCTGTGGATTATATTAAACATATTTGAAATGTCTAGCCGCTGTAATCGGCGTCGTTTTGAATGTAAAAGGATTTGCTACATCGTAAAGGCTTCGTTTGCATCCTCGTCTGAATAGATCTATCGTTTACATATAATACAATATTACGTTTTATCCGATCGTCTTCGAAACGATCGACCTCGACCTATTAAAATCGAAATGCACTCTAGAAATGATTTACCGTCGGTACAGCCTCCCCTCGATTAATATATGCATTGTGATCGTGACGCATCGAAGCCGATGATGAAGGTGATTTGCTTTTTTTTCTAGGTTATCTGTTAGATGAGGATGTGGAAGTACTTGTTTGAATTCATTACATATTGAATTTATTATATAAAAACAGCAAAACATCTCTCGTATGAGATTAATATCATTGGTACGGAGCTACCGGAATATCAAGAAGATGCTAATATGAAGATGTCTCTTATTGCAAGCCGACGTTAATTCGCTATCTATGTTTGTATAATACTTATGTACTATTGTGATAGCCTAAGCCTGAATATAAAATAATATACAAACCGCTATTCAACTCATGCAAACGGAGAAGCGGTCTGTCCAGAAAATTGTGTCTACTGAACTGACCTTCTAACATCGACAAACCGGACGATTTGG
The DNA here is from genome assembly GCA_024721215.1 of Cheumatopsyche charites. Taxonomy (NCBI): domain Eukaryota; kingdom Metazoa; phylum Arthropoda; class Insecta; order Trichoptera; family Hydropsychidae; genus Cheumatopsyche; species Cheumatopsyche charites. The sequence goes on from CM045583.1 coordinate 6,563,860, forward strand.
TTCGAAAAATCATTTGCTGATCTTATTCAGCACAAATCGATTAGTCAATCTACGTTTCTATTTACTTACACATGGAAAATCTTATCGATTAAAGTCAAATGACATATGAATAATTTTGATATTCCTTGAAATTCGGAACATATTAATTCTTAATCAATAACTTTCATGATAGTTAAAGATCATATTTATGCACTACAAACTAAATAACATATATTTTTCAATAATTTATTATCGAATACGATAGTACATTTGACAGTCTATAAATATGTTCATTACTAATCTCAGCAATATTTAGACCAATTAAGATAACGATGATCCCTTGGGACTTGGCGAAGCCCGGCAAAGGTAAAGCACTCGAGTGCATTTCACAATTTCGACTTGGAAGTCGAGATTTCGAAAGCTGGAGTCAAGTTAATTGATCGATTTCCCATGTTCGAGTTAAAAAATTGCCACGATCGATAGATCATACCGATCTGTGTTGTGCAATGTTGAATTGCAAAGTCGCAATTGAAACGAGACGCCTTCGTGCGGCAACTTCCGAAACGTCGCTTTTCTGATGTCATATTTGAAATAACGGACCTTTTTAAGTATTGATCTGATTTTTTTTCACCTGTATTACAGAAATATATCGATTCCGACCCGGTGTTGTAAGTAAATTCAGAGCGTTCGTGAAACAATTCCGAAATATGGATAAGTTTACGTGTCGAATTTAATGCAGCGTAAATGATTCGTATGAAGAAAATGAATTCCATTATTTTTTATCGTTTTTCATAATTTTTGAATTCACACCAATTTAAAATGCTGCAAGCTGTACGAGACACATTTCTGCAATAGTTTCCGAAATGCAGCATTTTTGACGTTGCACTGAATTTTAACACACCGTAAACAAAATAATAAAAATAAATGCTTAGTTTTATTGTTGCTTAAAATTTCTACTGCCGATGATGAAATAGTTTACACATGCATCAAAACATTTGAAATGAATCACATGATATTTTCTTTCAACGACCTGTACCTAATACTATCGATATGATTCATTTGTTTCTTTCAAATATCATAACAAAATCGTTTTCAAAATAATGTATCACTAATATTGAGTTTTTAGTTTCAAATAATTCAGTTTATAATTCAATCAATATTTTTATACAATTAATTAATATTAATCGATATTAAACTTTCTTCGTTTAATATGATCAATAAAAATAAATATGCTTGTATGATAACCTATCAACACTACGATCAATTAAATTAGATTAGGTTGTTTTAGATTTCGATAGATTAGCTATTTTTTTCTCTTTAGATTACACAAATTTAAGGTTTATCGAAAGTTAACTTGAATTTCATACATACAGCACTCTACAAATGAAAAATTTAATTTAAAAAAAAATATTTAAATCAAACAATAAAATCGACCATACACTCTCGCAAAAAAGACACTTCTCACCGATTTCCTAAGCCTGTAACGAAAAAGACCGCGAACCTCTCGTTTCAAACCGCCGATTTGAATACACACACGCACAATAATACAAAAAAACACACACACATACACGTATTAAAGATCGACTAACGGAGAAATATCGAAAGTGTAGCGGGTTCCGCGTACAGTCGCCCTAGCGCCGGCCGCGGCTCGCATTAGTCGACGCTCGGTGAACGGATTGCGAGCACGTCGCGCACGCACGCGTCCGCTTCGGAGCCGATTTTCCGGACTTTCTCGGACCCCGAAGTGACTTTTTAAAATTTCTGGAGATTCAGAGGACCCTTGGGAAGATTTTTGTCGAAGGAGTCGAGGACGCAGCTGCCGTATTTGTGTCAGTTTCGGGGAGTTTTCCGGACGTCGCTTTTCGCGGCGGACGCACCACGTGGAAAAGTGTCGCACATGGGAAATTCGACGGATCGTCGTACAGGTTTGATTTTTTCGATTCTTTTTGTGTTATTTTCTTGTTTGCTCGTGTAATTCGTTAGTATTGTCGAAGTTTATTATGTAGGTAATCATAGTAATTCAGTTTTTTTCTCGATTAATCAATTCGTACACATCGAACTTTTTTACAAGTTATTACTATTCAAATTACATTAAAATATTATATATTATCATTTAATTTTCAAAGTATAATTTTTAATAATAAATTTCTATGAACACAATACAAAAACTTTCCTATGAATGCTTCAATAAATAATTATAAATAAAATAAATTACAATGAATAAAATTAAATCGCAATGCTAACGATGCATACAAACGATCGATTTCAATAAAAAACATCTTCCGATTGTTGTCGTTTGATGACGTCTATATGTAAATTTTCGTCGCGCGATCTTTAACCGATCGATTAAATCAACATTTTGCATATTTATCTTAATACGATATCCGATCTGAGATCTTATCGAGATGAAAAATCCTAGATCGCAAGTTTTAAAAACGCAGATTAGCTAGAAAATTAACGAAACCCATGAGAGTGTTTAGCTCTTAAGAGATTCTGATGAAATTAAGTTCAGTCTTTGTGTACGTTATGGAATGAAATCAAGTGTGTCATTACATTAATTCAACGTCGAAACATTATCATAAAAGCGAGCATGCGATAGTCTCACGTGTTGCTTTTTTTGTATGTGTTTTTATTTTGTACATAAAACCTTTTATGTGTCTACATAAACAAGATAAAAGCGCTTTGAATTTAATAGAAAGTCCCTATTCGAATCGGTTTTTACGAAACGATCTGCTTCAGTATCGAAAAAAACATTTATCGGATACAAATATATTCGATTCGTTTTCGAAAAGTTTATTTTGTGAAGATCGTTTCGATTTAATTTCATACGTATTCAAAATGAAATGTTTTCTTCTGAATGTGTTCAATGGAAAATCAATTGCTATTGAGACAATTCTTTAACGTTTTTCAGGAAAATTTATAATTATTAATCGAAAATATCTTACGCAACGTATCAGCGTTTCAAATACGACCAATAACGTTCAAACGCTAAGTGTTTTTTCAATGAAACTCGTCGGCTATATTATTTCACGGTTCATGTTTAACTGCTTACAAGAAAAATAAATGTTTACACGCTGTTAAAAAGAAATCAACAGCAGTTTTATTATTGGCTCATATTGACCGAAACTGTACGTTTTATTAGATAGTCGAAAAGTCGTAAATTTCGTTTAGAAAACCTCGTTGCGTTTATTTATGCAACGAACTCGTTTTAGAAAACGCACTTAAATCTATATCAAGAACTGTTCGTTTGTATTCGAAAACCCGAAACAATCCCACTCTAGACTCGATATGCTCTAGTTTTTTTCAAAGGCTTTATTCCCTCGTGTCTTTCATTTGAATGTTCGAGGTATTTCCAATGAAATCCTAATACAATTTTATTTAGTTTTTAACATCCAAATGCTTATGTTTTAGTAAACAAATCTTGAAATAGTAAAAATTTACAAACATCAATGTCATTTCTTTCAAATAAGGGGAATTACTTTTTAATTTCTCGTTTCAATGTATAATTCGGAACACTTTAATATCTTGGAATATTGTTTAAAACCCCTGCCACTTCAATCGAAACTATAATATGAGCACTTTGTCGTAACAATAACATAAGTTTGCTTAATTTATTTCCGAGATATTTAATGTTTCGCGTTTGATTTCGTCAGACACGCAAATTGTAAACAATGACTAAAGGATTATTTTAATCCCGCGGCAATTGAAAGAAGATTAAATATAGGTCAAATCAATGTGAACAGAGAAAAAACGACTTACTATTTTTGACCAATTTGTGAACTTACACCATTGTTAAATTTTCAATCGTTAGTTACTCAGCTCGAATATTAGTTGATAGTTTTTCTAAAGAATCTTCATCATTTTATGCGTTCAAACTCTACAGGAAAAAAATCAACAAACACTCTAGTTAAGTAACAAAATATTGAATGATCGAGTCTAAAGGATACATAAGAATATCTTATCAATTTTAGAAAGACCAACACATAACAAATTGTCACCTCACGTACACGAGATACACACGTAGAGTTGACTCCTCACGTTCTATGACCTCAAGCACGAATTGCGGTGCATCGTAGAGATTTTGAGGTCGCAAATCCGACTCGTGTATGCACTTTGTCTTTGCGATGCGATTGTATGCATATACACTGTGTAAGTTATGCAATCCGATGTGAACAACCCGCTGAACTGTTGCGATATCGCCACAGCGATTCACGTGCTGGGCCTACACTCTGATTGTGGGAATGGTGTCCTTATTGTGTGTGCATCTGGTCTTATTCGTCAATTGGTCGATTCAGAGGTGTTCGGAAATAACTATGCATGCTCGCGAGAGTTAGTAGAGTTATTATGGTGCGTGTTATTTTTGAAATTTAGGTTCGATCTATCGATCGTTAGTTAGTCGACTCGATTGTTACGAAGCAACAAGTTGACTTTTTACCCAATCTATTCATTATTTAGTAAAACAAGCGACTTTTTTCTTTAGAGTTTGACAGCTATCAAGGCATGTTCGCGAACTCACAGAATTGATCTTTATAGAAAAAAAAACGCAAGTTTATTGTTAGTTAAAGTTACGTTTACGTTTAATCGATGCCGTCATATCATTAAAATATGAATTGATGTTTATTCTTGGATCGATTAAAAATGTTATACGATGTGACATTTTGTCAAAGTCATCTTTTCTCTATATTGAGTAAAGGTCATTTTTTCGGTGTCTCAGCTTTTTTTCAATTAAACGCAAAATAAATTAGCAAATTTTATTCGTTTATAGGACACATGACTCGAAGCTATTTCGTATTTCAAACAATTATAATTTCAGATTATTAACGTACTTAACTTTGAAATGTTAATGAATTGTAAACAAACGTAATGAACTTGTTATTCATTCTCTCATGTTCGAAGATATTTCATTATGATAATTGATGATATACTAGGAATAGTACCTATTTTCTGATTCCTATAAATATTTATTCAACCTTTTAACTGATCTAAAAATAATCGTTAAAAACACAATCAATTTTATGTTACATGTTTGCGATAGAGCTTATTTTATATATCAAGATGAATCTCTTCAATTTACATATGATAAATTCAACATTTATGTATTTCTAGTCGTAAATTAAAACATAAATATGAATAATCATAATATCAGCAATAAAATTTAATATTTTCATCAAACAATATAAATAGTAAATAAGCTAATTCCTTCCGTGTTCTCGCCAATGTCATTTAAATGCACCTTCTATAAACCGACGCGACAATATATTGCGAAACCTTGCGCACAAAAAACTGATTTCTATTCAACCCGAAAACCATATTTCTCACTAATAACTAACATTATATATCAGATTTAACACGAAATGACAATTTCAGCAAACGTTACACAATACATTTTGTCGAAAAGTCATTCTCCCGTCTAACAAACGACTTATGCAAATTTTGACATAATAATTCGGTGATTCCGGAACTCATATATTATATAATTTAACATTTAGCTACTATAAGATACCTATGTATATTTCGAAATATATAACTCGAATACAATGGATACATTATTTATTTGAAATTTTCTGTCATATTAAAATGTATCGAGGATCTAATTTAACGCGATCATTTATCAAACGTGAAATTTATATTTCAAAACTTTCTGACAGTTTATATTGAACATAAACCGTGTTCATTTGTAACGAAAATCATGATAAATATATTAAAATATTTACTATTGTTTTAATTTGTTTATCTTAACAGTGTCGTGTTTAATGTGACTATTATTATCAGCTGGTGATAATAATAAACTTGCAACATAATTAAACTTTCATACAAAAGGATTTCGATTTCAATACTCGTTGAGACCACCATCTAACAATAGATGCACTTTAGACCCACCGTATCAATTTCTAATCGAATATAACATTATTACATTGAAATATTTCCAAATAATACGTGTTGCCAAAACTATTTAGAACGTTCGATTCTCATGGAATTTAATCCTCGTACAAAATGAATGACATACAAATCTCTGGAATAATAGGTTAAATAAATACATAAATAACGAATCGAGTGCATTCTGTGAATCGAAGCAACGCATATAATCGTTACGCTTGAAAGTGCGTACTTTGAATACAATGGATTCGATGACCTCTCGCTTTCGTTTTCTAGGTGAATTTATTATAATCTATTTATGTTTCTAATGTATGTAAGATGCTTCTGTTGCAATGAATGATGCATATCTGCAACAGTTGCAAATTCCGATTCGTTCGGAATCGCTTCGATTAATCGAATATGCAACGAACATTGTATCCGATTTAATATTGAATGAATCAAAGTTTCATAAATGTCGTATGCAATGAGTAGATGAGTTTTATTAAGCGAACTTTATCGATTTGATTCGTAAATGATGCAAATTCAATGCGAGCGAATGGTTTGAAGTTTGATTCGATCGTGTCATGATTTCTTTTTTGTGTCAAATAAAATTTTAAGCTGCAATCTGAAGCAATCTTTTTGACAGAGAGAGAGCAAACGAAAACAAATTTCAAAACTTTCAAAACCAAACGAGTATTCGCGGTCTAATTGGCGCCATTGCGCCTTCACTCCCAGCCAACTGACAAGCCTTTTTTGAAATTTCAAAATTATTTTTTCAACGCACAAACGTTGATGAGATTTTTTTCCTTTGGTACTATACGAATTTCAATACATATGTCAATTTATAGCCATTTTTTAGATCCGTCTTGATCGTTGCATCCACCTTCATCCGACCTTATAATTTTTATTGATATTTTCCTATCAATCTTTTGTGGTTATAATTTACATACACTTTCAATATTTTTTAATTGTTCAAAAATAAAATATTCTTTGGTTACTGGTGCTCTTTTCAAACATAAGATTATTGTTGCGAATTCAATATTGTGGAATTTGAATCGTGTTCATTGTATCGGGGTCGACTGTTTATTTATTGTCTGACAAAATTATAATTAAAAAAATTTCCAATACACTTAATCGATATCCGAATCCAATAACTCCATTAGTCAACTCGTGTAAATTGATTATAAAGTCATTATATCATCCTTTTATATACATCAACCCCGATAATTAATAATGCGTGTATCCTCATCAATCAATAATTATTTTTAATAATAGTTCTACGTGAAAAATGCATCAACTCACATACATGTGCAAATATTGCACAAACAATACAAAAAGATTCTTCGAACAGAAAAATATAATATAAGTAATCTTCAGAATTTGACCTCTGAATACTAATGTTTGTCTTATATGAATGTATTGCACAACGGTACAAATACATAATTTTCATAAGTATGCTATTAAGAGACGTGAAAAATATGCAATATTTTATAATTACTTGTATAAATACTCCAACATTATTAAACAATAATTGATATCAGTGTGTTAATCTGAAATCACATAAATCGTATTAAATCAATAAACTAACTTATATTAAAATGCTCATTTTAATCACTAATGTTATTGCATTCAGAATCACATTGATGAAATTTTGAAATTATTTATTATATTCCATGTGAAATTTTTAATATTGTATCCGTATTAAACTTAAAATCTATTATATTATTATAAATATTTTAAAAACTTTAAAATTTTATGACAAACATATACGATGGGGAGGGTGGGATTCAGATGTTCGTCAATAAATGTGGGACCATAAAACTACTCAACTATTTCTGAACATATTTCTTTCTATAGAATTTGACAACTATAACCGACAATTACCGCTAATTAATGACTGAAAAACATTACCTTAATGCCGGTTGTCCACTACAAAGCTGAGCGGAACGGACAAGACGTAGAACACACCTGAACGTAAGAGGAAGTCGCCTATATGTCTATCCCCTCTTAAGTCCAACATCTTATCCTTTCCACTCACAAGTGGACGGCAGATATTATACCAGTTCTCCTCTACAAAGCAAAAGACACTCATTCCTAAGAATATAGGTATCCTTCGTCCTTTTCGTAATGGACAACCAACGAAAAACGTATGAAAAACAACGAAAAACGTATCAAAAATAACGAAAAACTAAATCGATCTTAATCGAAACCCCACAAAAAGCGGCATATGAGTCGTGCGGACCATCGAGCATTGGAAAGCCTTCTTCTTCAGCGTCTTCGGTGTGCTGGTGAGGCAGTCGAGGTCTGTGGGTCAGTGGTGTGTCCGCGGCTAAAGGTGAGGTGAGCACGCAACGCAACGCGAAAGCCTCGACGCTTGCGTAACGGGACAACAACACCAAAGCGGGCCGCACACGCTCGACTCGACTTTTGGTCGTTCTCTTACACTTATGATGAGGATTTTGAGTTTTAAATACATATTTCACACAATAATAATATGATGATAAACACAAAGGTATAAATCGTTTGTGCATGCCGCGTCAGACTCGATGCTGACGTTGAGTTTCGGAGAGTCACATGTGCGGCTTGTCAGTGTCTCTTGGATCTAATTGACGCTTCGATCTAATTTTCGCTTATATTTCTAGTGTTTTCATGCACTTAATGTAGGCATATTAAGTGTATTGATATGATGAACCAAATAAACCGTTTGTGCATGCCGCGTAAAACTCGATTTTGACTTTGAGTTTTGTCGGTTTGTCGATGTCGCTTGGATCTAATTGTCGCTTATATTTCTAGAATTTTCGTTCACTTAAGGTAGCTATATTAATTATACATATATTTAATAAATTAAATATTACGTTAACATTTTCAGGTTCGTTAAATAAATAAACGAAAACGGTTGATTTATTGAATGTGCGTGTTTACATAAATATTGAATTTTTTTATGAGATGTCCGCTTTTGTGGAAAAAATGTCATATTAAGTAAAAAAATGATAAGAAACTAAATTCGTAACATATTGTAGTTTTCCAAATGTATCTTATGTAGATTAAATACTAAAAAACACTAGTTATGCAAACGCACGTTCTCCGGGGAAATATTATAGAGAGCTTTTAGTGTAAGCGAAATAATACATTTATAGGTACATCTATCTATTTCGTATTCCTATTCTATTTTGACTTTATAAATTTATTTTTTTATTTCAAATTCATATTATAATTCCGATTTTATTAGTTATAGTTTTTCGTCAAACAACAAGTAGTTGAAGTTTAAAATAAATGTATATTTCAAAGTATAAATTCGTTGAATTTTTTTCAAATCCATCAACGTTTATGCAAATGCTCTGGCATATGCATAAATGTGAACATTATTGTTTTGCCCTTCTCAAATAGCATATTTCATATTGTCATCGTGATTCTGTGTCTATTCGAGTTGAGCTGATGTTCCAAATGCTGGCATTAAAATCGTCACGACGACAATAAAAACGACATATCACGTTGTGCCCTCATTAGATCGGAACAATAAACTTTTCGAAATTGCATTGAAAATCGCGTAAAATATGCCCGAACGATCATACGTTCGAGCACAAATTGTCTGTAATTTATTGCGATCATAAAATCGCAAATAGCGTTGTGTAAGGATGTAATAATACAACTGCTTCCTCAGAACGTAAAAATCCCATATTCTCACATTCTTTCTCATTATAGTATTCTTAATATGTACATAATTTGTTTAATTTAGAATTAATTATGAGTACAAAGCTACGTATATTATTAGAACTAATTGGCACTCAGTGCTTTGAGTGCTAATTTACATGATATGTATCAATTACTATACATTCCTTCAGAGTGTAGTAAATAATCTTGTTCTGAAAATTCAGCTATGAATAGAATATAAATAACTAATATATTACTTTTGAATCTCAGAATAGAAACACAAAAACCTTGTATAAGAATTCTTAGAAAATGTATTCTTATAACTTACAGTTTATTCACATCTTATGTTTTCAATACACTCAAACATCGCATTTTCCGCAAAGCATATTCACTTTGACTTTTCCAGTCATTTAATTCAATTTTTAAAACCAAAACTAACTGATCAGTCTAACATGTTCATTTCACTCAATATGAAAAAAAAATATGATTTATCCAAATATTTATAAAGAAGTTTTACTTTTCATAGTAAGTGTAGATTTGTTTCGTTGATTAATCGAAAGTTTTCCATACATTTTCCCAATCTTTTCTCTGAAAATCACACCTCTGCGACTTCTAATACGTATCTACATACATCGAACATTTGAATAATTCGTCCCAGGCCATATCCCCACATAAGACCGACGTACATACAACGACCAAAAGGCTCTATGCAAGCGAACGAGAACACGTTTTGCGAAATGCAGTGACATCATCGTCAGGTCTGCTGGGAACGTGGGACTCGGATGCACTTTTTTGCGCAACAACCGCATAGACTCGGCTAGCAGAGGTTGCACAATTTCGAAATTTCGCGCTAAAATATAATACAAGTCTACCAGAAGATTATGATGTAAATCTCGGCTCGATTTACGATGCCCAATTCGATAAAATCGAAGGCCGACGATCCGTTATACGATTTTATGGGATGCGTTTTGGTAAGTGCGGAAAATGCCAGTTTGCACATTCGGACCTTGAACTTATTATTATTGTACGTGGATTGTGTGTTGTATGTTTGAATTACGGTAAATATAAGGAATCAATCGGTTTCGATTCGATGTTGAATTGCACAATTCGATTTTGTGCTGAAATTTACATATTTGATTTTCCGTACTTTTTTTATAGTTAAATAATTTTGAGCTTATCTCTTTTTTGTAATATTTCAGTAAGATTTGCAAAATAATATTTAAATATTTGAATGAAAAAGTATGTCTATATAATTTCGATTTTTTTAAGACCTATCTTTCAATCGACAGTGAAGGTATTTAGCGACGTGTTTTCTTATCGAATTCGACAACTCTTATCGCTGAGTAATTATTGAAACGTTTGTATAAATTTAATTATAAAGTAATTACTTTTCCTTCCGTTTAGTTTCATTGAACTAATGCACGATATAAAATGCGAACGTTGCACTATACAACAATACCATACATTTTAAACAAATTCTCAAGACTTCAATCGAAACGATGAATCATTTATACAACATTCAAAAACAATACATAAGCAATTACGACATCGTAAACATTTCTACACAAATCTAATAATAAAAAACCGAAAACTAGACGTGAACAGCTCGAAAAATATGTAAAACACGTAAACCGCGAAAAAACGACCAGACAGATTAGCCACGCCAATAACTCACGTATGATATAATACGTGGAAAACGACTTTAGGAAAAAAACGAGCGAAATAAAGACTTCGAGACGGAAAATTGAAAAAGTCGATTGTGGCAAAGCGACGATGTCAAACGAATCGATAAATGAGGAATTGGACTCGGCTAATGAGCGTTCAAGGTTCGAATCCCGTTGCAGGTGAACTATCGACTCGACTCCAAACGTTTAAATAAATATTCATGTTATGTTTTTGTCGTATGTTACGATCGTAATGTGAATTTATTTCTGCGTCGCCAAATTGTAATGTAATCGTCGTGTTCGTGTCTGTTTCAAGGCTCTGAATTTGATTGAAATATGTTGTGTTCTCGTGTTCATTCCGATGCTCCAATCACCTTATGTTGTGTGTCCGATTAATTATTCTAGAGCGATGATTAATTTTTTTACTGTTGGTGATTTGAGTGAAAGTGGATTTCGCCGAATTTTAACGTTTACGATTTGATTTTTGACTTTCGAAATTCGCATACGAATGCGTCAATTGCATTATTTCGCGAGAATTCAAAATTTCTCGCATTTTTTATTCGAAGAAAATTTTCTCAATTCATGAAACAATTAACGCTTTCATCGACAGTATTTAAGAATATAAAAACAGCCAGCTACTCGTGAGTATCACATCAATTTAATGGGACAAATTATGTTATTAGGTTAGGAGTTTTTTTTCTAATTTCCTATTGAGTTATATCATGTCAAGTATAAGTACGGACTTATATTATATTTTTATCAATCTCAACCCCTCAATTTCTTGAACTCCAACTAATTTTCACTAAAATTCAAAACACAATCATCATCAAAATCCCACTTACATACATATATTCAAACCCAAACAAAAACACTCCCAACGCAAGTAAACAGTCAACAAACAATCTCGTCAACGAATTGCGAAATCCCCCAGAACCCACTCGACTCGGACTCGAGTCGATCACAACAATTTCCACGTTTTCCTCGGCGGCGATTTTCCGATGACGAAACCGCGATCCGAGACGGTCATATATACGCGCTGCGCACGTACACAAGACGCACAAACATCTCTCGTGCACTTTGAAAAATGAGAGTTGCAGAGAGGCGATCGTTGGCCTCGCAGACGGGTCGGGGCCGTCCGCAACTTTCTCTTCCTTCAAATTCCAATCAAATGCCATTTGCTCGCCATACATAATAAGCGAAAACGTCAACCGACCCGATAATAACAGGCCATCAGGTATATCGTGATATGCTCACGCATACATATTATATGTACGTCTCTGTGTTCTTCGGGGTCGACGACCGATCGAGTTGGCCGCCGATCGACAATGATTCCGACTTATTTATAATCAAATTTTATCTTCGATCGAGTATTTTTAAGCCGAATCGACGTGGTCTTGTTTATATATTACTTGTATCTCTCCTAGAATGCGATTTTATATAGTACAATATTCTATAACGCGTGCAATATTGCTTATATACTGAATGTGGTGATAATAACATCTTACGACTGTCGTTAGAAAATGTATTTTTTTTAATGAGCTTTGATAATGCTTTCATATTTGTTTTCAAATGCATTATTATATAATTATTACTGCAATATATTTTTTGCAAAAAACATCATGTAAATGACCTATACGAATTGCACCCCAAAGTTTGTATCGATGACTTTAGCCTACTGCTTATTACACGTTCTACTATTACCCGGAACCTATTCCGAAAATAAATGTTTTTTTTTCTCAATTTGATCTTCTTCTGTTCTTATACACTACAATGTTTAAGCTTTTTGATGTTTAAGAAGCTGTGGCTTCTATAGCGTCAATGGAACATCGTATATTAATAGCTTCGGTTCACGCCAGATAGCTTATAACGAATCTTAATGTGCAATTCGTTCTATGTGATATTTGAACGATCTATTACGTATGCGTTATGTTACGATATGAATTCGAAACGTTATTAGTTATTTTCATTAAATGTTAAGATCGTTTTGAAAATATCAGATTCGCTAATTGTCTGCGCGAATTGAAAGCTTACTAGGAATAGGTGAAAGTCGTTAGCCGGATGCATGAAAGTGCAATAATTCAATTGCAATTAAGCTTTCGTGATTTTAACGTATCGAATAGAACAACCATATAAATATAAACATATTGTGAAGGTAGTAAAAGTTTCACGACATCCTCTTTCTTATGATGAACGATTCGATTAGATTGAAAAATCTTTCTAACTTTCTACGTCGTTTTCCTTCTTTGATGGACACAATCGATGAAAATATCGACTTAATCCTAAATCAACATCAGAATATTTACTTATAAAACTTGATTCTATAATCTACCAAGATCAATAAGATTTCCTTACATTTGAAAAGTCATTTGAACCATAGAACCTAATAGCTCAAAATTTCATCCGAATTCATCAGATGCGCGCAATCACAAGCGATTAGCCGCAACAAACAATACGCCGAATCAAACGTCAAACCCGACCGATCAAAAATTACGAAACGACACGAACATCATTCATCGGACGCAAAACGACCTGCGATTTTCGAAAAATGAAAAAAAAAACGCACAATAGCGAAATAGCGATTCCGCAGACGTCCGTCAGACAAGCTGACCTTGCCGTATGCGAACTCGTCTCATGTCGCTAAAATTCAAAAATAACCTTCGAGACCGCCTAGTCAAGTCAAGACGACCGAGTCAAGGTCGGGGCCTGCCCCACCGTTTGACGACCGCTGGCCGAAAATCGCCAGGAGGGCCAGGTCAGTGAGCCGCGCTTCCATGTCGCTGATGATGAAACCGCCGACTCCGCGCGAAAACCCTAGAAGCCAAAGGGTTCGATAAAAGAAAGAACCACACGAATCTATTGACGTATCGACAAATTGACAGATATTTTCAAAACTGCCAACATAAAGAAAGTTGAAGCCGCTCGAATATATTGATGGCAATAAATTAAACGGTCAGAATTCAAATCATTTTTGGGTCAGAATAAAATTAAGAAACGGTCAGAATAAAATTAATAAACGGTCAGAATTCCCTTTCAAAAACGGTCAGAATGTCGAAAAACGATAAATTGTCGACATAAAACTTTTTTTTTAATATAAGTAATATTACTATTTAATTAAAAATTAATTTTGAAGATATATAAATAGTACGTTTGTACTTCTTCTAATAAAAAATATCTCTTTAAATTACCAACAAACTTTCACGTTTATCATACATAAATTACTTTATTATATGTTTTAAATATTACACAAAAGGAAGAAAACCTAGGTTAGGTTAGGTTAGGTTAAGTTAGATAAGGTTAGATTCTGACCGTTTTATTGAAATTATTCCGACCGTTCAATATAAATTCCGACCATTCAATATAAATTCCGACCATTTAATATAAATTCAGACAGGATTTTATTCTGACCGATGTATTCTGATCGTTTAATTTGAATTCTGACCAATGTAGTATAAATTCTGACAAACGTGTTGAAAATTCTGACCAAAAACGTTAAATATTCTGACCCGATAATAAATAGGCGCCTATATTGATGTGTCGACAAATTACAAAAAACTACCGACTTACACTACGATCGGTTTTGATATCGTTTCGTAAGGCATTATATTAACTCTTCTTTAGAATTAAATAGAATAAGCATTCGAAAGAAATGATTAAATGACTGTTTTGATTAATTAATTAAGTGACTCATCAGAACCTGACAGGATTCAAATCCAACATCACGAGAGAAGCTGATAAAATCATTCACTATTGGCAAACAAAATCAATGAAGTCGAGAGTAAAATGACTGAATATGTTCATTCAAAAATGTTATGAAAGATTTCGAAATTAGATCATTTAACTATGCTCCAATATATCTTATTAATAATCAATATTGAATATGACTTTCTCAAAAGAACAATGATCAGCTTTCTATGACAAGAAAACTCTTCCTTCAACACATTTGAATTTGATAATAATCAACTCATTATGATCCTAAAATATTACTATGCTCACATTGAATGTGAGCATGGTAATATTGTATCGTAATTGTATTGAATCGAATCAATTCAGTTCGTATTGAAAAATACATAGTTCGCATCCGTCTCGCTCGCCCATGAACAAAAATTAATACAAAAATGGAATGATTCAAAAAATATTTTCCTTGAAAACAACTGAATATCATCACGATAAAAAAATCATGAAATAACTTATATCGATCGAGATATATTTCAAATTTATTGAGTGGAAAGGTCCGTTATTACACATCATCCTTAGGCCATATATCCCTTGGCTTATAAAGTCCTCATGATATGTGTGGCTCGCGAAGAACGGCAGGTCCGAGATGTCGTTTCGGTTTGCTGATGCCGAGATGCCGAGAATATGCCACTTGGGCAACGAACGGGCCCCGGTGTCGACAACCGCTCCGGTTTCGTCACACTGTCACTCTTTAGCGAGAGGAGCGGTCCGCTGATGCTGGCCTCTTGATCTGACGATCTTTGGACGCTTCGGAGATCGGTTTTCGACATCATTTTGAGGTGTGATAGGTCTTAAGCTCCTTTATGGCTCTTTTGTTGTTTCAAAATTGTGATGTGATCGACTCTTATGGATACAGAGATGCAATGCAATGGGGAATGCTCGACATTTGTCTTTGTCAACATTGTTCTAATCTTGTGAGAAAGGCATTGATTTCCAACTAGAGTCTTAATAGAAAATAACATTTTTCCCCCATTCATGATGGAATGAATACACTTTGCTTATTAAAAATGATTTTGAAATGTACTTCTTAGATGGAGCAACTGCCAAAATTTCGGAACAGTATGGCTTGTTATAATTAAAACATTAGTATACTTATTTTATCTATTTCTAAGTAATGATCGTCCTCGAACTGCGCAAACTGACGATTCTTTTAATTGCCATCATTTGAAATTGGCGTAACGATAAATTTATCGATCTATTGTTGATTGAACATAATGCATTCTTTATTAGAAACATAAACGCACAAAGTGCTTAATTGATTCTCATCGATGGAATCACATGCAACGCGTATTACATCACGTGTATAATTCGAAGCAAACATGTTTATTCCATTTCGTATTCAATTTAATCCATTTATTTTCAATTCTTCTATTAAAAAATCATCTAAATTCTTCAAAATTCGTACAAAACCAAAATCGATCCAAACTAACCGACTCTCGCAAGCAACCCGAGCGTGCTTTCACGTCCCCACCGAAGGCTTCGCTCGGCTCTTTCTATTTCTATGATTGATGAGCATCGACCTCATGAAGATACACCGAAGTGGGTCACGGACGATGCCCACTCGACCATCCCATAAAACACAAACGAACACCATCGACTTTTCCACATACACACACACACAACAATTCAAAACGGACACTTTCTTCTTATCGCTCGACATTTACAATGCGTTAACCTCCGAAAGTTTCTAAATACGAAACCGTGACATTGACCGAGACACTCGTTCGGTCGATTCGACCTTAGAAAGTCAACGTCTCTCATTCAACGTTTCTTTTTTTTTTCAGTTCGCGCGCCTTTAGAAAGTTGCTGAACTATGCGCCGGGCGTCGTCGTAGCACCGGCTCCGACATTTTTTAAGAAGTTCTGAAGGATTTTTGCAGTATATACCCGTAAAAGATGTCGCACAATTGCAAATCGCCCTACGCCGCCACTCAGAGGGACGCCAATAACAATATGTACTCGGGGGGCGCAGGCTCCGGATCGCACGGGTGCTCCGCCAAGGGATTTGGGGGCGCGGCACCCGCTGCCAACAATAACGGATATCAAGTAAGGATTTTCATTTTTTTATTTATATTTAAGTCAGTATTGCACTCACTCACAATCAGTGGTGGTATGTCTTAAAGGGCTGCTGGACTGCAGTCCTTCCTATATCATAAAAATAGTTATGATTTTAATGCCTCTTATGCAAATTTTTCATCGTAAAATATATTTATGAAATTACGAGACACTTTGTTTTCATTATTCATTAATTTTTTGATTAATTTCCGAAATAATAATTATTTTCTATCTCAACTTTTCATCAATCTTTTCTAATAAAAATACATGAAAATTTAAATGCCTAGTGAAGAAAATTGTAATTTTATATCTAAAGTATTTTCTTAATGGCAATTCTGTTATACACAAACTAACAAGATTACTATAATTATTCAAAATTATCTCAACGCTCAGAGACAATATTAAAACTTGTGGTATTTTCCTATTGCATCTGCATCTAATTGTTGCAACTGATGACTGTTTTATTACTGAAATTTTCGAATGCGTAATTATCTCTGCGGTAATCTTATTTACTTGTGTTACATACGAGGTTATTGCCCTCACTGTGTTCGTGTTGTTTTCATTTAGATGATTTATCATTGTTTACTAATATTTCTTTTCGACTGCACGTTCATAAATTTTCCAATAACGCGAACAGTTTCGTGTCTTTGTCGAAACGTGCTAGATGTCTCTACGAACTGTTCTGTTCAAACATACGTATTTCTCTCATTTCCATCTCATAAATCATGTTTAAAATAAATAATAATAGAACTGTGTTTATGTATTTCAGCAAGTCACAGCCAAAGTATTATTTGGAACAGTAGCTGCCATCAACGAGCTGAAACTTCAGGAGCGGGCAGCGAGAGAAGCTCGTCGAACGCACTGATCATTCAAGAAATTCTCATCTTTTTATTATTATTATAATACGTTATCATCTCTCATTCAAATTATTTATAGTTTCTTTTTGTTAACTTTAATCGATATGTTGAAATATTGTAATTATATTTTGCGGAAATTGAACGGTACCATCACATTTCGTTGATTGTGGAAATTTAGAATTAGGGTCGAGATAATGTTATCGAAAGTGGTGAGATTTCTCAATTTTAAGTATTTCGGAATGTTCGTTTTTTCCAATTTTAGAATCGTTGGTTCATTAATTTTACCTTTAGCTAAGACATAAACCACTGTTTCATATTTTTTTAATTTTAAGTGTAATTTTATTTCAAATTCATAGATGGTAGTGCAAACAAAATATATTTTCGATAAATGATGTAATATATGTATAATTTTAAATTTTATATACATATAATGATAATAATAATATATTATTAAAAATATTGTACACATTAATAAATATTTTTTATTTTTATTTCATGACTATTCATTTAATATGCCTAATTACAATGATAGCTGTAAGACAATTGATGTAGAGGTAGTACATAGGTGCAGATTCGAAACCATATTTGTATCCAGAACAAATTTACCCACTACCTACTTTATTTATTAGTTAATCACTTGATTTCATTCATTACACTACTTTTTTCAATATCGTTAATTTTGAAAAATTTACTCTAAATCATATTTTTTCACATAAAGCCAATAATGGACTACTTTTCTCATCACATCTTAATTTCTCTTTCGCTAAACTCTTTGTATCTTTACTACAGCTAATCACAGTAATATACCCATTGTCTATGCTTTGAGCAAATTACGATGAAATCTCTCACTGTGATTTTCAACTGTTAACATTTTCTCACAGTTTCCATTTCTCCGAAGCTATCACAAACAGACGAAGTTATATAAAAAGTATATACATTGATTTTTCATGATTTTTCCTAGTACAAGAATTTCAACAAACATTCAAATGAGAAAGTTTTCAAATAAAAACACAACAGCCCGTCGAACGAGCATAAAATTACGATTCTACAGATATAAGACATGGAAACGAATTATTGAATGGCACCAAAGAGAAAGTTCAATCGGATGATTGCAGAAACAATTAATAGTTTGCTATTAAACATGCAACACGTTTTCACCATCATATTGACTCTCGAATGATAGTCTCATACGTGCCTTGACTTTGAAAATGGACATTAAATTGTTCTATTACATAGCCACGAATTCACTATCGTTTGCTGATACAACTCGCTGATTCTAAGCAACTGAAGCGTGACTGTAATATGTTATGTCTAGTGAAAAAAAAAATCTCAAATCTTTATTGATATATTGAATATCCTTAATACGCTTGAATAAACTTATTACAAATTAAAAAATCAAATGAATGTAATCAACGAAATTTATCGGATGATTTGTTGTGCACTTTTTCCTCTGTAAATAATGAAATTGCTGCAATTTCAATACTAAGAAATTTCACACTAGAGTAAATACTGAATTATAATCCGCAAGACGATGCGGTGAACAACGATAAAAAGAAAAATTGCTATTGCGTCTAATTCAATTTTTTAGTGGGATCGGTTTTTGTCATGATGAAACGTTTATGAAATTCATCATAGAATAGGGTTACCATACGTCCACGTTTTTGAGAAAATGTCCCCTTCGTTGGGCTTGCATCCCCATGTCCCCTCCAGAAGGATATTTGCCCCAGTCTTCTATATATATTATTTAAAAATTAAATGTAGTCGTTTATTGAAAATGATTCACCTGAAGAATAGGATACTAAAAATGTGCATAGTAAATGTTCACACATTTTTAAAAATACAAAAGAAAAATTAATCTACTCAAATTATGGCAATACTTATATGCTATAGAAAGCATAATTAATATTAAAACTAAATTATGTTTGCATATATTCTACCATAAAAATGTAAATTTCCGATACCTCAATATCATCGTATGGAAGAGCCGCCAATGCCCTTGCTATTGCTATTGCTAATGCCCTTCCTTTTGCTATTAATATTGCTATTGCTATCACTCTTATTACTCTTATTACTAGCTTCTGCTATTTATTCAAGAAAATCTTGGAAAAAATCTTGGAAAACTACGCATAGAAACGCAAACCATCATCCAAACACCTCGCAGCCGAAACGCACGTACATTAGAGCGTCAACGAACTCGCAGCCGACTTTTCCAATTTCCAAACGGTCACGATCGAAAAGAAAAGACGAACATGCATTTTCCATCGATGATGCAAGCGACCGCAGTCGGATAATAGTCATCCGCATCAGTGGCAACGACCTGGCGGTTCGCACGAGTCCACAGTCATTAAACCTGAATAAATGCAACTGTCATTAGGCTAACTAAATGCAAAAAGACCGAGATACCATAACGGAAACATGAGAGAATTGAAAGATAGCTGAGGCTTCAACATCCCCATTCAATAATGATTCAAAAGCTCTTGTTGCTTATCAAAGTGTCCAAATTTTTTTCGAGGAAATTAAGGGCATTTGAATTGAGTACTGATCATAATTAAAAAAGGAGATATATATCACTTTTTTTTATACAAAAATGCATATTTTTAAATACATAAATCAAGATTCAGAAGAGTTTCTAAATCAGTATGACTAGCTTCAACCGTATATTTTAAAACTTATTTAAACAGTCACGTAAAAAGTGATGCATTGTGAAAATTCGAATGACATTAAACCCTTGCGAACTTTCCTACACGTGCTCATATCTTCCTGCTTCAAAATGTACCTAGTAATTAACATTCAACAATTTATAGGCGAAACATAAATCTTTTTCACTTCAAATTTCACAACGATGATTATAACTGTATAAAATGATTACATTCCAAAACAAATAAATTCAAATGACAAAACAGAAACAAAAACTGTCTTCTCAAAAAAAAGAAACGCATAGCACCGCAGCTATAATTAAATTTCGATCAGATTGTAAATCGCCGATATTGATGATGATTGCGAATTCATCGCCTTTAAATCTTTAGCATTGTGCAAAAAAAATCGCTCAAAGCTCAAATCAAATAATACTGTAAATCATAAACGGCTATAAATTATCGCTAGGCGCGTCCGGTCCAATTAGTATTCAGCGTTTTTTAGAGGTGCGCTTTTTTCTTTATATTCAAAAATGATGATGATGATGATCGTGCTGCTGGTCAAAACTGCTTCCACCATAACGACTTGTTGTTGTGGCAATTCTTCGGCTTCACAAACTTTACACACGGTCGGGTTTACGACCGAACTTTTTTCTGTGTCTCTATCGGATTTTTTCATCAGCTTGACGATTGTCTCGGCACATGCGAGTAAGGGATTTCAAACTTGTCGTGTTTTTTTTTTCAATTAATTCAACTGTATTACTGTTCGTTTTGTGTCGGATTTAAAGGAGATTCGATGTCTCGAGATGAGGATCGAAGTGAAAATCTCAGTTATAATAAGGCGTTTTAATCGTTCGACTGTTTCAGATGAGTTCAATTTGAAGAAAATCATTAATTTGAATTTCTTAAAAAATTATGTAATTGTTTGTGATCTGATTTCACACTGCTTCAATCAAACGTCGAATAAAATCAATCATTCGAAAGCTTTTTCAACGCTTTCGAATCCAATTTTACTAAATTGGCACTTATCGATGATTTTCACGATTTACGCACGGAAGTAATACCTAATTACGTTTTTGGGTGGATTTGTACTGAAACCGATTGGTATCATTGATGTTTTACCGATTTCGAATGTTAACACAATAAAAGACCGATAGGAAAATGTTATTGTGCGTGTAATACATCAGATGAAAGTAATAGTCGAACGATTAGAAAAACATCGTTTTATTTAAAAGTAAAAAAATAACACGCAAACATGTTTTAGAAAGCAATTACAAATTTTTCAACATGTATGTACATTCGAAAAAAAACAATAATAATACATACCTATCATAGTAAATATAATAGTAGTTTCTAAATTTTCCTAATTACTTAAAGGTTACCTTCGACAACAACTAGGTACTCGAAGAAATCGAAAACTATCTATTTCTTCCGTGATCAGAAACCAAACACCATGATATAATTATATAAATCACTTCTACAATTCAATAAAATTACATATGGAAATGATAAGTGATCTAACCGCAGAGGAAAATTAATCGTGTCATAACTCAAAACCAAACGAAAATCCTCTCATACAATAACCTGTTAAAGTTGAATTTACAAAATGTCTAATCAATATCTAATCCATACACATGAACAATCTGAAAAAACTTGACTATTTTTAAATTGGCAAAAGAGGACGTCTCGTATGGATAGTGTAAGAGACATAGAGCTAAACAAATAAAGACTTGAAGGACAATTTCCAATTTCAAAAAAGGTCCATAGAAGACGTACTTATTTCAAAAATGATGATTCTAATCATGATATAGTTTTCAACATTTGTACACTCCTACTTGAGTCGTTTCGATGAAGATCTATCAAACTTCTAAACACACAATTCGGCCAATCCTTGGCTTGGATTGGGCGCACCTGGAGCGCAAATATCGCCATAATAAAACAGGATGAAGGCATCGACATCTCATCAGCACCGGAGGTCGTCTAACTGTACACCGATCAGCAGCCAGCTCCGGAGACTTCCTCGCCCCAAGTTCAGGATCACTCGCAACTCGGCTGCCGGTTCACGGAGTCGTCGCTCTTGGCCATCGTCGACTTTGACGTGGACATCGAAGGCATTGCCATTAGCGATCGTAAAGCTGGTCATCATCAGCTGATCGGAAGTCGACGACGAGTTGCTTGCGCGATGTTAAGTCATCGAGGGTGCTGATTAGTCTGTTTTCATATCGATGCGAATGTATGGCTTGACGTTGCCGATTGTCGAATAACCATGGATCGATCGATTGTTATGTTGTAAGTGTTGTTTATGCTAATCTGTCAATCCATATTAAGATATTATCTATATTTTGACTTTATAATAGGAATCAACTATCTCACGTGTTCTCGAAGTCAATGCAAATATTTAAATGGAATTTTATACAGTGAAACATTTCTATATATTTGTATAAGATCCTATCGATGGGTTGGGTTAGGTTTGTTTACATCTTATATCTGATTAATTAATGTGGAATATCGTATTGATATGATACTGATATGGGACGCTTATTTCGATTTTTGAATATCAAATTTGATTCATTTTTATATTGTGTTTTTAAACACAAAAATAATATGAAAAATATTAGATAACTGTATTCATAAATTAATGATAAATATTCAATTGTTTTTACTTGTATTTTCCATCTCCATCTGTCAAATCACAAGTATTCGCTTGAGAATCATTCGATTTGGAAACCTGAATTGATACAATCGATTGAAAAAGAACATTATTATATTATGACATTTTTAATTATCTTAATTTTCAGCAACGGCGTTTCCAAAACGCTACTTTTGGCAATCATCTTCCAAGTGATGCAGTGTTGCGCAAACCAATCGAACGTTACGGAACCGAGCACCGCCGAAATTTACCAATCCTCATCATCGGCATCAGAAGTCGAAACGTCTTCTAATTATGCCGAATTAGACGATCTGGAACCGTCCACGTCCGATGACATAACGGATAACGTAACTGAGACGAATCAACCAACCGATTACTCCACGGATCGAATCGCATCGAAACAATCGGATGATGGAGTGAAAGACGGAGACAAACCATCATCTTTGACGACTGCCGGAACTGAAATTCAAAATGAAGAAATCGGATCCAAAAATGATAAGGATATCGCTCAAAGTACTACAGGATCTATTGATAATTCAACAATCAAAACTACTTACAATGATGACGATAGATATGTCACTATCGCTTTCGTTACTAACAATCCTAAGACTACGAAAGTTTTCGATCACACTACTAAAAGGAATGAAAAGAGTACTAAAATCGATGACGATAGTACGATTTTCAAATTCTGGACGACTTTGAGTGAAGGTAGTGTTCATCAAAGGACATCGTCGTTGATCGATGAAAAGTCTGATGCTTTCGAAACTTCGAGTCCGAATCATTTCAGTGTTAATTTTGTTCAAAATAACGTTCCTACTAGTGGACATTTAGTGACAGTTCAACCGTTCATTGGAGTGACTAATGATTTTACTGTGAGTGAATCGAAAGCAGGTGAAGATATCGATTTGAATTTATCTGATGAGGAGCTCTCGGATGTATCTGATGAGAGCGATGAAGATGATGAAGATGTTGAAGATGATGCTACGGCTAATGAAAGAAAGTATATCGAGGAAGCTGTTGATTATGGCATGAAGAAAATGAAAGAATTGTACGACGTCGAAGAACCGAAGCTTTATAATTTAGGTAATTGTCATTAATGTTATTTACTTTTACTTCAAAGTTTGTTTTGTAAATACGGATGTTCTTTTAGAAACGTGATGAAACTTTTTACACAATAATTTCATACAAGATTATAATAATTTTAGGTTTGTGGTTGGAAAATGATAATCCAGCCAGATTCGTAGCTACATTCAATTGGCAATCTGAAGAAGCTAGAAAATTTGCTCGATTCGGATACGCTGCACTTCAAGCTTCAAATCATCTCAAACAAAAGTAAGATTTTTTTCTCTCAAAAACACATTTTCTCATTTCGTCTGGGAAAAAATTGTATCAAATCATATTAATTTAAGACGGTCATTACGCTCGCAAATGATTCGGACGTTTATCCAAAAAATACACAGGAAGTATGTTCCATTATCTTAACGAGTGTGCGAAATTTTATTTTTATATAATAAAGTAAACATGTGATGATGCTGCAGTCTCACAGCTCATTCAAAATTCAGGCTATGGAAATCGTGGAAAAAATCTCAAAACAAAAATTAATTGTGTTTAAAGGAGACTTTCTCTCGTTTCACATTACTATCAATTAAATCATATAATGGCCGAAATCGCTATTCCAATTGGGTCACAATGAAAATTAGCGTTTCGATAATTGCAACAGTTGAAATTATTTAATTATCGAACGCACGATTTGGTGATTTCGAATATCTCAATTTTGTTAAAAAATATAATCGTTGATTTCGATTAAAAAATATGTGAATTTGAATTCAATTAAGCTTCTTTGTAATATGAAACAAATAAGTAATTAAAATAAACTTTACGGTATTTAACTTCTTTAAACGACGCTTAAAAACAGAAAACAATGCCTTCGACATAGAATTGTAATTTTACACAAAATAACTTTCTCTGGGATTTGGTATGTAAGTACATAGGTACATATCAAAATATTTCATTTATTTAAACATCAGTTATCACAGTGTCATTTTCCAGCCGGTCGAACAAAGCGATTTTCCACTGAATTTAACACGAAAGCGGCCCGTCCTGATTTTGCAATAAGGGAAAAGGAAAAGTTCACGAATTTTCCACGAGACGATTACTTTCGTTTATTTTTCATCACATTTCGATTTGTCCAACGGTCTTAAAAGCTTGCGCATTTTTTCCGTTAAATAACGCTTTTTGTCAATTAAGCAACGTGATTTTGATCAGATCATTTTTTTGAAGTAGAAAAAAATTTTACAGAAATTAAAAAAATATCAGAATGTATTTAACATTTGGTACGGCCATCGTTTGTAAGAGACAATCGATCTTCGAAAGTCTTCCGATTTTTTTTTTACATAACAACGAAATTCAATGCAATACAATAAGACATCGATAAAAAAGAGCACCCATCTCTTGCAGAAGTCAACGGGAGAAAATCTCGTCACTTTCTTTTCGCATCATTCATCTCGATTATATTACACAGTGATGCTGCACGTAATCGACTCGAGCCGAAAAAAGCAAATCATCTCATTTTTGTTTACTTTTGGAAAATCGAGTGAGTTTCGTAAAGCGATCGAAGCGCTAAAAACATTAATTGACTTAATTGCGAATCTCACTTTCTAGTTTTGCACACATAATATACACGTGCGTTGCGAAAAATTTCGATTTCGATATGCACTATCGGCCGATCTCTCCGCTTCATTTGAAGTTGGCAAATCGAATTTTATTAATAATGTTTAAAAAAATAACACAGAATCGCTCATCTGCAATAAGCTCGCTTTAATACGCTTTCTTCTAAATATGAAAATCTCCCATTCGAACGTGTACAAATATTGAAGATCGTGTCTGCTTAATATGTGTAAACTTTCGTTGTGTACTAAAAGACCGCATTTAGAAAGTGGTCGACCTCATCTATGTATTCACTTTCGTCTCGGCCAAGTTCGTACGGAAGATGAACGATCTTCGAAACCCAAACAATGGTCTCGATATTAAATATGCATAGGTTAAAAGAGATAAAAAGAGCGATCTTCGTACGACGATTTACATAGAGACTTTGTAACTCTGGGCCTATTCATGTCAACGAAATTCAAGAAAAAAACGTCGTTAAAGCATTTACAGGTGTGAAGTTCGCTTTCTCCGTTTATTTTTATGTTCGAATGCATTTTTTTTTCTCGTATTTATACGGGCTTCGAAGATCCGTGAATCGTCTTAAGAAAAGCCGACTTATCCGATTAGGTTTATTTTGAAATGAAACTTTTTCGATTAATCTCAAGCGCTGCGTGAAGAATCAGACATGTCGATACAAAAGAATCGAGTTTATCTTTCTCTCGTTTGTCGTTTCTTGTTATGGATGAGAAGTTCTCACCGCACATTCGAATGAATGTGTAAAAAAGTCAAAGGCAGGTATGACAAGTATCGCAATTAAATTTTCTCTAGGAAGAACTGTCTTAATCTCAACGGTCGCTTTCCAAGATGTCTATGTGAATTTTTTACTGTAATTTTCTATAAGAATACGAGACAAATTTTTCGAATTACTCAGACGAATTTACACGATTTTATTATATAGAAACAGTTACATTAAATGGGTACATTTTTTGTACCAGAATTATGCACGCATCTATGTAACTCATTCTGTATTTGATTTTTCTTCGTTTCTTCCATATTTCCTTTTTTATCAAATTAGTTTGTTCCAATTAAAAATATACAACAATTTCATGTTTTATATGAGAAAGATATATTATGCATTTTCACACATGAACGATAATTAATAGAATATTGTGGGATTAAATAAATTAAAAAAATTTAATCCTTATTCAAACAAGAAAATAATTTATATCTACATACGAATTCATCAAAAATGAGGCCTCTTACATTATTTTTGATTTCTAATCTAACCTTCCTTTATAAGATCATGTGATAGACTGTCGTTTGGCGATCACGAGTTGCTCTCTCCTCATCCAGGTTCTTCAAAGCCGATCTCGTTGAACAACTTTCTTCGAGATTAAATTTTGAAAAACGCTTCTTCAGACTGATCCACTTTTGCAGTCGGAACAGACGAACCTTTCCATACAATCTAACAAATAATAGAGCGGACGAAGCTGTTAACTCCTACACCGTTCTTTTTTTCATTCACATTTACTTTCATGTGAATCGACAACAACAAAGTCGGATCGATTCGATTCATTCGAGTCTATTTAACATTTTTCGAGTCGACAATAAAACGTAATAATACACATTGGGTAAGTGGGTCGCGGAAATTCGGTGAGTTTCAGAGTGAAAGTCGACTTATCTCCGATTTGTGAAAAAGAATATTATACGCAGTTGACCTTCAACTCTCCAAGATGACCCAGAGCGTTTAAAAATCTCTAGAGCGCGTTAAAAACAATGGAAACAATCGGCTTAACTTAAGTTTGTATGGCGTTCGTCGCCGCTGAACAGTTTCGCATCACTCCGTTCACCGAAACGAATCGCAGTCGGTTTCAGCGATCAGTATATTGTGTTATAATGGAGGCTTAATTGCTTATGTGCATATTGTTGTAAATTGTTAAAACGTGTTTAAAGTTGTCGCTCGAATGGAAAGCCATGAACTTGACGGCGACGGTACGGGATGGAAAGTAGTGCGCTTTGAAAACGGCGGGAAAACAATGTTTTTTCCGAAATGTCAATCGTTTCTGACTATTTTTTTTTTTAGTATTTTTGTTTTCATTTTTCGAATCGATTCTCTATGCTCCAATTGAGATTTGCGCAAAAATAACGATACGTTAATGACGAGTGACATCGAAAAGTGGAGCCGGGGAAATTTGACAGTTTTCCAAGTATGAAAAAAGTGAGTTAAATTTTCTCTTTAAATGAAAATGATAAAAGTCAAAATAGAATATTCGTATGAAATGAAGAAACTATTCTAAAGTATTCATAAAATTATTTACACATAGTTGATATAATGATATGAATATGATTCATGTAAAATTTACATACATTTATGAAAAATGTATTAATTTCAAATAACGAAAACATATAATCGATTAAAATTGTGATAAGTAATTAATTATAATTAATATATTTAAAACACTGCAAAAGATTTTCATTAATATTAATGGATTTATAAATTCGTTATAAAATATGAAATGTGTTCACATATAAATATTCAAATATGTACATATTCTCTGTAAATTTCTTAGTATTATAATTTAATTTACGTTTTCTATTCATGCTACATGTAAATTTTCACTGGTGTTTATTACTTCAATAAATTTATTTTCCACGTGCACAGTTTGCTTAGAGACGGTAACATTTACAGCATAATGGACTTAAATAAAATTTGTGACATAAATATGTAATAAATAATATTAGTATGCGCTTTTTGTTTAGTTGCGGGCTGGAAAAAAATAAAACTGGTTACACTTTCTACGAGTAAGAGTAGCGTGGATGTACTGAGAATGATAGTCAGGCGTAAAAAACTGTTATTTTACTACACAATTCCGAGAAGTGTAAAATTGAAAATAATAAATTTGTTAAAAAATATTATACTTTACTGATAATTTTCGATTATATTCTCGAACAACTTATTTCATAATATAATACATTATTAAGGAATAAAAAGGGCAGTGTTTATATTTCCAAATAAAAGAAATATCGATATCTCAGAAAACGAAAATTTTCGGAAAAATCATAAATATTTTTTTATTTAAAAAGAGTTGACGATAGCTGCGTCGCAATGCAAACCGCGACTATTTATACGACGAGAACATTTTCGTTTTCATCAGTATACAACAGTGAGTCGAGCGGTGCACACATCTGCTTGACAAACCTTTTTCACACAATGGGAAAATATAGGATACAGAATTTTCACTATTTTCCCATTTCTAACGGTAAATAGTTTTTTTTTAATAGAAATTTTATAACTTTTTAATCGATCGTTTTCAATAATTTTATGTGTCTATGTGTCGTGATTTTAATAAATTTCTAATATAATATCAAACCCAATTTTATAAAAAAAATTCTTACGTGAATAAAAACAATAATTGCATTGTAACAATTTGATATTCACATGCAATCTGAATTATTTATTTTGCATAATAATTAATTTATTTTTATCATGAAAATTTTAAATTCAAATTTTTTCAAATAAAAAAATAGAACACATTTAAATTGCACTTTAAATCATCTTCCATATATTGCAAGCTTTCAACCGAAGTGCAAAAAAAGTGATCTTGAACCATCAACCTTGCCACTCTCGAGCCATTTATCGAAAACTGGTTCCCATCGAGGCCGATTTCTAAACATCCTATGCTTTTACGGAAAGAAAAGCTCTCGCGTTCGCGACTTTCTACGCGAACAACAAACGCTAAAATCCATCACCGGATCGCACACTTTTCCATCGAAACTCATCTCTTCTACTACTAGCACTGCTCTAGTAGGTATTCGTATCCCGAAAAACTCGAATATGAAAAGAGAAAACATCACCGGAGAAAGTAAACACCGAAACTTTTATCACCGGACAACATGCATAATTCTACGTGACTGCTTCGACACACGTAAACAAGTTTCACTTCTACGTGCGTACGTATTATTTATTTAATTCGGCTCCAGTGCTGCACGTTCACTTTCCTTTCGAAAAGAAAGCTTTCGCTGACGCTATTAAAGGTTCGAGTCCTTCGGGGAGAAAGTTCGACGATTTCTACGTTCTTCAATGAATATAATTTTTTTCCTATCGATAGGTTGAACGATGATTTGGAAGGAAGAGTGGCTGGAGATGGCTCCATTGTCGTTCTACCGAAACTTAACGCTTTGAAGAAATCGATTCTCAGAGAACAATGTCCGTTGAGGGGTACGCCGAGATGTCCTCCTGCATCGAAAAGGTGCATAAATTTAAATTACAATTCATCAAATGTTATATAATATTTAGCAATTAACAATTTCGCGTTTTACCAGATATCGCACTCACGATGGTACTTGCAACAATGCTCGTCGAGGTAGATGGGGATCTGCCCTCACTCCTGTAGAACGTTTTCTACCACCGGCATACGCAGATGGAGCTGGTGAAGCTCGAGGAATCGGAGACGATAGTCTTCCGAGTCCTCGTCTCATCAGTGAGCATGTCCACACCGGAAGAAGAAGGGATGCTCCGGCGTTGACCCATCTGTTGATGCAATGGGGCCAGTTTCTGGATCATGACATAACTTCTTCATCTCAAGCTAGATCGTTCAATGGATCGATTCCGAGGTGTTGCATGGATGGAGGAAGACGATTCGTACCATCTCAATTCATGGTGTGTTTCTCAACTTTTTTCTGTATTTTTTTACAACTCAAATTAATAGTTGCTGTATTTCATAGCATCCTGAGTGTATGCCGATCGAAGTGCCAGATGATGATCCATTTTATGCTCCTCTGGGTATTAGATGTTTAGAATTCGTACGATCGAGTACAGCTCCTAGGATCGATTGTGAATTCGGTTGGAGGGAACAGATGAATCAGGTCACTGCATATATTGATGCATCGCCTATATACAGCAGCTCTGCTCGTCAAGCAGATAAACTTAGAATCTTCAGAAATGGTATGATCATCGTTGTTTGCCGAAATACAAGAATTTCTTCTATCGCTACAATGGATTCATATTTCAGGGTTACTTCAATATGGCAGAGCTCAAGCCAGAAGACCTCTGCTTCCGCCAAGAGAAGATGATGAGGAAGCACTATGTCGAGGTGGGGCAGTTGATGCTTCTTGTTTCAAAGCTGGAGATGGAAGAGTTAACGAACATCCAGGACTAGTAGCCATGCACATTATATGGCTACGAAAGCATAATCGGTGATTGATACTAAGCATATTTATATTGATTAATAAAAATGATATTTTATTAATTTGTTTTCCATATTTAAGTTTAGCTACAGAACTTTCCCATTTGAATCCGCATTGGAGTGATGAAAAAATTTACCAAGAAACTAGGAAAATTATCGGAGCTTTCATTCAGCATATAACGTACAGAGAGTTTTTACCAATTATTTTGGGTATGCATTTTTTGAAAATAAAATGATTTTGAAATTAACGATGTGAAAAATAATATGATATTTGATTTAGGTTCGGAAGTCATGAGATTGTTTGATCTGGATCTAGTACAAAAAGGATATTACAAAGGTTATAATTCTAAAGTTAACCCTAGCCCAGCTAATGCATTCGGAACTGCAGCATTTAGATTCGGACATAGTCTTGTGCAAGATTCATTTATGAGATACGATCAATTTCACAGACCATTAGCCAATAGTGAGTATTATTCACTAAATATTATTTTCAGTTGTGCAAAACAAATATTTGTTTCAATTCTGCAGACGTATCTTTGCACGATGAGCTTACGAACCCTTCTAACATATGGAGTTTCGGAGCCGTGGACAGATTAATTTTAGGAATGTGCAACCAGCCTTCCCAAAAAAGAGATGAATTTATCACCCCAGAGCTAACCAATCATCTATTCCAAACTTCGAGATTCGGATTCGGAATGGATTTGGCAGCAATCAATATTCAACGTGGTAGAGATCACGGAATTCCGCCTTATATAGAGTGGCGTCAACCTTGTGGACTAACCGCTATAGATAATTGGACGGATTTGTTCAACATAATGCCATCTAGCACTGTCATAAATCTCAGAGATATTTACAGGTAATTTAATGTGCTTATACACGGGAATCATATCCAATGATATGTTGCTAAGGAATTGTGTTTCAATCGTTTTAGACGTGTGGATGATATCGACTTGTTCACTGGTGGCATGTCAGAACGTCCCGTCGTTGGAGGACTTGTGGGTCCGACTTTTGCATGCATTATTGCCCAGCAATTTTCAAATTTGAGACGAGGAGATAGATTTTGGTATGAAAACGGTGGTTTTGAATCTTCATTCACGCCAGCGCAGCTTCAACAGATCAGGAAAATAACATTAGCTCAAATATTATGCCAAACCTTAGAGAGTATAGAGACGATACAGCCTTTTGTGTTTTTGGCCTCGGACGATTTGCGCAATGAACGATTATCTTGCAATACAAAATTACTGAACAATTTCGACTTGACCCCGTGGACTGAGCGTGGACCTGACTTTAGTAACGACATTAACGACTTGGACAGATCTAATTTTCTTAAAAGCTCTTCCGTTAAACCACAATCCACAACTAAAATCCCGAATAAGTTATCTTCCAACCCTGCAACGACTACCAAAAAAACGACAGACGACATACTGTATACGAAATCTACAACTTCTCATTTCATTAACATCGATGACAAATTAGATTTTCCTGACAAACTTAATTTACTGACTAGTACTGCATCAACTGAAAATACAGACGTCTTAAAAAATGACGCTAAAAATCTTTCTTCTGGCATTTCTACTGAAATCATTGAAATCGATGATAAATTAGACTTATCATTTGTTGACTTACAAAAAACTCTAGACAAAGACGAAATTATCATAAACGATACGGACAATTTACAACAAATCGACAAAAGATCTTTTTCTAATTCTGGTAATTTGACTTCACTGAAAAATAACAATTCTTCAAGTTTCAATACTCCTATCCAACTTAAGAGCCCAGACAATCCTAATAGCAATGCTAAATATAATCAAAATGAGGACAGCTCTTTAAAAACATTAGGATTCTTATTAAACAACGAATCTCAACTTCCATTCTTCGACAGACTATTTAACAGAAGAACGACGACTGAAAAACCTATCACTAGACCTAGACCAAATCCACAAATTGACTACTATTCCGATACGCAAACTAACAATCCTAATAGATATACTTATTTGATCAATATAGTTCCTCAAACGACTACTCCCAGATACGCTCCTCAAAAAGAAACCATCAAAATTACAGTCCAGAGTGGAATGCCTTCTAAAACACGTCCTCAATCATTCCCTTATGACCGACGACCTGTGTATGACAATAATAGACTAGAATACAGACCAGTTAATAGTTACAATCAAATAGTCAACCAAGACAACAGTTATAACTACAATAACAACAAACGTCCTCAAACTTCTATTTCAAGACCTCAATCCTCAAGTAGCTCTAGCTACCGTCCTCAGCCGAATCCATTTAATGATCTTCCTGATAGTTATTTTAATTCGAATCAACAAGATACCGATCTCATACAATCTGTTTTTAATCGACCCAATAGACCCTACAGACCGATTAACAATGACTACACTACTGAATACAATCCTTATACTCTTGTTACATTCAGTCACGTAGAAACGACAAAGCCATACAATACGTATAACTCTCCTGATAACTACTATAACTCTAATAAAGTACCTACAAGACCAAATTCTGACTCATCATTTTATGGACAAAATTCTAGACCTGTAATTTCCAACGATAATCGACCTTCAAATAACGGAATAACAATTTATATTGAAAATGCTCCAGCTAAGCCAAAACCAACAAATGCATTTAATCAAGTTAATAACTACGGCTCTTCAAATGTGAGGCCGGTGATTCAAACATCGTTTAATGATGAAGAAGCTGTGCCTCTTTTTACTCGTCCGAACTATCAAAAACCATTACTCAACAGGCCAGTATCAAATTCGAAACCTTATTATCAAGTATTGACTAATAGTAATATCAGACCATCAACATCTAATGGATACAATAAACCACTACAAAGTGAATACGGTCAATTTTCAAATTCATATAATTCACAAACTAGCTCTTATAATAAAAATCCTCTTTTGGCATATAATAAAGAAGATTATCAGGAAAATAATGATCAAATATATTCTCCACAAAATAAACCTAATAAAGTAAAACCGTCAAATGTGAACATTAACTTAGCATCAGAATATGGAAACCACCAACATTCTGATTTATCGATTGTCATTGATCCAAATTTACAAAATAAACCACTATCTAACTCACAAAATAGCTATCAATCATTTCACAAATCTTATAGCACAACTAAATTACCGATAAAATATTATTACATCGGTAATGTACTTCACAAATATCAGGAAGATGAAGATTCTATTCAGTTGAAAATAATTCAAAATAGTTCTCCCAAAAGGCATGATATTGTTAAAGAAAATTATAATAATATATGGAAACCGGATAAAAAAGAACATTCGCTCTATTATGGTTTATCAGATAGTGAAGAATTAGACAATGACAATAAAAAAGATAAACATTCAACGATTTATGGAGAAATTGTCAGTACTAGAAATCAAGACGATTTAAAACGTGAAAGTACTGAAAATTTAAACAAAAGCAGTAACACAGAGAATGCAAGAAAAGATTCTGGGACAAATATTTTAGATAAAATTCAAAACGTCCAAAAATTAAAAGTCAAAAAGCCAAATAATAAATTGAAAGATCAAGTATTTTTTGAAGTGATTCCTTCTGAAAATAGGTACTAATCATGTTCATTATTATTCCTCCTATGTTTACAATTAGATAATAAAAATATGATGTTTCACTTTTTACAGCCCAGTATCATGGATCACTTACAATGAAAACCCTGAAGAATTCCTTCCAGATAATCCATACAATGTAATGCCAAAAATAGCTATAGATCCACATGCATCTAAAGAACTACCTCGTCCAATAAACATATCTTCAATGAAAAAAAAACACGGTTTTTAAATATGAATAAGTTTATAATACAAATATTGAAAGAAATAAAAAAAATAAACTCTTTACGTACATAATTGTTTTTGTTGGTGTAGGTAATTTCTTTTCAATACATTCCTACTATTAAATTGATTCATTCTTATTATTGCATTATCTAATATGTATAATATGATTAAGTTATGAAATTTAGATTACATATATGTACATAGGTAGGTATATTAAATTTAAAGATTGTTTTTTGAAAATGTTAAAATTATTATTCCTAAATATTACAAATCAGAAAAATGATTGAAAATGAGCTTATATTTTGAGATTCAAACTGAGGTAGGGTGAAAATATATCAAATAAAATCAACTGATTGTGAGCATCTTTTAAAGTACATACATGTACATATGTTTATTACAAAGAAAATGATTACACAAATAATTACATCATTATATTTACATGCCTTGATTTATATTTAAGTAGTATTGTTATAATAACTATTAACATAAATACATATTTTTACATTGAAGCAATCATGAGTGTACTGAAGAGTAAATGTTTCCTCGAAAAATTAAAATTACAATTTCCAGAGATATTCCATTTGAGCGGATTGCATTTTAATCTAAAATTGAAAAATACAATGAGTTCGATAACTATTAGAGCTTAATTTTACTATTGATTTGAATTCACTTAATATAAATAATCTGTATGTGAATACGGGATATAAAATTAGTGAAAACACAAATAGATTACCTTATGAACATCAGTTGATTGAGAACAAAGCATATTTTTATTAAATTCTTTTAAAAACCAATCTTGAGCACATTTCTCTTTTTCCCGATATTTTTCATCAACATTAAAATAATTTCTAAGAAAATCCAGAATTTGAATAAATATATAATGTTCATATAAACTAAATTCCTTTTTAATTTTTTTACACATAAAAGACTTTAAAACACGTAATGAAAAGAAAGCTGCAGTTTTCTTATCATATTCACAGTCTAAAATGCCAAATAGTGTATGGAGAAAAATTGATTCAGCAATTTTATTACAAATATTTCGACCTGATTTATATAAATGAGTATTTAACGTTTGAAAATAATCGGCCACATATACTCTATCATGAAAATGACTAAATATTGCTAAAATGTTGGATGTCATTGAGGATATCTGAAAAAAACTTCTTTTAATGAAATGACAAAAAAAATCAATCAAAAATAAGAATATGAACAATTCATACTAAATGACTACTATCTGATTCAATTGGAATTTTTCGAAAGAATAAATGTAGCAATTGCCAGATATCACATTTTATTTTCAGTCTCAGTTTTTTATCCACTGCTACTATTAATAAAAATAATACTGAAGTTTTAATATAACCGAGAGTCAATTCAATCCCATTTCGAGAATATTGCTTTTCCATTTCAGTGAGTAGCTAAAATACAAATATAAATGTAAATAAGTGCAATAAATGAAATATGTATTTCATAGTTAAAGTTAAATATACCGAATTTAAGTTTTCTTCGATGGCATGTTCATTTAAACTATGGAATCTTTCAAGAAGAGACTTCAAAGAATTTTTATTTTCAGCAGGAAGATCAATATTATTGAAATCTATTTCTTTACTATCAAATCCAGGATTTTCACTACGTACTTGAGAATTTTCTGGCTCAGAATCAAACAACTTGCGAAATTTGATCATTTTATTTTCATGAATAGTATGACTTTCCGATAAATCTGAATTATTGACAGATTCCATACCACTATTGGAGTTCTAAATCAATCATAAAATAATAACATGTAATGTCTCGTAAAATGGATATGGTGATTGAATGGCACAAAGGATACAAGTGAACTCGCTTTATCGAAATTAAGTTGAGTGTAGAAAATGGTTCTGTATCATGTATGTATTTGTGAAACCATTTTCTATACTTAAGTCAATATTGATAAAAAATGTCACTTGAACCCTTCATGCTATTCAGTCGTCATGTAAAATTAACATTCAATCTTCAAAATAATATGCATAATAGATAATAATATAAAATGGAGATGTTATGACTGTTGAACTATGCCGAGAACAAAGTTTTTATATGAAATAGAATAAATGAGTATCTATTGTACCTAGATATATTTAATAATCAGAATTCAGATGAAATATAGACATACTTAGATTGTTTTAAAGTTCAGATTCGGTAAAAAATATATGATATATACAAAGTAATGAATAAAGGAAACCTTATGTGATGGAGAGTTTTCCTTAACTATAATTTCAAATTTTCTCTCCAAGTCAGCGTTTTTTTTTCGCTCGGCAATGATGACGCGAGCATCTGGCATTTCAAAATCTAGTGATTTTTTTTTCTGAAAATATAAAAATAATCCTTCAAAAATGAAATCAGGGTTAAGTAACAAAATTATATGATTTAAGAGATGTATCAATGTTAGTTAGCAAATACACTAAAAATTTGGTAAGATTGGAATGGGTAGGTATTTTTTCAATTGTTCCGATTATTATTTTTTTAGGGTTATTTTAAGTTATTTCATAGTTATTAACTGTCAAATTAAAAATTATAGGACTAATAGATTATTATCAAAAATAATAGAGCCAGCTATCTGATAGTACAGCGGTATAAAGCATTTATGCATGCCTTGTCGATTCTGCATACTTTGGGATGCATGGTTCAAGTCCTATCTTGGCTAGAATCACGTGTTGTTTGTCTTAACTGATATGGAGGCTCAATCGTGTCATTCGAATGTTTATTAAGCTTAATCAGAAAAAAGTGTTGATTGGACGCACATAGGTCCTTTGACGGGATTAAGGCAGCTAAATATATTTTTCACTCCAAACTGCTTTTAAATGGACTAATTAATAAATAAAAGCATTTTTCTTTTAAAAACCATCATTTTTTTATTAAAAAATAAAAAAAATATATATATATGTATAATAAATGTCACATTTTTTTCATACGTCGATATAAAGTATGATGCTATTATACAAATATAGGTAACAGAGTAAAGTAAAAATAATAAAATAAATGACAATGTAAAAATTAAAAATTATTAATTAAAAAAAATACAAATTATAATTAATATTCAATATTTTTTTAAAACACCCGTATGAAAAAGCATGAGACAAGTATACAAATATCGGTACCTGAATTTTAATAAACCTAAAAAACAAATGACTTTATGAAAATCAAGCATTATTAATTTTAAAAATGTATAATTAAATATTGCGATTTCGGTATGTTTAACACCTACATATGTACATACATATATAAAATTATGATGTAAGTTTATCTACGAATAATTCACAAGTACAAAAATATAGGTAAAAAATTAAATTATAATTGAAGAATAAACAACTATACAACATTTGCTTATTCTCAGGTAAAATTAACATACATTTTATTTAGAATACTTGAAAGCGTTTTTTTTGCAGGTAGGGCAGTTATTAAAAAGCACTTAACAAACGAAATTCCCCAAGCTTGTTAAAAAATATTTTTTAATCTGGTCTCAAATTTGGTTCAGCAGGCATTAGGCAAGGAAATTGTTTCTTTTAAAAATGATTTTAGTGGGTATTTTTTAACAGGTCTCATGCTGCTTAAAAGCGGATCCGAAGATAGTAACAATCTATTATATACATCTTGATTACACTCTATTCTAGAAAATTTTCTTGCGAAATTTTGTCTGTAATTACGAAAATGTTTGTTACGTGCCTCTGATGCTTCTTCTGATAACTGTCCTATTGGCAATATTGAATTTTCAATCACACTTGCACCATGAATCAATATTTTATGAACTATTGGCGACATGGGGTGCCGTCCATAATCATCAATATATATTTTTGCTGTATCTAGAGCGTAGCTATCGAATTTAGATGCATCAATCTTATGTCCACTTGATATTGCTTCTAGTATGACTTTAAATCGAAAAATTAAGTTGTGACTAATGCCCGTTATTTCCGAAGACAACTTTGTATTCTCGAAGAATCTTTTACTGCTGTTTCCGTCATTTGTATTGCCAAAATTTATTTTGGGCAAATCGACTAATAGCCCAGTTTCTTTTCTAAATCGTACCTGTATTTCTTTTTTTCTCTCTTTAATTATTGTTTTTTCTTCTTGGGTCTTCCGTTCTCTGTACTTTTTTATCGGTAATTTATACGACAAGTGTAAGATGCTTTCAAAAATTCTGATCCTGGCATGTAAAATAGAAAGGCCAAATTCAAGGGATTCGGGCGATGTTACGTATTTTTTGTTAAGATCATTAAAATCTTTTGATGATGATCCACATATATAACAACGACTCGTTGATGTAGTATCCATTGCTACATTACATACTTTACCGTCAACCATAGTCATTTTCATCACATGTGTAAATCGAAACACACCACTGTATAGATTCACATTTGTTGGATTTAAAGATTTAATGGCACTGTCAATGTAACTTATTTCTTCTTTAATAACGTCAGTGGATTCTTTTATGTATCTAAATCTAATTGGTTGACAAAATCGTGGAGATGAAGGTGACGTGTTCTGCCATATTATCTTATGTCCTCCGCAAACTATTTGTATGGGGACAAATGAACTTAGAATCATACTGCCATCACTGTCCGTGTTATTTGACATTTTTTGCTTATAACGGGCTCGTTGCGATCCATCACAACCCCATTTACAAACAAATTTTAATGATTTTCGTTCATTTTCATCGAGTGTAATTATAACATCTTCCAGGTACATACATAACCGATTAATAGTGTGGTCCATTAAATTCTGCAAATCCATACTTGCACTGCTTTCGGTCAATTGTAAAGAGTTTGGAGATGGAAAACACTTTTTTTTTTCTTTTAATATTTGATTGTAACATGGATAATGACTTTTATTTGTCGCCCTTATGATTTCATATTGACGTTTGGTCAAATCAGCTTCAACATACATTCTCAGTGCTTGAAATGGGGTCAATGGAGGAACTTTTTCATCTGTCGTATAATATGCTTTTCGATATTTGTGCGCTTTTGTGGGTGAATTTGTTATGTCTTTGAGAATTTTTGAGGCATCCCTTTTTCCACGATTTTGTAATATTGATTGAGCAGCATGTATGATGAGCTCAGAATCCACAGTGGACCGCAATTCTTCGGTTTTCCTTCTTTTGCTTCGCTCGCTTGATTCTCTGAACGATATCGATGGCCGACCGTGACGTTGATGTGTTAGAACATCGAAGGTGCCTTCTAACTACAATTGGTTAGAAGTTAAAAAAATATCCTCCATTTTATTTGCTTTGTTCCATCTTCTTTTTACTTCTGATTTGAAGTGAGAAAATTTATGCTTCAATATTGTTTTTATGTCTTCAGTGTCCCCGTACCATACCAATAAATGATTTTCTAAATAATTTAATTTTTCACACGTGTTTGGCAAATTTTGTGCGTTCATAATGTCATATAAATATCTACGGGTCACAATTAATCTTCCAGGAGCATTGTATGACCCTAAAACAAAGATAAAAGGCATTTAGGAACAGCAAAACCAAAAATGTTTTTTTTGCGCTATTTCACTCTTAATCTTAGAAACGCATTTATTCAAAAAACTGCGAAAATCTGCGGCTAATTTTTTCACAATAATAATACCAAAAGTTTGAATTATTTAATGAAAAAAGAATCGAAACCGGGACGGACCCGGAAGTATTTCAAAAAAGCTTTTGAAATTGAAAATTATCGAAAAATATGTTCGAAAATTCTGCGATGTTCGATTGATTAAAACTTATTGAAAATTACAGTAAAATATATAAATTATTGGCGTAGTTAAAAGATCATTACCTGAAATTTTAGAATCCATGATTTTTAATTTGATGAGTGATGTTGGAAAAGAAATATTGGCTTTCTAATAGAGGTCCAAAAGAAAGCGTCGTAACAGGAAGCGTGCGCCACGAGCAAATGTCCGAATTTGACTACTCACCAGGATGTACTGGTGCATTATTTTAGAAAAGTGAGAATGAGATAAGGTACTTCGAACTGTCCTCTACCTGAATACGCTATTTTTTTACTTCAAAGTGGAAATTTCGATTTTGACTTTTGGCCGCCTAAATCCCGTCAAAGAACCTATGTGCGACGCTTTACAAAACGATTCCCTTACAAACAGAATGCCCAATATGCTGGTTAACTTTTCTAACTACATTACCGATGCTTGCATTGGTCTCTCCAGCCAAACGGCTGCTTCCTCAGTAAAAT
This sequence comes from Cheumatopsyche charites, assembly GCA_024721215.1. Classification (NCBI taxonomy): domain Eukaryota; kingdom Metazoa; phylum Arthropoda; class Insecta; order Trichoptera; family Hydropsychidae; genus Cheumatopsyche; species Cheumatopsyche charites. The sequence goes on from CM045583.1 coordinate 6,604,792, forward strand.
GAACATATAATTTCAAATGAATATCACGTAAATAACTATTTAAGTGCTGAGATGGGCGATGGCGTTCCTTTATAGTATAAAAAACAAACAGTCAGCACTAAAAAGGTTAAAAGATAGATTTATACCTTGGGAGAATTTCGATAAACTTGAGCTGTTGGTGGGAGCTCTTCTTCCTTGAATCGTCGCTTACTCGAACGCCGACTTTCCATTTTCAAACAATCATAGAAAAAACCTTAAAATAAACGGTAACCTAACCCACACAATCGAAAATCACTTTTATCAAAAATCGTTGAAAATGAGTTTTGAGTCGACAGTATCTACTGCGACCTACCTTCGTTTGTGTTTACAGTTTTGCCAACTGCAATTCATTCAACACTTCAGTAGGGGAGTCCGGGTAAAACTTAATATTTAAATCTCATGGCACATTTGTATATTCATAACTTATCATACCTATGTAAAGTATGTATCTTTCCATAATAATAAAGAAGAATTCAATTAAATGATAAAATTCATTAAACTACAAAATAAAGAATGATTTAAATTATTTTAGTGGGCACTCCAGTGTTAACATATTATCAATGAGTCTGTATGAATTAATAATTGAACATACTACCGTGAAACATGTTTGGAATACTTATATTGGTTTTAATTAGATTATTTTGAATTTTCATCTATATTTGGGTGTACCGATATCGTTTAACTACACATTACAATATTTCAGCTTTTATGCAGCTACTATCAACATATTTGACGTTTCTCACCGCATAACCTACACTCTATAGTTTTCGTGCAACGGGAGAGGATATCGGAACGCGAATCGTGCACATATTGTATGTGCATCTCTCTTATTGTTGGTTTACCGCATCTACGTATATATTTTCATATCATTTCGAATTTAACTTCACCTATAATTGTCTTAAATAATTATAATTTAGACTTTGCAGAAGTATCATACATCTAACGTCGAGCATCATTTGCAGAAGTTTTCATTATTGCATTACACTTTTGAATCGTCTCCTCTTCGACTCGATCATGCAGTCTTTTTAAGAGCTCTCCTGATAAACATTGAATTAATGTTGTGTTGTGTGAAACTGAAGAACGACGATAGAGTTGAAACGAAATATTCATTCTGATTCAGTTCAAACGTGAAATTTCACAAAAAATATTTTTGCTATAGCGGTCAATGGCTTAAAATAATAATCAGATACCTCAATTTCAGGATCTATGTTTCTACCCTAATTATTCTATGTTCAGCCCATATCCTGATTGAAACAGCACTCCAGTCTGATGACATTTAAAAGTAATGAACTAACGTGTCTTCTTTCAGCAACTCTACAATGTAAGCTCAACATGCTATCTGCTGTAGAGATTAATGATTTAAAGTAATCATGTAACATTTTATGAATGCCTATGTGTCTGCCCGGTTAGCTCTATCTTTTGATATGTATATGATCTCATCTATATATCGATCTTGCTTTTGAGTAAGTACGTATGTACTAATTGAACTCTAAAATAATGGAAGCTAATCCTAATTAATAAAATATATTTTTTTTTACAGTGTGTATGTGTATGTCAACCTTCAACTTTTAATGAATTGATCAGCATTATTATATAAGATGAACTCAAGGTACTGACCGCGGAGCTGATCTCTTGGGGTATCGAGCTTCATTTTTTGGATTTGGGAGCACAGCGGCGTGACGGGAAATGAGCGGGCCGATCAATTAGTCGAGAGGCGTCTCAGAAGAAGACGTCTTCCGACTATGCGAGGTTCCCGTTCGGCTTCACTAAACATTCAATGAGGGTTTCCGTCTTTAAACGATGGCAGGTGGAGTATGACCAATTGGCGCAGGGTTCCCATACAAGGATAATGTTTCCGAAGATAAGAATGGCAATGGACTTTTCCCAAGCAAATGGTATCTCTTTTTATTTAACGCAAGCACTGACTGGTCATGGCTGATTTACTCTACCTGCATCGATTTAGAATCAATAGTCCTCTATGTCCTTGCGACGGGCCTGCCCTTCAGGATATCCTGCGTTAGATGTTTGAATGTAAATTGTTTGAGTATGAAGAAAGGAACGAAAAAAGAAGATGGAACGATTCGGACGTAATAAGGCGATAAAGGGTGGAAAGTCGATGAACGTAATAAGAACGTGTATGGAAGAGATAGTATGGAGTGAAAACTGGCTGCTGCAGGTTCTGCATTTCTCTTCACCATAGCGACCACCTGACTCATCACATTAGTTTGGTTTATTTTGTTCATTTCTTACGTTGTTCTCCTTAATATTATTTCATTTATAATAGATTATTCACTTCACCTTTTGTAAATCATTATCAATACTTTAAATTAAGAATTTTGTCATTGGATATATATATTCTCATAGCTTTTTTGATACTAGGTTTATATAAATTTGCTTAAGTTCTCATTCTTGCATTGTTTCTTTTTGCTGTTATTGATGCACTCTGAAAAAAGGATCGGGAATTGGCCAATAAAACTCAAAATATTTATTATTCTTCAAATTTTCTTTTAAGTATATCCCTTTCGAAATAATTTATGTATGCCGACAAATTATCTAATCATCGAAACAATTTTCAAATTGCATTTTTCGTAATCTACTTAAGTGCACGCTGTGTTTTTTCTTTAATCGTTTTTCAACTGAAAATGAGTACCTCAAAATAGTTATTTGTATTTTAAAAGTAAAAAATATTAAACAGAGGCAGATTAAGTAAATACACCTTTTTTAATTTTTTTTGTTGAGTTTTTAGTTTGACAACCATTTGCGAAGATAATATTACCACGGTGATCAGCGAAAGTGCACTACTATTATTATTATTATTACTATTAATACTGACAACTAGTATACTGAGCGATGGATGATTACAGTTTAATATATACTGACACACCATATTGTTATATTGACCAGAATAAAATGCTTACCAGTAAAATACGAGTCTTTATTTTACAATATATTAGATGACATCGATAAATTTTCGATAGTTTTCATCCCCATTCACCCCAGTGTCCCGATTCACCCCGTTTGATGATACACACTCAGCTATCAAATTGAATATGTAGGTATATTAAATTTATAAGGAATTGGTTCTTTCTTTTAATAATCACTGATAGTTTGTACTACTATCTTATTTATATCTATATATCTGAAAATCATAAAGGGCACAAGTGACACTTTTTTCCAAAATTGAGTTATGTACAGAAAATGGTTTTATATATTACATATATTATACATACGAAACAATTTTCTATACTTGACTCAATTTTGAAAAAAAATGTCAATTGTACCCTTTGTGCTTTTCAGTCGTCATATTATTTTCTGTTTGACGACTGAAAAGGCCATGGGGTACAAGTGACTTCAGGGTGAATTCGAGAAAAGCTTACTCAAAGTTGAGTGCATACCTATGTATATGTATTAGGAGGAGGTCGAGTGATTTGATGAAATATCTTGGCATACACGTTCCGAATTCGTTTGTATCCTTTTACCACCAAATATATAAGCATTCATAGAAGCGATTCCTGCACATAACTTAATTTCAGCAAAAATGTCACTTGTACCCCTTGGCTTTTCAGTTGTCATTCATAACACATTCAAAATATAAAACTGAAAAATATCTCAGAAATTGCACAAAACATGAATAGCAAATTAATGCCAATGAATATTATCGAATGGGTCAATGACCGCATTAGTACACCTTTATAATGAATAATACATAAACAATTGCAATAATACACATCACCAAAATTGAATACATTGACAAAGGCTGAAAATCCAAAAAAAAAAACCACAATTGTCTGTCGTATATGAGCTCGCCAAATATAAAATAGGTAGTATCAGTACATAAGCAGGAGCTAAAAGTATAACTAACAGTGAAAATAATGACACTTATTACCAATAAAATGATGGAGCAATAAAGAAAAAAAGTATGGATAAATAATGACTTCCTTAGAATTGACTTAGCATTGTTACCACGATTACTTTAGTATACCTAATATGAGTACCTAAATAGAATTCAATTATGAATTTGTGACTGAACAATTCTATACATGAAGAATTTTTGTGAAATTTCACGTATGAACTTAATCAGAATGAATATTTCGTTTCAACTCTATCGTCGTTCTTCAGTTTCACAACACAACATTAATTTAATGTTAATCCAGTGAGCCCTTTAAAAGACTGCATGAACGAGTCGAAGAGGAGACAATTCAAAAGTGTAATGCAATAATGAAAACTTCTGCAAATGATGCTCGACGTTAGATGTATGATACTTCTGCAAAGTCTGAATTATAATTATTAAAGACAATTATAGGCGACGTTAACTTCGAAATGATATGGAAATATATACGTAGATGCGGTAAACCAACAATAAGAGAGATGCACATACAATATGTGCACGTTTCGCGTTCCGGTTGCACGAAAACAATAACAAGTAGGTTATACGTGCTAATGATTCACGGATTGTACGCAGTCCAAAAACGGGAAATATAGTAGCAAGTGCGCATGCGCGACGGTTGTCAAAATAGTAGCGAGTACGCATGCGCAAAATCCGCTACTACAGAACTACCGTTTTCGGACGGCGTACAATCCGTGAATCATCATCAC